>CM064567.1:28481092-29123814 GCA_032716605.1 Paralithodes platypus | reverse complement strand
ATTTACGATTGGGTTACGTTCTTGAAAACCCGACCTTAAATAGAAAAATTGTATAGCGAACCATAAATTTGATGGGAGTAAATGGGGATACATTCTCGAACCAGCCAAAATGCAAACGCAAACCCCTAAAAACCTATAGTAATATCGTAAATTGGGGCATCGGATAGTGAGGTAGACCTGTACAGTATATAGGAATACCCAAAAGATGCATGGTTGAGGTGCTACGGTGCTCCAGTTGAAAATGTGGCACAAAATCGGCAGCGAGCAGCCGTGCATATCCCCTACTGTACCGACAACGTCTTGTGTACTTTATTCTGGCTACTATTAGACAATTGTATTCAGTTAAAACGGGCCTCCAGCAATTAACAGGCTTCGAACTATCTCACTTAACCATTTTACTATCACAGATCCTTCTTAAGCTGCACAAAATCGTCTAAATAGATTAAACTTACAAAGACGTCGCCGGTACAGAAGGGGATATTGGTGGGTGGAGGCAAGATGGTGTGCGGTAGGAGGAGGCTGTAGGCACCAGCTGAACAGGCCAGTACTCCCGAGGAGTGCTAGGTGGCTGATAAAGACTACTGGAATTCCTGTTTCACCACCTGGCCTCCCTTGCTGATCCTTTCAGTGCCTCACTAATATTACGGGCAACCCCAGCCTGCCCTTGAAAACCCCTTCTCTTTATACGGTACCACACGCGCATTACACGCTATACTAAAATGTCAAAAATTCAAATTGATTAAAGGTTTACCATCGGGCCGCCTCTGAATTCCAGGGGGATGGGTGGGTGGTCGGCAGCAGAAATGACCGGTGATCTGTCCCATAATAAAATACTGGGTTGGCACTCATCACAGGCAGTTCTGCCATTTCTCTCTCTCAAAAGCTCACCTCATAAACCCTGACAATTAAGCGGCTCGCTTGGTGTAGTGACTAGCGTCTCGGACTTCCACCCAGAAGGCCCGGGTTCGCGCCCACGCTCGGCGCATTAAAGATTTTTCACAAGCACTGAGTCGTTACCATCCCTCATGAGCAAAGGGATGGGGTAGTAGTACAGGACCCCAATGGAAATACGCCTAATCGGCCTTATTGAGCTATCCTTAGCTAGCTTAGCATGCGCTAGCTTTAAGAACTATTATTATTATTATTATTATTATTACCCTCGTTGTTTTTTGTAATTTGGAGAGTTTTGTAAGTGTCTGAAGTCTTTCAGTGACTCAAGACATATGCATGTCCCCCTCCAGTCTTAGTGGTAAAGGCACTGAAGGGTACATCACAGTCAGGAGTGCGAGCTAGAGTCACTAGGAGTAAGGGACAATTCGGACTCGCGGGCCTATTCGCGGTGAAAATCGATGGCTCCTAGTGACTCTAGCGACTTCTGTTAGAATCCCACTCACTCGCGGTGAAAATCGAGGACTCCTAGTGATTCTAGCGACTCCTGTTAGACTCTCACTAGCTCGCACTCCTGACTGGGTGATGTACCCTTAAACCATTTGACGTTTTATGTATGTATGCATGTACTCTGGCACTTACCCCATTTTTCCTTTTTTTATTGGGGGGGAAAGACCGCCTGAACATGGACATCACACGCATCTAGGTCGTAAGCCACCAAATATATTACAGGTTTGACAACCCGAAGGGAAGAGAAGAAAACCTAATATTTAAGCCGGTATCACACGAGCGCTTTTTCCCTCAACATTTATCCTTAACACTGGTCTGGCAGCTTCCGAGGTCAACATTTCAAATATTTCTGTCACCTAAATTTATCTATCGTCAGTCTAGTTTCCGATTTCGGAGCAAAATATTCCCGAAATGTTGAGCATAGAATGTTTACTATAAATGCTCTCTTGTGATACCGGCTTTAGTAATAGCTCCGGAGTCAAATGGCGTAAGAGTAGTCCTCCCTCCTGCCCATATATGTCATCTTGATATTAGTGTGTAATAAAGCTATTAGCAGGATTCGTGGATGTGTGTAATTTTGTGTCTTGTTGTGTTGTGTTATCCTTGTTCGGGCTCTGTCTCGAGTCGGCCACCCACAATAAAGGAAAACAAAAATGGGGAATGTGCCAGAGAATTAGATACAGTAGTAGAATCCACACAGACTGATTTATTATAATTCTACAAAGAGGGACCACCCACTTGTCTTTTTTTTTTTTTCTTAACACATGGGATGGGTTAGTAATGAAGGAAAAACAAACAAAAAATCTGGTCGTCTAGGTCATTTAGGGGTCAGCGGAGTCACAATTAACATAGGGTGATGGGTACGCAATACTATATACTGTACTGAAAAATCACTCACTTACACGGCTAGACTTAGAGGGTTGCCAAACATCGGTATTGTTCCGTGGGATCTTAAAGTAGTTCCCATACAAATCTGAACCCTCTAGGTGCTATAGGACAAAAGTAATTAAGGCAAACGCAACCATTGCGTCGCTGGGGTTTAGGGTTACATACAGCTTGGTCCCGCATAGTGCGAGAAATTGGTCGATACAGTGCACTACGTGAATTCGCACTATGTGAACAATGTATCCTATGGGAAAAACCGTAATTGGTCGATCGGTCCTCCATATAGCACACATATCTTTCCTTATATCGTTATTTATACCAACACAAACATACCAAGAACAATTGTTAATGATAAATATAGCCTAATTCATCGGCATAATTTCGGCGCTTTCGTCTGACACAGCGTCGGCGTCGGTAGCCTAGACCGGCGTTTGCTCTCTGTCTGTTTTGATGGTGGGCATTTATTTCCTTTATCACTACCCATCAGGCCCATTGTCCCTATCACTGAATCCATTTGAGGAGAACACTTAAATACATATGAGATTACTTACCACACATAATATATTTGAAATCAGTCCTACAGCCTAACTCATCGGCATAATTTCGGCGCTTTCGTCCGACATGGCGTCGGCGTTGGTAGCCTAGACCGACGTTTGCTCTGTTTTGATGGCCCTGTGAATTTAATTCCTTCATTATTACCACCAGACCCACTATACCTATCACTGAATGCACCAAAGGCCACAATAAACTCGCAAGACAAGAGGTTCGGGCAGAAAATAGCTTGTAAACATGTAGTTTTCCAACACAATGGTTGCCAGCCTGTCCACCGATCACAGGTATTCTCATGTATGGGGTAAAAAAATTCTGACTCACCAGCCTCCCTCCATGCCCAAGCTGCTCAAACACCATTGATGCCACGATTCAGGCAGGAAATTTATCGCACTGTACAAATTTTGGCCGCACTAATAGAAAACTCCCCGGATTTAACCCATATTGCCACCCGACTCACACTAAAAGATCGTATTCGCATTGATAATTTTGTGCTTAATATTTTCATTGCTCGCACTAATCTAAATTCGCACGGTTTGAACTAGTTTTCTGCAGGACCGAGCTGTACATAAGAGACACATTACGTGCGTCGCTGGTACTCTTAGTGGCATCCGTTCAAATGACGTACCAAAAGTATTTTCAGTGTCGCCTATGAAGATGGTTCTATTTGTCTTGGAAGGCGTATGACATCTTCCAGCTTAGCCATTGGGCTAAAATAGGCCATGTAAGATTAATGGCACCAAGTCATTCGACTCCGGAGCCACTACTAAATATCTGGCTTTCCTCTCTTCCTTTCGGGTTGTTAAACCCGTACTGTGGAAACAAAGACTACAGTAGGTTTAGTTTATACCAAACCAACTGGCCAGACCTATGAGAGTTCTGTATGGAGCTTAGTGGTCTGGTTAATCTGCTCTACATAACTAACCAAACAAGAAAATTTACAAAGAAAGAAATAGGCTTGTGAAGGCAAAGAACTAATTTTGTGATAGAGCGGTAAATGAGTGGAACGCACTGCCCCAGTATGTAGTAGATTCCGAATCAATAAGGGAGTTTGAAAGTAATCTTGATAAAGCATGGGGAAGACAAGATTTGAAGTTTGATTATAAAGCAAAAATACAGAATAGTAAAAATGTTGCGTCTGCTACCGTGAACGACCGCAGCAATGCAAGTACTGGTACTGAGCTGGATACACAGGCCTAGTCTGCCTTTTTCCAGAGGATCTACTGTAAGAAACTGTAAGAAACTAAGACAAACCAACTGCATAGAACTGTCGCGCTCGGTTATGGCCTTGGCCTTGCTCGGGGCTGTACGGCCAGGCAGCCTGGGGAACAGCAACAACTGTCGTGAAACATCTCCCCCAGCTTTCTTCTCTCCTTTGCCTTCAGAGCCCATGTTTCAGCCCCATACATTACTGAAATTAAGTTTTGAAATTAAATACAATCGTTAAATTTTTAATTCATGGCATTGTTTTGATAAATCTTCAATGCGTTATTTCCAGTGACTGTATAAAGTTCGCCATTTCATTTTTTAAATTGGCCATGATCAGTTTAGGAAGGACCTATAGGAATCTGAAGGGTTAAAGCTATATCCATTAAACCTTCGACTACCACAGGTCCTCCTTAAACTGAAAATCATTGAATGGTCTGTCTGAATAGAAGAAAAAAGGTGTGGTCATACTGAAAAGGTTATCTGTAAAGATTATTTATTTGCTATATGGAGCATAATTGACCACTTGTGAGTTTCAGGCTATTAAGGAAGTTGGAGCCGTGAACAGATATTAAACAGAAGTGCTCTTAAATTACAGGCTCGCTACCGCTCACCAGGATAAAATCAACACCTAACTGCCACGAAAGGTCTTAAAATTGACAGAAATGGGTCGAAAGTTCTTAAAATCGTCCAAATAATGGGGCGAATGTCTTAAAATTAGAAAAGCAATGGGGCGAAAGGGAGAAAAGGGTCCAGAAAAAAAATCCCTCAAGTGGAGATCTCTCCTTAACCCGGGAACTGCGGGAAGACTCTTAAGAGTTCCCCCGGCGGACTGCGGGAAGACTCTTGAGAGTCAGAGACAAAAAAAATAAGAGTAGACTATTAAAAATCCATTTAAAACTTTTTTTTTTTTTTTTTTTTGTTGTTCCTGGGCCATGCAAAATATCACTCTTCTACCTCCCCTCCTTCCCCACTTTCCTCCCCTCCTTCAGTTATCACCTATTTTCCCTGTTATTCCCTTATTCTGAGGTATATTTTCGTGCTAACATTAGCGAGTTGCAAGCAGGGCATTGTCATCTGTTAGCAAGCGAGTGCAAGAGAGAGAGTATCGAGACTGTGTCTCAGTGGCCTTGGGGGAAATTGGCGGGAAAGCAGGTTGCCTCACCCATACATTATATAACTCTCGGCCTGTATCTCCGATTTTGACCATCCAAACGCTGTTTTCACTCTTTTTATTGTTGTTTCAGATTAATACCTTTATAATCACCATAATAGCGCGTATGGATAAGTATTAATGCTATTTATGGTAAAATGAATATTTTAGTGATGGAAACAGCTCAAATACGTCAGCACAGGGAGACGTTTCTAATTACCCCCATGCACTTCTTAGGTTAAGAATTACAAGAGCAACTAAGCATCTTGACTCTTGTCCTCAGGTTTAGCCCCAATAGTTTGCCCATGTTCACACTTTTGCCCCCATTGTCAATTTAATAACTTTTCTTTTGTCTTTTTACTGTGTTGGTCTAAGTTTTGGTTTGTTTATTTTGCAAGTTTTACATTATAATTCCCTGCTGAGCAATAGATTCTAATTTAAGACGAACCAGAAATTTTTCTATAATTATTAACCCCACACCATAAAAATCTCTTTCAGAAATTGTAATGTAAAACTTGCAAACTAAACAAACCAAAACTTTGACAAACACAGTAAAAAGACAAAACAACTAATCAAAATCGGTATGTGGAAACAACGCTTAAGCAAAATAAAAATTCTTTATAAATAAAAAAAAACAAATCCAAAATTACAAGTAATAATACTATGCCTCCAAGTTGTATCAGCATCTGAAGGTCCGCTGATCCAAGGCACGTCCTACCATCAGACAATTCGAGGGCGCAGCTCTTTCCCTGGGAAGAACTGGAGGCGGCTGTCCAGTCACTGCAAAGTAAGGAACCCGTTAAAAACTACCAAAGATATGGAGTCTGTGCAGGGTGTCAAACCAGAGCAATTTAGTTTGAAGACAAATGATTAGGAGAAGAGTACCGGGTACAGGGAAATTAACATTGAGTAGCATTATTTTGGCCTTTTTATCACTTCCACAGACATAATTTGAACTACAAACAATAATTTTAGTTATACTGTACAGTACTGTACAGACGAAGAAAATATGGACTCTGCTTTTGTTTGACACCCTGCTGACAGCCATTAACCCTTTCAGGCTCTGGGGGTTGCCGGATATATATCTTGATGGAGTTCTGAAAGAAATGCAAGGAAGAGCAGTGGATGATGGTGAACCGCTGATAAGGGAAGGAAATGAGTGGAAGTTGCCTGTACTGCCATTTGCCGACTATACAGTTCTGATGAGCGATACCGAATGGGAATGGCAAGGTCTGGTAAATATGTTTTGAACAGAGTGTGAAAAACGGAATCTGAAGGTAAATGTGGGGAAGAGTAAGGTTATGGTCTTTGAAAGGGATGCAGTCACAGAATGTAAGGCCAGGTTGAAGGGTCAGGCTATGGAGAATGTGAGCTAATTTAAGTATTTAGGCAATGTGTTCAGCATGGATGAAGTGCGGGAGAGGGTGAAACAGGGGGAGAGGGTTGTAGGGACGCTGAAAGCAGTAACAAGAAATAGGGTCGTCAGTATGGAACTAAAGAAGTCCTCGCAGGACAGTGGAACGTATGGGAAGCGAGAGAATGACTAAGATAGTGTACGAGAGCGAGGTGGAAATACAAAGAGGGAGAGGTAAACAGAGTTGGAAGGATGGACTAAAGTATATGTGTGAAAGTGGTGTTGGATGGGATACAAATTTACATAAATATATTCCTAGCCTAGTCACATTTTATCTGCGCCAGCATTGGCCTAAGGGCGTAAAGCGGAAGCCGGACTTTTAAATAATTAGATAGCCTAAACCAAATTAGAAAAAGTTTAAACATTTAGTTATCGACAACTTGAAAAAAACTTAGGGCCTAGGCTATACCAAAAACTAACGGCAAGAGTTGTGTTATCGAGCGTAGCCTATCACCTACGTGACCTACCTCTGACCGGGTATATCCTAGTGTTTACTATACCCCTTTGAAAAGACATTAGCAATTTAGCCTAACCTAACAAATCCTAGTAATAGGCCTATGGGTGGGGGCTGCCGCTCCCACCCCCCTGCCCCCACTTTTTGACATCAACTCGCGTGTTTACACGACATACGCCCGGTAACAACTCATTCCAAAATAACACCCAAATAATCAGTCCCCGACTCCCCATCGGCATCGTAGGCTAAACAAAGCATTCCCTCCAATGAATCCTCCTTGTTATGAACAACGCGGTGCGGCACGCAGCGGTGGGCGTGATTCATCCAATAAATGGCGCGAGCGTTAGCCTAATCACAAAAACAAAATAGCCTACGGGCAACTTGTTATTGCCGGGCCCCTTACAAATTGGATCAACATTGATGAGGATGATAATAAGTCAAGGGTGGGTGAGGGCCATCGTGTATGATTTATCCAATTTACCCCACAATTTCACTTACCTAGCCTAGGCCTAGGCCTAGCTGTAAAAGCGCTATTCACCCAATAAATGGTACCATTTGACGTCGTACGATATCTTAAAATTATCCTAATAGCCTAGGCCTATTGGCTAAGTTAATGCAAATTTTCCACTCAAACCATGAAAAACAACAATAAAACACTAGGCCTATATTCCTTGAAAAAAAATATAAAGAAAACTTGGTAGACAAATAGGCCTAGGCGTAGGCTTAGGCTAGCCTAAGCCTGCTCTAGCTGGCTTGAATGCTAGCCTACCAATATTCCAAGCAAAGTTAATCAATACATATAAAAGTTACCTCTTAAACATACAGCCTCCCTGAACCCCCACACACCATGCAAATAACCTACATAGGCAACTTAAAAATAGGACACCCTGCGGACCTGGTTTGTTTTGGTTTAAAGATGCAGCGCCATCATCCAAGTCAGTATAGCGAACTATCGCTAGATCCTGCCTCAAAAGTAGCTAGATGGCCAGTAAATAGTGAATAAATGCTGAAAACCCGCTAGAATAATGACAAAATATCTATAATAATGCTAAAATCTCCAGAATCTCGAATTAGTGGCGGCATATTGAAAAAATCCCGCTAGGTCGAAATAACTAAATCTAGCAATAATGTGCCTGGATTGGCAACCCTGCCACAACAAGACTATCTAACCAGCTGATTGTAACCCCTTCAGTACCGGGGACTTCTTTTTATTATATTGTGGCTACAATTAGATGTTATGAAGCTTATGAAGGATAAATTGTGATAATCAGTAGCCTTTTATTTGGTTGACGTCTTTCTTGAACTGAACAAAATCGTCTAATGGCTGCTAGAAAATAATGAAAAGATGTGAGTGGTAATGACAGGGTTAACCCCTTCAGACTCTTATGACTGAGGTTGCCAGATTAGCAATAAGAAATAGAGTTCTCTCACTCTAATAATTACCTCTCCAAAATTAGTTTTTTGCCCACAGCTAACTCAAAGACAACTGCAGAGGTTGAAATAACTAAACTAAAGGTTTATAAATACCCCTGATGGTAACAAAGGCTTTAAAGTATCCCTAATAGGCTCAAAATTGCGTCATATGTCGGAGAGGGTAATGGGTAAAAATGTATTAAACAAATTAAACTTTAAAACAACTAAAACAGGAACCGCACAATGTAAAAATAAACAAATGAAATCACTATGACGAGAACTGAAAATTTAGCAAAACTATATGAATACAAAAATATATGAAATTGACCACTTGCGAGTTTTGGTCTATAAAGCCGCTGTCACACGAGCGCTTTTTCCGTCAAGCTGGATACATATCTTTCTGCCTCACACATCAGGGGTATCAGGAAAACCCTCTTTATATAACATACACATCCAACTTCACGACATTGCCCTACATTGCTATCCTCTATCCATAAAACACTACTCTTCCCACTACATATCATACATGTAACACCATACACCTTACCCAATAAATATGGCAGTACAATTGTTAAGAGCAAACCTGGTGGTCCCTCGGATATCCACCCCCGGCAGGGTTGAGTCATTGACACAGGGCCCTCCCGGTCGTCATCATGCGACTGTGTCAAGAGCATTGTAACGTCCCAAAGCTGCTCGTCGGTGCAGCTTTTTCTTTAGCAATATAAAGAGACTTCACTCTAACATCAATTCTGTACACCAATTTCTTCAAGCAGAATCCCCTACTCTCCTTTTTTTGACAGAGACTCAAGTAACATTCACATCTGACACATCTAGATTTAATTTTCCAGGTTATCAACTGCTCCAAAATTTCAGACCTAAAGGAGGTGTATGTTGCTTCACAAAATCTGAAATTGCCCTGGAGGAGGTTACTAGTTTCAATTGTCCCTATTTTGATTATTCTATATACAAATTAATTTCTGCTGGTAAATTTAAATACATATGTTGCAGCTACCGTTCCCCAAATACTCCTCCAGAGCAAAGTCTTTTTTATTCTGTCCTCACAACTCAGTGTCCTCAACTTAAATGCTTCTTCTGAAATCACTGTGTTGGGTGATTTTAATGTCCATAATGTTGAATGGCTCACTCATTCATCCAGGACTGATGATGCTGGTCTTGAATGTGAGCTATTTGCAGACTCATTTAATCTCACTCAACTAGTCAACCAACCCACCCGTGTACCAGATAATCCTAATCATAATTCCCACCTACTGGACTTATTTTTAACAACCAATTCAGAAAATTATGATGTTACAGTGAGGTCCCCGCTTGGATCTTCTGATCACTGTCTTATACAGGCCACCTGTCTATCACCTACCACACCTTCCCACTCTGAACCTGTTTTGGTGACTAAATGGCATTACGATAGGGCAGACTGGGAGGGTCTTCAAGGTTTCTTTATTGATATTCCCTGGACCTCTTTCTTTTCTAATGATGCACACTCCACCTTGAGCCACATACAAGATTTTGTAAAAATTGGAATGGAAACTTTTATTCCTCATCAAAAGTACAGTAAAAGATCTAATTCACCTAAATGGTTTGACCATAATTGTGCTAGAGTAACTGAACAAAAAGCATTAGCCTACAATGCATACACAAGATCAAAAACACATGAAGCCTTTAATTACTTTAGAAACATCAGAAATCATGCCAAAACTGTATTAAACCTAACTAAATCAAACTTTCTCCACAAACAGGCAAATAAACTTCTAAATAATCCAAATGATAACATATTTTAGTCTACTCTTAACTCATTTAAATCCAACTTCACTACTGCTTCATCCATTCCACCATTAAAATCTCCGACTGGCAATCTTGTAAGTGACCCACGAGGTAAAGCTAACCTTCTTGCGGATATTTTCTCCACCAACTCAACCTAAATCAAGATGTCCCTGTACTTAATTTTAATTCGCCTGAAATTCCCTCACTTAAGATCCACACCAGACATGTCAAAACTATTTTGCAGAATCTCTCGGTAGATAAGGCTCCTGGTCCAGATGAAATTCCTCCAATAGTACTTAAGAATTGCTCCTTGGTGCTCGCTCCTGTATTGGCAACATTTTTCCGTCTGTGTACTCATACCTCACGCTTCCCAGTACCCTGGAAAGAAGCAAACATCCATCCAGTTCCTAAAAAAGGTGCCTCTTCAGATCCATCAAACTACAGACCAATAGCTATAACTTCCACTCTTGGTAAAGTCTTTGAAATTATATTAAATAATCACATAATTAAGCATCTTGAGAATAATAAATTAATCAGTGATAGGCAATATGGTTTTAGACGATGTCGATCAACTGCAGACATGCTTTGCCTTCTTACGCATCAAATCAACCAAGCTACAGACCAACATGGTGAAACACATACAATAGCACTGGATATATCAAAGGCATTTGATAGAGTCTGGCATCAATCCTTATTGTCGAAGATGTCACACTACGGCCTTGCAGCATTAGTTCCACTAATTTCTTCTTATCTTCATAACAGAAAAATACGTGTACTGGTAGATGGCCTTTATTCTCAATTTCACTCAATAAATGCTGGTGTTCCCCAGGGATCAGTGTAATGCCCTCGAAAATGTCCCGCACCCACACTAATACTAACCCGAGTTGACGTCAGGTATAGCGTAAAATAGTCGTAGATGGTAAGTCCAATAAACTCATCACGTGATAACACCACGAGACTATCACCTGGTTCTTAAAAATCGGACTAAGGTTGCTATACTTTTAGTACGTCCGTGGTAGTACAGTGGGTTTGCGCGCGGGCCTGGTGGTGATGGTTGGGTCACTAACCAGGGTTCGAACCCCACCCAAGGCATCTCAAAACCTGTGGGTTTTTAGGGGGGTTAAATTCCCTTCAGAGGTTCGTATCCCGCGCCAGGTACCAGGAAAAGTTGATCCTAAAGGTAGCCTGGGGATATTTCACACCCAGCATTTCAATCAGTTTTGGCCCCAATTCTGTTCCTCATTCATATCAATGATCTCATATCTACCACTCATAATCCAATACATTCCTACGCAGATGACTCAACACCACAGTTCCTTCACATTTACCATTTCTTTCACCCAACCCGATCTTATAAATTCAAAAATAAACACTGCAATTTCTCTGAACCAGGACCTTTCTAGAATTAATGAATGGGGACAAAAGAATCTAGTTTCCTTTAATGCACAGAAAACCAAGTACATTCAATTTTCTAACCGACAGAATCTCACTGACTCCCATATATTTTTTAATGATTTAAATATTCCCACTTCCCCTAGTATTGACATTCTCGGTGTAACATTAACTACTAACTTGAGCTGGACACATTATGTTAGAAGAATTGCTAAGAATGCCTCTAAAAAACTGGGACTCCTGTACAGAGTTCGAGAATTCTTCACTGACGAGCAGTTGGCCGTGATATATAAAAGTCATGTGCGTTCTCAGATGGATTACTGTTCACCTCTGTGGGGTGGAAGTGGAGTGGTTGCATTGAGGCAGTTGGACAAAATTCAAAATAAAGCTATTAGATTAATCAATACCCTGCAATCACACAGGACCTTCCTACATTATCCAAACTAAGAAACGTTGCATCCCTTGCATTATTCTACAGATATTTTCACAGCAATTGTTCCGAGGAACTTGCTTCAATTGTGCCGCCTCTCCACATCTTTCCCCGTAGAACTAGGGCAGCTGAGAACGCTGCATTTACACTTTCTCCTTACACAATGCAGGACTTCTGCTTATCAGAATTCATTTATCCCCAGAGCTACTACTCTTTGGAATTCACTTCCCTCGAATTGCTTTCCACAAACTTACAATCTACAAATGTTTAAATCCAGTTGTTACAAACATTTTATGAATGGAGGATGCCTTTAGGCACATGGACCTTTTTGTTTTATCTGTGTTTTTCCTTCCTCCGTTTATTGTCTCTTAAAAAAAAAAAAAAAAAAAAAAATCTTGAGAATAATAAATTAATCAGTGATAGGCAATATGGTTTTAGACGATGTCGATCAACTGCAGACATGCTTTGCCTTCTTACGCATCAAATCAACCAAGCTACAGACCAACATGGTGAAACACATACAATAGCACTGGATATATCAAAGGCATTTGATAGAGTCTGGCATCAATCCTTATTGTCGAAGATGTCACACTACGGCCTTGCATCATTAGTTCCACTAATTTCTTCTTATCTTCATAACAGAAAAATATGTGTAATGGTAGATGGCCTTTATTCTCAATTTCACTCAATAAATGCTGGTGTTCCCCAGGGATCAGTTTTGGCCCCAATTCTGTTCCTCATTCATATCAATGATCTCATATCTACCACTCATAATCCAATACATTCCTACGCAGATGACTCAACACTCCACAGTTCCTTCACATTTACCAATTCTTTCACCCAACCCGATCTTATAAATTCAAAAATAAACACTGCAATTTCTCTGAACCAGGACCTTTCTAGAATTAATGGATGGGGACAAAAGAATCTAGTTTCCTTTAATGCACAGAAAACCAAGTACATTCAATTTTCTAACCGACAGAATCTCACTGACTCCCATATATTTTTTAATGATGTAAATATTCCCACTTCCCCTAGTATTGACATTCTCGGTGTAACATTAACTACTAACTTGAGCTGGACACATTATGTTAGAAGCATTGGTAAGAATGCCTCTAAAAAACTGGGACTCCTGTACAGAGGTCGAGAATTCTTCACTGACGAGCAGTTGGCCGTGATATATAAAAGTCATGTGCGTTCTCAGATGGATTACTGTTCACCTCTGTGGGGTGGAAGTGGAGTGGTTGCATTGAGGCAGTTGGACAAAATTCAAAATAAAGCTATTAGATTAATCAATAACCCTGCAATCACACAGGACCTTCCTACATTATCCATACGAAGAAACGTTGCATCCCTTGCATTATTCTACAGATATTTTCACAGCAATTGTTCCGAGGAACTTGCTTCAATTGTGCCGCCTCTCCACATCTTTCCCCGTAGAACTAGGGCAGCTGAGAGCGCCCATGAATTTACACTTTCTCCTCCACAATGCAGAACTTCTGCTTATCAGAATTCATTTATCCCCAGAGCTACTACTCTTTGGAATTCACTTCCCTCGAATTGCTTTCCACAAACTTACAATCTACAAATGTTTAAATCCAGTTGTTACAAACATTTTATGAATGGAGGATGCCTTTAGGCACATGGACCTTTTTGTTTTATCTGTGTTTTTCCTTCCTCCGTTCATTGTCTCTTAAAAAAAAAAAAAAAAAAAAAAAATATGTAAACTGTCAGGGTTACATTTTGGGGCGACCTGTTTTCTTCATATAAAGCCAATACAACACCAAACCCATTTTTGTGCAGCCTATGATGTCAAATGTAGTTCAAATGTAGTTCAAATGTAGTTCCGATTTTCAAAAAAGGTGATAAATCAATAGCATCCAATTACCGTCCCATTAGTCTCACTTCAATCATAGGAAAGCTACTAGAGTCAATTATTGCTAGAACAATGAGAAACCACTTAGAAACATTTAACTTAATCAATTCTTCTCAGCATGGATTCACTCAGGGACGTTCTTGCCTTACTAATTTGCTTAGTTTTTTCTCAGAGGTATATGAAGCAGTAGATAATGACAAGGTATACGATATTATATATTTAGATTTCAGTAAAGCTTTCGACAGAGTCCCTCATGAGAGATTGATGAGAAAGGTTGAGGCACATGGAATAGGTGGGGCGTTGTTGGGATGGATTAGGTCATGGCTAATTGGTAGGAAACAGAGAGTCAGCATAAATGGTACCAAGTCAGAGTGGGGAGCAGTCAAAAGTGGTGTCCCCCAGGGATCGGTATTAGGTCCCCTGTTGTTTCTTATATACATAAATGACCTAGATTTAGGTATAACTAGTAGGATAAGTAAATTCGCAGACGATACTAAAATAGGGAGATCAATTGATTCAGATAGCGATGTAGAGTGCCTCCAAAGGGATCTAGATACCTTACATGAATGGTCAGTAAATTGGCAGATGAAGTTTAACATTGACAAATGCAAGGTATTAAAGATAGGGAAGATGCAAACAAATGTTAAATATAAACTAGCTAATTTTGAATTAGAAAATTCAGACTGCGAGAAAGATCTAGGTGTGTTTGTTAGCAATGATTTGAAGCCTAGAAAACAGTGTATAGGCGTTCGTAATAAGGCAAACAGGATTCTCGGGTTCATCTCTAGGAGTGTGAGTAACAGAACTGCTGATGTTATCTTAAAACTTTACTTGTCATTAGTGAGACCCCATATGGATTATGCTGTCCAATTTTGGTGTCCTTATACAGAATGGACATAGATTCATTGGAGAGAGTACAGCGTAGAATGACAAAAATGATCCATAATATTAGAAATTTTCCGTATGAAGAAAGGTTGAAGAAATTAGGTTTACATTCGTTAGAGAGACGCAGAGTTAGAGGGGATATGATAGAGGTGTTCAAGTGGGTTAGTGGGATTAACAAAGGGGACATGACAAATGTACTAAAGCTCAGTGATAGCGAAAGAACTCGTAACAATGGTTTCAAATTAGATAAATTTTGTTTCAGAAAAGATATAGGCAAATATTGGTTTGGTAACAGAGTTGTAGATGGGTGGAATGGACTACCAAGTGCTATAGTGGGATCTAAAACTGTAGGGAGCTTTAAGATAAAATTGGATAAGCATATGGACGAGAAGGGTTGGGTGTGAAGGGGGATCAGCCGGGTTGGGCCAATCAGCGCTCTGCAGACCCCCATAATCCTGCGTTAATCTCTAACCGTTTTGGTAAGATGATCCTCAGGGTATTAGAGTGTTGAGCCTATAATTGGGCTTTGTAATTGATTTGGGGTTGTGTGGGACAGGGATCTGCCTTGCTTAGGCCAATCGGCTTTCTGCAGACTCCCATTTTCTTATGTTCTTATGTTCTTAAAACATAGTTAAACTAAACTTAAGGTAAGGCTCGGTAACTTCAACGGCTTGCCGAGGTCAATGACTTTTGGTCAAATAGTTGATGTCACTATTAGAGTAACGGCAGCTTCTGGTAGTGAACCCTCCAGGGAAGTCCTCTGCACTAATCTCGCACTGTTATGATATATAGGGACGCATATGCTTGCTTTCAAAAGGAGGAACCAGTTAAAATAGTGACTGCACAACATATTTTTATTGTATTAGTAATGGATTTGCCTCGCGAAAACCTAGCTATTTTGAGATATTGGAGTCGTCATTTCTAACTATGAGTGAAACCATCCATTAGGTAAAAAGTGTTTTGTTAACGGTCTTTTCTGAGTTATGGAGCCCTAATCCCTTCTATACGATAAATTCTATATATAAAAATTACATCTCTACTTGATTTATTGAAATGTATTATCGTCAGGAAACGATTATTGTGGGACATTGGAAACTGAACTTGAATTACTTTGTGTTTCGGCTGTTTTTGAAGTCACATCAAAACATACTTAAGTTGATATCAAATCAAAGTTAAGCTTAGGGGCTCACGAAAATGTGACCCAGATCTTTTTTTATTTTAATATTGCACAGCATATCATTTCAGTGTGGTAATCCCGACACTGACTTACGGAAGCGAAGCATGGACGTTGGTTGAGAGACTCAGACCAAGAGTGAGAGCAGTGGAAATGAATTACTTAAGGAGTGCGTGCGGAGTTACATGGAGGGATAGACAGACTAATGAGGAAGTAAGAAGGAGGTGTGGTGTGGAGGTAGATGTGCTGGAAAGTGTGAAAAGGAACAACTTGAGATGGTTCGGCCATATGGAACGTATGGAAAGCGAGAGAATGACTAAGAGGGTGTACGAGAGCGAGGTGGAGGGACAGGGGGAGAGGTAGACCGAATATGAGGTGGAAGGATGGAGTGAGGAACTACATGAACGAAGGCGGTGCTGGTTGGGGGGAGGGGCGTCGACTGACTGGGGACAGAGGTGCATGGGGGCGGTTCGTTCGTGGCCACCCCTTCGGGGATCACGGCGTCAGGCAATAGATAGATAGATAGATATCATTTCACTATCATGATACTCATGCGATGATTAATTATTCCATTACAACAGTTAAATATAACAATGGATAGGTTTGTTAAGGCTCTCCTAAGCTAAGCTATTCCAAGATAATGTAATGTCGAAACAATCAATTATCTGCACATTGGCAATAGTATGTATTGCATAGAAGACTATTCATAATATGTATGAAAACAATGTATTTCTAAAGCACATTTCGTGTCCCTCCAATACAATTCCTAGTATTGTGAAATAACAATATTGGTGTGTTATGAGATCACATTACTCAGTGTGCAGTTTGGGATACTTTCCGATCTTTTCTTCATAGTTTGGTGGTCAGTTAGTCAAATCCCTCATCCATGAAATTTCATCGGCAAGTGTTCTTAACACATACATACAATAATAGCAGTATGGATAAGCATGTTACATTTTGTCATCTACTACAGTGTTTCTATTCTTCAGGATTATACTTTACCGTTACTACATTATTTTCCTCGCTTCAAGTCAGTCAGACCATAGGGATTAGCAAGAGAGTAAACTGGGATTTCTTATCGTGACCTTGGACCCACAGAATGCTGTAGATATTAACCCGGCAGCTATGGGGAGACTCTTAAGAGGTTTTATTGGGTGACTGCGGGGAGACTCTTAAGATCCTAGGCCTAAAAAAACACATTTAAAACACCCCAGTGGCACTTAAAAAAACAAAAATGGTGTTTAACACCTTACGAGCGGCCTATGCGGTTTATTTATGTGTACCGCACAGCGGGGTGTTTTTAGCCAAAATAGGGCTGTTTACGTGATCATTTTCATGCCTAAATAAGACCCAGAACGTAAAACAAGTACCTATCCCTGAAAGGGCATAAACAGAGCTTTCGAATGACACCATAACGATCCTTGTATGATGGATAGTTTTCTTGCAATAACCGTGCAACGCGAGTGCAAAAAGCAGGTAATTCGGTACTTTCAGTACATAATTGAGTATGTAGCGAGTGAGAGAGGGAGGAGGGAGCTGAGATTTGTGTCAGTAGGTTCGCCGCGGTGGTCTGGAGCAGTCATACGCTCGCTAGTCTCCTGCCACCACTTGTCTCTCTCTCTCAGCCACATTACGTGCTGAAATTGCCACTCGAGTTATGTCGAGCGCCGCCACATAGTCCAGCTTTTTTTAACTCGACTTATGTTGCTCGCCGCTAAATAAGGGTTAAGTGAGATAATTTCCCTCCATACCTCCAATCACTTTCACATGTGTCAAAGTGGACCTCTTTATGCTTGTATCTTAGCCTCCAAAACACCTCTTGCTTGCACACACACCCTCTAACTACCGAGGCTCGTAGGACACGGATATTGCAATTAAGGTGAAGCCTATAGTCTTAACTTCCATCTGGCAACAAACGAAGCCGGCTCAGGAATACCAAATTCAGCCGGTACGACCAACATTTATAGGGAAGTCACCTGCAGCAAGATATTTTATACAAACAACGTACTAGGACGTCGCCCGCACTGAAAGGGTTAACCAACACATTTTTAGTGCGGGTGCCCAACCCCGAAAGGGGTTGAAATAGGGGAGCTATCCCCCTGCCAATGGCAGCTTTCTAGGGCCTTTCCTAGCTGATGCTGAGAGGATTGGGTTCTAGTCATGTGGTGATGGACTGGTCTATCAGAGTGAGAACTGAGCAATCTCTGCCATACCTATAGCTTACTCTGACTGTTCCTTTTACTTATATATTTTCTAGATCTCAAGTGACGGCGTCTCTTCCGTGGATTGACCTCCTGGTCCTCCTAATCTACCAAGATTGGAAGCCAAAGAGTCACATTTTTCCTTTGCCCCTCAACTTTCTCTTCATAATTGCTGAGGGGCACAGGGCCCTGGGTGGGGCTTTGGTTTCCCGGGCGTTTCCGCACCCTCCTCAGCTGCCCGCCATGGAGTGGATTCGGTCACCCAGGCTTTATTGTGGTCAGCAGGGAGGGTTCTGTAGGGGCGCTCGGTTATGGCCTTGGCCTTCCTCGGGGCCTTGGGGCTGTTCGGCCAGGCAGCTTGGGGAACAGCAACAACAACAACATCCAACAAATATTTTGTGGAAAAGGTAATAGTAGATGGAAATTATCCTGAATGAAGCTCACTAGTAAAAAGGTAAAACTGAGCAGGATAAATGAAGAACATTTTAAGAGGATCAACATTCTTATTATCCAACCCAACCTCCTAGGTTTGCAAAACGTTGAAAGAGAGATTTGTTTGGTGTTCGTAACATTATTGTTCCCGCTAAACTTGCCGAACCATACAGTTTTGTACTGGGATTAGGAATGTATATCTTTAAGAATTAATTATATTATTAATTTTAAACGAAAATGCATATTGAATATAAGGGTTCATTTTTTCTCGCAACACATGTTGTCTTCTATTGATTTATAAATATATAAAAGCTTGGACCAAAAATTACGAGTAATAATGATGCGGCAGAATTTATAATAACTACTATCTCTCTCTCTCACTTTCTCTCTCTCTCTCTCTGGTAAATGAATATAAATAAATTATAAATTAATACACATAATTTCAAATTGTCCTCACAAAACATTGACGCTGGTATTGTTACTCCAATGTGTTAATAAGAGCATCCCCATCCATGTTTGTGATGATCCCACAATAATAGTGTATGTGTTGGCTGTGGTGAATGTGCGTGTGTGTTACATTCCTGCAAACAATCAAACATAAAGGGATAAAACCCTAACCTCCCCGCCAGTGGCAAATAATACTGGCGAACCCTAACTCAACACAATCTATTTACTCTGCAGAGACGACTTAGTAACACATAAAATGAGGAAACTTTATTATTTTATGCAGAAAGCAGGGAAAAAGAGACAAAGTAGCCTGTAACTGTAACATGGTCGGCTAAATTAGTAGTGCAATACGTTTGATACAAAATTCAAGGACATAAAGAATTTAAGGGAGCCCACCTCGATTTTTCTTCTCTTTCTCTTTGGCTTGTATCCATACGGCCCCATTCAGCCTACTGTTTTAAGATGTTTACCCCCATCCAGGTGTCAATATTTTCCTGGCGAGCGGTAGCGAGCCACCATATATATATTTTTGTTTTGAGAGCAAGCTAAATGTGTACACTTTTCGATAGAAAAATGCCTCCGGCGAAGTCGGATTTCTCCATACAGTGCTGGCTCGCTATCGCTCGCCAGGAAGACATCGACACCTGGATGGGGATAAACATCTTAAAACAGTTGGCTGAATGGGGCCGAATGGATACAAGGCAGGGAAAGAGAGAAATGAGAAAAAGAGAAAACAAAAGCCGGTGACCCGCATTAAAAGTGCTTTCAAGTTAGGGAAGCTTGTGTCAGAGTTTGCATTTTCTTGATTATTATTAAAGCATATGATAGTATATTAAAGCATATGATAGTATATTAAAGCATATTATAGTATATTAAAGCATATGATAGTATATTAAAGCATATGATAGTATATTAAAGCATATGATAGTATATAGTTGTTTTTACAAAACAATAATCGAATATCATATAAACCAAGTATAAATATTATTTCTCTGTTAAGTATATGATTCTGTCTCTTAGTTTTAAACTCCTCTGTTGTAGTTTTCAAGTTAAAGTGCTGAAAACATGTATTAGTAATGATAAGGCTTAAGATAGGCTATACTGTAGGTGTAAGGCTTGGGAGCGTGAATAAGGCACACCACACGACCTTAACCCTTTAAGTCTATACCTACTGTTACATTGTGTGTAGTTCTTACAATAGAGCTAATTGTATTCATGATTTACTCATACCGACGACCCAATTTAAGTTTACTTGCTTGATATAGGTCTACTGTACAATATACACTATAATTACAAATGTGGCACATTAGGCTTGCAATAGCTACATTACACTCTGCCACGTCAATATCTCCGTGAATTAGCGATTTGGAGATGAATCTCACGTCACTAACTTATTACACAGAGTCAAATGAATTATCCAAGTTGCCACAGTTTACTTTAGCCCTAATTAACCCAAGCTTTTCAGTGATTAACCTGTTCATACACAGTGTGGAAAAATACTGCATGACGTTAGTCCTGCATTTGGTGATATAAGAACATAAGAACATGGAAGTCTGCAAAAAGCCGACTGGCCTACACAAGGCAGATCCCTGTCACACCCAACCCCAATTATAAGGCCTAATTATAAGCCCAGCTCACTAATACCATTAGGACTGACCTCACCGAAACGGTCAGATGTCAGAAAAACGGGGTTCTACAGAGCGCCGATTGGCCCACACCTGACTGATCCCCCTCACACCCATCCCATCTCGTCCATATGCCTATCTAATTTTATCTTGAAGCTCCCTATCGCTCTTGATCCCACTATAGCACTTGGTAGCCTATTCCATCTATCTACAACTCTGTTACCAAACCAATATTTGCCTATATCTTTCTTGAAACGAAATTTATCTAATGTGAAACCATTTGTACGAGTTCTTTCGCTATCACTAAGCTTTAGTAAATTTTTCATGTCCCCTTTATTAATCCCACTAACCCACATAAATCCCTCTATCATATCCCCCCTAACTCTGCGTCTCTCTAACGAATGTAAGCCTAATTTATTCAACCTTTCTTCATACGGAAGATTTCCCGGTGGATCATATATACTTTAATTAATTTCACTGGGGGTGTGGTGGTGAGATCAATAAACATAATATTATTAGTAGGTTTAGGGATATTTCTTCGAGAGGTCGGTCTATATGATCTGTGCCCCATGAATATTCTTTCCTCTCACTTAAACAGTAGGCTACCATAGTGCGGTTGGGAATATGAACATCTATCTATCTATCTATTGCCTGACGCCGTGATCCCCGAAGGGGTGGCCACGAACGAACCGCCCCCATGCACCTCTGTCCCCAGTCAGTCGACGCCCCTCCCCCCAACCAGCACCGCCTTCGTTCATGTAGTTCCTCACTCCATCCTTCCACCTCATATTCGGTCTACCTCTCCCCCTCTGTCCCTCCACCTCGCTCTCGTACACCCTCTTAGTCATTCTCTCGCTTTCCATACGTTCCATATGGCCGAACCATCTCAAGTTGTTCCTTTTCACACTTTCCAGCACATCTACCTCCACACCACACCTCCTTCTTACTTCCTCATTAGTCTGTCTATCCCTCCATGTAACTCCGCACGCACTCCTTAAGTAATTCATTTCCACTGCTCTCACTCTTGGTCTGAGTCTCTCAACCAACGTCCATGCTTCGCTTCCGTAAGTCAGTGTCGGGATTACCACACTGTCATGCAAGGACTTCTTCACTTCCATACTGACCACCCAATATGAACATGATTAGATTAATATCCAGTATTCGAGAATGGATAATAAGTCGTAGGCGTGTGCATAAACCTTTAACCGTCCTGGTGGTGTAATGGTTAAGGTGGCAAAAATATGTGTGTGATAACCCGGGTTCGAATCCCGGTGGATCATATATACTTTAATTAATTTCATTGGGGGTGTGGTGGTGAGATTAATAAAAATAATATTATTAGTAGGTTTAGGGATATTTCTTCGAGAGGCCGGTCTATATGATCTGTGCCCCATGAATATTCTTTCCTCTCACTTAAACAGTAGGCTACCATAGTGCGGTTGGGAATATGAACATGATTAGATTAATATCCAGTATTCGAGAATGGATAATAAGTCGTAGGCGTGTGCATAAACCTTTAACCGTCCTGGTGGTGTAATGGTTAAGGTGGCAAAAATATGTGTGTGATAACCCGGGTTCGAATCCGGTGGATCATATATACTTTAATTAATTTCATTGGGGGTGTGGTGGTGAGATTAATCAAAATAATATTATTAGTAGGTTTAGGGATATTTCTTCGAGAGGCCGGTCTATATGATCTGTGCCCCATGAATATTCTTTCCTCTCACTTAAACAGTAGGCTACCATAGTGCGGTTGGGAATATGAACATGATTAGATTAATATCCAGTATTCGAGAATGGATAATAAGTCGTAGGCGTGTGCATAAACCTTTAACCGTCCTGGTGGTGTAATGGTTAAGGTGGCAAAAATATGTGTGTGATAACCCGGGTTCGAATCCCGGTGGATCATATATACTTTAATTAATTTCATTGGGGGTGTGGTGGTGAGATTAATAAAAATAATATTATGGATCATTTTTGTCATTCTACGTTGTACTCTCTCCAATGAATCTATGTCCATTCTGTAATAAGGACACCAAAATTGAACAGCATAATCCATATGGGGTCTCACTAATGACAAGTAAAGTGTTAAGATAACATCAGCAGTTCTGTTACTCACACTCCTAGAGATGAACCCGATAATCCTGTTTGCCTTGTTACGAACGCTTATACATTGTTTTCTAGGCTTCAAATCATTGCTAACAAACACACCTAGATCTTTCTCACAGTCTGAGTTTTCTAATTCCATATTAGCTAGTTTATATTTAACATTTGTAGGCATCTTCCCTATCTTTAATACCTTGCATTTGTCAATGTTAAACTTCATCTGCCAATTTACTGACCATTCGTGTAAGGTATCTAGATCCCTTTGGAGGCACTCTATATCTCTATCTGAATCAATTTTTCTCCCCATTTTGTTATCGTCTGCAAATTTACTTATCCTGCTAGGTATACCTAAATCAAGGTCATTTATGTATACAATATAACAAACAACAGAGGACCTAATACAGATCCCTGGGGGACACCACTTTTGACTGCTCCCCATTCTGACTTGGTACCATTTATGATGACTCTCTGCTTCCTACCAATTAGCCATGACCTAATCCATCCCAACAACACCCCACCTATTCCATGTGCCTCAACCTTTCTCATTAATCTCTCATGAGGGACTCTGTAGAAAGCTTTACTGAAATATAAATATATAATATCATATGACTTGTCATTATCTACTGCTTCATATACCTCTGAGAAAAAGCTAAGCAAATTAGTAAGGCAAGAACGTCCCTGAGTGAATCTATGCCGAGATGAATTGGTTAAATTAAATGTTTCTAAGTGGTTTCTCATTTTCCTAGCAATAATTGACTCTAGTACCTTTCCTATGATTGATGTGAGACTAATGGGACGGTAATTGGATGCTATTGATGTATCACCTTTTTTGAAGATCGGAACTACATTTGCAAGCTTCCAAGCTTCTGGAACTATACCTGTTTCTAATGACTTGTTAAAAAGAAATGTTAATGGGTAACTTAACTCATCTCTGCATTCTTTTAATACTCTAGCATATACCTCATCCGGACCAAGCGATCTCTGAGGTTTCAGTCTGTCAATTTTCTTTAAGCACATCATTTCTACTTATAGTAACCGTACTTAACCTATTTTCTATACTATCGCTATATACCTTACGGACTTCGGGAATCTGTGCCAAATTTTCATTAGTGAAAATGGATAGAAACTGACTATTTAATGTACTGCACATTTCTAAATAATTTTCTGTCATTTCTCCTATCGAAGTTTTAAGGGGGCCTATTACATTTCTAACTTTAGATTTATATACAAGTTATAAGTATCATTAGATTCATTCTGACTGTATTATGGATGTACATAACAATCTCTTATGGGTATCCTATACCAATCATAGCTCTTCAGGTTTGGCTGCACATGAAAGTGTATGTAGGTGACGCTGAAGCCCGCACTGCAGCCCCACATGCAAGGTGAGCCAGCCAGAGAGATATCCAACAAAAGATACGGCAAATATAAATGTTGAAGCGAAAAACAGTTGAATGAAAACCGAGTGGTGTATAGAGCGGTGGACGAAGGTAAATATTCTCTGGTCTGGAAACAGCGAAGAGAACTGTGCGTGGGGCCGTGTTATAAGTACATTTAAATGCAATCATGAATGAAGGGAAGGCGATCGAGCCAACCGTGACCCCTGATGGGGCATTCACTCACTAGTAAGAGAGAGGATAAACGTTGAAGCAAAACAATAAAATAAAACATAAAAAATAAATAAATAGATAAATAAATAAAAAATATATAATATATATATATATATATATATATTCTCTTTTAAACAGACGAGGTTAAAAGCAATAGCAGTTTCAGCATTCAGGATTTTATTGTTACAGCTTTCAATAGTTCTAACAATTTTCCTCTGGGGTTCAGAGATGAGGTACAAAAGGTTAGCAAAATTCATGGTGGATCCAATGTTTCACAAGTAAACATCTTGCATCTTCAGGGAATGGAGAGGTAATGGTTAGAATAGGGACAATGCATCTTATTTATACAAAATTCGAGGATCAAGTAGAGGGAGGTGGGTGGAGCTACTGGGTGTGTGGTGGCTGTTCATTGGTGGAAGGTAGTCTATTGGCGAGACGGGCACTAAATATTATCGGTGGTTGGTTGTTGGCTGTGGGTGGCTGTGATTGGTTGGTGTTGTCAGTTGTGTGCTGAGCGTGGAAGCGTAAGGAAGGGGGGCGCGGGGCGAGAGAAGGGGGGGCAGCATGCCTGTAGCGCTTGCCTGAAGGAAGAATTTGAAGGTCTTGTGTTTGGTTGTTGATACTGGGGTTGAGTGTTTGGATGTATAGAGCTTCTAAAATAGCTAGTCTTCTGGGGTCTGATTCTTTGTCGAGTATGGTGGTTTGTTTGTCTAGGTCGGCGCGAGTTAGGGCAAGATGGTTTTGGCTTGATAGTGATCTTTTATAGCGCCAGATTAAAGGTGGAGGGTCAGTCGACGGGAAAGGCGAGTCTGTGTCATTCCAACATAGGATAGGGGTCCACAGTCCCCAGAGGTGCAAATATGCTGGTATATCACATGATCGTCTTTCGGTTGGTTGTTGGTGGAAATGGGGCGGTTACGGAGGACAAGGTTGGAGGTCTTAGGATATTTGTAGTAAATAATGACTTTGATTTTATTGTCAGGGTTGGTGGGGAGGACGTTTTTGTTAATTATTTCTTTCATAATGGATTCGTCTGTTGTGTGGTCGGAAGATATGTAGTTTCTGTAAAAAAAATTTAATGTCATTGGCCGGGTTGGTGCTAGGGGGGTCTTGTTTGTACCATTTTTCTAGGTGGTGGTTGATGGCATTGGTGACGTCAGTGTTGGAATACCCATTGTTGACTAGCAGTCAATTTATCCAAGTGGGGTTGGAATATAGATGGACTGTTACCACAGAATTGCCTATCCAGGATAGACCTATCCACGTGGGGACGTATGGGCCAGCATGGGACGGATCACTGGGGATGTACAATTAATTCAATTTCTGGGGATACCTCCGGCCAAGTGAATTATAGATCACGACATATATTACTCAGATACCAATGCCCAACTTTTAAATCGTACACACAACATATACAACACACGTAATTCTATCACTTGGTTATCACAACACAGAATACTAATAAACACGAGGATAATTTCTAACTTGATGACTCCGGGAATAAAAAAATATATATCTGGTAATACCTAGTCAGCGTCCTGATGTTACCATCACACATAGAACACAATAACCTTCAATTATATTATCTTCTTGACTTGTCCAAAGCTTCACTCGCAATGCGGCAACAATCACCGTTGTCAGGACGGGATAAAGTACTCTTATCAATCTATTTCTCAAAATAACCTTCAATCATGTTACCTGTCTAACTCTTCCAAATCTTCACTCACAATGGACAATTAATCACGGTACGCGAGACGGGACACAGGATACTCTCAATCTATCTCTAATAACACGGGATGCCTGCCGGTCACCTACGGTAGTGGTAGGGATTCTGTATACTCAACAGGCTTGTATTTCCATCGAGCCCACTCTAATCGTTTCACTTTATTCTGTATGATACACACTTCATTCAGTGGGAGAGTAAGATATCCGTACACTTTACAAGACACAATGACCTTCAGTCGGTACCCTAGTGTTTACTTTCACTCTGACTTTTAATATAAAGGAAACCAACTCAGAACTGATACTAAAACTAGGAATGCTATTCGCTGCTGGAGATACAGGCTACTCAGCAACAGAAAGATGTTATAATTACAAGGTGTGTCTCCAGGAGAGGTGACCCCTCAACCCGAGTACAGTGACGGCGCTAGACAAGGGGCGCATGCCAAGCAGATTAAAGGTAACAGGTTTTTACTCTTGGACCAGGATAAAAGGGAACGTACAACTCTAACTTGGCCTGTCCATGGCATACGTATGCGTTAAGTGAATTACACAGGGGATTGAGCGTACAAGGGGAAAAATGGGCCATGTCTGCAATACCACTGAAGGTGTTACAGCAAGCGGGTTATAGGGTTAGTATTACTCACGGTTTTCCTTAGTTCACTAGGTTCGTCGTCCTTCGATCTTCTTGGCCAGTGATGTCTCCCACAACACTCCGGGAGCAACGATGAGTCCTTGTCCTTGTCGTTGACGGGCACTATTTCGCTGGGGTTCTCTATAACACTCGAAGTAAAACCAATACTATTCAGTTGAGCTTCTATTTCTTCTGTCGTCCTTCCTCAGTCTGGTTCCTCCTCCCGTCGACCCGGTAGCTGCATGAATTCAACGTAGTACTATTCGGGGTCGCTCTAGACTAGCTTCCTTAATGCTTCGAGTTTTGGGCAACCTGCCGGAACTATCGTTATCTCTGTTTCTGGCGGGCCTGGATTTGTCTCGTGGTCGAGTAGTTCTTACACGCTAGGGTTGGGGCGTCGTCGGTCATGGGTGGACGAGGAGAGCCACTTAAGTAAATACTCTATATCTTCTGCACTCAGAAAATCGCCTACGGTCGGCGTCGTTAAGTCGGTCAGCGGGATGGAAGGGTCTTGCGTATGGGCATGTGGTGGCTGTGGTGCCGAGGAGGAGGAGGTGTGATGCCAGTGGTAGGCTTCGTTTGTTCTGATTTCTTCTCGTCGTCCGGGTACGAGCCTGTGTCGGTTTCTGATGGGTGCCTCCCCATCATCTTGAGGGCCAATTAGGGGTGAATGGTTGGCCATACCTTTGGATGCTGGTTCAATCATTGGCCCTTGATAGGTCAGGGCCATTTTCTCTGTCCTGACCCCATACGGGTGACTAGGCTGACGTTTGCTGTTGGTTCCTACGGCTGCTTATTCCCATGGTGTTGCTCTCGGTATCTCCCTCGTGGTGCTAATCCAGGCCATGTTTGTCCAAGGCGGTGTTTTGGGGGGTGTTTGGTTGATAGGCCAGGTCGGGGAGTCCTGGACAATTGTTACCTCACCCGGTAGAGTTGGTAGTAGCAGGAGCCTGTGGGGGGGGGGGGGGAAGGTAGATGCGATTGCCCCAACACCAACATATATATGTATGGATTCTAACCCTAGAACTTGTGGTTTCGTCGTCATCAATTCACCTCCTCTTTCTAATGCCCGACAGTGTCTATGTACCCGCTACAATGTTGCATCTCTCTTGTATTCTAACGCTATTACAACAATCAATGTTCTTCAGAGCTTTTTCAGTGTAAAACAGAGAGTAGGGAGCACCCGCCTTTCAACACATTCCCACCCCTCTTCTGTTCAACTCTCTAACCAAAGAGTGAATCAATTTTACCAGTCTTTCTTCTACTCAACAAGTAAGGTCTCCCTCATTCTGTCTGTCCGTCATCCTATGACTTAAACTACCTACATCTCCGTGAGTCCAGACATTATGATTTCAATGTACAGTTGTAGACAGATGAAGCAGACAAATGTTCTCGGGAGAGCTCCTTTAATATTCCCACCACCAAGAGTTTTTCTATAACATAATTGTTTATGGATGGCTTTACCAACTTCTTACAACATTTAAGCAACTGGATAAGTTCTTCATGTCATCTCTGAACTGTAATTACATCCGCAGGAGAAGTATATTCAGCCACACTTCAAAAACTCATGTATCTTAACCGCTTTCTAGCTGTTAACCCTTTGAGTACCAGCGACGTGTGTTATATTTCAGTCTAGCTATATTAAGACGATATTTTGCAGCTTAGGAAGGATCTGTGGTAGTTATAAGGGTTGGTTGAGATAATTTGAAGCCTTATTTATTGCTAGAGGTCTTTCTAAGCTGAAAAAACCGTCTAATAGTGGCCAGAATATGACAAAAAGGATATCCCTGGTACTAAATGGGTTAAGAAACCTACAAGGAAATATGTGTTTCTAGGACGATTAATATATCTTAAAAACACGTTTTCACAAAGGGTAAAATGTATATTAAATAACATGCATCTATTAGTTTTTTACTGCTCTTATTATTGCCTGAAGCTGGAATCTAGTGAGTGTATGTGTGTGTTAGCATAATATTGATATATATATATATATATACAGTATATATACTGTATATATAGTATAGTATAGTCATCGACTGCCTGGGGACATAGGTGCATGGGGGCGGTTCGTTCGTGGCCACCCCTTTGGGAATCACGGCGTCAGGCAATAGATAGATAGATAGATATATAGTATGTATATACTGTATATATATATATATATATATATATATATATATAGTATATAATTATATAATATATATATATATATATATATATATATATATATATATATATATATACACTGTCACTCCCAAATGAGTTCGTAGCCTACAGTATATCATTTGTGAGTGTGTTACAAGTACGAGGCCTATATTGCAGGGGCCTGGGGTGAGGCTAGCCTCTGGCTGTGTTCCCACGAGTGAGCCCTTGTGAGGCTGGCTGGCGCCCTGTGATGTATTGCCGTCTTGTTAGCCCTATGAATTACTTTTGTGGTTGATGAGAGCAGAGGCTGCCGGAGATAATTGAGTATTCTTGCGACACCTGGAGCCCTCCCCACCACGCGAGGCCCCCGCCCGACTCCCACGGCTGCAGGGGCAGCACTCCTGTCCCACCCTTTGATTTAGTAACATCTCAGTTTGTCGGTGTTGGGTTGCTTCGTGTGTTTCCCTCGAATACCGCGTATATCTTTTTGGTCATTAATTGATTGGTGCATAGCAGGGGCTGGAGTCATATTGAGCATATTGTTTTTTTTAACATCTTTAGTTTACTATCAATTACTGCATTCACTTCTTCTTTGGCAACCCTGATATATAAGCTTCACCCTGTTCTTCCGTGCCTTCTTTCCCATTGTTTAACTGCATTGCCTATTGATATTACATGTATATTTCTCTTTATTATTGAAGTTGACATTCACAGTGCTTTGGAGGTATGCTCAAGGGTAACATATCCCCAACCTACTGGTATGTCAACTCGTGTGTTCCATGTCTTAGGTTAGTGCTCCAGACTCTCCCCCGTGTCTCAGCTTTATATTATTCCTAATTTCTAAGCGATTGGGCATACTATGAAGTGTCTGGGAGTCTGGCAGTGTTATGTTTCCTCAGTTAGGTGCAGCCTAGAAGAGAAGTACTTTTAAATATTATACGCATTATCTACCAGACTCGGGGGCAATCGATATTTTGTGTCTCCTTGTTGCTGCTTTAATAGAGCCAAGAGGAAGATAACCATTTTCCTAGAGAGCCTGCGTGTTTTGTTGTTTGTGTCAGATATTAAGAGCGTGTCTGTTGCAGGGTTAGGGTGCTGTGGGCTAGGCTATTTGAGCATCTGGTTTCCCCCAGCCTCCCCTCGTAACAGTGGCGACCTTGCCAGGATCACAAAACTTAGCAGCTAAGGGTCGACCCTGAACTGGCAACAGTGCCAGAACCTCTTCGCCCACCTTGAATGCCCTAGATTTAGCCTGCTTATCGTAATGGTACTTCATCTTGCTTTGTGCTGCCACTAGATGCTCTTTAGCTAGCTGCAGGACAGTCTGCAACCTCTCCCGAGTCTTCTGCACGTACTCGAGCAGAGGCACCGAGCCCCCTGCCGCATCACTCTCCCAGGCATCTTTCACCACATCCAGCGGACCCCTAACACGATGATCAAACACAAGGGAATTGGGAGAGAATCCCAAAGACTCTGAGGGGACATCACGAATTGCGAAAAGAACAAAAGGTAAAGCAGTGTCCCAATCCCTCTCATTCTGCAAACAAAATTTACGCAGCATGCTCTTCAAGGTCTGGTGAAAACGCTCAAGGGCTCCCTGAGATTGTGGATGGTACGCACTTGACAGCACATGCCTTATACCTAACTCTGAGAGTGTTTGCTTGAAGAAATTGGATGTAAAATGAACTCCTCTGTCAGACTGGATTTGACGGGGCAAACCAAATCTAGTGAAGAAATGCAGAAGGTGTTTGAGAACAACCTTCGCGTTTATGCTGCTAACCGGAATAGCCTCCGGGTATCTAGTTGTGGCATCCATCACGGTAAGCAAGTACTTATATCCCGCACTGGTGGGTGGTAAGGGACCGACCATGTCAATGATGACACGAGTAAATGGCGGTTCAATTGCAGGTATAGGGATCAAAGGTGCTACGGGTATTCCTTGGTTGGGTTTTCCAACTACCTGACAATCATGACATGACATCAAAAAGGTAGCCACCGAGGCAGGCATATTAGGCCACCAAAAATGAAAACGCAGCCTTTCAGTAGTCTTCCGCACCCCTAAATGCCCCGCCAGTTTTGCCTCATGCGCTAGCCTAACCAGCTCGTCCCTGAACTGAGCCGGCACCACTAATTACTCCTCCCCCATGCCTGAGCCTGTATCCGGCGTCCACTGCCGATACAACAGTGTCCCCTTTTCAATAAATTTCTCGGGACCGTTCTTCCCACCAGTCGTGCCAACCTTCTTAAACAGGAGGCCCAGACTCGGGTCCTCTTGCTGCAACTTGCTTAATTCGTCTCTAGGTATTTCCGACAAGGTAGATACCTCTGACCTCTCAAAAATAGCAGAAGGTTGAGTCGGCGGCACTATGTCAAACTCCTCGACCGGCACAAGGTCACCTCTACTAGTCTCGGGGGCCTCACTTGGGTCAGCCACGCCCACCGCTGCCTCCGAGCCAGTGTCATCTAGTAGTGCATCATGGGATGGCCCGCACTCATGGCCGTCAGCCCCCGCATCCACTAAATCATCCTCCGGTTGTGCCACTTGTGCCATTGATCTGGTCACTGTACACACAGGGTAGATAGATTCCATGTTGTCGTCCTGCAACCAACCACCAGTAGGGGGCTCAAAAGCAGCCTCAGCGACGACCATAGGAGGCGGGAAAACTACATCCCCTGCCAAGTCAGTCCCGAGCAAAAAATCTACCCCCTCCACTGGCAGAGTGTCCACCATGGCCACCTTACACTCGGCGGCCACCAACAGGCACTCTAGGGTCACCGGGACTAAATCACAGCATTGCTCACTATTGATTCCCCTGCAAATAACAAACTCTCCGGTGCTAATAGGTCCCCCTGTCAGGTTGCGACACATGGATTGCTGCGCACCAGTATCCCTAAACACCTTGACAGGGTACGTCTGCTCCCCGATCCGTACTGATCCATCATGTATGAATGGCCGACACCAATCAGGGGAATTCTGGTTATGCTCAGGTGGTGATATCATCTGGGGCAGCAAGGTGCTTACTACCCTGCTTCGCGCTGGCCAACACTGCCCCCCAAACTCACCAGTACCTGGCTTGCCTTTCACAGGCACCTCCCCTAATGTCGCCACCAACTGGACAGCCCTGGGATCCTGGGTAGCCTTCCATTTAGCACACTGAGGTTTAATATGACCTACTTGCTTGCAAAAACAACATCTCACTTCCGTAGAAGCTCGCTGGTTGTCAGCCTTGATATAATGTTGTGTCTTATTTGTGTTAACTTTGGGTGATGATGGGCGAGCTGATACTGTGGCTGCTTGGTGCACAGGTCGGTCTAACCTGTCACCAATGCTCCCCATGCACGTGCCACGCCGGGCTAGTGCAAAGTCATCAGCCCAAACTGCTGCTTCCCTTATTGATTTTAACCGCTTTTCTTTTAATGTTTCCCCAACGTCCTTTTCAACTATGCTTGTAAACTGCTCCATCAGCCAAACCTCACACGCCGCCTCAAAAGTACCAGCTGACTCTGAATGCAGCCACTTAGCTAGAGTATCGCGCAGCTACCTGGCACATTCCACATGCGAGTCCCCCTGCCGCTTCCGAGCCCCCCTGAAGGCCAACCTGTTAGCCTCGGGACGCAGCTCGTGGGCTTTTAACACAGCCTCTTTAAGTACATCATACTCTAGCTCCTGCACTTCTAGGCGATTGTATGCATCGAGAGCCTTGCCTTTTAACACATTAGACACCATCGCTGCCCAGCGATGCCTCGGCCACTGATACTCGTGGGCCTTCTTCTCAAAACCTAAGAATCACTCTGTGACCTTAAGTTCATCGAAGGCCGGCATGAGTTTCAGCCGTCGAGACAACAACACCTCTTCTGCCTCCTCCCTAGATGCTTGACCAGCATTATTCCCTTGTCGTCCTTGCCCACTAGTTTCCAACTTCGTCTTCTCCAAATCTACCGCCATCCTCCTCAACTCAATCTCTCTATGCATCTCTCTATCTTTCTGCCTCTCTTCTCTCTCTGCCTGTAGGCCTATTCTCTTCTCCTCTATCTCCAATCTCTTAAGCTGAAGCTCGACCTCTGGACTCCTTCTCGACCCTATCGGGGTTATAGGAGGAAACTGGGCATAAGGGGGAACATTGTGCTGAGCACTTACCGTATGAGTGGCATCGAAATGCTGGGGCGTGGCCAACGACACATGGGGGGAAGAAGGAGGATACTGAGGATTGCTAGCATAACTTGAAACAAATGTACTTGCCATAGGGGCCTGAACATAGCCCTGTAAAAATGAAGGTGCCTTACTGATGGGGTTAAATGCTGGCGGTGGAGGCGTGGTGGCAGGTGCTGTGGTAGTAGTGGGAGACTGCCTACATATAGTATCTCCTTGCTCGGGAGTTGTTGCTCCACTCCGGTCCCCAGTAGAATGGTAGCTAGCCTGGCTAATAGGACGCTGTGGCACATGCTGGATGGCGCCCTCATCCACAACATGAGTACTAACTTCCTGAAGACCACTAGTCGGTGCAGCTAACTTAGTCACCTCTTGAACTAACTCTGCCTTAGACATACCACTGCACCTCCATCCATGCGCCTCCAACACACGTCTTAATTCATCACTACTCCTGCTAGCAACCTCTTCTTGACTAGGTTGGGTTGTAATAAACTGCATGGCGTCTTCCTCCCCCACAATATGAACAGGAATGTAATCAACATGCGACATCTATTCAATAGGTTGTGGCAGTACTTCAGCGTGTTTGGTGATTCTCCAGGTCTGACATCCTGGGCGATGCACGACATAGAGGTTGGAGACAGTAAGCCACTCAAGTTGGGCCCTTACCGTATAAATCCTGCTCGGCAGCCTGCCCTAAAAGCAGAGTTGGATTACATGTTGGAGAAGGGTCTGGTTAAGAAGGAATATAGTGAGTGGTCTTCGCCCGTGACTTTGCAACCTAAACCAAATGGCAAGATCCGCTTTTGTGTTGATTTCAGGAGGGTCAATGCCCTATCCCAGACAGATGCCTATCCATTACCTAGAGTTGACGACTCCGTAGACCGCATCGGGGCTGCCACGTTTATCACCAAGGTGGACTTAGTGAAAGGTTACTGGCAGGTCCCGTTGACTGAGAGAGCCAAGAAAATTGCTAGTTTTGTGGTGGACGGGGCAGTTTGCCAGTGTCAGGTGATGCCCTACGGGCTTAACCCTTAAAGATCGGGGCCGGACTTAAGTCCGGCTCCAATTTGCAGCAAGTTAGGAGCATTATTAAGGCTTTTAAAGGGTTAAAATCGAGTGCAAATGGCCGGGAGCGCAGCGGGCCAGACAGCCGACTCCCAGGGCTTACCGCCTCCCATTAACTCATGTTCCCTGTGTTATCGAGAGGCCGGCAGTGTAGCCAGTAGTGAGCATAGCTGGAAAAATATGCCGCTATACGCTAAACTCCCATGTTACTGGTATCATTGTATGAGAACCACGAGTGCTACGTAGCTCGTTCTGGTCTCATTTTGAAGCTTTTAGCGCCTAGTTTTTTGCTAAATAATTTTTTTCTTCATGCAGATACTTGATTTATCATTCAGGAGGGCCTGAATATGCCCAAATAAGCCCAAAACACCCCGCTAGACAAGGGTTAAGAATGCCCCAGCTACATTTCAGTGGATGATGAACCGGGTTGTAGATATCCCTAATTGTGTAGTCTATATTGATGACGTCGTGATTTTTGATACCACCTGGTGAGAGCATGTTGATAATATTGAGCTTCTTTTCAAAAGACTTAGTGAAGCAGGTTTGGTTGTAAATCTGGAGAAATGCAACTTTGTACAGGCTACTGTCAATTACTTAGGATTCGTGGTAGGACATGGTGAGGTGTCTCCACCCTTGGCAAAGGTGGAGGCTATTGCTAATTTCTCTCCTCCTACCACTCGCAAATCTCTGCAACGGTTCCTGGGAATGATTGGGTACTACCGGAGATTTATCAAGGACTACTCTACTGTACTTGCTCCGCTGACGAATTTACTGCGGAAAGATATCAAGTTCAACTGGACAGAAGGCTGTCATGAGGCTTTTGAAGGAGTTAAATCTCTCCTGTCGCATCATCCCATCCTGCGAGCCCCTGACTTTGTATTGCCCTTTATCCTAGCTACTGACGCTAGTGATGTGTGGATAGGTGCGGTACTGCTGCAAGAGCATGCAGGGATAGAGCATCCAGTGTCCTTCTACTCAAAGAAGTTCAATCGAACCCAGAGGAATTACTCAGAGGTTGAGAGCAGCTCCTGGCTATGGTTCTGTCCCTGCAGCACTTTCAGGTGTATGTACCAGCCTATGGCCCGACTGTTAAGATCTACTCCGACCACCATCCCCTCGCCGAAAAAGCGAGAAATTTAAGTACAAAAATCAGCGGCTGACTAGGTGGGCTCTTTTGTTGCAGGAATATAGTTTGGATGTGCGGCACATTAAAGGCACCGATAATGTCATGGCTAATTGTTTGTCACAGGAGGGAATGTTGTAAGGGGAAATCTTGGTGGTCAGTTTGTTTTGGTGTAGCCTCCTACTTTGGTTTGATTAGCATGTTTACGTCTGGTGCCTGTTGGTTGCCGTATGTAGCCCAGCGTAGGGTCGTAAAGTAGGAGTTGCTGTGTTTCTGTATAGAAGAAAATATTTAAATAGAAAACTATAAAAACTATAAAAATACTAAAAAAAAAATGTAGTTGTGTATGTCTTGTAGTGTAGTCTCTTGGGCTGGAGTCATATTGAGCATATTGTTTTATTTTAACATCTTTAGTTTACTATCAATTACTGCATTCACTTCTTCTTTGGCAACCTTGATATATAAGCTTCACCCTGTTCTTCCGTGCCTTCTTTCCCATTGTTTAACTGCATTGCCTATTGATATTACATGTATATTTCTCTTTATTATTGAAGTTGACATTCACAGTGGTTTGGAGGTATGCTCAAGGGTAACATATCCCCAACCTACTGGTATGTCAACTCGTGTGTTCCATGTCTTAGGTTAGTGCTCCAGACTCTCCCCCATGTCTCAGCTTTATATTATTCCTAATTCCTAAGCGATTGGGCATACTATGAAGTGTCTGGGAGTCTGGCAGTGTTATGTTTCCTCAGTTAGGTGCAGCCTAGAAGAGAAGTACTTTTAAATATTATACGCATTATCTACCAGACTCGGGGGCAATCGATATTTTGTGTCTCCTTGTTGCTGCTTTAATAGAGCCAAGAGAAAGATAACCATTTTCCTAGAGAGCCTGCGTGTTTTGTTATTTGAGTCAGATATTAAGAGCGTGTTTGTTGCAGGGTTAGGGTGCTGTGGGCACCCCCCATGTGCATATGGCACATGCCCACACGTGCATAGTGGGAAAAACTCGGTGGACTGAAAACAACTTACACATGCTTTATATAAATGTAAAATGCCTGTCATATTTGTTTCAGAAAATACATTAATTTTGCTTCGTGTAAATGTCTTCGAATACCGTGGCCTCTGCTAGGTTGTTACTCATTCAATGGCATTGTAATATTTGTTTTAATATTCTTTCGCTAGTATTGATTTTGTTTTGTTTTTTTGTTTTGTTTTTTTTTCTATGTGATTGAGGGAGGCAAAAGGCATAACTGCCTATAGCGAGTGCCTCCCCCATAGTTGAAAGAGTGACAGGGCCAAAATCAAGGGACGTTCGAGCCAAAATGCCTGGACACACGGAGTTTGAAGCAATTTAAGTCATAGGAAGAGGGAAAGACTGATTCTGGGAGAGAGTTCCAGAGCTCAGCTGTTGAGTAGAAGAAAGTTTGAGAGTAACGTTTCACTCTTGGGTTGGAGAGTTGCACAGAGTAGGGGTGGGATTGAGTTGCAAGACGGGTACCACGTGCCCTACGTAAAGGAGGTGGTATGCACTGAGATAGCTCTGAGGAACACTGATTATTATAGTAGCGATAGAATAGCGAGAGAGATGCAACATTGCGGCGGAGAGAGAGAGATTGCAGAGAGTTGGTGAGTGGGCGGGAGTTAATGATACGAAAGGCCTTCCTTTCAACTTTGTCTAGGAGAGCAGTGTGAGAGGAACCTCCCCACACATGTGAACAATACTCAATACAAGGGCGCACTATGCCCCTGTACAGAGCAAGAAGCTGTGCAGGGGAAAAGAACCCCCTAAGGCGGTTGAGCACACCCAGTTTCTGGGAGGCTGCCTTAGCAAGACTGGTAATATGGTCCTTCCAAATGAGAGCAGAAGAAAAAGAGACACCAAGAATATTGAGAGAAGATGAAGGGTTGATTTTTGTATTGTTGAAGAATAAGGGATAGTCCGCTGGGAGATCCTGACGGGTAGATAGATGGAGAAATTGGGTTTTGGAAGCATTAAAGTTAACAAGGTTTTCTCTGCCCCAATTGGAAATAGTATTTAGATCAGAATTTAAGAGTTCTATAGCTTCATTACGTTTGTCGTTGAGGGATTGCTGGCTGGGGCGTTCTGAAAAACTAATGGAGTAGTGCAAGGTTGAGTCGTCTGCGTATGAATGGATGGGAATTAAGGTACAGTTAAGGAGATCATTTATAAAAATTAGAAAGAGAATAGGAGATAGGACAGAGCCCTGAGGAACACCGGAGTTTATAGAGTGAGGAAGTGAACAATGGCCGTCCACAACCGCGGCTATGGAACGGCCGGAAAGGAAATTAGAGACAAAGGCACAGATGGAGGGATAGAAACCGAAGGAGGGTAGTTTAGAAATTAAAGATTTATGCCAGACTCTATCGAAGGCTTTCGATATGTCTAGTGCAATAGAAAAAGTCTCACCGAAGTCCCGAAAGGAGGATGACCAAGAGTTAGTAAGATATGAAAGAAGATCACCAGTAGAGCGACCCTTAAGGAAGCCATACTGGCGATCTGAGAGCAGATTATGAGAAGAGAAATGCTTAAGAAATTTGGAAGCAAGAATAGTTTCAAAAACTTTAGAAAGACAAGAGATGAGAGCAATTGGACGATAGTTGGAGGGTTGAGAGCGGTCACCCTTCTTTGGGACAGGTTGAATGTGAGCAAACTTCCAGCATGAAGGGAAGACGTTAGAGGATAGACAGAGACGAAAGAGTTTGCCTAGGCAGGGAGTCAGCACAGAAGCACAGTTTTTGAGAACAACAGGAGGAACACCGTCCGGACCGTACGCCTTATTAGTGTTAAGCCCAGAGAGGGTAGAAAGTACATCTTTAGAAGAGATTAGGATATTAGGCATAAGTAAGAGAGAGGAGGGCGGAGAGGGAGGAATAGCACCGGAATCATCCAAGGTGGAGTTTCTAGCAAAAGTTTGAGTGAAGAGTTTAGCTTTGTCAGAGGAAGAAGTGATGGTTGTGCCATCAGAGTGGGAAAGGGGAGGGAAAGACGAGGAAGAGAAATTGTTGGAGAGGTTTTTGGCTAGATGCCAGAAAGCTTGGGAAGAGCTAGAGTTGGATAGTTCAGTGCATTTATTATTGATGAAAGAGTGTTTGGCAAGTCGAAGAACAGATTTGGCTTGATTCCGGGCAGAAACATATGAAGAATGAGAGTCTTGAGTTTTAAGGCGTCGGTACCGTTTGAATGCTTCCTCCTTATTGCGGACAGCAGTAGAACAGGCGTGAGTAAACCAAGATTTTTTAGCATTAGTCTGAGAGAAAGAGAATGGAATGTATGCTTCCATGCCCGATAGGATTACCTCGGTAATGCGTTCAGCACTCTCCTCGGGTCCTCGGCCATGGAAGCAGAAATCATTCCATGGGAAATCAAAGAAGTACTGCCGAAGAGCCTCCCAGTCGGCAGCGCCAAAGTGCCACAAGCGCCGCCGGCTAGGAGGATCGGGTGGCTGTACTGGAGAGATAGGACAGGTGACAGAGATAAGTTTATGGTCGGAGGAGCCCAAAGGAGAGAAAAGATCGACAGTATAAGAAGAAGGGTTAGAAGTTAGAAACAGGTCAAGAATGTTGGGCCGATCTCCGATGCGATCCGGGATACGGGTGGGTTGCTGAACTAACTGCTCTAGGTCATTTAGGATTGAAAAGACGTAGGCTTGTTCACCAGGTGGATCAGTAGTGTGAGAGGAGAGCCAATGGCGGTGGTGAACGTTGAAATCTCCTAAGATGGAGATTTCTGAGAAAGGAGAAATGGATAGAATGTGTTCCACTGTAGAGTTTAGATAGTCAAAGAATTTGGGAAAGTTGGTAGAGTTAGGGGAAAGATAGACAGCACAGAAATATTTAGTAAGAGAATGACAGGAAAGTTTGAGCCATAAAGTTGAGAATTCAGAGGAGTCGAAATCGGGAACACGAGAGCAAGTGAGTTTGTTGTGCACATATGCACAACATCCGCCTTTGGCTTTGAAACTAGGATAGAGAAAGTAGGAGGATACAGAGAAGGGGTTGCTGGATGTTGCTACAGACACCTGAGTTTCGGTGAGGAAGAGAAGATCAGGTTTGTAGGAGGAGAGATGGTGCTCAACAGAGTGAAAGTTAGAGGAAAGTCCGCGAATGTTGCAGAAATTAATAGAAAGAGTAACAGGCCGAGGTCCAGGTAATTGTGTGGGGTCGTCAGGGGATGGTCGGTCGGGTGAGGGGGCATTTATGGTCCCCCCCCCTGGGGACTCCGAGGCTGGGCTACAATTCATCTTTTTTTTTTTTTTTTAATTTTGGTGTGGAAGAATGAAGTGTGGTGTGCATGTTTAGTGTAGTGAAGTGGATAGGAGGAGGAGGTGTTTGTGAGAGCTAGCTGGATTGCTCTCAGTGTAAATGAGGCACAAAGAAAATCAGTAAGAGAGGCCAAGCAAGTGAAACAGGAGTTCCAGCGACTCTTTATCACATGCCTAAAACCTCACCTGGGTCTAGCCCTGATCGATTGGTGCCTACAATCTCCCCCCATTGCATTGGTTGCCATGCAATTATTGATACCGAAACCCAAAATTCCACTCACCAGACAAACATATACGGTATAAGCAAGAAGTTGGCAGTATTAATAAAAAAAACTTTTAAAATCCGATAATTAGCGAACTGAATGTAATTTGTGGTACCATTAAGTCCAATATTAGTTCTGAGATCTCCGATAGGCCTGTCTGAATTACTCCGAGCTGCCATTTGAGCACCAGTATGCGTAGTTGCAGATATTATTAATTTTATTATCATTATCTTATATTAAGCGCCATGTAGTTCTTCTTACTTCTTCTTCACTAGCTCTGGAAACGCTTTACCTCAGACTTTTAACCCAGATGGGATGATACAAATATCCACAAACTCCAGGTTTCTATATAGACAGAGGCACAACGTAATCCTCTGCGAGAGGTTGGAACCTGGGTCCTTCTGGCTGTGAACCAAGTGTGCTACCGATTACACCATTGATCGCCTAAGTTACCTTATTTTTCGGTCATAATTGATTTTAGCCAAAGTCACTTCGTCCATTCCCAGAGTATTTCGCTCTAACCCAAACTAAGCTAATATTAACGTAATTATTAGCTTATCCGAACCTCGCCTAACTTAGCCTACCCATAACTTAACACTAACTTGACCAAATCTTACCTTTAACCCGACCTAATGTAATGGAACTAACCTGCTCCATTTCATTTAAAGTGTAGCCGATGCAGCTAAAAAGTGAATGATCAGATTACTAGGCGAAACAACCGAATATATTGATATCAATGGGGAACACATTTTTGTGTAATCATTTATTTTTTAAATTAATTTATAGTTATCTTTTTATTTATATTATTATTGTATATTTATGTATTTGTATATTGTGTGACATTTTCATACAACATTATCTTGCCTTTTCCCAACAGTTCCATTATAATATATTTCATGCATTATATTTCATGGATGGGATTCGTTAGCCTTGATCGGCAACCAATCTTGGGGGAGACAACCTTATAAAAATCCAGGTGGATGGGACTCATTAGCCTTGGGTGGCAACCTGTCTACGGGAGTAAACCTTTTACAGGAGGAGGCTGTAGGCACCAGCCGAACAGGGCGGTACTTCCAGGGTGTGCTACAGGTGGTGGCTAAGGACAACTGGAACTCCTGTTTCACCATGTGGCCTCCTTTGTTGATCCTTTCCATGCTTCACCAAAAATGTTAGGCAACCCCAGTTTGCTTTCCAATACACCTTCTCTCTCTCTTTCAATGCATTATACTACTAACACCTTACATACTACACTACCTTCTCAAAAACCCTATACTAAGATAATGATGAATAAACAACCATCCTCGGAGTCTCTAAGGGGGGGGGGGGAGGCAAGAAATACCTCCATAAATTTGGCCCCTGGTATTGACTCTTCAAAATACATTGGACCACTACCTTCTATTCTTACTGTCAATTTCTGCAATTTCTGGCCTATCCCCTAACTTCCACTCTGTTGAACACCACCTCTCTTCTACTAACCCTGATCTACTCTTTCTCACCAAAACCCAGTTGACTGGGACTACTGACAGCAAACCCTTCTCTGTCTCCTCCTACTATCTTTATCCTCAGTTTCAAGCCAAAGGTGGATGTTGCGTATATGTGCGCAACAATATTGCCTTCTCTTGAGTTCCCAACTTAGATTCTCCTGAATTCTCAACTCAGGTTAAAGTTTTTTTTTTTTTTTTTTTTTTTTTTTTTTTTCTATTCCAAATACTCCCTCTCGGGCATAGGCTGAGAGCCTGTACATTCCACCGCTCAACACGGTGAAGCCCGTGAGGTCTTGTTCCAGCCTGGGGAGTGAGACATGTGAAGCATCCATCATGGCTCAAAGCAGCTCCATCTCTGAAGCGGCTGGTTGCTTCGCTCAAGTGCTTCACCGTCTCACCCTCCAGACTCAGACCCTCACTCTCAGAACGCCACCTATTGAGCATTGAACTCACTAGGCATTGTCCCCCTGTAACATATTTTGAATATGGGAATATTCATACAGTGTTATTTAATCAGGGAACAATGAGGGTATTTTTTTGGCATTTCGGTGGGCTTTGTGGTAATGCACTGATACTAGGTACAGCACAAATTCAATCCCAATAATATCTTCCCATTGACATATCGGGATTTGAACCCGGGTCCATTGGATTACCAATCCAGTGGCATGACCACTCCACCACACCTCCCCTTGTCACTCTTTAACTAAATATTTGTGTGCTGTTTATTTCTCCCCTAATTCTACTGACTATCCAAAATTCTTTGACTATTAAACTTCTAAAGTGGAACACATTCTATCCATCTCTCCTTTCGCAGAAATCTCCATCTTAGGAGATTTCACTGTTCATCACCGCCATTGGCTCCCTTCCCATTTCACTGACCAACCTGGAGAACAAGCCTACATCTTTTCTATCCAAAATAACCAAGAACAGTTAGTCCAGCACCCTACTCGAATTCCTGATCACCTTGGAGATAGTTCCAACATTCTTGACTTATTCCTAACTTCTATTCGTTGTACTTACACTGTGAACCTTTTCTCTCCGTTGGGCTCCTTCGATCACAACCTTATCTCTGTTACCTATCCTATCTCTCCAGTACGGTCATCCGATCCTCCCAGCCGGCGGCGATTGTGGCACTTTGGAGCTGCCGACTGGAAGGCTGTTAGGCATCACTTCTTTGATTTCCCTTGAAATAATTTATGCTTCCGTCGCCGAGGACCTTTGGAGTATGCCGAGTGTATAACCGAGGTAATCCTCATGGGAATGTTCTTTCTCTCAGTCTAATACAAAAATATCTTGGTTTACTCTCGCTTGTTCTACTGCTGTCCACGATAATGATGAAGCATTCAAATGGTACCATCGCCTTCCAACTCAAGAATCTTGTGCTTCTTCTGTTTCTGCCTGGAATCAAGCCAAAAATCCTTCATCAAAATCAAATGTTCTGAACTTTCTAACTCCAGCATTTCCCAAGCTTTCTGGCATCTAGCCAAAAACCTCTCCAACAATATTTCTTCCTCGTCTTTTCCACTCTGAGGGCGTGGACGTCACCTCTTCCTCTGACATAGCTGAACTCTTCGCTCAACATTTTGCTAAAAACTTCGCCTTGGATGATTCTGGTGCTATTCCTCTCTCTCCACCCCCCTCTCACTTACTTATGCCTAATATCATAATCTCTTCTATGGATGTACTTTCTACCGTTTCTGGGCTTAATGGACCGGATGATGATGTACCCAGAAACTGTTCTTCCGTGCTGATTCCCTGCCTAGGCAAACTCTTTCGTCTTTGTCTTCCCTCTAACATCTTTCCTTCTTGCTGGAAGTTTGCTCTCATTCAACCTGTCCCAAAGAAGGGTGGCCGCTCTCAACCTTCCAACTATCATCCAATTGCTCTCTCTCCTTGCATATCTAAAGTTTTTAAAACTATTCTGAATTAAAAATGTCATCTTCCCATAGTCTACTTTCAGATCGCTAGTATGGTTTCCTTAACCCAGCAAGTGCGGAAAGACTTATATAAGGCCTACCGCTGCGCTGCGGAAAGCCTTATATAATCCCAGGCCTAAAAAAAAAACATTTATACCAGCCCAGTATCAATTGTTTTTTTGTTTTTTTACTTTTGTTTTTTTGTTTTTTTTTGCCTCTTGGCCATGGCAAATATCACTCCTCGACATCCCCTCCTTTCCCCCCCCCCCCCCCACCTTCAATTATCACCTATTCTTTCTGTCATTCCCTTATTTCGTCGGTATATTTTCGTGCTATCAATAGCGAGTCATAAGCAGGCTGTGCTTGTATGTGCTACCAAGCGAATGAAAGAGAGAGAGAGAGAGACAACTACACGACAGTGTCTCTCCAGACGTCGTGAGGGGTGGATGTTGGCAGGCTGGCTTGCACCCGATGACTATAACTCCCGCTCTCATTTGCCGATTTTGACTAGCCAAACGCTGTTTCCACTTGTTTTATTGTTGTAACAGGTTAATATCTTCATAATCAACGTAAAATAGGCGCATATAGATAAGTATTAAAGGTGGGTGTGCATGCTATTATTTTCCTCCACAATCATTACCGGCAGTGTGCACTATAGCTTTTGGTGCAATATTTTCGGCTACAATGGCTTAATTATTTATATAATGGCCAAAATAGGAAATGGGTGACACTTTTCTTGATTCGGAGTTTAAGCGCTCTGATGACGTATGCCCAGCAACACAACAAGCTCTTCTGACAGGTGGAAATGGAGGATAGTGACAGTAGTTCCGATTCGTTTGCCAATACTGAAGGTGATAACTGTGATTATGGTGAAGAACCTCAAGTGATGAATATTGGTGGTATCCAGGCTTATATGTATGAACCTGTAGGACGAGATCCAGCAGCAGGAGAGGAGGGAGAAGCAGCTGGGATTACCGCCCGCCTTGTTTACACTACTCGGAGCCGCGGCGGACGCTAGCGATCATGTCCCCGTCTATTTTGACTGCATTTGGATACAATAATGAAAGCCCGCCCCTCACGCCTCCATGAATTATTGTCATCATCATATACATTGCCAACAGGGTGCACATAACAGAAAAAATCGCCGTAAAAATAGACGGGAACTTAACCGCAGCGATCGACTTATGTAAACATGATGACCGTACGCCTGGTCACTACATATCCTTCCCAACAATGTTTGCGCCACTCACTGTTTTTTTTTGTTTTTTTTGTTAGCCTAGTTGCTAGTAGTTGAATTTCAGCCAATAAATTTCTTTAGCCTAGATTAGGCCTATATCCATCGACGCTGACTGTATAATTTGGGCTAGGCTTAAGTTAGCCCATATTATCCACTCTCCTGACTCCTGAAATTGGCAAGCACTTATGGGTGGGAGGGTGGTTTGGGGGATGGTGGGGGGAAGGTAGAAGGGTAATTGACTGTGTTACAAATATGGAGCTGATTGGTGAGGTAGTTTCGCCACCACGGATTTTCATTTTTTTTATGTGATGATCTACGGATAGGCTGGAAGTGGGTGGTGGGAGGAAGTTGGGGTTGTGGTGGGGGGAAGACAGAAGGGTAGGGGACTTGTCACACAAATATGGAACCAATTGGTGCAGTCGTTTCGCCGCCACATATTTTCCTTTTTTTCCTTTGTGATGGCCTGATGCAGCGACCCATGGTCGGTGAGTGGATTGGGGGAGGGGGTTGTGGTGGTGGTAGCAAGAAGCCAGAAGGGTAAGATACATGTGGTAGAAATATGAAAGCTATAGGTGCAGTCGTTTCGCTGCTACGATTTTATTTCGGAGAGTCCGTATATATACGGACCTCCTGGCACTGGGCGTGACAAGACCCCAGTCCGTATAGGCAATCAGCGGGTGCATCTAGCCATACCCATACTCCACCGCACTTTATTGTCAAAGCATTCGTCACGAAAATGTCCATTGCATATGAAGCTTGTTTTGGGCTTTGCCTCCCACACTCTGGTTCTTTGTATAAACTTCACCCATTTGTTACAATGGTATGGATCACTTGGAAACTTGTGTAGTGCTATGTTTGGTCCAGGGATGTTGCTACACCCGAAAACAGCACACCTATTCACCATTTTTGCTATACTTGCTGATGTTTACTTCCCAAATGTTTGCCTGGGCCTACGTCACATCCTCACGTGAGTACTAGTTGCAAGGGGTCGCAATTCAATATCTATTTTTGATTTGTTCTCTAATATTGAAGATTAGTTTTGACAAAGGAGTAGTCAGGTTGATTACTGGAGATCTAAACATCTCTTTAAATACATTATAAATTAATTTTAATTTCGCATGCCCCACCACCTTTAATGATATTTATGGTACAATGACGATTTGAGTGAAGGAAACAGTGTAAATAGCTCCGCACAGGGAGGGGTGGCCACTACCCCACCTGTGCAGCTACGAGGTTAAAGGCCGCTCTACTGGTGATCTTGCTTATCTTACAATGGTCATCCTCCCTTCGGAAGTTCGGTAAGCTTTTTCTATTGCACTAGACATATCGAAATCCTTCGATAAAGTCTGGCACAAATCTCTAATTTCCAAACTACCCTCCTTCGGTTTCTATCCCTCTATCTGTGCCTTTGTCTCTAATTTCTTTTCTGACCGTTCCATAGCTGCAGTTGTGCACGACCATCGCTCACTTCCTCAACCTATCAACTTCGGTATTCCTCATGGTTTTGCCCTGTCTCCAGTTCTCTTTCTAATATTCAATAATGATCTCAACTATGCCTCTAGTCTCATCCACTCATATGCTGATGACTCTACCCTACACTAATCAACTAGTTTTTCACAACAACCAAGCATGCAATCACTCCAAAGGCCGCATAACGAGGCCATGGGATGCCTATCTTCTGATCTACCAATTATTTCTGATTGGGGCAAAGAATTTGTTTTACTTTAAAGTCCCAATTTTTCCCTCTATCTCTCCATCACAATCTTCCACAAGACTATCAATTACTCTTCAACAATACACAAATCAACCCTTCATATTCTGTCGATATTCTTGGTGTATCTTTTTTATTCAACCTCTCCTGGAAAGATCAATTTGCAACTCTTGCTTAAACAGCTTCCCAGAAATCAGGTCTGCTCAACCATCTCCGTGGATTCCTCACCCCCGCACAGCTACTTGCTTTGCATCGGAGCACAGTACGCTCATGTGTCGAGTATTGTTCGCATGTGTGGGGAAGTTCCTCCCATACCGCATTTCTTGAAAAAGTTGAGTCAAAAACATTTCGCCTCATCAACTCACTTTCTCTTACTAGTTCACTAATCTCTTTCTACACACCGCAATGTTGCATCTCTTTCACTCTTCTATCGCTATTACAACAATCAGTGTTCTTCAGAGCTCTCTCTGTGTATATCCACTCCCTTGCGGTGAGTGCGAGTCACCCGCCTTTCAACACAGTCCCACTCCTATTCTGTCCAACTTTTCAATCCAAGAATTAGCAAATTATCGCAGTCTTTCTTCTACTCGACTAGTTAACTTTGGAACTCTCTCCCTCAATCAAACTTTCCTTCAGCCTGTGACTTAAACTGCTTTAAACTTCGTGTTCCCAGTCATTTTGACCACAACGTCCATTGAATTTGGCACTCGATCACTCTTTTGGCTTTGGGGAGACACTCGTTACAGGCAGCCTGCCTTTTATCTCCTTCATACACAGAGTCAAAAAAAAAAAAAAAAAATTACTGCTTTCATAAGGGTGAAGTAGGTTAGTGGATGTACTAGCCGCACACCATTGTAGATAAATAGTGCTAAAAAGATGCATAGATAGCCTCGGAGTCGAACTGACTCTAATGTCTTTCAGTAAACTGGCAAGGGTTCCCCTTCTCATAGATAATAGGTCCGCTTGAGGGTATTTTGTGTATGGCCACCCTCATAAGGCGTAAGGCGTCCGGCAATAGATAGATAGATAAATATAAATATATATTGGTGTCACTATATTCCAATGTCGATGATATGAAATGTATACATTTCAGTATAATAAGTTAAAAAGGCGTGTAATTTAGGTGTATAATAACTGGTGACCACCGGATTGGGCCCATACGGGATTGGGCCCACTTAGGTTAGGTTAGGTTAGGTTAGGTTAGGTTCCAATCCTGTGGACCCAATCCCGTATGGGCCCAATTCCGTATGGGCCCAATCCCTATGGAACCATAATAACTGTATATATATTTAGATTTTAGAAGAAAACAAAATATGTACAATGCCCAAAATGGCTACTGCCAATAAATATGCAGTACTAACGGGTACAGAAAGAAGCTAATAGTTGCCAAGACATTACGTTATATATTTCATCCGTGCTACTTACTCAGACAAAATGCATACTGTAAATAACATGATCCATAACTGATAATACTGTCATGAATACATACACTCCACAGTGAATATAATTATAAACCTTAAGATATTTTACTTTAATACCAGGATAAGTTGATTATATATATTACAAACAGAGTTGTGAAGGCAATGGTTAAGAATCCCCCATTAGGTTAAGGGAGGTCACCGCCTTTTTTTATCATTCTCTCCTTTTCTCTCTTTCCCTGGCTTGTATCCATTTAGCCCCATTCAGCCAACTGTTTTAAGACGTTTATCCCCATCCAGGTGTCGATTTCTTCCTGGCGAGCGATAGCAAGCCAGCATTACATGGAGAAATCCGGCTTCGCCGGATAAATTTCTCTATTGAAAAATGTACAAATATAGCTTGCTGTCAAAATAAAAATATATAGATGCTGGCTCGCTACCGCTCGCCAGGAAAATATTGACACCTGGATGGAGGTAAACGTCTTAAAACAGTAGGCTGAATGGGGCCGAATGGATACAAGCCAAAGAGAAAGGGAGAGAAACAGAAAAAAAGCGAGGTGGGCTCCCTTAAAGAATAACCAAAGCAGATCATAGAAGCATTCAATTCCAGAGAACAATGACAGGATTCCCACGCATTAGGAAACTATTCAAAGTTCTCACTGTGAAGGTTTGAGCACCAAACTGGATGATATATCAATTATTGCACCGTGGCTCAAATTAAGTCAATTGAAATAGTAATATATTCAGAACTAATCTTCTCCCACGAGAATATGGAAATATTCGTATTCAAAGCTGCTTTCACATGAAGAATGTGAGGTAATTTTTTGTTTGTAACTAATCTCTGGAAGTGTTTAATCTGTTGCATTCATATCAGCACGTTTATCTGATTTTGAAGGTAATTCTTTCAAAATAAGGTGACATAATTCTTAATTTCATGACTGTCAATTTATTTTAGGAAAACGTCGTGGGTGTTTGAGGGTTTATGTTTCCCGTTTTGATAATAATATTATCATATCAACTCGCCTAATAATAGCAGGAATGTAATCTGAGAAAGCACTATACAGTAGGTACTTAGAGGGTTAACAAATATATAAAGCATTAACGTTGTACAGCATATTGAAATTCTTTATTATTGTGTGTTGTATGTAAGGTATACTGTTCCAGAAAAGTGAATTCAAAGGACACGAGAATATATCCTATTTCTAAAATATAATTTGAATCTTTGCTCAGTGTTATGGATTTAACTTTGTATATAATACACTTGTTATTGTTATTATTGGTTTGTTTAGCCTTCATTTGCTATCGTCTACTGCATCCAGAATATGTACTGCAATTGTAAGTATATTTTTCATAGCGAAGTAGTAATATATTACAGAATACTTTCCTTCTTTGATCTCTGAGTGGTACATTTTGATCATGAAATTAGAATACATAGAATATTATGTGAGCTTGAATTGACTGGTGGTTCACATTGTGTTGGGTTATATGAGACTAGATTATAGTATCAGGTAATGAAGTGAAGTTGTTATAAGCTTGTTTGTATATGTGTGGATGCTTATGTGTGTGTGTGTGTGTGTGTGTGTGTGTGTGTGTGTGTGAAATCTTGAACACAATTTGAATTGGTTATTTCCGTAGTATTCATGATGATAGTAAAATTAATCGTTGCTAGCAGTAGGTTGCTTATACAGGCCATATCACATTGATAGCTAAATTCGTGAATATAAACGTACAAGTGACTTTATTCTGCATTTTGATAGTAACTGTATGTAATTGGACAGAGGGAAGGGGTTTAACGAACTGATGTATCCAGGATACTGCAGACGTAGTGGAAGCGTAGATATTCCCGGTCATAAAATATCTTACATTATTGCGAGGCTTACCGAAGACTGAATTAACAAGATATGACTACGATTGTGATAAAGTAGGGTAGCCTTGTTTATCCAATGCGGTTGAAGAAAACAGGTACGAGTTGTGGTTTAGTACACCAGATTAGTCTGCTAATTTGTGACATGGGGCTGACATGAATAGGGATTAAGTTTATTATCTATTTCATTCGAACAATGTCAAATACAAGAAGGGATGAATATTTAATGATTAACATATAACACAGTGGTAATTAGCCAATAATTTAGATTACACCGATTGCTTTAGTCTTGAACAGGAAGTGTTAGGCTATTATATAGAAAACCGCAGGGCTCACATAATAATGGGTTAGACACAGAATAAGGTAATTAAGTCTAGGATAACCTATGGCAACGCCTGTGCCTTAGTAAGATAAAACAGTTTAAGTAGATGAGAGATATATTTAATTAATTAGTATAGGTTAGGTTGTTGTTACGATCCAGGTTCTCAAAGACACAGGGCTCTTCAACATTGGACTAGATAATGGCAAAAAGCAACAACGGTAACACTAGATCCAACCCCTGCCTTAAACACTGGAAAACAAAACACCATTACCGCCCTGAGTCGTGCCTGGACAACGAGGTATCCTATGACACGGTAACTGGTGCACACACACTAGGCTGACGCTCAATGAAACAGCCTATTCTCAAACAGTAAATGATTACTCGATTATGTTACACAAAGAAAAGATAGGTAACGTGATTAATTAACGTTACGGTAGATACTCAAATAACTGGCACTCCTGTATTAAAGAAAGTGCAATGCTAGTCCTGCAACATCAACTGGAAACTTCTGAAATAAGTCTGATGCTGGGAAGATGTTCGTAAAGAATCTTGAACAATTATAATGCAGAATACGGGTCACAATAAATGCTAGGACATATAGTAATAATAGGCAGGCGAATAATAAAGACTGCGCAAAGGTAGTAATGCTCGACAACTAAAGAAATGCTTCGTGACACAACGCAACAGCCTACTCGGGTTGTGCAACTCAACAACAACCTCGGCTCAAAAGTGCAGTGAATAATAATGTTGCATACATATAATAATGGGGCTTATCTCTAACCAGTGTCTGCTCAGTTAATAAAGTCTAGCTGGGGTATCAAGGCAGGGCAACAATGGGCAAGCATGCGGCTCGTAGCCTAACGTTGTCCGAGGGTGGTATAATGAAGATTACGTTATATGACGGGGATGCTCTCTTGATAAATCTAGGTCTCTAGTACCTAGCTCTATCCTGGCGATCCCTCAGAAGTCAACACAAAGAGGCAGCACTATGTTGTGAGGGATAGGCTATGGCCCTCTCACACCACAGCGCTGTGCTCACAAAGTAAACCAACCCGAAGAAAACTTAGGCTCCCACAGTACCTGTCGATGTCGTGCAGAGCTTAGCTAACACTGCACACATCGGAGACAACGACACAATAACCTTACCCCCAGTCTAGCTTTAGATAACCAAGCAGAATCACTCAACACCTTGCAAGGGAAACATATACCGGTTTACAACCTTCCCGAGAGAGGACACATACGGAAAAGTCCGTCTCTCTAAACCTCAATAAAGCATAATACCTCCTTAACCTAATACATGGAAATATCTGAGAGCTTCGCGTACAATACGACTGGTCGACGGTGAACGTCTATGCTGAAACCAGAAGGGATGTTGAGTTTAATAAAGATTAGAGAATGAGAAAGGAGAAGTCGAGAGAGAGAAATAGTATGCAAAGTAGCGAGTATGGGGGACAGAATTGCAATTGATGTAGGCGATACGCGTGTCAGGCAAGCTCTGAGCTGGTAAAGAACACGAGGCAGCGACGGGAAGGGACTAGTTGACCACCCGGCCGCCAACGCCGTCAGCGCCCAAGCGAGCCGAGTCATAGCTCACCTCGCTGCCGGGTGTACCCCCTCACCCTCTCTCGCTCGCCTCCCACACAAGCAACATTTATATTATAGCGAATATAAAATATAAGGCGCGGTCACAGACCAAAACAAAGACCATTTCTAGACTGTCTGTGGCAACACGACACTAATGAAATAAAGCAGATCATTCTAGGACAACTGTAGCCCATCCCCCCATCCTGGCGAGCGCCAGCGAGCTGCAATGCCCCACGCAACCATTCTGCCAACGCCGGGAGGCGTCACATTGTGACACGGGGTTAACCTGACTATGAATTGAACTTAAATTATATTACCGATATGTTAGTGCAAGATAGTTATGAAAATGGCCGAGATTAACCAAATAGTTTATTCAAAGTTAGGGTGTGACATGAGGGATAGCTGACACATAACATGCGTTGAAATGGACCTTTTATTTCTTCCATGTGTCAGTCCATTGGTTGTAGACATTTTAATGGTGATAATATCTAACAAGGGATATTTCGGGCATTTTTGGTGAAGAAAACGTGAATGTTTTTATATAGGGTATTGACAGATTATGGTAAAGTGCTGAAATGATGTAAAACACATGTTATCTGTCAATATTATCCATAGATAGATAAATAACGTGATTCTATCTTCCTATATCTTGATTACTATTCCATTAATACAGCATACAAGATTCCAGTTACATAGCAAAGTATGACACATGATGAAAATCCATAACGATGGAAGTACAAAAGCATTAGCCTTCAGACGCATATTTGCACATGAAAATGTATAAAGATAAAATCATTTTGGTTGTAAGCCTCCCCCTTGAATAATGCTCCAATCCCCATTCCCTGCCTTTCGGTATGAGAACTAGGAGCCCCCAAATGATGTTGAATTGCGACACACCAAAGCCTCTCTCCCAGCGCCGCGACCAGGCTTATCTCTTGTGTGATTTGGCCACGGTCTATCTTTCCCATCTGATGCAGGTTTGTGGTGTGTGTGTGTGTGTGTGTGTGTGTGTGTGTGTGTGTGAGGGGAGCTAAAAAATGTTGTGTGTATTTGCATAGAGGCTTGATATATGGTGTATTATTGTATATTATGTGGAGAGGCTTGAAATGTGAATTTTGTGTGAACTGAGGTTATATATGAGGTGTATCTTAATGTGTGTTGGAAAGGGAGTCAGAGTGCTAGAAATATTGCACGGTCGCGAAATGTGCAATTGTCGAGGAATGGAAGAGCTGCAGGGATCAGTAGAAGTTGGTAATATGATTTCCATATTATTGAATGGAAGGGAAAGGTTATGAAAGAGATAGTTTTTGGAATTTACGTTAATATGCGTATATTTTCTACAGTGAAACGCATATGAAACACGGGGAAAGATAATTATAACTGTATATGAATATGATACACGATGATTAAACACGATCATTAGTGAATGTGTGTAATATTGCAATAATATTATTGACCCTACCAAGAATTCTTGAAGTTTACAAAGTACAAAGGAAATCAAGCAACAACAGGTCTAGTGACCCTTCTAGGCTGCTTGTCCTCCAAAACACTGAGGATCAAGCGTCCAAACAGTGGTTTAGAGTGGGTAAGGGAACATTGGAAAGGGAACTACTGCCCTGGAACTAATGTCCGTGGCAGGATTAGGAAGTTAGTAGGGGACAGATGGGTTAGTAACTGAGGGGGGGATAAAATAAAGTTATTCATTTACAAACGCAGTCAGTCGCGGGTTTGATGCGAGATATTTGTCTAAGCGGAGTTCAAATGAATCAACGGTGCTGCAGTCTATAACGTCTCGGGGAAGCCCATTCCACAAGTTGACAAGTCGATTGAAGAAGAAATTCTTAGATTCGTGTGAGTTAAAAGATTTACCAATAATTTTGCAACCGTTTCCCCGCGTGTAATTAGATTGGTCGATAGTGAAGTACTTACTACAGTTCATATTGTCGATGCCTTTGATGATTTGGAACACTTGAATTAAGTCACCTCTTAATCTGCGCTGGGTTAAAGGAAATAGATTTAATTCTCTAAGACGCTCTTCGTATGGTTTGTTCTTTAGGCTAGGTATCATTTTGGTAACTCTACGTTGAACTCGTTCTAGCTTGCTTATATCTTTTTGGTAATAAGGGCACCAGGATTGAACGCAGTATTCCAGAAGAGGGCGGACTAAGGAATTGTAAAGGGTTAGGATAACTTCTTTGGATTTATGCTCAAATGACCTGCCTATAAAGCCAATTATTTTGTTTGCCTTCTTAACAACTTCTGAACATTGTTGACTCGGTTTTAGGTTACTCGATATTGTTACTCCCAGATCGGTTTCTCTGTTTACATTCTTAAGCTGAGTGCCATTCATCGAATAGTTTGCTTTCTCATTTAGGTATCCGATATGTAGTACTTTACATTTATCCGCATTGAAACTCATTTGCCAAATTTGGGCCCAACATGACAATTTATCTAGATTGTGTTGCATATCGTCAACTTGTTCTTTTGAGAGTATGCTATTTGCAATTTTTGTATCGTCATCAAATTTTGAGATTGTACAGGTGAGACCCTCATCTATGTCGTTGATGTAAATTAGAAAGAGAATTGGTCCTAGTACCGATCCCTGGGGTACCCCGCTACTTACATTGGTCCATTTAGATGCCTTACCGTTTATGACTACTCTTTACTTTCTGTCGCTGAGCCAATTTTCTATCCATTTCAACACACCGTCTTGTATTCCATGCACTTTTAGTTTTAGCAGTAAACGTTTGTGGGGAACTTTGTCAAAGGCCTTTTGAAAATCAAGGTATATAATATCTACAGCTTTACTCTCATCGTAGAGGTTGAGGATATCGTGGAAGAAGTCTAAGAGGTTTGTTAAACAGGAACGTTTTTTACGAAAGCTGTGTTGACTATCTTTAAGTAAGTTATTTGCCTCTAAGTGATTTACGAGTCTGTCTCTTATGAACGTTTCTAGCATTTTACATACAATTGAGGTTAAGCTAATTGGACGATAGTTACTGGGTAGGGATTTGCTGCCTTTTTTTAATATCGGTGTTACGTTGGCTAGCTTCCACTGATCAGGCATAGTCCCAGACTGCAAGGATTCATTGAATAACAATGTCAGTGGTTTGGAGAGCTCATCCTTAGCTTCCTTTAGAACTCTAGGCGAGATTGTATCAGGTCAAGGCGTTTTATTTACCTTGAGTTTATCTAAACAATTCAATACTTCTCTCTCTGTAACGGTGATATTGCTTAGAACATCTGAATTATCAATCTGAATCATAAGAACATAAGAACATAAGAAAATGGGAGTCTGCAGAAAGCCGATTGGCCTAAGCAAGGCAGATCCCTGTCCCACACAACCCCAGTTCAATTACAAAGCCCAATTATAGGCTCAACACTCTAATACCCTGAGGATCATCTTACCAAAACGGTTAGAGATTAACGCAGGATTATGGGGGTATGCAGAGTGCTGATTGGCCCAACCCGGCTGATCCCCCTTCACACCCAACCCTTCTCGTCCATATGCTTATCCAATTTTATCTTAAAGCTCCCTACCGTTTTAGACCCCACTATAGCACTTGGTAGTCCATTCCACCCATCTACAACTCTGTTACCAAACCAATATTTGCCTATATCTTTTCTGAAACGAAATTGATCTAATTTGAAACCATTGGTACGAGTTCTTTCGCTATCACTGAGCTTTAGTACATTTGTCATGTCCCCTTTGTTAATCCCACTAACCCACTTGAACACCTCTATCATATCCCCTCTAACTCTGCATCTCTCTAACGAATGTAAACCTAATTTCTTCAACCTTTCTTCATACGAAAGATTTCTAATATTATGGATCATATTTGTCATTCTACGCTGTACTCTCTCCAATGAATCTATGTCCATTCTGTAGTAAGGACACCAAAATTGGACAGCATAATCCATATGGGATCTCACTAATGACAAGTAAAGTTTTAAGATAACATCAGCAGTTCTGTTACTCACACTCCTAGAGATGAACCCGAGAATCCTGTTTGCCTTATTACGAACGCTTATACGTTGTTTTCTAGGCTTCAAATCATTGCTAACAAACACACCTAGATCTTTCTCACAGTCTGAATTTTCTAATTCTAAATTAGCTAGTTTATATTTAACATTTGTATGTATCTTCCCTATCTTTAATACCTTGCATTTGTCAATGTTAAACTTCAGCTGCCAATTTACTGACCATTCATGTAAGGTATCTAGATCCCTTTGGAGGCACTCTATATCGCTATCTGAATCAATTGATCTCCCCATTTTAGTATCGTCTGCGAATTTACTTATCCTACTAGTTATACCTAAATCTAGGTCATTTATGTATATAAGAAACAACAGGGGACCTAATACCGATCCCTGGGGGACACCACTTTTGACTGCTCCCCACTCTGACTTGGTACCATTTATGCTGACTCTCTGTTTCCTACCAATTAGCCATGACCTAATCCATCCCAACAACGATCCTCCTATTCCATGTGCCTCAACCTTTCTCATCAATCTCTCATGAGGGACTCTGTCGAAAGCTTTACTGAAATATAAATAAATAATATCATATGACTTGTCACTATCTACTGCTTCATATACCTCTGAGAAAAAGCTAAGCAAATTAGTAAGGCAAGAACGTTCCTGAGTGAATCCATGCTGAGAAGAATTTATTAAGTTAAATTTGTCTAAGTGGCTTCTAATTTTCCTAGCAATAATAGACTCTAGCAACTTTCCTATGATTGATGTGAGACTAATGGGACGGTAATTGGATGCTATCGATTTATCACCTTTTTTGAAGATCGGAACTACATTTGCAAGCTTCCAAGCTTCTGGAACTAAACCTGTTTCTAAAGACTTGTTAAATAAAAATGCTAATGGGCTACTTAACTCATCTCTGCATTCTTTTAATACTCTAGCTTATACCTCGTCAGGACCAGGCGATTTTTGAGGTTTCAGTCTGTCAATTTCCTTAAGCACATCATTTCTACTTATACTAACTGTACTTAACATATTTTCTATATTATCACTATATACCATATCGACTTCTGGAATCTGTGCCAAATTTTCATTAGTGAAAACGGAAAGAAACTGACTATTTAATGTACTGCACATTTCTAAATCATTTTCTGTTATTTCTCCTATTGAAGTTTTTAGGGGGCCTATTACATCTCTAACTTTAGATTTATATAGTTGGTAAAAAGCTTTAGGGTTATTTTTTGAGTCACTGGCTATCCTTATTTCATAATTTCTTTTTGCTTTCCTGATTTCCTTTTTGACCTGTCTTGATAGTCTGATAGTATATATGTAGCTGATTTTCGCCTTTCTTTATTTGTCTATATATTCCTTTCTTTTTTCCTATAAGATCTATTAGCTTATTAGTCATCCATTTTGGTTGGTTCTGCGGCGATCTAAATTTTCTTTTAGGGATATATTTATTTTGAGCATTGTGGAGTGAAGCAATAAACTGGTTATATGTAGGTGGCAAGTTTAACTCTGGCATATCCTGACTTAATTGCTTAACAATAGGGTCCACCCTTAAGTCTCTTCTTAGCCCACCATAATCGGCTTTTCTGAAATCTGGGATAAGTGTCGTATTCTCTTTAGCATTCCATGTCCATTGTATATTAAAATAAATAGATTTATGATCGCTATTTCCTAGGTGGTCACCAATCTCTACATCATTTATCATAATATGTTCATTGTTACTGAAAACTAAATCAAGAATATTAATACCTCTAGTCGGCGTATCTATGAATTGAAATAAAAAACTATCTTGTACTACCTCAATAAACTCTACTGAATCGGAGTCGCCTATTTGGTGCTGCCAATCAATGTTCGGAAAATTAAAATCCCCCATAATGCACACATTGCTAAACCTTGATGCTATTTTAATTTCCTCCCATAACGATGTTCCGCCATTTCTACTCATATTAGGCGGTCTATATATAACTCCAATAACTATGGTCTCACTACCTTCGTTAACCTCTACCCAAACACTTTCATTATCATTATTTAGTCTAATACCTGATTTAATACAGCTTTTTAATGTACTCCTGACAAACACTGCTATACCCCCGCCCCTCCTACTTGTTCGGTCATATTTAAACAAACTATATCCTGGAATATCAAATTCTGCTAAAAAATGCCTAGATTCTGTATTAATCCACGTTTCAGTTAGCGCTATTATGTCTATATTTTCTGTGCTAACGAGTGCTCTAAATTCGTTCATTTTGTTACATAAACTCCTACAATTTGTATAATATACCCTCAACCTATTACTTTTATTTGCAACTAATTTTCTATTGTTTTTAGCTAACTTATTATTTCCTGTTGAACTACTAGCTCTAGACGGAAATTCTACTCTATCAGTAATCTCATCTTTACTATCAGTTACATGTGTAGTGTTATCGATACTACTATTACACATCACTATATTCGCACTATCTTGACTGATTATTTCTATTTTACTCACTGGTTTGTCACATGAAGTACCTGCTCCATATGGAGACAGTATTTTACTTACACACCCAGGTTTTTTTAACGAAACCCCGCAACAATCTTGTCCAGTGAGCTGGCCAAGGTCGAAACTCCTAGTCGAGAAAGATGTACTCCATCCTGGGCATACAGTTCATCCTTACCATAGAAGTGGGTCCAGTTATCTAGAAATGGTATTGACTTTGCCTTGCAATACTTCTCCAGCCGGCTATTTACACCAATAGCCCTGGAGGACCATTCCTTGTGTACCCCTCTTCTTGGCAGGATACTGTGTACCATAGGAAATCCACCCTTCTCCTTGATCCTCTCCAGCATTTCCTGGTACTTGGTCAGCAACTCCTCAGTCCTGCATCTCCATATGTCATTGGATCCCGCGTTGATGAAGATGATGGGGTCCTCCCCACCCAATTCTAGGACACCATCCATCTTCTCTGCCACCCTTCCGACTCCGGCTCCAGGTAGGCAGACAACTTTACTAACATGAGTGTTAGTAGCCCCGTCAAGGTACCTAACCATTGAATCACCGACAATGAACTTAGCTTTTTTCCGTTGTCGGCGTGTAGCAGGAGTTGTAGCAGCAACAGCAGCAGACTTGCCCCCCTCCCCTCTCACTGCCTCGATGATCGCCACTTCCTCGCCATCACTCTCATCAGCCAAGGTGCTGAAGTTGTTGTGGGTCTTGAGTGTCTTCCTTTTCAGCTTGCAGGCCGTTGCACTGGTTGACACCACTTTCCAAGGGGCTTCACGATCCCTGGGAACACTTCCGGTAGCCTCACACTTCTTCTCCGCCATAGCTAGTCTCAAGGCCAAATTTTCATCTTTGGAAATCGGCGATGGTGTAGGGATATCACTGAGGTCTTCGGTTGTAAAAACTGATGCAAAGAAGGTATTGAGGGCATTACTCATTTGTACTTCGTCTTTGGTGTATTCTCCATTTTCATTGACTAACGGTCCAACAGTTGAAGTAACTACTTTTTTCTTTCTGATATAACTATAGAATTCTTTCGGGTTTGTTTTACTTTGATTCGCAACATGTAACTCCAGGGTCTTTTTACTTTGCTTAATTAACTTTTTGGCATTCTTTGCGTCGTAGCTCTACAAATTTCACCCGTTCTTCGTCATTTTCTGAGGATTTTAATCTATCATTAGCAAATTTTTTAGCAAGCAGACAGTCTGAAATATCTTTATTCCACCATTTGGGCTTATCATTATGGCCTGGACGCCGTATTTTCGATGGTATGCAGTCTTGCACTGCCTTAAGGTAAGTGGTTGTGAAACACTCCCAAGATGTATTTATGTCGTTATTGTTAGTCAGAAAGCTCCAGTCAGTTTCTTTAACCCTTATTTAGCGGGTGGTAAGGTATTTTACACTGTACAGCTCAGCGGGCAGAATCCCGAAATATTCGCTCAATTTCACTCGCCCTAGCGCCGTTACTATGGCTCCAATGCGAACGAAACGATCATTTTTGGAAAGAGCAACTCTTCGTCTCCCCATATAAGTCTATGAATGGATGTTATGAATGAGTGTGGAGGGTGGGAAGAGGTGAGGAAGAGGAGGTACTTTTTGGTCTATTTCCCGGGCGCGTTCGGTTGCGTTCGCTTTGGCCTGACTTCGGCCTCTCGCGCGTCTACTATTCCTTCGGTAATCGGTCTTATTTTTCTCTTATTTCTCCTTATTTCTGTATTCTCTCTCTCTCTTTCTTTCACTCCTGTCTGTCTGTCTCTTTCTCTCTCTCTCTCTCTCTTTCTTTCTCTCTCTCTCTCTCACTCCTGTCTGTCTGTCTGTCTTTCTCTCTCTCTCTCTGGCTCGCTCGCTTTCCCTCTCTTGTGCTCCCTTTCTCTCTTCCTCATCCGTATATGTATTTCTCATTATTATTTTCTCTAACTAATCCCTCTATTTCATTTATTTGCTTTTAATATTTCTGTATTATTATATCTTTTTCACTCTTTCTTCAGTTCAGTTTCTGTATTCTCTCTATACGGTGGGAATGGTATTTCGTATGAGGGATGTGCAGCACAAATATTCAATCTTTCGTTGTTTGGTTGTTTGTATTACCGTAAGAAATTTACGGAACGCCTGCAAATAATACGCTATAAAATGCTTGCAATCAAACTCTCAAGCAATTTCAAGGTCACATGCAATTATAAATGTAGGCTATAGGTAGACCCAGAGAGGAAGAGACAAGAGAGAGAGAGTGTCGTGATAATATAACAATGTTACATATGTATCATATATATATGAAAAAATAATGTATACGGTAGGCCTACATCTGTTCCCCACAATCATATAATGCCAAGCACAAATATTCAATCTTTCATTGTTTGTATTACCGTAAGAAATTTACTGAACGCCTGCAAATAATACGCTATAAAATGCTTGCAATCTCTCTATTTTCTCTAATCTCTCTCACTCCTCCTGGCTCTCTCTCTCTCTGGCTCGCTCGCTTTCCCTCTTCCTCATCCGTATTATGTATTTCTCATTATTATTTTCTCTAACTAATCCCTCTATTTAATTTATTTGCTTGTAATATTTCTGTATTATTATATCTTGTTCACTCTTTCTTCAGTTCAGTTTCTGCATTATCTCTCTCTCTCTCTCTCTGTTTCGCTTGCTTTGCAGGAATTTTGTTTTTGTTTTATATATAATATATAATAATTTACTTATCATTACTTACTATATCGTATAAACAATAGTAGGTAGCCAACTTACCATAATACCGATACACCAAACCGATCCGCATGCGGTTTTGTTTATCACCTGTTTACTAGAGTGCCACCATTATCGATTTTCTTGGAGCCGACTCGAGCGGGAGGGTTACCAATTGAAGTTAAATCCGCTAGCATATATTGTTAGATGTAAGACATGATAAATACCACTAGAAATATGAATTGGCAAAATCCATATAATATCACTTCGAAATTGTTCTGAAATTTCAAAACAAAACCGCTAGTGTAAGTCATTGCTGCTAGATCGAAGTAAAGGTCTCTAGATCTAGCGGAAGTCGCTATACGTATTGGCAGTACTGCACACTCATTCATTTCATTCATTCATTTTCTATTGAGCTCGTCCTGGAATCTTACGACTCTGAATCTTACGATTACCGACGGCGATACGTTGTTGACATTGTTGTTGATGTTCCAGTGGAGGGATGAACAAAATATTTTCCTTGTCCAATAATAGCTATTTCATAGTCCCACAGGACTTATTTTGATATATTTATCAAATTTATTGAACGGCCGAAAATAATACGCTATAAAATGCTTGCAATCAAACTTTCAAGCAATTACAAGGTCACATGCAATTATAAAAAGGTATATTGTAGACCACAATCTTCACCAAGCTTCGTTGTTGCTTGTATTATCGTGAGAAATGTACCATACACCCTGGTTATCGTGAGAAATTTACCGAACGCCTGCAAATAATACGCTATAAAATGCTTGCAATCAAACTCTACAGAGAGGAAGAGACAGACAGAGAGAGAGGGGAGGTCAAAAACATCTTCTAGGTGTGATTTCCCCTGGGAGGGAAGAGATTAGTTAGGGGCGTGCCCTGGCCTACATCAGACAAAGAGAGTACAAAGGAGTACAAACAAAGAGAGTGAGACAGAGAGAGAGAGAGTCGTGATAATATAAAAATGTTACACATGTATCATATATATGAAAACATAATATATACGGTAGGCCTACATCTGTTCTCCACAATCATATAATGCCAAGCACAAATATTCAATCTTTCGTTGTTTGTATTACCGTAAGAAATTTACCGAACGCCTGCAAATAATACACTATAAAATGCAAAGGAAATTTCTTGTAGAGTGCAATTTTGAGGACGTAATGTGCTCTGAGAGAGAGAGAAGCGGTGATTAGGAGCATAAATTACCTCAAGACCGCACACCACACAGGGAATTATATAAGGAAATTACCGTATTTTAGGGTTTTTGCACTCGTGTTTTACGATCGTTGAAAGACAACCAGTGATCGTAAAAGAATGGTTCAGGTGTCATTGGAAAGTTCAATTTACGCACTTTCAGGATACATACTTGTATTACGCTCTGGGTCTTGTTTATGCATGAAAAAGAGCACGGAACAACCCCATTTAGGGTAAACAAAAAAAAACGCTGGGCAGCACAGTGAAATATACTCCACCAGCCGCTCGTAAGGTGATAAAATGCTTGCAATCACATTTTCAAGCAATTATAAAATATAAATTGTACTTACCAACACCCACACCAGTATGTTCTTCATCAGGAACGTCTCCAATTTGCTCAAGGGTCTGTCCAATATCAACCACAACATCCACCCCTCACAAATTATGCTTGGGGTGAAAGCCTATGATCGGGTTATTTTCGTCTTCCGAGTCATCCACACTACCAAAACTCTCACCCAGACCTTCGACGGTATCATCCAACAGCTTATTAGACAGTTCTGAAGAGTTCAGCATGATATCTAGCTCCTGGGTGGTAAGCCGGGCGTGGTTAGTAGGGTGGCGCGACGCACTAGGGATGGCGGCCACCGAATCGAACACGGGCAAATCTTGACCTTCCATTATGGCTGCTTGAGGGTCACTTAGTCACGGTCACACAGTGGAGATGTGGGGGTGGGCCCTTGTAGTACACCGCCTGACCACCAAGTTTCGCTTTCCACCTAAATTAGGGCGGGAATACGCCCACGGACTTAAGTCCGACCCCGCCATTTAGTCCAATTTTCTCGTATCGGACTTAAGTCCGACCCCGCTAAAAAAGGGTTAAGCTTTGATTTAAGTTTCTGAAAATTTACTTTCTTGAAATTAGGGACTTTCTCAATGCTGCTATTTGATTTGTTACTAGTAAACTTTAAAGTGAAAGTTATCGTACGATGGTCGCTGTTACTGAATTCATCACCAACATTCAAATTCTCTATTAATTCTTCTTTTGTTGCGCATACAAAGCCAAGCACATTATTACCACGGGTCGGAGATTGTACAAATTGAAAAAGTGAACTCTCTTGCAAGTTAGCATAGAGGTCGTTTCCAGAGTGTGAAGTAAGAATATCGCCCCATTTAGTCACGGGTAAGTTGAAATCGCCAAGAATTACGGTATCTTGTATATTAGTTATTTCTGCAATTTGTTCATAAATTTCACTGTCAGTTTGCACTGATTGAGCTGGGGGTCTGTATAATAAAGCTAGTGTTATTTTAGTTCCTCGTTTATTATTTAATAGTACGTAAGATATGTCTATATTCGCAATTTGAGGTTTTGACATTAAGACGGGATTAAGACTTTCCTTTATAAAAAACAGAACTCCTCGCCCATTTCTATTGATCCGACTTTTCTCAAACATTGTATAACCAGGAAGCGTATATTCGGCTAAAAAGTCTCTGTCTTCCGTATTTAACCAAGATTCTGTAATGCCGATTATATCATAATGTTCTGTAAACACGATTTCCTCTAGATCTGAAAATTTATTGCGTATGCTACGAGCATTTACATAAAACACCTTAAGAGTATTAGAGTTGGATGTTACTGATTGTGCATTGTCTGAATTTTCAGTTCGTATTTGACTTACACTACCCCCGGATACCCCCGGTTGACCCCGTTTTTTTAGCGGAAATCGTTGACTGCATCGTTCAGCAGACGACCAAGACGTGCAGCTCCTACTTCATTGAGATGTACACCATCTCCTGAAAACAAAGATTTATCATAGTAAAAATTATCCCACGTGTCGACAAAGCCGATGTCCTCCTCCCTGCAGAGTTTGGCTAGTCGGCGATTTGTACTGGTAGATATGTTGTAGAATCGGTTTTCTACATCAATCCGGGGAACAATTACTGAAATTAAGATTCTATTAGATTTTTCCTTGAAGGACCTGATCAGCCGCCGGTACTTGCAAAGTAGTTCCTCTGACCGCGTCCGTTGGACATCGTTAGATCCAACGTGGATGACGTACGTAGTGCTTGCGGGGGCGAGCCTGGAAACCTCTTCCACAGCCGCAACAATGTCGTCCACGCCGCCACCTGGGATACAGAATCGCTTTCTGGTCCTGGGTGCCCTAGCGCAGAACTCGGTTAATTGGCCATGGACCATGGAGTCGCCCACAAGCCGAACTTCTTCCGTTTCCTCTTCCTCGTCAATAGCAAGAATTTTGAAGCGGTTTTGGCATGTTGTCGGGATGACCTTCCTGGTACTGGTACTGGGATGCACATTGTTTCTCACTAACTGAAAGTTGTCCTGGGGGGTAGTGAGAGTAGAGTCATTATTATTTTCTGCAACATCTAAGGTAGCTGCTGGTGTGGGTACCGGTACCGGTACTGTATGCACTGGAATGGCGGTTGACATCGTAGTGGTTTCTTGGGCCGAGGGCATTCCTACGTTGAGTGTGGCAAATTCTTGAAGGGATTCAAGCTTCGTAGTCAGGGCATCGATCTTGCGGTGAGCTGCATTCAATTCATCCGCAATCTTCTCTCGGAGCTGGCAAAATCTACAAATTTGGACATCAGTATCAACAAACATGGTAGGGCCAAATTTACCGGAACAACTCGTGCAGGTTTGTTGCGGCGCCATGACGATATAATCACAATATGCCTGAAAATCACACAAATTTTTGTTAGCAAAATGGTACAATTAAAGCCTGAAAATCACAACAAATTTATGTTAGCAATGTGATACAATTAATTCCTGAAAATCACACAACATTTTGTTAGCAATATGATAAAATTAATATGCCTGTAAATCACAAAAAATATGTTAGCAATAGAACACAATTTATGCCTGAAAATAAAACAAAAATTTATGTTAGCAGTATGACACAGTTAAAGCCTGAAAATTACAAATGGACTTGAAATTTGTTACAAAATTTACTGGAAAAAAACAAAAAGTGGGAGAGGGTTAATGTAGCCTAGTGAGAAAACTGGAAAACAGTATACAGTACAGTAACAACAAGTATTTGTTGGCAATATGGTACACTTAATGCCTGTAAATCACAAAAAGAATATGTTAATCACAAAAAGAATATTATGCCTGTAAATCACAAACAAATATGTTAGCAATAGAACACAATTTATGCCTGAAAATAATAAAACAAAATTATGTTAGCAGTATGACACAGTTAAAGCCTGAAAATTGCAAATGGACTAGTAATTTGTTACAAAATTTACTGGGAAAAAAAGTGGGAGAGGGTTAATTTAGCCTAGTGAGAAAACTGGAAAGCAGTATACAGTATAGTAACAAAAATATTGGTTAGCAATATGGTACAATTAATGCCTGTAAATCACAAAAAGAATATGTTAATCACAAAAAGAATATGTTAGCAATAGAACACAATTTTATGCCTGAAAAAAAAAATTGTGTTAGCAGTATGACACAGTTAGGCTAAAGCCAGTATATTAGTTTATACAGTGGTCGACACAATAATAATAATAATGGAGTTAGTAATATCCCTGGCAAGAGTGTGAGAGGCCTATTAATATGGTGACAAGTATCTGAAATGCGATTAATAAAAAAAAAAAAAAAAAAAAAAATGGCCAATCAAACATACAATATATGTTAATTTTACAATAAAATAATATCATGGCTGCGCCTTTTGAGAACAATCTCTCTTAAAGGCACCTTGAATACAACTCGATGGTTATTTTACATACAGTAAGATTATTAAAACATGTCATATTATATAATTATAGCTAATGAGGCACAGCCCCAGCCCCGCAGCCACAGCAAGAAGGGATTCGGAACAGTGGCCAGGTATAATTACCTAGCCACCACCCCGAACCACCCCCCACCCAGACCGCTGTGGGTAGAGCAGACCCCAGCCTTATATACAGTACGGTACCTACATATTGATCAACACCAGAACAGTATCTTAATTTGTTTCCGATATAAAGGTGATTGTAATTTAGGGTTGTGGCAGTTTTATTGTCAAATGTTAAGTAAGATTAATATTTAGACATTAGTGAAGATTTGAGTGATATTTTGAAACTAGGCAGAGTGGGTTTATTTTGTAAGTCAGGAGACAACTGATTCCAAACTTTCGCACCATGGTATTTTATTGATATCTGGGATTGTCTAGAGGTCATTAGGGGAATATTTAAAGAATTTATGTTTCTTAATGCATACCTTTCATTTTCACGATGTCTAAATAATTCCACATTGTTATAGCCATTTAATGCTTTGTATACAAAGATAGCACTGCAAAATATGTTAATATCTTCAAATTTTAAGAGATTAAGTTGTCGAAATAATTCATTGGTGTGAGCATATTTGGATCTAAATGTAATTGTTCATATAACTTTTCTTTGTGCAACTTCAACAGGTTGTAATTTACTTTTACCCGTCGCACCCCATACTGTATGACAGTATAAGAGAAATGGATAAATTACTGAATAATATAAAAGCTTTAGGGCATTTAAGTCAAGACATTGGCGTGTTAAGTACAGTATACCACATTGTTTATTTTGTTTATTTGTTACGTCCTTTATGTGTAAGTTCCAAGACAGTTTTCTGTCCACCGTTATCCCCAGAAACTTAACGCTCTCCACTTCTCTCACTGATTGATTACCAAATGTAATTGGTTGCATAATTATCATTTGGAACGTTTTTGTTTCTATGAAAGATTACAAAGTTAGTTTTATTAATATTTAGTGTAAGTTTATTGGTAGTTATCCAATTATGTACATTCTTAAGTTCATTGTTTATAGAAACAATAAGAGAGCGCAAGTCCCGGTGACTGGCGTACAGAGTACTGTCATCAGCAAATAATATATATTTAAATAACATACTTGAGTTTACAATATCATTAATAAATAAAATGAACAACAATGGACCCAGTATAGAACCTTGTGGTACTCCGTAGGATATTATTTGCATATTAGATGAAATGTCCTTATATTGTACATACTGTTTTCGATTAGTTAAATAAGAGTGAAACCATTTGTTAATGGTATCTCTAATGCCATAATGTTCAAGTTTCTTTAGGAGGATTTGATGGTCAACAGTATCGAATGCTTTGGATAGATCAAAAAATATACCAACTGTAAAATGCTTGTCATCAAAAGATTTGAGGATATCGTTAGTAAATAATGATAAAGCTGACTCTGTTGAACATCCTTTTCTAAACCCATGCTGAGCCTCATTAATAATATTGTTAGTTGAACAAAACTCTGTAATCCTTGTATGCATAATTTTTTCTAGGATTTTACTCATAGCTGGGAGTACAGACACAGGACGGTAGTTATTAAAGATTGAACTATCTCCGGATTTATATATAGGGGTAACTTTTGCAATTTTAAGGCAATCGGGAAAAACACCACTGGAAAATGACATGTTACAAAGATATCCCATAACTGGAGACAAAGCTGTAATAACAAACCTTAAAACTTTCATTGGTATTTCATCATAACCAGGAGAGGAGTCCCGTAGTTGTTTTACTGTATTGATTATTTCATCGCTTGTGACGGGAGACATGGAAAAAGGCGTTTCTTGTCTATTTTGTAGGTAGGATGTAAAGTCTACGTTTGAAGTATCTATATTTTCTGCTAATTTTTTACCGACATCAATAAAATAAGAATTAAAGTGTTCCACAATATCATTAGGTTTAGTCAACTAGGTATTATTATTAATGAAAGTGTTGTTTATTTAGTGTTTAGTTTTCCTTGCAAGAACAGAATTAATTATGTTCCAAACATTTTAAGCATTACAAGCAGATTCTTGGAGTTTAGATTTATAATAGTTTCTTTTAGCTGATCTTAAAGCTTCTGTTACCTGGTTACGTAGTCTACGGAACTCCTCTCCAAATGTGATGGGCCTAATAGCATATTTCCTAGCTAGTTTATTTTTCTGTTTAATCATGATTTTTAATTTTGGGGTTATATACTGCTTATCTAGGTATGCGTTATTTATTCGTTTTGTAATTATTGGAAAATATCTGTTAAAACAAGCATTAAATATTGTCATAAAATTATTATATACAACATTAGGGTCATTGGAAAAATAAACTAGTTCCAGTGACGCATCTTCTATGGCTTTCTTAAATTAATTTAGATTATTTTCACTATAATTTCTATATCTTATAAAAGTATGGTCTTCTTCCCTATTATTAGATGTGCATATCTCAGATTCATAAATGGTAAAGATTGGAAATTGATCAGTTAATGTATTGTATATAATTCCACTGAACACATTTTGCGTGAAATTGTTTGACCAAATGTGATCTATTATTGTTGCTGTTGTAGAAGTTACACGTGTTGGCTTATTTACAGTATTGAAAAAAAATTTAGAATAGCATGTGGAGATAAATTCAGCTACTTTGTTGTCATCTTTATATTTTAATAAGTTAAGATTAAAGTCCCCAGTAAGGTAACATGTTTTCCTCTCATCACTTATTACTGAGATTATGTCATTAAATTTGTCATGAAAATATCTGAAATCAGGGTGTGGCCTTCTATATATTATGCCTACTATTATGTTGTCCGAGTTGGTGTTACATATTTCAATAAATAATGTCTCTATACTATTATGTTGAATTGTTAAGTCGTCTCTTACTATGTATTTGTAGCCTGTTTTAAGGTACAAGGACACTCCCTCACTGGTTCGTGTGAAATTTTTATTGAATTTTGTGTAATTAGGAATATCATATAAGTGCTGTATATCAGATGTTAGTTTCGTTTCACATAAGCCTATCACATCAAACTTAATCGAAATTGGGTTCAGACACTGCTCAATGAAATCATCAAAATGCAGTGGTATACTATTTATGTTATAGCTTAGGAGAGAAAAGTTAGATCTGGGAATTTTATGATACTGTTCTTCAAAGCTATGAGGGAAAACATAATTACATAATGGGTTTTTATAATTTAGAGAACTTAATAAATAGTTGTCGGGGTCTACATCGGCATTGTAAGCGTCATCATTGAAGCTAAAAGGGTTAAAGATTAATTTATCTAGTGTGTTTAAAGGGATATTTTCACTGTTGGGATTATACAAATTTTGGTTGATGTGTAATAACAAATCTTCATCATTTAGATGTGAAAAAGGTAAGATGTCGTCCATCTTGAAAGGATAACTATGTGTGAAACTATATCATTATTTCTTGTTTGGGAATCTAGTTGGTTGTTTCCTATGTCGCTGGTGGTGCTGAGGTGCTGAGGGGGTTGAGTGGTCAGCTTCCCCCAACTGCTCAGGTTCAACCTCTCCCTGTAGACGTTGAGGCAGGTCCAAGCTCGAGCCCCCGGTGCTGGTCTGGGGGCCGGCACCACGTAGGACATCTTCCTGGTGTAACCTGGCAGTGGAGGCTCGGATTTTCGGGGGCGGAGTTCTGCTTGAATTAGAGGTAGGTGGTCGCTCACTGGGTTGTGGGGTGCTGGAGATCCTGGGAGAGGGTAGGGGTGAGGTGGGTAGGGGCTGGTGGTGGGGTGAAACAGTGGTGGGGAGGCGGCAGAGCGTTGGGGGGAGGGTCGAATTAGTGGTAGTGGAATGGTGGTCCGGCTATGGGGTGGAGGAGTGATGGTGGTGGTTTGGCGGGGAGAGATGTAGTGTTGTCGTCTGGCTCCTATCCCTCCACGAGGTTCTCTCACAATGAGTGTTCGGTAGTTGAAAAAGGCTGTTTTACCGCTTCTCCTCGCTTCGTTAAGGGAACCAAGCTGACTTCGACGGATTTCCAGGGTGGTGGGGCACAGATCCTCGTTGACGTAAATGTCTGTCCCTTTCAGCTTTGTTCTGTTCCGGTAGACAGCATCACGGTCAGGGAAGCTTGAGAACTTAGCCACAATGTCTCTAGGTCCTACTCCAGTGATCCTGCCAACTCTGTGAACCCTTTCAAAGGGTTTGATGGTTAGATTCATCTATTCAGGCTATCAAAAAGTATTACCGTAACTAAATTATTCTAACCCAATATTAAAACTATCTTGACAAATGTTAGTGTGTGCGATTTATATAGATAACCAAGATAAAAAAGTTCAACCAAGTACAGTATTGGCTAGACTTTGATATATAAAATACAAGAAGAGGGTTTGTTTATGCGTACACAGGTGGCGCTGGTATCGGCGGCGTCTCTACTAACTTGACAAATAGAATTTTGAAAAACAAACGTTTATCAGTCAAAACTACAGTACAATGTCATGCAAGATAACTACTGGGTGGTTTGCTAAGCACTTAACTACAGTGAGGGCTAAAATATCTACAATAAGTGCTAGAACTTTATAATATGAAACAAGCAAGTAGTTTGTTTACTTTAGAGCATCGGTCGTCACTAACCGGTACAAATGTAAACAAAAGCAGTCTCGATAAACAAACGTTGATCAGTCAAAAACACAGCAAAATTACATGCAAAGCAACTGCAGGGCAGTTAAGCTAGAGCTTAACTACAGCTCATGCAAACAAAAAAGGGGATGAGTAATGGAGTACTCAAGTTATGGTCAAATTTCGAGCAGCGAGAGCGAAGTGCTGTTGGCGGGTTGGCGTGTCGGGCTCGAGAGGAAGTTGCCGCCTGAGACACGTTATTTTGTACTGTAAGCGACCTGGGCCCTTTAAATGTCGATATCCCGCAGTTCTCCACCCTCCTTCTCCATCCATAATTCTCATTTTTTTTTTCTATGTGATTGAGGGAGGCAAAAGGCAGAACTGCCTATAGCAAGTGCCTCCACCATAGTTGAAAGAGTGACAGGGTCAAAATCAAGGGACGTTCGAGCCAAAATGCCTGGACACACGGAGTTTGAAGCAATTTAAGTCATAGGAAGAGGGAAAGACTGATTCTGGGAGAGAGTTCCAGAGCTCAGCTGTTGAGTAGAAGAAAGACTGAGAGTAACGTTTCACTCTCGGGTTGGAGAGTTGCACAGAGTAGGGGTGGGATTGAGTTGCAAGACGGGTACCACGTGCCCTACGTAAAGGAGGTGGTATACACTGGGAAAGCTCTGAGGAACACTGATTATTATATTAGCGATAGAATAGCGAGAGAGATGCAACATTGCGGCGGAGAGAGAGAGATTGCAGAGAGTTGGTGAGTGGACGGGAGTTAATGATACGAAAGGCCTTCCTTTCAACTTTGTCTAGGAGAGCGGTGTGAGAGGAACCTCCCCACACATGTGAACAATACTCAATACAAGGACGCACTATGCCCCTGTACAGAGCAAGAAGCTGTGCAGGGGAAAAGAACCCCCTAAGGCGGTTGAGCACACCCAGCTTCTGGGAGGCTGCCTTAGCAAGACTGGTAATATGGTCCTTCCAACTGAGAGCAGAAGAAAAAGAGACACCAAGAAAATTGAGAGAAGATGAAGGATTGATTTATGTATTGTTGAAGAATAAGGGATAGTCCACTGGGAGTTCCATACGGGTAGATAGATGGAGAATTTGGGTTTTGGAAGCATTAAAGGTAACAAGGTTTTCTCTGCCCCAATTGGAGATAGTATTTAGATCAGAATGTAAGAGTTCTATGGCTTCATTACGTTTGTCGTTGAGGGATTGCTGGATGGGGCGTTCTGAAAAACTAATGGAGTAGTGTAATGTTGAGTCGTCTGCGTATGAATGGATGGGAATTGAGGTACAGTTGAGGAGATCATTTATAAAAATTATAAAGAGAATCGGAGATAGGACAGAGCCCTGAGGAACACCAGAGTTTATAGGGTGAGGAAGTGAACAATGGCCGTCCACAACCGTGGCTATGGAACGGCCGGAAAGGATATTAGAGACAAAGGCACAGATGGAGGGATAGAAACCAAAGGAGGGTAGTTTAGAAATTACAGATTTGTGCCAGACTCTATCGAAGGCTTTCGATATGTCTAGTGCAATAGAAAAAGTTTCACCGAAGTCCCGAAAGGAGGATGACCAAGAGTTAGTAAGATATGAAAGAAGATCACCAGTAGAGCGACCCTTAACACCTAACGAGCGGCCTAGACGGTAATTTATATGTACCGCCCAGCGGGGTGGTTTTACCCTAAATAGGGTTGTTTACGTGATCATTTTCATGCCTAAATAAGACCCAGAGCGTAAAACAAGTATCTATCCCTGAAAGGGCATAAACAGAGCTTTCCTATGACACCCCAACCATCCTTGTACGACCACTGGTTTTCTTGCAACGATCGCGCAATACGAGTGCAAAAACCATGTAATTAGGTACTTTCCCTACATAATTCCCTGTGTAGCGAGTGTGAGGGGGGAAGGAAGGGTGGTTTTCACTTCAGTTGGCCCACCGCAGTAGTGTGCGATGGTCATAGCCTTACTACGCTCCTCACACCGCTCAGCTCTCTCTCTCTGCAACATTACGTGCTTAAAATGGCACACGACATAAGTTGTGAACCGCCACTTAGTCCAAATTTCATTCACACGACATAAGTTGCGCGCCACCAATAAAGGGTTAAGGAAGCCATACTGGTGATCTGAGAGCAGATTATTAGAAGAGAAATGCTTAAGAAATTTGGAAGCAAGAATAGTTTCAAAAACTTTAGAAAAACATGAGATGAGAGCAATTGGACGATAGTTGGAGGGTTGAGAGCGGTCACCCTTCTTTGGGACAGGTTGAATGTGAGCAAACTTCCAGCATGAAGGGAAGACGTTAGAGGATAGACAGAGACGAAAGAGTTCGCCTAGGCAGGGAGTCAGCACGGAACCACAGTTTATGAGAACAACAGGAGGAACACCGTCCGGACCGTACGCCTTATTAGTATTAAGCCCAGAGAGGGTAGAAAGTACATCTTTAGAAGAAATTAGGATATTAGGCATAAGTAAGAGAGAGGAGGGTGGAGAGGGAGGAATAGCACCGGAATCATCCAAGGTGGAGTTTCTAGCAAAAGTTTGAGAGAAGAGTTTAGCTTTGTCAGAGGAAGAAGTGATGGTTGCGCCATCAGAAAGGGAAAGGGGAGGGAAAGACGAGGAAGAGAAATTGTTGGAGAGGTTTTTGGCTAGATGCCAGAAAGCTTGGGAAGAGCTAGAGTTGGATAGTTCAGTGCATTTATTATTGATGAAAGAATGTTTGGCAAGTCGAAGAACAGATTTGGCTTGATTCCGGGCAGAAACATAGGAAGAATGAGAGTCTTGAGTTTTAAGGCGTCGGTACCGTTTGAATGCTTCCTCCTTATTGCGGACAGCAGTAGAACAGGCATGAGTAAACCAAGATTTTTTAGCATTAGTCTGAGAGAAAGAGAATGGAATGTATGCTTCCATGCCTGATAGGATTACCTCGGTAATGCGTTCAGCACTCTCCGAGGGTCCCCGGCCACGGAAGCAGAAATAATTCCATGGGAAATCAAAGAAGTACTGCCGGAGAGCCTCCCAGTCGGCAGCGCCAAAGTGCCACAAGCGCCGCCGGCTAGGAGGATCGGGTGGCCGTACTGGAGAGATAGGACAGTTGACAGAGATAAGTTTATGGTCGGAGGAGCCCAAAGGAGAGAAAAGATCGACAGTATAAGAAGAAGGGTTAGAAGTTAGAAACAAGTCAAGAATGTTGGGCCGATCTCCGATGCGATCCGGGATACGGGTGGGTTGCTGAACTAACTGCTCTAGGTTATTTATGATAGAAAAGACGTAGGCTTGTTCACCAGGTGGGTCAGTAGTGTGAGAGGAGAGCCATTGGCGGTGGTGAACGTTGAAATCTCCTAAGATGGAGATTTCTGAGAAAGGAGAAATGGATAGAATGTGTTCCACTGTAGAGTTTAGATAGTCAAAGAATTTGGAAAAGTTGGTAGAGTTAGGGGAAAGATAGACAGCACAGAAATATTTAGTAAGAGAATGACAGGAAAGTTTGAGCCATAAAGTAGAGAATTCAGAGGAGTCGAAATCGGGAACACGAGAGCAAGTGAGTTTGTTGTGCACATATGCACAACATCCGCCTTTGGCTTTGAAACTAGGATAGAGAAAGTAGGAGGATACAGAGAAGGGGTTGATGGATGTTGCTACAGACACCTGAGTTTCGGTGAGGAAGAGAAGATCAGGTTTGTAGGACGAGAGATGGTGTTCAATAGAGTGAAAATTAGAGGAAAGTCCGCGAATGTTGCAGAAATAAATAGACAGAGTAACAGGTCGAGGTCCAGGTAATTTTGTGGGGTCGTCAGGGGATGGTCGTTCGGGTGTGGGGGCATTTATGGTTCTCCCCCCCCCCTGGGGACTCCGAGGCTGGGCTGAAATTCATAATTTTAATAATTTTGGTGTAGAGGAATGAAGTGTGGTGTGCATTTTTAGTTTAGTGAAATGGATAGGAGGAAGAGGTGTTTGTGAGAGCTAGCTGGATTGATCTCAGTGTAAATGAGGCACAAAGAAAATCAGTAAGAGAGGCCAAGCAAATGAAACAGGAGTTCCAGCGACTCTTTATCACATGCCTATAACCTCACCTGGGTCTAGCCCTGACCGATTGGTGCCTACAATCTCCCCACATTATAAGCTACATGTCGTACTTTCTATAGCTGATCCACATTTCAGTCATCGCAATATTGATGCTAAATATATTTTAAAGTCGCCCATAATATTAAATAACGTATACATATTTTCATATGGAAGAAGGTATTTTCACGCTTTTTTGTTATGATAGGTAATCATCCTTATAACTTTGCTTTTAGTCATTTCTTGCTACATATGGACATTCCCACGACTACCATATTATATAAGCACTTAGTGTAATCATCTAGTATATAGTAAAAACACGCAAAATCGTAAGAAATCGTGATAAACTTTGTATAGCCTAGGTGTCGAGTCTTGTTTATGTCTACAGTTGTAGCTCTGGCGCTACTTTGGAAGCGTCCACCAGATATCTCCGGTGAATTCTTGGTAGCAAGAATTGTGTCCTTGCAGGCAGCTAGAAAGATAATTACTGTATTTTAACCTCTCAAATACAAAATGTTATGTGTGTGTTATACGATAAATTGGAACTGTTAGTTTCCTTTCTATAACTGAATACAATAGTCTAATGTCAGTCAAAACTAAATGGAAAAGACGACTTCGTATTACTTTTGTATTTATGTAGACATGAACGTTCAACTACAGACATGTTTGGCCTTCTTACGCATCAAATTAACCAAGCTACAGACCAACATGGCGAACACGATACCATTGGCATTAATCTTTATTGACAAAGATTTTACACTGTCGTCTTGCATCACAAGTTCCACCAACTACTTTATTATCTTCACAACAGAAAAGTATGTGTAATGATAGATGGCCTTTATATTTTCATTTTCACTCAATTAATGCTGGCGTTCCTCAGGGATTAGTTTTGGCCCACACTCTGTTCCTTATTCATATCAATGATCTCCTATCTATCACTCACAACCCAATACATTCCTACGCAGATGACTCAACACTCCACATTACGTTACATTTAGTAGTTCTTCCACGCAGCATGATATAGTGAATTCCAAAATAAACAGCGAATTATCTGAAACACGACCTTTCTAAAATTCATGAATGGTGACAAAACAATCTAGTTCCCTTTAATGCACAGATTTTTTTTTTTTTTTTTTTTTTTTTTTTTTAAGAGACAATGAACGGAGGAAGGAAAAACACAGATAAAACAAAAAGGTCCATGTGCCTAAAGGCATCCTCCATTCATAAAATATTTGTAACAACTGGATTTAAACTTTTGTAGATTGTAAGTTTGTGGAAAGCAACTCGAGGGAAGTGAATTCCAAAGAGTAGTAGTTCTAGGGATAAATTAATTTTGATAAGCAGAAGTTCTGCATTGTAGAGGAGAAAGTGTAAATTCATTGGCACTCTCAGCTGCCCTAGTTCTACGGGGAAAGATGTGGAGAGGCGGCACAATTGAAGCAAGTTCCTCGGCACAATTGCTGTGAAAATATCTGTAGAATAATGCTAGGGATGCAACGTTTCTTTGTATGGATAATGTAGGAAGGTCCTGTGTGATTGCAGGGTTATTGATTAATCTAATAGCTTTATTTTGAATTTTGTCCAACTGCCTCAATGCAACCACTCCACTTCCACTCCACAGAGGTGAACAGTAATCCATCTGAGAACGCACATGACTTTTATATATTACGGCCAACTGCTCGTCAGTGAAGAATTCTCGAACTCTGTACAGGAGTCCCATTTTTTTAGAGGCATTCTTAGCAATGCTTCTAACATAATGTGTCCAGCTCAAGTTAGTAGTTAATGTTACACCGAGAATGTCAATACTAGGGGAAGTGGGAATATTTACATCATTAAAAAATATATGGGAGTCAGTGAGATTCTGTCGGTTAGAAAATTGAATGTACTTGATTTTCTGTGCATTAAAGGAAACTAGATTATTTTGTCCCCATTCATTAATTCTAGAAAGGTCCTGGTTCAGAGAAATTGCAGTGTTTATTTTTGAATTTATAAGATCGGGTTGGGTGAAAGAATTGGTAAATGTGAAGGAACTGTGGAGTGTTGAGTCATCTGCATAGGAATGTATTTGATTATGAGTGGTAGATATGAGATCATTGATATGAATGAGGAACAGAGTTGGGGCCAAAACTGATCCCTGGGGAACACCAGCATTTATTGAGTGAAATTGAGATAAAGGCCATCTACCATTACACATATTTTTCTGTTATGAAGATAAGAAGAAATTAGTGGTACTAATGATGCAAGGCCGTAGTGTGACATCTTCGACAATAAGGATTGATGCCAGACTCTATCAAATGCCTTTGATATATCCAGTGCTATTGTATGTGTTTCACCATGTTGGTCTGTAGCTTGGTTGATTTGATGCGTAAGAAGGCAAAGAATGTCTGCAGTTGATCGAGATCGTCTTAAACCATATTGCCTATCACTGATTAATTTATTATTCTCAAGATGCTTAATTATGTGATTATTTAATATAATTTCAAAGACTTTACCAAGAGTGGAAGTTATAGCTATTGGTCTGTAAGTTTGATGGATCTGAAGAGGCACCTTTTTTAGGAACTGGATGGATGTTTGCTTCTTTCCAGGGTACTGGGAAGCATGAGGTATGAGTACACAGACGGAAAAAATTTGCCAATACAGGAGCGAGCACCAAGGAGCAATTCTTAAGTACTATTGAAGGAATTTAATCTGGACCAGGAGCCTTTTCTACTGAGAGATTCTGCAAAATAGTTTTGACATGTCTGGTGTTGATCTTAAGTGAGGGAATTTCAGGCGAATTAAAATTAAGTACAGGGACATCTTGATTTATTTCATCTAAGGTTGAGTTGGTGGAGAAAATATCCGCAGAAGGTTAGCTTTACCTCGTGGGTCACTTACAAGATTGCCAGTCAGAGATTTTAATGGTGGAATGGATGAAGCAGTAGTGAAGTTGAATTTGAATGAGTTAAGAGTAGACCAAAATATTGTTTTATCATTTGGATTATTTAGATGTTTATTTGCCTGCTTGTGGAGAAAGATTGATTTAGTTAGGTTTAATACAGTTTTGGCATGATTTCTGATGTTTCTAAAGTAATTAAAGGCTTCTTGTGTTTTTTATCTTGTGTATGCATTGTAGGCTATTTCTTTTTGTTCAGTTACTCTAGCACAATTATGGTCAAACCATTTAGGTGAATTAGATCTGTTACTGTACTTTTGATGAGGAATACAAGTTTCCATTCCAATTCTTACAAAATCTTGTATGTGGCTCAAGGTGGTGTGTGCATCATTAGAAAAGAAAGAGGTCCAGGGAATATCAATAAAGAAACCTTGAAGACCCTCCCAGTCTGCCCTATCGTAATGCCATTTAGTCACCAAAACAGGTTCAGAGTGGGAAGGTGTGGTAGGTGATAGACAGGTGGCCTGTATCAGACAGTGATCAGAAGATCCAAGCGGGGACCTCACTGTAACATCATAATTTTCTGAATTGGTTGTTAAAAATAAGTCCAGTAGGTGGGAATTATGATTAGGATTATCTGGTACACGGGTGGGTTGGTTGACTAGTTGAGTGAGATTAAATGAGTCTGTAAATAGCTCACATTCCAGACTAGCATCATCAGTCCTGGCTGAATGAGTGAGCCATTCAACATTATGGACATTAAAATCACCCAACACAGTGATTTCAGAAGAAGCATTTAAGTTGAGGACACTGAGTTGTGAGGACAGAGAATCAAAAAGACTTTGCTCTGGAGGAGTATTTGGGGAACGGTAGATGCAACATATGTATTTAAATTTACCAGCAGAAATTAATTTGTATATAGAATAATCAAAATAGGGACAATTGAAACTAGTAACCTCCTCCAGGGCAATTTCAGATTTTGCGAAGCAACATACACCTCCTTTAGGTCTGAAATTTTGGAGCAGTTGATAACCTGGAAAATTAAATCTAGACATGTCAGATGTGGATGTTACTTGAGTCTCTGTCAAAAAAAGGAGAGTAGGGGATTCTGCTTGAAGAAATTGATGTACAGAATTGATGTTAGAGTGAAGTCCCCTTATATTGCTAAAGAAAAAGCTGCACCGACGAGCAGCTTTGGGACGTTGCAATGCTCTTGACACAGTCGCATGATGACGACCGGGAGGGCCCTGTGTCAATGACCCAACCCTGCCGGAGGTGGGTATCCGAGGGACCACCAGGTTTGCTCTTAACAATTGTACTGCCATATTTATTTGGTAAAGGTGTATGGTGTTACATGTATGATATGTAGTGGGAAGAGTAGTGTTTTATGGATAGAGGATAGCGATGTAGGGCAATGTTGTGAAATTGGATGTGTATGTTATATAAAGAGGGTTTTCCTGATATCCCTGATGTGTGAGGCAGAAAGATATGTATCCAGCTACCAAGGCCTGGGAGAGAAAATGGAATTCAGGCTATTCCCCGAGTCTCCCGAAACCTTGACGGTAGTACTTCCCTGGGCGGGGCTGCCTACCCCTACTACCTCCAAAGTACATACAATATTCTAACTGACAGCATCTGTTCTGACTCCCACATAATTGTTAATGTTGTAACTATTCCAACCTACTCGAGTATTGAAATCCTTGGTGTAACATTGAATGCCGACCTTAGTTGGACACCTCATGTTAGATCCATTTTTAAAATGTCTCTAAAAACTTGGATTCCTGTACAGAATTCGAGAATTCTTCACTGACAAGCAGCTGGTCATTATAGTTAAAAGTCATGTGTGTTCTCAGATGGAATACTGTTTACCCTTGTATAGTGGTTGCATTGAGGCAGTTGGACAAAGTTCTAAATAGTGCTGTTAGATAATCAATAACCCTGCAATCACGCAGAACCTTTCGTCATTATTCATACGAAAAGATGGTACATTCCTAGCATTATTCTACAGATATTTTCACTGAAAATGTGCTAAGGAGCTTGTATAAATTGTGCTACCTCTCCGCATCTTTCCCAGCAGTATTGTGGGAGCTGGAGTTGCCCATGAAATCACATTCTCTCCACCACGATGTAGAACTGCCGCTTTTCAAAATTAATTTATCCCCAGAAACTACTATCCTCTAGAATTAATTTTCTTAAAAGTTGATTTCCCCAAGCATACAAGCTATTACAGTATAAATCCAGTAGTCTGTTACATACATTTTATGATTGGTAGGTACACTATATAGACCATCTTTGTTTTGTTCTTGTTTCCCTTTCTCCATTCATTGTTAAAAAAAAAAATATATATATATATATATATAAAATAAATAGATAAATAAACAAAACAAGGTTCAATAAATATATTTTCTGCAATTAATAAAAGGTCCTAAAAGGTAAATACATTCAGGGTACGTGTGGTTAAGTGGTCTTGCTACTGGACTGGTAATCTTAAGTCCCGGGTTGAAATCCTGATGTGTTAATGGGACGATATTATTGGGATTGAATTTGTTCTGTACCTGGTCGCAGTACATTACCATAAAATCCACATATATACACGCCAAAAAATACCCTCGCTGTTGCCAATATACAGGGTGTCTCGAAATAGATGTGCCAAGCTCCAGGAAATGGTTGTACAGATGATTCTAAGCATAACATGTAAAATAAAAAAATATATAAATCTCAACCGTTTAAGAGGTATTGAAGGTTTTATATATTGTCCTCCCCGCATTGGTGTAATGGAATCTTCCATGTCAAATAGTTTTCAGCAGGTCTAAAGTGTGCTAATATAGCTCTCATTTTTTCGAGGGAGTAAAAGGAATATAGAAAACAAAAATAATAATCATCATTTTGCAACTTACAGAATTATAATATCTTGATAATAACATGGTAAAATAATTGTAGTTAGATGAGGGTGTGGTAAGCTCTAGGACAACTAAGGGGAAATACTTAACCCATGCAATCCCAGCGACCGATACCAGCCGTCAGTAGATAAGTCACCCCCCAGTCCCAGCCACGGCTGGAAGCCGTCAGTAATGTACTTTCCTTGTAACTGCCTGTATCAGGCTGTGCCTGGTACCACAACAGCTTGAGCACTGCTCTCGATATGGTAACACTTCTCAGCTTATATCCAACCCTCTGAAGGCTGAGAGAGCCAGTGTTCCTTCATCTCTTGAGGTGGAAGGTTGTTCTATCTTGCCATTTAGGCCACATTGCTTGGGACTGGGGGGTACTTTTATTACTGTATCTTACGGTACAGTAGGGGTTAAGAAAATGCCATTTTCAACAGGCAATATCTCTGTAACGAGTAAAATTTGGAATTTTGCTGCTAGAACATTTTCTGCTCAGAATATTTTTCCTAACCTAATCCTGAAGTTTGGCATGTCTTTTTCGGGACACCCTGTATATTAGAGTTGCATGAATATTCCCATATTCAATAAGTGCGATGGGAAGTAGGGCTTACTGAGTTATAATCTCAATAGGGGGCATTTAATCCCTCGAGTACCAGCTACGCACGTTATGCGTCGGCAATGTATGTAACGCTAAACCCCAGGGCCGCATGGGGTGCGGTTATTTACTCCGGTCCTATGGTACTTAGAGAGCTAAGATTTGTATGGGAACTGCATAAGTATCCCTTGCAACAATGCCGCGTGCGCGTGAAAACGTGTTTTTGCATGTTTTTGCCTACCCAGTTCCCCATGTTAATTCCGACTTTCAGGCGCCCCGTAGGACCCTTTATTGACCTAGGGGATAGGTTTTTTGTGGCTTTTCCATAATTTCTAACTCATTCCAGGTGTTTTCTAGAAAACAAATATTTTTGACAACCCACCGGGCCTGGAGTGTACATTTATATTGTATTGCCTGGTGCTCAGTGGGTTAAGAGAGTTGATCGAGGTTCCTAGATGAGACAGCGAGACATTGTTGTTGTGGCCTCAAGATGTCGAGACTATGACGGGCCAATGCGAGACAACCATGTACCGTAGGACTACGATGAAACGACTGCGAACGAGCCAGTTGCAACACTCACCTTCTTCGTTGCTTCACTCACAATCTGGAGTAAGACTTCCTGGCTACAACGTCCTAAGCGATTGAATCTCATTTATATCCAGATGAAGAGATGGAACATAGGAAAACAAAAAGCTGGACATAGGGATAACCCTTGATCATTAGGCATACCAGTTATTCATATATTGACTGGGTTTATCACAATATAAATACCTATAATGATTAATTTATTATGGACACTTTGCTTAATTTTTCATAACTTTTTTAAAACTCGTTTGTATTGCAGGGTGCCCAATTTACATTGCCATTGGCCAATGATCTAGTTTCCTGTGAAAATATACTATATATCATGGTATCGTATTTAAGGGTTTACATTAACTCCTTCAGACATAGTATGTTCCAATAAGTCCGAGGAGGCGGGAGCCCCGGGATCATTGCCACTGCCCCGCACTACACTCACAACAACACTGCGGCCGTTAGAATTATCGGAGGTGGATGAGGTTGCCACCAACGGTTTTATCGTAAGGTAACTTATCGGACTTACTGAGCTCCATATGACGCTAGTGCGTCATATAACTTATTATAAAGGCATGGAGATAAGTCCATATGACGCGATCGCGTCATATGAGTTTTTGGTTCACTAGTCCATATGACGCAATCGCGTCATATGTGTCTGAGGGAGTTAATATGTCTAGCCATATTATGTTTAACAACCTTTCCTTTCTCCAATAAATCTCCAATAGCGGTGAGTGAGTGAACATATACCGTATATATGCGCCATCAGAAATCAAACAGGTCGCAGGCGTCATCGGTACCTACTAATGGTGTGATCAATACGCATAGCTTCTCACTGTGGCTTTTGATATCAAGGCATATAGGACGACCCTTCCCTAGAAGGCATAATTCTTTCATGGTTCAATGTTTCCCCTTGACAGGTCTCTTGAAGGGGTAGAGTTAATTTGATTCGCAGACGTTAATTGGAGCCAAGGAAGGGACGGTGTTTATTTGTTTTATTCTACACCTGAAATATATTAATATGATTAAATTATTGCATATTAAATACTGGACAAAGATGGGAGACAATTAGTCCGTATATTCGATATGATAGGGGTTTTATATAGCCCCGATGCATTATCACATTACTGTTGTTAAAATTTGCTGTTGATATTTGGTTACAATAAAGAGGTATACACAGTATGGTATGTTGAGCTTATCATCACTTTTGCTTAAGAGGTTGATAATTTTTTCTTTCTATGTTTATGAAGGAGACAAAATGCCTTCCAAAGTTGAAAGAGTGACAAGGTATGTTACAGTCAAAATGTCTGAACACACGGAGCTTGAAGCAGTTTAAGTCATAGGATGAAGGAAAGACAGATTGGAGAGAGAGTTCCAGCACTTACTTGTTGAATAGAAGGAAGACTGGGAAAATCGATTTTCTCTTGGGTTAGATAGTTGGAAAGACAAGGGGTGAAAATTTGTTGAAAGGCGTTTGCCCCCCACTCTCAGCAAGGAAGGAGTTATGCACTGAGAAAGCTCTGAAGAACTTTGATTATTGTACAAGCGATAGAAAAGTGGGAGGTGCCATATTGTATCATGCACAGAGAGATTTTAGAGAATTAATAAAGGAAGTAAATTAATGAGACAACATTATTTTGACTCGAACCTTATGAGAAGTCCGTTATGGGTAGAATCTCCCCATACATGCAAACAATACTACATACATGGGCTCACAGTGCCCTTGTATAGAGCAAGAAGCTATGCAGAAGTGAAGAGCCCACAGAGACAGTTGAGCACGCCTAACTTCTGGGTAGCTGCTTTAGCAAGAGTGGTAACATGATCCTTCCATGAAAGGTCAGAAGAATATGATAAACCAAGGATATTGAGAGAAGATGATGGGTTGATTTGTATATTGCTGAAGAGTAAGAGATAGTCTTGTGAAAGATTGTGATAGGTAGATAGATGGAGAAATTGGTCTTGGCAGCATTAAAAGTAACTAGATTCTCTGCTCCAATCGGAAATAGATGATAGATCAGAAGATAGGCGTGTTATGGCCTCATCAAGTGAGTTTTGAACTAATTACGTGGTTAATGTGGAAAACTAGTTGAAAGTAAAACTATCAGCATATGATTAATGAATATTAGAAAGAGAACTGGAGATAGGACAATACCCTGCGGAAAACCAGAGTTGATAGTTCAAGGAAGTGAGCGGTGACCGTCCATAACTGCAGAAATGGAATGGCCAGAGAAGAAATTGAGAGAAAGGCATGGAGTGAGGTATGGAAGCAAAAGGAGGGTCATTTGGAAATTAGATATTTGTGTCAGACTGTCGAAGGCTTTTGATATGTATAATGCAATAGAATAGGTCTCGCTGAAGACCCAAAGGGAGGATGATCAAGAATTAGTAAGATAAGTAAGGAGATCACAAGTACAGTGACTCTTAAGGAAGCCATACTGGCGATCTGAAATAAGCTTATGGGAAGACAAATGTTTGCAAAATATCAAATTAAGAATAGAACAAAACATTTTAGAGATGCAAGAAATAAGAGCTATTGGACGATAGTTGGAGGGTTGAGAGCAGTCACCCTTTTTTGGGGACAGGTTGAATGAGAGCAAGATTCCAGCAAAAAGGGAAGATGTTAAAGGAAAGACAGAGACAGAAGAGTTTGCCTAGTCAGGGAGTCAGCATGGAAGCATAGTTCTTGAGCACAAGAGGGAGACCATCTGGTCCGCTCGCCTTCTTAGCATTAAGCTCTGAGAGGTCAGAAAATACATGCTTGAAGAGATTATGATATTAACCAACTGGATCCAATGATGCACAAAATGCGTTGGCAATGTATGCAACGCTAAACCCCAGCGACGCATCCTTAATTACTCCGGTCCTATGGCACCTAGAGAGCTCGGATTTGTATGGGAACTGCATAAGTATCCACGCAACAATGCCGATGGTTGAAAACTCTCAAAGTCCAGCCGCGTGCGCATGAACCTGCAAAAACCTTTTTTTGCATGTTTTTGCCTACCCATTTCCCCATGTTAATTCAGACTTTCGGGCGCCCCGTAGGACCCCTTAATGACTTAAAGGATTTTTTTTTTTTTTTTTTTTTCATTCATTTCTAACCCATTCCAGGTATTTTCTGGAAACAAAAACAATCTGACAACCTGCCGGTCCTGGAGTGTACATTTATATTATATTGCCTTGGGCTCAGTGGGTTAAGCATACATAAGAGAGAGAGAGGGTGGACAGCGAGACATAGCACTGGAATCATCCAAGGGGGAGTTCTTAGCGAAGTTTTGAGCGAAGAGTTCAGCTTTGTCAGAGGAAGAAGTGACAATGTTGCTATCGGAGTGGAAAAGAGGAGGGAAAGACAGGGAAGTAATACTATTGGAGAGGTTATTGGCTAGATGCCAGAAAGCTTGGGAAGAGCTAGAGTTGGAAAGTTCAGAGACTTCATTATTGATGAAAGCGTTTTTGGCGAGTCGAAGAACAGATTTGGTATGATTCGGTGCAGAAAAATAGAAAGTAAAAGACTTGTGAGTTTGAAGACGACGATATCGTTTGAATGCTTCGTTCTTTATGCAGATGGCAGTAGAACAAGCATGAGTAAAACCAAGACTTTTTTGCATTACTCTCAGAGAAAGAAAATGGAATGTTGCCTTCATGTCTGAAATGATTACCTCGGTAATGCGTTCAGCACACTCCTAGGGAAGCAAAATCATTCCATGGAATATAAAAAAAGTACTGCCGAAGAGCCTCCCAGTAGGCAGCTCAAAAGTGCCACTAGCCCCGCCGACTGGCAGGATCGGATGGCAGTATTGGAGCAGTAGGACAGGTATCAGAGATAATTAGATCATGATCGGAGGAGCCCAATGGAGAGAAAAGGTTTATAGTGTAAGAAGAAGGATTAGAGGTTAGAAATAAGTCAAGGATGTTGGATCGATCTCAATGGCGGTCAGGGATATGAGTAAGGTGCTGGTCTAACTGTTCTAGGTCATTTAGGATAGAAAAGATGTAGGCTTGTTCACCAGGTTAGTCCGTGAAATAAGAAGAGAGCCATTGGCGATGGTGAATGTTGAGCTTAGGATGCTTAGGTGACCTAAACATATTGTATATTTCGATACCTAAGGATGGGCTTGACAAGCTTTGTTGGACCTATACTGGTATGTATTCACTGTTCTTGGGCATATTCATGCCTCTTCGTACGGCAAATCAGTTTTTTTCATTAGGAGTGGTCAGGGAGGTATGTATAGGGTAATATTGTACATGCCTTCCAGAGGTATGAAGAAAACCTCTCGGATAAAATTACATCAACATGCTGAAAATAGTTGTATTACCATATAATAGACTTTTTTTGTTTAAAAGACCTCCTTGTACGGATTGTGAAAAACCTGCTTTCCTCCGGTAAATTGCGAGGGTGAGTGAGTGAAGTGAGAGACAGTGAATTGTATGATGGATACATATTTTTCATAATACGTGTTGCTAGCCCCAAGCGCGCGAGCAACTGTGGCTTTCAACCATCCGACACATATCCTTTTTTTTATGTACATCAAACATGTTAAATAAAAATAATGTTTATTTTTAAACCCTACCGTGGAAAGACTACGGGTACACCACTCCTGCCCAGGCCTCACACAGTGGCATGGCCCAGTCATACTGAGCTCATGACGCTGGTGGCATTGCCCCGAAGGATAGCCATCCCTAGTCTTTGCTTGAGCCAGAGGGTTTCTTGGGGTTTTCCTGAAACTTCTCTGATTTTACGGCATATTTCATTCACCATATTGAGGGTGGTAGGGCCGAATACTCCTGAAGTTTTGAATGCCAGAGGCTCGAACTGATGACTTCTGGCGATGACTTGATATTTTTCTTGCCTTCTACTTTCTGCTATCCGGGCGGCTTCACCTGCTTCGTTGGCGCTTCTGGTGATATTGGTTATGGAAAAAGTGTCAACACATGTGGCATCCCACACGAGGCACCGGCCATTCTTGTGAGGGAAAGTGGTCATCCCATCTGGCCGTTTGCTGTCTTCTCTGAGAAGTCCATGTGGTTCAAGGATTGATGCACGGTTAGCACAGTTTTATGACATCATTTAGTGCTGAGTGTCTTGGCAGGCGGCCTGCGCTGTGACTACATGACAAGGCATGGTGACCTTGAGCATCCATCAACGCACCACACTTGCAAGTGTGTGGGTGACAAACTGCTGCAACCCACTCTGAGCGCGATGGCAACCCAGAGCGCTTCAGCATCAAAGAGAGTTCCAAGAGGTGGGATGGGGATGGCATGTAAGCACATGCCACTCTCCAAATGGGCGGCTGCCTGGAAGCGTGCTTTTGCAACCTTGTCCCCATTGGTTAGGAGATTTTCTTGTGTTTTCTTCACCGAGATGGTATCCCATGCTTTCTGCCTGCTCCTGGAGGTACCCTGAGGCTCCTCCTCTGCTCCTGTATTTTCCTTCCAGGTGTTAATCAATTCTACTATGTCCCTATCAAGTGTCATTCTGGGTTGAGGAGAAAGGATGGACACTACAAGGTCGTTGGTCGCGATATGGGAAGAGATAAAGGCAGGGGAGGCAATATCCGTGGCTCTCCGTATGCCCAGGCCCCCGAGGCGGACATTTGTTTCAGTACTTTACAAATTTCGAAATAGAGACACCAGATTGCCTATCAAAGAAACTGTATAGGAATCTGAAAATGGAGTTAGACAATAATATGATTTCCATGAGGAGATTGACTGGAAAATAAGTGAACTGTTTTGTTCTACAGTTGTTTAACTAAGGCTGATAAGCAAAATAATGATTATACGGCATATTCGTGGATCACGAGCAAGACAGCCATCTTATAATTTCGGGGTACATTCCCTTAAGATGAACTTATACGTATTTGTTACTATGTGTAAAAGATACATTTTGAATATATCAATAGAAAACTGTATTTGTAAATTGAGTTTTGGAAGAATTATATTGACTTATGTTTATATACTGAGTAACTGTAAGTTAGATTTCTGTCTCGGATTGACCTCAGTTCTGCTGTCTAAAACTTACTTTCACGTCTCCTCCCATCCAAGTTACTGGTATTAAGGGTCTGTACTGGAATCCCGACCCATCCAGGCTTTGATATGACCGTGTGTTTCGCAAAATCTGGTGCAAAGTTCTACAACCACTTCAGCTCGATAACGTATTTTTTATCTTATATTTGTATGTATTCTTATGTTTGTGTCTATATTCCAACTACTCCCTCTCGAGCATAGGCTGAGAGCCTGTATATTCAACCGTTCAACACGGTGAAGCTCGTGAGGTCTTGTTCCAGTCTAGGGAGTGAGACATGTGAAGCACTTAGAGTTGCAACTAGCCATTGCCATTTTGCAATCGCAAGATGCACGGCACTTGGTTGCCCACTCATGGCTCGAAGCAGACCAATCTCTGGAGCTTCTTTGCCTTTGTGCTTCACTGTCTCACCCTCAAGACTAGGACCCTCACTCTCAGAACGTCACCTATTGAGAAATTAATTAACTAGGCATTGCCCCCCTGTAGCATATTTTGAATATGGGAATATGCATACAGTGCTATTTAATCAGGGAACAATGAGGGTATTTTTTGGGCGTTTCGTTGGGCTTTCTGGTAATGCACTGATACTAGGTACAGCACAAATTCAACCCCAATAATATCTTCCCATTGATACATCGGGATTCTGGTTACCATTAGATGATTTTAATTAGCCAGGTCCCCCACATTTTGTCCCGACCGAAAATTCCTGAAAAACGGCCAAGGACGGCGCCAAAACTTGTTGACAAAGTCCTGTGTGCGACAGAGGCTTTACAAAATATATACAAATCATTCTGGATTGTTATGCAGAACATAACATTAGTATTGATATATACAAAATAGATCAGTTTTACTATTCTTGGGGTATGGGAAAAAAGAAAGTTTGTGTGTGTATTTTGGCTTGGCGTGGGGGTATAGTGCATTACATATGCCTGCGTTTGAAACTTTATTGTTGTTTCCATATTTTAAGCAATGGGCATATAATGTAAGACATATATATATATATATATATATATATATATATATATATATATATATATATATATATATATATATATATATATATATATATACAGTATATATATATACCTGTATATACAGGGTGTTCAGAAAACATGTGTACAAAATGAAATGGGTGATAGGGAACACAGAATTAAACAGTTTGTACTCCATGGAGGTATGTCCTTAAATGCTTCCTTGCGGTGCTACAGGGTAGACAGTTTCAACGTAATTTCCCTAAATGTGTACCCTAACTTCTCTGTGAGTAATCCGTTTACATACAAACATGGTAATTTAATGTACACAACAGTATGAACATTACTTTATTAATGTCAGTACACTGCAAAAACAAAAGAACATTAAATTGAAGAGAAGATTAACAATCATTAATCATCAGTCAGAACTGTTTACTGAACGAAGATGTCTTATGTCATACTGTTGTGTACATTAAATTACCATGTTTGTATGTAAACGGATTACTCACAGAGAAGTTAGGGTACAAATTTAGGGAAATTACGTTGAAACTGTCTACCCTGTAGCACCGCACGGAAGCATTTATGGACATACCTCCATGGAGTACAAAATGTTTAATTCTGTGTTCCCTATCACCCATTTAATTTTGTACACATGTTTTCTGAACACCCTGTATATATATATATATATAGTATATATACAGTATAATATATGGAAAGAGAGAGAGAGAAATTCCTTGTAATGCGTTCTCAACACCTCCTCTGTGTGCATCTATTACAGTATTCCATAGTGGTGGAGGCCCGGGCTGGGGAGGCCGCCAGTGAGGCCCTAGTGAGAGTGACAGTGATAGACCAGAACGATCACGCCCCCGTCTTCCCCACCTCCCTCCACGAGACACAGATCACAGAAGAGGACGACCGACACCTGCCCAAGACTATACTCACGGTCAGTACTTAATGTTTTTAGTAGGAGTGACGAATCTATCTATCTATCTATCTATTGCCTGACGCCGTGATCCCCGAAGGGGTGGCCACGAACGAACCGCCCTCATGCACCTCTGTCCCCAGTCAGTCGACGCCCCTCCCCCCAACCAGCACCGCCCTCGTTCATGTACTTCCTCACTCCATCCTTCCACCTCATATTCGGTCTACCTCTCCCTCTCTGTCCATCCACCTCGCTCTCGTACACCCTCTTAGTCATTCTCTCGCTTTCCATACGTTCCATATGGCCGTACCATCTCAAGTTGTTCCTTTTCACACTTTCCAGCACATCTACCTCCACACCACACCTCCTTCTTACTTCCTCATTAGTCTGTCTATCCCTCCATGTAACTCCGCACGCACTCCTTAAGTAATTCATTTCCACTGCTCTCACTCTTGGTCTGAGTCTCTCAACCAACGTCCATGCTTCGCTTCCGTAAGTCAGTGTCGGGATTACCACACTGTCATGCAAGGACTTCTTCACTTCCATACTGACCACCCTATTTCTTGTTACTGCTTTTAGCGTTCCTACAACCCTCTTCCCCTGTTGTACCCTCTCCCGCACTTCTTCATCCATAGTCCCATCTTTACTCAACACACTGCCCAGATACTTAAAAGAGTTGACGATCTCCATAGCCTGACCATTCAGCTTCACCTCAGACTCTGTGACTTCACCCCTTTCGAAGACCATAACCTTGCTCTTCCCCGTATTTACCTTTAAATTCCGTTTTTCGCACACTGTTCCAAACTCATTTACCAGACCCTGCAACTCCCATTCATTATCACTCATCAGAACTGTATCATCCACAAACAGCAGTATAGGTAGCTTCCACTCAATTCCCTCCCTTTTCAGCGATACACCAACATCCACTGCTCTTCCTATTATTTCTTTCATGACTCCATCCATATATACAGTAAACAACCACGGGGACATCACACACCCCTGTTTCAAACCAACATTCAGGTCAAAGAACTCGCTCTGTTCACTCTCCACACGTACTGCCGCCTTTGCACCCTCATACATGCTCTTCACTGCTTTCAGCAACTTGCCCTCTACTCCGTATATTCTTAGTACTTTCCACAAACCTTCTCTATCCACTCTGTCATAGGCCTTCTCCAAGTCCATAAAGGCAACATACACCTTTTGTTTCTTCTCCAGATACTTCTCCACAACACAATTCAGGGTAAAAATCTGATCTACACATCCTCTTCCCTTCCTAAAACCTCCCTGCTCGTCGCCTATCCATTTCTCCGTTCTCACTCTCACTCTCTCAATCAATACCCTACTGTATACCTTCCCTACTACGCTTAGAAGACATATTCCTCGGTGGTTACCACACACTCCCCTTTCCCCTTTGCCCTTATATAGGGGGACTATTATGCCAGTCTTCCAGTCATAGGGTTACTCCCCTTCTCCCATGCTAGTTTGCACATTTTCCATAGCCATTCTATCACTATCTCACCACCATACCTCAACATTTCCCCACACACTCCATCTGTTCCTGGTGCTTTCCCCAACTTCACTCTTTTCATGGCTTCCCACACTTCTGACCTCCTGATCCCCACCTCCTCCTCCACTACTTCTCTTCTTCTCCCTCCCATACCATATCCAGCTATGTTTGCTGGCTCTTCATTCCTTACATTTAGCAACTCACTGAAGTACTCCCTCCATCTTTCGACTCTCTCTTGCTTCTCGGCTAGCATTCTCCCATTCTTATCTTTCACACCCTTACTGTTTCCCTTGCTACCTTCCCTAACTTTCTTGACTTCTTTCCAGAACAGTTTCTTACTCTCCCTCCATTTTACACTCAGATTCCTTCCAAATTCCTCATCTACTCTTCTCTTACTTTCCTTCACCACCCTCTTACTCTCCACGTACCTCGCTCGTTTCTGTCTCTCGGAATCATCATTCCCTCTACTACCCAACCACTCTCTATATGCTTTCTTCTTTTCTTCCACAGCTATTCTTACCTCTTCTGTCCACCATGCTGTACCTTTCACTCCCCTCCCTCTTCTCCTCACTCCACACACCTCCTCACATGCTGCACAGATCTCATCCTTAAACACCTTGCTCATCTCCTCCACTTCCTCCATAACTTCCAGGTCGAACCCACCTAGTCATCTTTCCACTGCTCTCCTGTACTCCTCCCTGACTTCCTCCTCCTGCAACCTCTCCACCCTCCTCACCATTCCACCCTCCTCTCGCCTCCCTCCAGCACTCCTCACCCACTTCTTTTGTATCCTAACCTTAGCTACCACTACATAATGATCAGACAGACCCCCTCCAATACCCCTATACACCCTAGCATCCATCACAGATTTCTTCATTCGTTCATCCACACATACATAATCAATCAATGACTTTCGTTCCACCACTGTCTTATCCTTCATCGTCAACATCCGTTTCCACGTGTACCTGTGGATCATTCTGTGTCGGAAGAAGGTGTTGGCTATCCACAGCCTCCTCCCCACACATACGTCCACAAGTGCACTACCATTCCCATTCACCTCTGATGGTACCCCCCACCCTCCCACCACTCCCTCAACTTTCCTATCACCCACCTTACCATTCATATCCCCAATCAGAAATATTCTTTCGTTCTTGTCAAACTTCTCCAGGCACGCCTCCACATTCATCCAGAACTCCTCTTTCTTTCTTTCAAGTATATCCTATGTCGGGGCATACACGCATACAATCACCCACGTTTGTATTCCTACTTTCATTCTCACCCACACAATCCTTGAACCCACAGACCCATACTCTCTTACACATTCCTTCCATTTGCTACTTGCAAACAAACATGCACCTTCTCTCGTTGTTCCTTCACTCACTCCAGCACACACACCCATTCCACACTCCCACTCTCTCACTTCTGAACCTTTCCATTTGGTCTCTGTCATTCCACATACATCCAGCTTGGCATTTACTAACACTTCCAGAACCTCTCTCTCTTTTGTGCCTTCATTCATGCCACCAACATTCCACGTAGCCATTCTCAGAATGTCCGAAGGCATGTCCTTAGTCGGTCATGGTTCGTCAACGTTGGTTCCGTCCGCATCCGAGGCTGTTCGTTCGTTTTTCTTTGTTTAGATATTTTTTCCGGGTGGGGGTCGCAAGCCCACCGACCCAACCTCTTTAGTCGCCTCTTACAACACGCAGAAGGCACGTGGGGCATATTCTATTCCCTAGACACAGATCACTGAAGAGGACGACCGACACCTGCCCATGACTATACTCACGGTCAGTACTTAATGTTTTTAGTAGGAGTGACGAATCTTTAGTTTTATTGTGGCTATCGGCGAATATAATCTGATTTAAAAGGTCCTGTTTGAAATTAACGGGCACAGAAGGAATAGGTTTCAAGCAGGACACTGTAAAAAAACAAAAATAATAATAATAATAATATTATTAATAAAACAAATAATAATACAATAACATAAATTAATGACATACAGAACATTGCTTAAATTTGTGTGAGTCTCTCCATGTTTAGTTTCAATTATTGAGCTTTACTGAAATAGTATGTATTTAGTTAATGCATGTACTAGATGCTATGCAAGATAGTGTCATGTTTGGATATGCCTCCAAGTGTACAAGCGATCTCAAATATCCCTCTGACTAAAACAAAATCTTCCTAAAATTATTAATGTCATTTAACCCTCTCACGACCATATGACGCAGAGGTTGCCAGATTAGCAATAAGAAATAGAGTTCTCTCACTCTTATAATTACCTCTCCAAAATTAGTTTTCTGCCCACAGCTAACTCAAAGACAACTGCAGAGGTTAAAGTAACTAAACTAAAGGTTTCTAAATACCCCTGATGTTAACAAAGGTTTTAAAGTATCCCTAATAGGCTCAAAATTGCGTCAAGAACGTGAGAGGGTTAATTAAAGCCAGATTAAATAAATTGCTTCCCCGAAATAATTGGGTTCATAAATATTGTCAATAATTAAAAGTTGCTTCACCCATCAACCCTTTACTACGAGTAGAATTTTGTAAGATTAGCCCTAGCTATATTGGCAATATATAATAAAGGACATATATACCAGTCGGTATCAAGTCCTCTTGTCATATACTGTATACTTGTGTACTATGTAAACTGTTAATACTATATTTGTATTTATATATATTATATGACAATAAAGATTATTATTATTATATTATTATAGCTGTATGATGACGTTGTATTTATGTTATTTTGGCTATTATTAGAAGATTTTACTCAGCTTAGGCAGGAAGGCTTTTCGGCATGTGGCTAATTAGGATAGAGTTTACTCCTCTGATAGCTAGAAGGCCTTCGTAAGCTAATAAGCTGAATAAAATGGGCTAATGACAGCGAGAATAATACGAAGAAAAGCATTGTTATATTGCTTGGGGTTTAGCTTCTAATATACGCTTAAAGGACATATGATTAAACATACTTTATTTAATCTGTTTATACCTTCTTTAAACCAACATTTATTGACAGTGTAATTGAGATTATAGCCCCCTGCTATCAGTTGATGAACATATAAATCTATCTGTGCAGGAAACTATAAGTTAAGTGGAAGAAAGCTGAGGTCTTGTGATACGATTGATAGTCATCAAAGAAAAAAAAACATATTAAAATATATATAAATAACAAAATTATAACAGTTATTAATACCGGTACTTAGCCCGAGCATTTGCAACATGTAATAACACCTGACTATTAAAAAATGTCGAATGTTTTATGGAAATCTAATTACCAAAATTACGCACTCGGATGAATAATTAACGTCGCTTGACTGATTAACCTTTTTCCGGTGTATTGAAATGGTTGGGGTGTGAAATCTTCAAAAGTTCTGGATTGTTGAATTACTTTTAAAGATGCCTCAAGTATCTAAGTATGTCGATGTATACGAAGGTATACATGGATTGAGTCGATAAGCATATGAATGTGATGAACGCTCCAGATACCTGTCCAGCAGAATGGACTAATTACTGTATATTTATCGTGAAAACCCCACAATATGAATCTACCGGGTCCACGATAGAGCAAAATTTGTTCATTTATTCACTTTAGTAGAACCATAAATATTAATTATGTATAATAATAATAATAATAATTTATCCTTGGAGGTATATTTTAATTAATATTACTTAATACTAGCTGATTTACAGTATATATATACACATGGTACTTTCTTTCCTGTATCATTAACCCGGGAACTGCAGGGAGACTCTTAAGAGTTCCCCCGGCGGACTGCGGGAAGACTCTTAAGAGTTAGAGAAAAAAAAAATCAACTTTTGACATCGAAAAAAAAAAAAAAAATTGGCCCTTGGGCCATGCAAAATCTCAGTCCTCTACCTCCCCTCCTTCCCCACTTTCCTCCTCTCCTTCAGTTATCACCTATTTTCCCTGTTATTCCCTTATTCTGAGGTATATTTTCGTGCTAACATTAGCGAGTTGCAAGCAGGGCATCACTGATGGCAAGCGAGTGCAAGAGAGAGAGAGAGAGAGTATCGATCGACTGTGTCTCAGTGGCCTTGGGGGAAATTGGCGGGAAAGCAGCTTGCCTCACCCATACATTATACAACTCGCGGGCTATATCTCCGATTTTGACCATTCAAACGCTGTTTTCACTCGTTTTATTGTTATTTCAGGTTAATACCTTTATAATTAACCCATAATAGGTGCGTATGGATAAGTATTAATGCTATTAATGGTACAATTAATATTTTAGTGACGGAAACACCTCAAATACATGCGCACAGGGAGAGGTGTCTAATTAGTGGGGTATCCCACTGTGCGACTTTTCGATGGCGAATGCCCTGCGAAAAATTCGCTGCGAATAAGGGTTTTGCAGAAGCGAATGAAAACGAATGAAGGGGAAAAAGGCGAATTTCCTCTATTGCAGTGCGGCAAAAGTACGACCAAAGTGCGAATATGGCGAATATTTTGGCGAAAATTACGAATAATAATAATAATAATAATAATAATAATAATAAACGGTTTATTGATAATTGCAACCGTAGGCTGAAAATGTACAGAGGAATATTTTTGTAGCTGAACTGTAACTTATATTATCTTATAATAAGGACCAACGCATGAGGTTGTATAAGAGCTGTTTGACGAGGTCAATATTATGTACTAGGTTGGCAGATGATTTTCCAGATTGAGATAATAAATTGCATAGGAGCTATTTGACCAGTAAACATAATGTGCTAGGTATGGTGGAAAATATAATAGTTACGCATATATAAGGGTCTAAGGGTTTGTTGGAAGCTATTGAGTTGATATACTGGTAACTTTACTGACTATGTTTACTGTTCGCCTAGTTACTATGCAACTGCTGATAATAAAAGTAAACGGATTATTAAGAATTGCAGCAAGAGGCTGAAAATATACCTGTGTGAAATTCATAGATATACTGACCTATATTTAACGGTATTATTGTAAGCTTGATTAAACTAATAAGATGCAACCGTGCTGTATACTTGCACAGTACATGTGTATGTACGTATCGCTACATACACACACAATACACACATCTAAGCGTAACAACATGCAGTTTATGCATATGTATACATATATGAGTGCATATACACACACACACACATAAATCCACATATGCATAATCATACACATACTAAGCGCACGCACAGCCGTACACATACAAATATATGTATGTGTATATACATACCTCTACACATACAAATACCCACGCATATACTCGTGCGTGAGTATATATACATAAACATACATATATAATTATACCAGAAAACATAGTTATAATCACACAAAACAAAAACATAGAATATAATGGATTGTTGTGCAACATACAGTATACGGTATCAATATTGGGCCTGATTCATTTAGTATTTTGGAGGAATAGATAGTGAGGGGGAGAGGGATGTGGTCAGTGAAAGGTGAGAATGGTGGGGAGAGAGGGTGGCTGGAGGAGTAGTGTGTGTGTGTGTGTGTGTGTGTGTAATAGAGAGTGAGGGGGAGAGGGGTGTGGTCAGTGAAAGGTGAGAATGGTGGGGAGAGAGGGTGGCTGGAGGAGTAGTGTGTGTGTGTGTGTGTGTGTGTGTGTGTAATAGAGAGTGAGGGGGAGAGGGGTGTGGTCAGTGAAAGGTGAGAATGGGGGGGAGAGAGGGTGGCTGGAGGAGTAGTGTGTGTGTGTGTGTGTGTGTGTAATAGAGAGTGAGGGAGAGAGGGGTGTGGTCAGTGAAAGGTGAGAATGGGGGGGAGAGAGGGTGGCTGGAGGAGTAGTATGTGTGTGTGTGTGTGTGTGTAATAATAATAAAACAAAAAACATAGAATATTATGGATTGGTGTGCAACATACAGTATACGCCGCAGTGGTTCCCAAACCCATGGTCGCGACCCAAACAAGTGTCATGAGGGTTATTCTGAGGGTCGTGGGAGGTTCTGGAGAAATAAAGTTAAATATAATGAAAAACTACTATTTGTGCAAAATATCCATTGTGAAACTTGTGAATATTATTATGTTCCTTCCAACAACCAACTATACTCCTAAAATCGATTAATGAAATTTACAAACACATGTGGCAGTCCGTGGATTCGAATCCAGGATGCTCACACCGAAAATCAACACCTTATGCATCGCACCACGTAGACAGTTAAAGAATGGTGGACACTGCCTACGATTTATTATGCAACTTCGAATCCTGCATATCAATCTAAGCATGTACACACATCCCAACTGCAACTCACGTAGGCTATGCATATGTGAATGGAAAGAGCAATTAATGGGGCCTTAACCACTAGGGAAGTCCTCTCGATAAATTACCCCTGAACCAATATCAATTATTATGTTCCTTCCAACAACCAACTATACTCCTAAAATCGATTAATGAAATTTACAAACACATGTGGCAGTCCGTGGATTCGAATCCAGGATGCTCACACCGAAAATCAACACCTTATGCATCGCACCACGTAGACAGTTAAAGAATGGTGGACACTGCCTACGATTTATTATGCAACTTCGAATCCTGCATATCAATCTAAGCATGTACACACATCCCAACTGCAACTCACGTAGGCTATGCATATGTGAATGGAAAGAGCAATTAATGGGGCCTTAACCACTAGGGAAGTCCTCTCGATAAATTACCCCTGAACCAATATCAATTATTATGTTCCTTCCAACAACCAACTATACTCCTAAAATCGATTAATGAAATTTACAAACACATGTGGCAGTCCGTGGATTCGAATCCAGGATGCTCACACCGAAAATCAACACCTTATGCATCGCACCACGTAGACAGTTAAAGAATGGTGGACACTGCCTACGATTTATTATGCAACTTCGAATCCTGCATATCAATCTAAGCATGTACACACATCCCAACTGCAACTCACGTAGGCTATGCATATGTGAATGGAAAGAGCAATTAATGGGGCCTTAACCACTAGGGAAGTCCTCTCGATAAATTACCCCTGAACCAATATCAATTATTATGTTCCTTCCAACAACCAACTATACTCCTAAAATCGATTAATGAAATTTACAAACACATGTGGCAGTCCGTGGATTCGAATCCAGGATGCTCACACCGAAAATCAACACCTTATGCATCGCACCACGTAGACAGTTAAAGAATGGTGGACACTGCCTACGATTTATTATGCAACTTCGAATCCTGCATATCAATCTAAGCATGTACACACATCCCAACTGCAACTCACGTAGGCTATGCATATGTGAATGGAAAGAGCAATTAATGGGGCCTTAACCACTAGGGAAGTCCTCTCGATAAATTACCCCTGAACCAATATCAATTATTATGTTCCTTCCAACAACCAACTATACTCCTAATAGTCCATGAGCCAAGACCCGAATTTTGGGATATCGGTACCACCCGGGGTGACTAATTCTCTTAGGTGTTTTTAGCTTGCTACATGTCTCTAGTTTATGTTTTGATATGATAGCCCTTGCACATTGGTAGCTTAATGGTCGTTATCACTTCTTGAATAGACATACCCTACCGAAAATTCCGAAATTTTTTAAAATGTCAAATTTGGGGACAGGAATGCCTAAATGTCAACAAAATGCATATAGTAATTGTCACATTTAATACAAGTCCTGTAAATACACACTAAGCATGCCATGGGCTTGTACATACTATTATGGCAAATTACTACTCCTAAATATCATCTACGTCAGACTCGGAATCTGACTGTTGTGCCACCGGCTCTTCTTCAATAGCCTTGTTCTGACATGTCTGTAACCTGCACATGTCCGTGCATTTTAGACCATTGCTGAGGCAAGTACACTTAGGGAGTTCGCATGACCGCACACACTTGCAAGACAGTAGCTGCATAACAGCATCTGGTGCTGGTGAGCCTCGCATCCAGTTGACGGCAAGCTTACCGTCCTCATCTGTCATCCAACCGCAGTCTGTTGGGTTCGCAACAAATGGCTGGCTCTGAAGACTTCTCCAGATCGCAGCCTGGTAGTTTGCACGCAGTGCATGGCTGAAGAGGCAGTCCTCACAAGGAGGGAGTTGACTTGACTCTACCTCTCCACGTCTTGCACAGAACAGCTCATACCGAAGCTTGTTTACCTTAGTTGTGTGGGTAGATGGTAGGTACATGTGGCAGGTGATTTCCTGTAGCTTCTCAAAGAGTTCAGGAGACACTTCCCATGAGCGTCCAAGTTCGTGAAAAGCATGCTGGTATGTCTTGTCCATCTTCACCTGCTTGAGTGTCGTCATCTTCCCTCGGCCAGCGAATGCACTGACGGTATCACAGCCTGTAAAGGCATGCATACCAATCAATGAATCACACACGCTGCCTCCCAGTGTGCGGCTCAGTGTGGTGATATCCAGGAATCTTGTCCGGTTCTTCGTCCCGCACTTCTGGAACAGATGGGATGGGATCTTGTGGCACATGCCAAGACACAACACCATGACGTCTGTATCTTCTGCAGTGATGATGACAGACTTGTTCCCAGATTCTGCTGCATGAAGTGCATGGAGAAGAAGGCGTGTGTCTGCTTCTTCTTGAGTTGACTTAAGCTCAGGAGCCTCTTCCCACTGCTCTTTGGTGATCTTGAAGCAGCGCTGCTCACATGTGACATACAGCTCCTTGTCCTTGAGCTTCTCCCTGTGCTGTGGTGCCTTCCATTCTTCTACCAAGAACTTGATAAGACTTGCCTTGTTGGAGGAACTACCGAGTAACTTTCTCCACTGCTGACTGTTGTGCCCAGGTTGAATGTTCTTGAAATGAATTCCTGTGCCTGCACTTCTTTTGGCTCGTTCTGCATCCTTGATGGATGTCTCCTTGTAGATATCAAACACAACATCAATGCGCCTGCTCTTAGCACCTTCATGAACAGCGTGACTCAGTGCTGTACCTGCAAGCTGTGAAAAAGTTTTGTCGTTTCCCTTCAGTTTGTGGACCAGGCTCATCCCATCAATTATGGTAGCAGAGGGCTCGGGTATCACTTCTGCAGGAGAAACATTCCTCTCTAACTCCTTTGCGAGGGCAGCCTTGTTGGTCTTGCGGAGAGACCCATCACCGCTGGCAAGTGCCCAAGGCAAAGGCCCCAGGGGATGAGCCAAGACATCACTCATTTTGAGCTTTCTGTTCTCGGCAACAAGGATCATCTGGCCAAATAGGTTCCTGTCAGCCTTTAAGATAACCTCCTTGGCATGGTCTTGTGAGCGTGGCTTCATTCTGATGTTAGTGAACGTTCTCAGTTTCGTCTTCGTCATCGTGTCATGAAACTGTATAGTTGGCGTATCGATCTCCAGGCGCTCTTCCTTGAAGGCTTGATATGCATCCTCTCCTATTCTGTAGGCCCCTAGAAGGTCTTTGACAACTTCTGGTGGTGCCATAGTCGCAGTTGACAAACTGACAAGATCTTCTTGCTCTGCGTTGAAGGGGTTCAACCAGCTGGTCTCCATCAGTTGAACTAAAGATTGGACATCGGCCTCATCTCTTCTAATCCTGGGCATCTGTAGGTCTGGGTGGCTGAAGTCAGTATACTTTTGGCCTACTACCATAGTCCTGAGCTGCCTTAAGTACCTGCTGCGATACTCCGATGTCAGGTAGTACCTGGCGACAGCTCCGCCTTTCAGGCTGAAGCCTTTTGTGCCCCCTGGTGTCTGGGTGTCTTTGTTGATCGTCTCTTCGATTGTCTGGTCCACAGGGATCCGTCCAAAGGGATTCTTGCTACCGATCTGGACCGAAAAGCCACCTTGCATGAAGTGTTCATGGACCTCTGGGTGTTCAATGGGCAGTCGAGACATCAAGGCATAGTAGTAGGTTAGGAACCGGGCATAGTTCACTTTGTCATAGGCAAAACACCACGGTATCATCTGTCGGATTGCTCCTAGGTGGAGCATCCAGTTGCCTTCTCTGGAGGCTCGGATTAAGTCCAGCATGATCTCAACCATGTCCAGGTATGACATCCAGAATGCTGAGAGGTTGTGTTCATCTCTGAGGGTCTCAAGATAAACTTGGAAAAGCTTCATGATATGCGTGCATGATTCACTCTCCATCAGCTCTTGAAAGAGTCCCTGAGACACATTGCTGTGAAAGCTGTTGATGTCCTTCAGTGTTTCATCTAGATGGTGTATGTCCCTTGAATGGTTTTCTTCTAGCCATGAAAGGAAGCCTTTCCATGCAAGCCTCATCAGTGCTTCATACACGAGCTTGTGTAGTCTCACTGCTCTGTTGTACCTCTTGCCGTTCATCACTCCTGACACTGATCCTTCTGCGATGATACCTGATTCCACACACAGATCTCTAAGACCTGCATCTTGAAACCTCTTTCCTATGGTGGAGATGAGATTACAGATTGTGTGGAAGACGCCCATCCTGATGATAATGTTCTTGAACTTCTCTTGTTTCCAGATAACTTCGGCAGCTTTGGCATAGAGTGCTTGATCAAACACGCACACAATCTTGTTAAGCTGTAAGGACTGCATGATAGCATGCGTTTGTTCCAAGATTTCATTAACGGTGGACATTTCTGTTGCGGGAGCATTGATAGTGGGCAGGTAGCTTACAGTGTCCTGAACCACTGCAATGTCTCTGCGCATTTTGATGTTGAACCCAGTCCAACTGCTGATGGACTGGTCCTCATGGTCTGACATTCGAGTAAGAAGCCAGATATGGTTCTTTGTCTTTGAATCCTGGACTTCCTTGGTAGTGTCGACATACGCAGTCTCAATCCTAGGTGGCCCTGCCCGCCGCCCAACATTGTATATTGGCAGCATTGATGATGTCTGAGTGATGCTTCTTATCTTGGACTTGGTAATCTCTGGCAGGACTTTCTCTGGCACAGAGCCTGCAACCTTGGACTGGACAGCAATGCCATTGACTCTATGAGAAGTACCTGCTCCACTTAGGGTCTCTTCAAGTCGGTCAATGTTATCCCAGGCCAGGGTTGTGAACACACCAGGGTAGATGTTTGCTGGCAGTGGAATGTCATCCTTTGAGCATTCCAGCTTCTGGATACAAAGGGCTGTATCGATCTCCTCAAACATTGAGTAAGACACACAGTGACCAAGACGATTCAGAGTTCGGATCAGTTCTGTGTTTCCTGTCAAAGACTTTACAGCATTGGTCAGCAGTACGTGCTTGGGTGGTTTTGTCTTGCCACTGGTAACAGCAAAGACCAAGTCACTGCCAAAGGAAGTGGCAAGACGTTGAGCTCTTTCAGAGGGAGTTTCACACTCACACTCTCCTGTCAGCAGGGTGTGCAGGAATTGAGTGACTGCTGCAGGAATGACATTCTGATCTGTATCGGGAGGCCATGGCTGACTCACATCTTGTTTATTGATCTCATTCCTCAGCTGCATTCCTGCTTTGGTTAAGACATCTTCAGAGTTAGCTGCTCTTGCTTCTTGCAGGTCTTTTGCCATTTTGTGTGCTTGCCGGGCAAGGTCGTCCATTGAGAGGCTGCGTGGATAGATTAGAAGCTTTCCTTTCTCATCTGGGACAAAGCGTAGTGATTCTCCAAACTCGGTTTCAATCTTTCGGCGAACATGTTTCTTTGTCGCTGGTTTCAGTTGGATAATACCACGGGACATCATGGATCTCTCAAGCCTAGATGTGAGGTTTGTCATAGGCAGTACCTCTGGGTTGGGGAATAATTTGGTCCTTATATACAAGCAGAGTTCCTCGAGGGCTTCTGTCTCAACCTCTTCGTAGCGTGCTTCCTCGCTTTCTTCCTGATTTTCACCTGCACTCGACCTGGCGGCCGCTGGGAAATCATCTTTTGTGAAGAGTTTGTAGCACGACTTGTGGTAGTGACCCTCTGCAGCAACAAGGTCTCTGCTAACTAAACCAAGGATTCTCTGGTTGAGTTTCCTTATTGCTCTCTGCGAATCTTCTCATCTGCTCGTAGCTCAACACACTGTATGAGTGGCTCCCTTGTCTTTGTTGTTTTTATGTACTTGCTTGACTTCTCGCAGAAGATACATACTTTGGCATACACCCTGCTAGTACTAGGGGCATCCCTTGATGCCCTCCTCCTGGGGTCGACGCTTGCTGATTCTATCTTGACACCCTTGGCAAGGATAGAATCCAGTGACTTCTTCATTGTAAAGAGACTACGACATTTACGGTGATAATGTATGTGTGGTATTCCTCCTTCTTCAAGGCCCTTGGCTGCTTCCAGGACTGGATCATGCTGCCTGATTTCTGCAGCCCTGAGCAATGTGTTCCAGGAGTCCAAATCCTGTGGTGACACCAGAGCATCGCTGTCATCATCAGAGCAGTGGATGATACAGTCGATCCGTGCTCTCTTCCTCGCAGATGGTTCCATCCTGCCGTCAAACAGTCGACACACACCTGCAAAAAATATCACCATTAAACCATGAACAAACAAACACATTACATGGAAACCACTCTACATATGTTTGCTCCTTCCAATAATAAATTATCCCCAAAATATAACAAAAAATCCCCAAATATGAAATAAACCCCTAAATATGGAGAAACTTGAAATACACATCGGAATAATTCTTGTAGAGAATCAAATAAGCTACAAGAGCTGTTAGAATATATTTTTCAATGTTCCCCATATTTAAGGATTTATTCTAGATTTAGAGGAAAATACCCAAAATATAGAGTATATTCCGAAATATGAGGAAATTTGAAAAATACCTAGGAACAACTCTGGTAGAGAATATAATTCTACATAGGTGTTCAAAGTTTCGCGATGATTGTGTGATGGATTTTAAAGAAAATGAGGAAAACGCCGAGCGTCACGCTAAAAATCTTTATTTTTGGGTAGCGCCCCTATTGCATCAAAAAAATTAGACTAAGCTACCAGTGCGAGAAGGCTATCATATCTTAATGTACTTACAGTCACTCTATAAACATTTTAGTACCATTCGTGTTTAGTCACCCCAGGTGGTACCGATATCTGGCCTGGCTCATGGACTATAAAATCGATTAATGAAATTTACAAACACATGTGGCAGTCCGTGGATTCGAATCCAGGATGCTCACACCGAAAATCAACACCTTATGCATCGCACCACGTAGACAGTTAAATATTTATGTAAAATTATATGATTACATTATCAAATGACGTTAGACTCAAGACTCAAGTCTTAAGAATAAATATTCCTGTATTTGAAATCCTAACAATACCATTTCCCATCACATGAAGAGTTTCGTTCATTAGTTACTCCGTGCGGCTACCGTAAATTCTGCCCAATACTCGTACGCCGTACGGTACGGGATATATATATATATATATATATATATATATATATATATATATATATATATATATATACTTCAATGCAACATGTCTCAAAATATGTTTTTTGCCACAATGTTCAGTAGTGCGTGTTTAGGATAAGGTGAAGAATGGTACACGTTTGGGAGGTAAATTTAACAATTGCTATCCTAGGTCTGCCCATCCTTAAGATATATTGTCGTATTATACTACTAGCATTCAACACTTTCATCTTTAACCCAGCGAAAATAAGTTATTTGTTTTTTACGAATTGCATGTTACTTAAAGTAAAACACATTTATAACATATACTTGTTCATATTGCAAGAAGTAACAATGTCAATATTATATTTACTTTTTACCCGTTTTCACACAGCAATACAAGTCAAATGTTTACTGATTGGAAGAAATAACATTGGCATTATAGCAAATATTGTTTTTACTTACACAGCAACCTAAAACCCAAAAATTGCCCATTTATGTTCTTATGATGAGGGATATATTTATATATTTTGGTTTCTTATTACCCGGTTTCACTCTGCAACCTAGAACCCAAAAAACATTGTAATGATAATAGTTAATAATATAATACATTGATATAACAACAAGCAAGATCAAGAATGTTTTTGGGTATGTGAGTGATGATGTTTTTGATGGGGCAAAGCCACAAAATGTACTTTAACAGTAAATATTATACATTATATTTTTTGTTGTAGGCCTATGTGGATTATTACGAATATATCCTTAAATGTATTTATAATAGGCCGGTGAATGTTGGTTAGTGAGTGAATGAGTGAGTGACTGCATTTCATGGTGAATAATTTAACTGTGCACGTCTTTAAGCTTAATGTTGGCATATTATTTGTTTATTTTAGCAAGAGTCAGATTTCCATTTTTGACTGCCAGATAGACTGGGTAAGCGAGTGTGAGTGAGAAGATGAGTTGTGCAATCAACTATACGGGTTATCATGATATGTTCATTGGTGTGAAATCTTATCATTTTGAGCACCTCGGTCATTTTCCCCTTGAAATATGACGCATTCTATAACTTGTTTTCCATTACTACTTTAATGGCAATAATTTCAACGCAAAGTACAGTTACAGTATAGACCAGAAATTTCTAAGTATGGCTTCGCTGAGTTTAGAGAACGCTCTGGAAATGTCAGACCTCAGTGTGTCCAGTGCCATCAAGCCTTGGCTATCGAATCCACGAAAGATAAATAATTGAAGTGCCCTTTGAGTTCAGTTCATCCAAATCTCACTGGAAGGAAAAAGAAGTGTTGGTAAAATTAAGGCGGATTGATGCTCCCAGCTCATATTTTGTTTTCTCTGGAGATTGCTTCATTGGCGTCCTTAGTAGTAGCATGGGATAGATGCAAAAAGCCTCATGAGTCAGCTAGGGAAACTAGCTGCAGTGGCAATGGAGAAAACTCTTTGTGGAACATATGTTGATAAGAAGTTGGAATCAGTACCACTTTCAAATAGTAGTATTAAATGTCGAATTGACCTGATGTCAGAAGATATATTATCTTAACATATTATGGCTTTGAAAGAAGTAGGAAACTTGTCACTACAAACAGATGAATCAGTGGACATTGCAGGTGACCCTCAACTCATGGCTTTTGTTTAGTTACCAACGAGAAGAAAACACACTAGAGGAGTTTATTGCAGTGCCTTGACATCTACCACCACTAGAGAAGACATTTGTATTATGGTAGTTTGTTTCTATTTGTATTTTATTATTATTTTTTTTTTAAGAAACATGACCTAGACTGGATGAACAGATGTAGCCTATGCACAGATCTTACAAAAACTTAAGGTATGAAGTTTTACATACTATAATGTAAGCATATACATAACTGTCTTGTAAAATAATTAGGAATATAACAATCAATACAAAATTAATATAAAACTAACTAATCCAGTGTTTCAGGGTGTAGGGTCGCAAGGGCCAAGAAATATTGTATTAAGGGTCGCCATCAAAATAGTTTGGGAACCACTGGATAATAATACAGTAACTATACGGTATCAATACTGGGCCTGATTCATTTAGTATTTTGGAGGTAACTTTGTGTATACGTATAGCCTGTGTGGTGTGAGTTTAGAACCGGGGAATGAGTATATTAGTAGCTATAATAGCACGGGAAAAGGGAGAACATTTACTTTAGTTTTACTTGGTATGAAGTATGTTTTATTTGCTTGTGATTGTGATTGTTTGCTACATTACGTATTGTTGATCAAGTTGACGATGCTAGGGATGGGGCTGTTTTTATACCTTTCGGTTCTTGCTCGAATTGGGACGAGCGTGTTGTTGTGCCTATTCGCGTGTCTGTGTGGGGGTAATAGGTGTCGGTGTTTGGGGTTGGTCAGAAGTTGTTGACCACATTTCTGGGTGAGGTTCTTGTGCATGCTGGCTAGTGGTTTTAGACCCAGAGTGACTAGCGCTTCGTGATAATGTGTGTATGCGGGACCAAGGATGATCTTACATGCTCTCCTCTGTACTTTTTCTAATTTATCTTTTTGTGTTGCAGTAAGTGAAGAGGCCCACGCTGGGCAAGCATAGGTGAGTTTTGGCAGAATGAATAGAGAGTATACATAATATTATGTGAGATCAGGTGAGGGGGCGCCAAGTGATTTGAGGCGACGGAGGAGGTATAGTTTGAAACCTGAGATCTTGATTACTTCACCGACAGTGTTTTTTTTCTATGTCCCAAAATTCGCTGCGAATAGGGGTTTTGCAGAAGCGAATGAAAGCGAATGAAGGGGGAAAAGCCGAATTTCCTCGATTGCAGTGCGGCAGAAGTACGACCAAAGTGCGAATGTGGCGAATATTTTGGCGAAAATGACGAATGGTGTGTGGCAATTGATGGCGAATCAGGTCGAATGTGGCGAACCATGATGGCGAAAATAGGGAATGCACGGCGATTGCTCTTCGAATGTTGGACGGAGGTTATGCGAATGCCATGTGTGTGTGTGTGTGCGCATGTATGCGTGTGTGCGCATGTATGCGTGTTGTAGTGTGTGTGTGTGTGTGTGAAAAGGCGAAATGTGGAAAAGCTGGACATTCTGTGTGTGTGTGTGTGTGTTGTAGAGTGTGTGCATGTATGCGTGCTGTAGTGAGAGTGTGTGTGTGTGTGTGTGAAAAGGCGAAATGCGGAAAAGCTAAACATTCTGTGTGTGTGTGTGTGTGAAGAGGAAGAATGTGGAAAAGCTGGACATTCTGTGTGTGTGTGTGTTTGTATCTATGGATCAATGTGTACAAGCCTTCCCGGAATATCTGAACAATACTTGGGAGAACAACAATGATACACTGACGAATTATTCTGAACAATTAACAGTCCCATTGAGAACATTAACGTTTTTTTAGATTATCATTCGAAGTTCACAATCTCGTTTACAAAATAAGGTCTATTACAAAAACATATGCCCTCGAATCAAAATGTTTATATAATTGTGTGGGTATGTCTGAGTGTCTGTGCATCTATGGAATAGGTGTATTCTTACTCAAGATTCAATTATGGATTTATTTTTTGTTTCCATGCAATTATAGGACTATTGTATTCAGATTAGGAAGTGTATATGGAGGTCAGAGGGTTAATTGAGATACTCTTTACCCTTCTAGTTCCACAGATCATTCCTAAGCTGGATATAATCGTCTAAAGGTAGTCAGAATATACTGTCAAAATGTGTCCTAATCTTCAAAGGGTTAAGTAGAAGTAACTATTAAATTAACACTTTCACTATTATGATAGTTTGTTTCCTCTAATTCTAGTTATCATTTGTCGATTTAAGGGGAGATTTCCACTTGAAGGATCTTATTCTAAACCCCTTTCTCCGTCATGTTTAGCACCATTCCTTTTGAAATTTTAAGACGTTCGCCCCATTCGAACATTCCCTTAAATACAGCTTAGACAGGGCCTTTTGAAATAACTATGCCTCACATACATACTCGACATAGCCACACAACAATAACACACACAACACATGTTTCGGTAATGGTTCCGGTACACTGACTTTTAATATGAACTTATAACTCGTGTTATATAAGTTTATAATGAAATATTATGAAGAATTAAGGTATGTATACATAACCTACTGTTATATATATATTACTTATGAATACATTATCGTATTTCTGTGATTTTGGTCACTTAGAAAATCAGCTGATGAATCTCAGCGCTCCAAATTTACTTGCATTGAAATTATATTCTTTGTACAAGACCACCCATGGTTTTGGAGGGTTATTTAAGGCTTAGAAATGTTTCTTTATACGCCGGTATATACGGTATACTCGGTTTCATTTCATCTGACGGTATTGAATTCCTAATTTCTCGATACTTAATGGAAAAATATGAAACCATGTCTCTGCATCAAATTAAGTCCAAGTTTATATAATTAGCACCACATTTCATTACAAAATCTTCAAAATTGAGAAATCCTGATGGGAACTTTGCATTTTTTTACCGTCAGTTGAAAAGAAACAGAGTATAGTGAGAGACACATCAACAGTCACATAAAAACCCACCTATCACCTCAGTTCGCCACATATCATGTCATTCTTATGGCATTGGCAATAATTCGTCGACACATTCGCTGCATTCGCGCTACTGTCGCCCTATTTGCTCAAAAAGCAGCTTTGCCAATAATTGGAATTTGCTAATTGGCAAATCAGACGACAATGTTGCGAATTGTGCGACTCAAGTGCGAGCCAAGACGAATGCCGTGAGACAAATTCGCCAACATTTTCAGTTCGCCGCCGTTTTTTGGGTATGCTAAAAATTTACGGCGAATCTGGGTGAATCTGGACGAACATGCGCGACGCTAGGACGAACGCTGTGCGCTTCCAGCGACAATTGGAGAATATTTAAGCGAATATGGCGAATTTTGAGACATAGACCAAAAAATCCTGTCGCCGTCTGTCGCTGGGTGTTCGCCATCGAAAAGTCCCACAGTGGGATACCCCCTTTTGAGTTATATATACGTTTCATTTATTCCTTGTTCATGTCGCGAGTTTGCTGGTATATCTACCGAATCGAAGGCTTTTTCGTAATCTACAAAAGCTAAACAAAGAGATATATTATACTCTGAGGTTTTCTCTATTAGCTGGTTCATTGTATGCAAATGATCCATGGTTGAATATCCAATTCTAATTCCTGCCTGTTCAATTCAATTTCAATTCAAAAGACTTTATTGTCACAATTGCATAATATATAGAATCACTTTTAACATTACAACATATTTACATTTAATGTGACAATGAGGATCTGATGCCATGCAGCATATATGTCCTCATTAATCGATTTTTTATACAAATAAAATCAGTCATCAAACGAAAAATAGAAAAAGCGCATTCCCAAAGGGGAAAACAAAAATAACATACATGGAATCCTTATACAGAAGTATTCAGTCTCTTGACTAATATTAATGTGTTCATAACCATGACAATAAACATTATCTTGTATAATCATTTGTTTAGTAGGTAACCTTTAATTTTTGTTTGTATATGAATCAAAATTACAATGAGTATCTATTTTTCCCATTATGCTGTTCCACATGTAAACACCTTTGTGTCTAAATGTTCTCTTCATTAAGTTAGTTCTAGCAACAGGAATATGTAGTCTGTGACTTTGTCTAGTTAGGGGTTGATGTATACTTACATTTGTGGTAAACATATAATTTAAAATAGGAGGTATTAAGTTTTTCATAATTTTGAACATTAATTTTACAACTGTAAATCGTAAACGTCTGGAAAAGGTAATCATTTCAGTGACTTAAATAGAGGTTTTGTGTGTTCTCTGTAGTGAACTAATTATTACTACCGCTCTTTTCTGCAATGTTATAATAGGTTTGATATGACAATCACTCGCTGCACACCAGACTTCTATACCATAGGTGATATACGGATATACAAAGGAATTAAATAAAGTCACCAGTGTAGAGGTGTTCAGCGATTTTATTGCCTTGCATATAATATCAATACCCTTTGACATTTGATTTTTTATATATTTAACATGTTTGCACCAGCATAATATATCATCTATGACTACTCCTAAAAATGTGTATGTTGCACTCTACTGAGATGGCTATCATTTATATAAAAATTTAAATTAGTTTTTGCTTGTTTTCCCTTTCATGATAAATACCATGTAGTTTGTGTTATCAATATTTAATGATAGCTTGTTAGCTATAGTCCATTGTAATTTTTGTTTCATTTCTACATTCATCATCTCAACAATATCATCAATGTTATCCCCACCTAAAAATATATTAATATCATCCGCGAAAAGAATGGGTAGTAAATTTGGAGATATACAGTATTTACAATATTATTAACATAGAGAAGGTATAACAGCCATGGCCCCAAAACCGAGCCCTGTGGCACTCAAGACTTTACAAAACCATTGCATGAATTTACGCTATTATACATTACATATTGTGTTCTATTATCTAAATAGTTCTTGAACCAATTTAGTGCAACTTCTCGAATTCCATAAGTTTTAATTGTTTCAAGTAATATAGCATGGTTTACCAACTTTACCGTATCAAAGGTCTTACTAAGTCTAGAAAAAGCCCAAGAACATTCTAGTGCTTTTGATATCTTGTCTATCATGATAATCAATGCCATTTCCGTTCCATAACCCTTTCTAAAACCAAACTGGTATTTATAAAGTAAATTGTGCTTATTTATAAACGAAATAAGTCGGTCATACATAATGCGCTCAAAGATTTTTGAAAAGACAGATAGCACAGACACTGGACGATAATTGTTTATTAATGAAGTATCCCCATTTGTATATATAGGCATGACCTTTGCCGTTTTCAATTCGCTTGGAAAAATTCCTTCATTTAACGACACATTAATCAAAGAAGTTAACATGTTAATGAAAAATGGATAAGTTTCCTTCACAACATTAGCGCTATGTCATCCCAACCAGAACTTTTATTCTTTAATCTTAGTATAATGTTCTTTACTTCGTCACAATTTGTTGGTTTTAGATATATAGTATTAGTTTTGGCATCAGGGATAAAGGATGAAAAACTCCTATCAATAACGGGCAGTGATTGGCTTCTATTACTTCAAATATTCAGATAAAAATTATTAAAAGCATCTGCTATAAGCTTATTATTACTTACTAGTTTACCATCTATAAGAAATTCAGAAGTTATCTTTTTTACTTGTTTTTTTTATTTATTTCTCGTGTTAATTCCCATGATTTTTGTAATATTCCTCATATTTTCCTTTAACAGTCTATCATAATGCTCTCGTTCTGATTGACGTAATATTGTTTGCAATATTCTTTTATATTCTGAATACTTCTTTTTATTATATGTTGAGTTCTTTAAGCACTTCCGGTTACGATATGCAATTTTTATTTTTCGAGGCGGAAAAGATTCCTCATAATACTTCGCAAATTCAGCATGAAACCTCGGAAAAGCTGCTTGACAGTTATGACCAATGATATCTGCTGAATCAATATAAGATATCTTTTCCTTGAACCGAAGCATATTAGTTTCATTCATTTGTCGCTTAATGATAAACTCAGGACATGTTTGCGCTTATTCTGTTTTTGACAAAACAAAATATAGGGAAATGGTCAGATATATCTGTATACATAATCCCACACATCATTGCACTACTCTGTATATCGTTACACAAAATAGTATCAATTAAAGTACCGGTAGCTGAGTTACATTTTACTCTGGTTGGCTTATTAATAAGTGGTACACTCGGATACCATAGTCTCTAACCCACTCATAAATATTTCTGGACTTCACTTATTTATAGTTATGGAAGTATATCTCTGGAAACCAATTTATGTATATAATTTTCCATAAATCAACGACAAAACAATATATACAATTTATTAAATGGGAAGTTCTATCCAAAAATCAATCCAGATAAATATAATTGCATAAACAAAAACATAGGGAATCTATTAATTCTTATGAGTGGGCTAGATACTATGGTATCCGAGTGTACATATGAGTAAGAAAAAAAGGTTTCTATAAATTATGAGGTTAATTTATGATTAACGTTATTAAATAAATGTATATTATAGTCCCCCATTATATACATATTGTAGCTTATTTTCACGATTTAATGTAGTAAATATATAATTTAGGTATTCCAAGAATTCCTTTATACATACATCTGGAGGCCTATATATGACACCAATCACAATATTCCTATTGCAACCAACACATGTTTTATTTACTTCTATAAATATGGATGCTACATAATTAGACATCATAGTTAGATCTTCCCTAGTTTTGTACATTATATGATTTTTTACATACAGACACCCATCCACCCTTCTTTACTTTTCTATAATTATGCTCTTGTTTATAGTCCATTATACGATATCTGTCTACATTATATTCATTAAACCAGGTCTTTGTGAGCCCTATAACATCAAACTTTGTGTCAATATCTTGCAAGTATGATTCAAATTTGTCTAGGTTTTTCGGTCCACTTCTTATATTTAAAAGGAATTAAGAAAATGTGCCTACATTATTTAACTCGGTTCTGAATTTTGAATTTAAAGAATCTTCAAGAAAGCAATTACATTTCAGATTTTGTCCAATAGTGGCATTATAAAAGTTGACATCTGGATCAATTTAATTAAAATTTAGGTTATGTACATCATTAAGTGCGTGTTGGTTGAAAATATGTTCTACGAGTACTTTTAGTGGTTCACAATAACCTACAGGATTATTTTCATTAAAAATATTTAACAGTTCATCATTTGACAAATGATTAAATGGAAAAGTATGATGCCTGCACATATCACAATGACCATCATCTCCTAGTTGGTGAACACTATTTTTATACTCTGTACATAGTAATGGGTTTGTATCACTTGCATCAAATGTTAACATCGTTAAATATTTTGGTTATATTATACTGGTATATGCCTGTAATATATTTGTTGAAGTCCTGTTCAATACATAATTTGATGAATACTAATTAAATAAAAGGATATTTCACATACATACATAAATACATAATTACAGTGATAATTAAACACCAAATAACAACAAATAAAATAAATAAACAAAACAATAATCAACTTACTAAATGGAATAAATAATCATCCATCTTTTTATGTAAATTTATGTATTTTTTTGTTTTTTGACAGAGACTCAAGTAACATCCACATCTGACACGTCTAGATTTAATTTTCCAGGTTATCAACTGCTCCAAAATTTCAGACCTAAAGGAGGTGTATGTTGCTTCGCAAAATCTGAAATTGCCCTGGAGGAGGTTACTAGTTTCAATTGTCTCTATTTTGATTATTCTATATACAAATTAATTTCTGCTGGTAAATATAAATACATATGTTACATCTACCGTTCCCCAAATACTCCTCCAGAGCAAAGTCTTTTTGATTCTCTGTCCTCACAACTCAGTGTCCTCAACTTAAATGCTTCTTCTGAAATCACTGTGTTGGGTGATTTTAATGTCCATAATGTTGAATGGCTCACTCATTCAGCCAGGACTGATGATGCTGGTCTGGAATGTGAGCTATTTGCAGACTCATTTAATCTCACTCAACTAGTCAACCAACCCACCCGTGTACCAGATAATCCTAATCATAATTCCCACCTACTGGACTTATTTTTAACAACCAATTCAGAAAATTATGATGTTACAGTGAGGTCCCCGCTTGGATCTTCTGATCACTGTCTGATACAGGCCACCTGTCTATCACCTACCACACTTTCCCACTCTGAACCTGTTTTGGTGACTAAATGGCATTACGATAGGGCAGACTGGGAGGGTTTTCAAGGTCTCTTTATTGATATTCCCTGGACCTCTTTCTTTTCTAATGATGCACACACCACCTTGAGCCACATACAAGATTTTGTTAAATTTGGAATGGAAACTTTTATTCCTCATCAAAAGTACAGTAAAATATCTAATTCACCTAAATGGTTTGACCATAATTGTGCTAGAGTAACTGAACAAAAAGCAATAGCATACAATGCATACACAAGATCAAAAACACATGAAGCCTTTAATTACTTTAGAAACATCAGAAATCATGCCAAAACTGTATTAAACCTAACTAAATCAAACTTTCTCCACAAGCAGGCAAATAAACTTCTAAATAATCCAAATCATAACAAACAAATTTGGTCTACTCTTAACTCATTCAAATCCAACTTCACTACTGCTTCATCCATTCCACCATTAAAATCTCCGACTGGCAATCTTGTAAGTGACCCACGAGGTAAAGCTAACCTTCTTGCGGATATTTTCTCCACCAACTCAACCTTAGATGAAATAAATCAAGATGTCCCTGTACTTAATTTGAATTCGCCTGAAATTCCCTCACTTAAGATCCACACCAGACATGTCAAAACTATTTTGCAGAATCTCTCAGTAGATAAGGCTCCTGGTCCAGATGAAATTCCTTCAATAGTACTTAAGAATTGCTCCTTGGTGCTCGCTCCTGTATTGGCAAATTTTTCTGTCTGTGTACTCATACCTCATGCTTCCCAGTACCCTGGAAAGAAGCAAACATCCATTCAGTTCCTAAAAAAGGTGCCTCTTCAGATCCATCAAACTACAGACCAATAGCTATAACTTCCACTCTTGGTAAAGTCTTTGAAATTATATTAAATAATCACATAATTTAAGCATCTTGAGAATAATAAATTAATCAGTGATAGGCAATATGGTTTTAGACGATGTTGATCAACTGCAGACATTCTTTGCCTTCATACTCATCAAATCAACCAAGCTACAGACCAACATGGTGAAACACATACAATAGCACTGGATATATCAAAGCCATTTGATAGAGTCTGGCATCAATCTTTATTGTCGAAGATGTCACACTACGGCCTTGCATCATTAGTTCCACTAATTTCTTCTTATCTTCATAACAGAAAAATATGTGTAATGGTAGATGGCCTTTATTCTCAATTTCACTCAATAAATGCTGGTGTTCCCCAGGGATCAGTTTCGGCCCCAACTCTGTTCCTCATTCATATCAATGATCTCATATCTACCACTCATAATCCAATACATTCCTACGCAGATGACTCAACAGTCCACAGTTCCTTCACATTTACCAATTCTTTCACCCAACCCGATCTTATAAATTCAAAAATAAACACTGCAATTTCTCTGAACCAGGACCTTTCTAGAATTAATGAATGGGGACAAAAGAATCTAGTTTCCTTTAATGCACAGAAAACCAAGTACATTCAATTTTCTAACCGACAGAATCTCACTGACTCCCATATATTTTTTAATGATGTAAATATTCCCACTTCCCCTAGTATTGACATTCTCGGTGTAACATTAACTACTAACTTGAGCTGGACACATTATGTTAGCAGCATTGCTAAGAATGCCTCTAAAAAACTGGGACTCCTGTACAGAGTTCGAGAATTCTTCACTGACGAGCAGTTGGCCGTAATATATAAAAGTCATGTGCGTTCTCAGATGGATTACTGTTCACCTCTGTGGAGTGGAAGTGGAGTGGTTGCATTGAGGCAGTTGGTCAAAATTCAAAATAAAGCTATTAGATTAATCAATAACCCTGCAATCACACAGGAACTTCCTACATTATCCATACGAAGAAACGTTGCATCCCTTGCATTATTCTACAGATATTTTCACAGCAATTGTTCCGAGGAACTTGCTTCAATTGTGCCGCCTCTCCACATCTTTCCCCGTAAAACTAGGGCAGCTGAGAGCGCCCATGAATTTACACTTTCTCCTCCACAATGCAGAACTTCTGCTTATCAAAATTCATTTATCCCTAGAACTACTACTCTTTGGAATTCACTTCCCTCGAGTTGCTTTCTACAAACTTACAATCTACAAAAGTTTAAATCCAGTTGTTACAAACATTTTATGAATGGAGGATGCCTTTAGGCACATGGACCTTTTTGTTTTATCTGTGTTTTTCCTTCCTCCGTTCATTGTCTCTAAAAGAAAAAAAAAAAAAAAAATCATCCGGTATTTGAATGAAATAAAGGTTACCAATTACTCTAATCACTAAGAGTTTATAAATTATTTTATCTTTATATACACGTCAAACGGTGAGTATGAATATCTTATTAATGTCATTGTATACTGTATAATTATACTAAACTTAAATATATAGTGAAGTTTACCATAAAAGGTTTCCAAGAGCAAGAAAAACAAAATTAATAACATGTAACTAAACACAGGAACACTGAGAATAGAATTGCCCCTCAACTTTTTCTTCATAATTGCTGAGGGGCACAGGGCCCTGGGTGGGGCTTTGGTTTCCCGGGCATTTCCGCACCCTCCTCAGCCCCCCGCCATGGAGTGGCTTCGGTCACCCAGGCTTTATTGTGGTCGGCGGGGAGGGTTCTGTGGGGGCACTCGGTTATGGCCTTGGAATTGCTCGGGGCCTTGGGGCTGTTCGGCCAGGCAGCTTGGGGAACAACAACAACAACAACAACAACAACAACACTGAGAATAGTAAAAAGTAATTATGTGAATATGGGAGGGAAGACAAATATATATATACATGGTAGTCAATCTCTTAATATCAAAGTGATTTTTCATTCTATTTATGGCGGATTTAATGAAGCTGAGTTTACTCTACCTAGACTGAAAAGGTCCGCTCATATGAAATGCAACTGATTAACAAATACCAGTAGTGTAACTCACTATTAAATCACCATAGAAAGATTGTAGTTAAGTATTGTAGAAATATTGATGGATGGTAGGCAAATGGCTACTTCTCGAACACTATTGGTTGTTTACATCGAAGGGGCCACGTGGGCGCACCTTAACAAAAAAGGGAATAGGCTAAATAATATTGAAGAGATTAAATCATGATAATGGCTTAGCTTGTCGGCTTGTCAGTCAGTTGGATGAAGTTATAATGATGAGAGCGTGATGAAAGCCGGAACGAGGGTCGCGGCGAACTTAAGAGTGGAGGTGTTGCTTGGACGAAGTATAAAGGTGCTCTAGCGCGAGGCGTCTGGTTTAGATACGTCATCGCCTTTACGCTACGAATCTAGCGGATACTGCTAAGTTTGTAGAGGATATCTAGCAGTAAATATTGTACCGCTTTTATAATATTAGAACATAGTTATATGATAATCGTCATATAATTATTCCTAAAGACTCGTAAATACTATACTTTCGTATAATAGGCCTTATTTAACTTATTAAGCTTACATACATACTGTGGAGCTTACATACTTACATACTGTACATACTGTATATAGGGTATGATATATAGAAAACGTATGTTATACCACTAACTATCGTGAATCCACGATACACTCCCCCCCCCCGAACACAATACCAGAACCCCACCTTATATCTAGAGTTGCCCAGAAGCAATCTTGTGTCGCCACATGTCAACGGCGCCACGGGCTGCGCGTCTGGGTCTAGTCCCGATCCGAGGTGAATCCTCAACGGGTTGTGGTGGATCGACTAAGTTAGCCTCCTCGGATCCAGCATCATCAGATGGAGCTTCTTCATGTGTAGAAGAGCCAAGCTCCATAGCGTACAGTTGTGCGACCGGACGAACTGTAGTCCCAGTAGCTGTCTTGAGAAGCGCTACTCACCCTACTGAGCCTTCGCCCTCGTACACCTCCACTACGCGGCCCAACTTCCAGTACAATCTAAGATTTTCATCATGGATGAACACTATCTCGCCTACAGAGGGTGCTGATGGATGACCAGCAATCTTAGATGTCCTCTCACGAAGTGCCAATAAGTATTCATTCACCCATCTCATTTTAAAATCACCGATAACCCTAGAAATATATTGGTACCGTCGTGACACCGCAGCTTCGGTGAACATTGAAGGGTCTTCTAACTCTGCCTGAGACTGCAAATCAGTAGGAAATGCCATCAATGGCTTGCCGTAGAGCAAATGCGCTGGTGTTAGTGGCAGTGGTTCTTGCAGTTCGGTATATACATAAGTGAGAGGACGATCATTAACAACCGCCTCGAATTCAGTGAGCACAGTTACTAGTTCGCTCCTCTTTAACAAGGCACGTCCAGCAACTGCCCGCAAGCCTGACTTCACGATGCCTACACACCGTTCCCACAGTCCACCAAACCTCGGCGCTTTGACTGGTATAAATTTCCACTCGCACTTCCGCTCTCTCAAGTAAGCAATAACTTTTGGATCGTCGCTAATATCTTTCAAGTACCTGGAAGCTTGAAGAAAAGTGGGAGCATTGTCACTAAGAATCAAATGAGGGAAGGAACGACGTGCACAAAATCTCCTGAATGCCAGTATAAACTCTTCACAAAACATATTGTCACAGAGTTCTAAATGTATCGCACGTGAAGTGGCACAAGTAAATAGCAAAACATAAACCTTGTCAATTTCCCTAGTTCTCAGTGCACCGGTATAGTCTAGTCCTGTAACTCTGAAGGGTGAAGATGATTAATGCAGCACTCTGGCAAGGGTGGAGCAGGTCCAGTAGTAAATGGTCTTCCTTTTAGTCTACGGCACACCACACACCTTTTGACTACTCGCCGAACTACCTGTCGAACTCTGGGTAGCCACCAGTTGAGACGCAATTTAGAAATAACGTGGTGGACCCCGTAGTGCATTACTTCCTCGTGTGTGCATTGTACCAGTAGATCAGTGACATGGTGTGTTGCTGGCATCAGGATAGGATTGTTGGTGCAGTCGTCTACACCTGACCACTTTAGACGTCCCTCACATCTAATTACGTCATTCTTCAGGTGTAGCCTTAGTTGATGCACAATGTTAGGCATTTTATTCTTACCAGAACTTCTTATGGACTTTAATTCCTGACTGAAGGATTCCATTTGAACCCATTTGATTAGTGTTACCTCAGCTGCTTATATTTCTTCTGCATTTAAGCATTGACCCAGATTGCAGAGTCGTCCTTGTAGCTTGGCCTTTATGTTGGTGATGTAATGCAACACCCAAGCTACAACCCTGACTAACTTATTGTGCTCACCAATCCTTACCCACTCTAACATAGGACTCGGTGTTGATGTCGGTTGAATGACGGCTGTCACCGTTTCGATAGGCAGAGCCAACTCAACCCTCAACCTCGGCATTCTAGACAGCCCAACCCCCTTCGTGGAGCAGCCATTTTGGGCCTTGCCACCACAGGTCGGACTTAATTAATTTGGACGCCATTACTCCCCTACTTATCAAGTAACTGGGGTTTTCCTTGGTTGGTACATAATGATAAATGGCGTTTGGTAGTAGGGATCGTATTTCATCCACCCTATTGCGCACATAGATGGGCAATGTCCTTTGACTATGCACCCAGCTTAGTGCAATTTGGCTATCACACCATACGTGCACCGCCCATAGTTGCAGTTCCTTATATTATTGTATGAAGTGCGTACATGGTTAACCAAACGCCCCAAACGCAGCACGGCAGTTAGTTCCAAGTTGGGAATTAAGACCCCCTTTACCGGTGCAACCTTAGCCCGGGCGGTGAGTAAATGAATCCCAAATGAGGTAACACAATATATAGTTACTCCATACGCTGTGGCACTCGCATCACAGAATGCATGTAAAGACACAGGTCCAAATGCGGCCACATGGCACGGTAAATCTATAGTACATAGGGTGTTATAATCTTCTAGCAAGGACCTACCCTGTTCAACAAGATCATGGGGTAAATTTTCGTCCCACCCTACGTTGCATCCCCATATTTCTTGTATTAGAATCCTAGCTCTGATGGCGACAGGTAATGCTAAACCCAAAGTATCAAAGAATTGCGCGACCTTACTCAACAGACTACGTTTTGTGTGCGTCCCTGTCTGTTTAGTGTAATCTTTGTTCCGGTACATAAGTGTGTCTTTCCCTGGTTGCCATATCATCCCCAAGATTCTGGCATATTCTTGGTTATCAGAAGCTACCCCATCAATGTAAAGAGTATCCTGAAGCATGGCGAAATTCGACACCCACTCACGGAGAAACAGATGGGCCTCAGTGAATAATCTACTAGCCTGTTTATAGGTTGCCACTAGTTCTTTTTCAATATCACTAGACCCCTGCAAATTATCCATATATAAACCGCGAGTGAGTTCGCTCGTGTCTTCTTCGGAATCCTCTAGATGTTTTTTAATGGTCGCGTTCAACAAAAATTGTGAACACGTAGCACCAAACAAGAATACCTTGAACCGATAGGTTACTATAGGACTCTCCGGGTCGTCGATGTTTTCGAATCAAAGGAACCAGGTGACCTCCCTATCCCCCTCATTCAATCTCACCATCAGAAAGGCCTTTTCAATGGCACTGGTGAATGCGTAATGTCCCAGCCTAAAGCGCAGTAACTGCTGTGATATATCCGACACCATTGAAGGGCCGGTCAGCATGTAGTCGTTTAGACAGGGACTTTGGCCTAGGCGACCTGAGCAGTCATACACCACTCGGATAGGAGTGGTGACGCTGTCTTTCTTTACCCCATGATGGGTGAGGTAATGGACCTTCCCGGTAATCGTTGGTTCGTCCACATCGACGACCTCAATAAACCCTTGGCTGAGATAGATTTTGAATACCACATCATAAGCCTTGTAGGTGTCTGGTTCCTGGGTTAATTTTTGCTGCAAGGCGCGCAATTTACCCAATGCTAAACCATAATTTGTGGGCAAGCTAAATTCATCCTTTTTCCAGGGTAGACTAACCTCGTACTGTTTGTCTGTGGCCAAGTAATGCTAAGATTCCGAGAACTTCTCTATCGCAATTTTGTATTCATAGTCATTCTCCACAGGTTTAATCCCTATGTGGTCGAATTTCCACAGTCTTTCTAGATCGAACTCGGCAGCTAACTTTGGGTCATCAATGTGAGTCTTATCTTTAACCCGGTGAGACCCAGCGTCGCACGTGTTGCGTCGGCAGTGTTTGATCACCAACTCCCAGCGACGCATCACGTGCGTCCGACATATAAAAAACACTTACGTGGCTCGTAAGGTAGGAAATGGCGGGAGAATAGGAGGGGGAGGTACCGTAGTGTGTGTGGGAGCCGGGCCAGTAGGTGTGAGCGGGCCGAGACAGCCGCGCGGCTGGTGGTGGTGGGCTTAGTGGGGATAGTTTACACCCTTAGTTCACCGCCACTTTGAACCTTCATTACTCCGGTCGTATGGGAGCTAGAGGCTTGAGATTTATGTGAGACACTCCTTAGGATGTATACCGTACAATGCCATACTCAATTTTTACCCTAGTGCTCCCGGGCGGGTGGTCATGCGGGGGAGACGAACTATTGAACCCCCCCCCCCCCCCCCCCCAAATGACCGAAATGAGTTTTTTTTTATTTTGGTCTTCATTTCTCACCATTGTCTTCCATTTTGGCTCAACAATTTTTTTGAGGCTCCCCCCCCCCCCCCCCCCCCCCCAACCCCCCCCCCCCCCCCAAAAAAAAAAATGTCCGAGGTGATTTTTTTTTTTTTTTTGTAATTTCTCATCCTTGTCTTCCATTTTAGCAAAAAAAAAAAAAAAAGTGAAAATGGCTTGGGACTGGGGTGAACAAAATATTATAACTAGCCGGGGCTCAACGGGTTAATGAGCTCTTCTTCCGCGGTCGTGCTCATCCTCAACACGGATACCGTGTCAACCAGAACATTTGACTGGGTAGTTTGGACTGTACCGCTCATGCAGTAGCCAAACTTAGTGGGGCTCAAGATAACTTTACTCTCTCTCTCTTAAATTCAGGGTGTACTACATCATAATAATAATCTGCTCCTAACAGTATGTGCACCTCCTTCAAGTCACCCATGGGATCAGACAGGTAAATACCTTTCCTACGAAGTGCACGCTCTACCTTGTGAATTCCTACAGATTGATAGTCTGAGAGTTCATTTACCACTACACACTGTAAGAAGTGTTTCTTTTTACGGTAGTTGTAAGCAACTTCATAGTCTTTACTGTCAGTTACTCCCGTGAAACCTTGTAACCTAAGGATCTCACTACCTACTACACAGTGTTTTAAACCGTCCAGCACTGATCTCTTTACGAAGGATCATTGTGAGCCCTGGTCCAGGAGTAACCGACAGACTTGTGTCATGCCATAACCCTCTATGGGTATCTTAATTGTGGGTAAAATGGTGGTGTCTTTCCTACTGCTTGGCATCAGTGTTGCAGTACCCCCTACCTTTTCCTCTTTAACTAGACTACCAGTGGGGCACAATTTGTCAAAGTGAAGGCCCTCACAGGGCCTCAAATAGGAAGCAGTACACTTACCCTGCATACCATGGTCCTTACTTAAACAACCCTTGAACAATTTTAGCTTCCTTGCTTGAGCTAATTTGGCTTCATTAGTTTGATATTTGGTACAGCTTGGCCATTTATGCTTAGGATTGTTACATAGCCTACATGAAGTTTGTGGTTTCTTGCGCGACTCTTCACCCTTCCCTTTAGATCCTATCAACATATTAATTGAACCCCTTATTGTTGCCCCTTCTGACCCACCCACCGTCCTACCATTGTTTAATTGTATGTTACTAATCGCCTTGCTAAATGACGCTTTGAACTCCTCCAAATCAAAGGTACGAACTTTATCGAGAATAGCTAGAGGTAATTTCTGTCTCGATATTATGACTAGCATCTATTGTGATGTTACACCCAACGCATCTAATGACCTCATGTGACACTCCATGTCTGCCCTGAACTTTGTCAATTCATCAACCCTGTACCTAGGCTGTGCTAGGTTCAACAGGGCGTTCACGTGGGCTACCTTAAGCTGGTCAGTGTCTCCATATGTTGCCTGTAGTAATTCCACAACACTATCATAATTTTCACCTATGATGGAAAAACCTTCTACCAAATGCAAGGCCTCATCCTCAAGTTGGCCTTTAACACTCAGGCCGCAGGGCCCAACATATGCCGAGTGAGAGAAGCATGGCCACCCCTGCGGGGACCGACATATGTCGGAAGGGATGTTGAGCACATTATCGGCTCTGAGAGAGAGTCCACGCGTTGGGAGGACGATAGGCGGGCTCTGACCACTCGGCACGGCACTCGCTCCGCAACTGACACCACCTCTGCACCATTCCACACCCCTGGCCTCGCGAGACAAGGAAAAAACTAGGGAATTTACCGTATATTATGGTTTTTGCCCTCGTGTTGCGCAATTGTTGCAAGAGAACCCGTGGTTGTACAAGGATGATTCAGGTGCCATTGGAAACCTCTATTATCGCCCTTTCACGGATACATAACTGTATTACGCTCTGGCTCTTGTTTATGTATGAAAAAGAGCATGGAATGAAGCTCAATTAGGGTAAATATGCCCGCCAGGCAAGTAGTAGAAGTTACAAACATCCCCGTTTGACAGGGATTAAGATAGTGGAACTTTCGTATATCGTCAAGAGTTGAATCATGCACGGTTGATTTGAAAACGTCCCAAAATGCCAACCAATCTGTCAAGTTTCCCCTGAATTTTGGTAAGTTCTGTTTGGGTAAATTTACTTCACGGCGGGGATCCGTACGCTTGGCAGCGTCACCATTCTGGGTTACTTCGGTTTTCTTTACCGCCCTTCGCGGTAAATGTTTTGCCTCTAAAACGACCACACCATGGATGGCGCGCTGCTCGTACTCCGCATGAATTTCTGACTCGCCCTCTAACTCTGATACTATACTCTCACTTAGGGTAACTATACGATCATAGGTAGTTTCTAGGTACTCTAACCTGGCCTCTAGCTGTTCAGGAGTTGCAATAGCTAAAAAGTCTTCCAATTCGGAAGTTAGCCTAGTAATGACACCCCTCAAACCCCCTTTTTGGTTTTTTCAAGACTGTGATAGACATAATTATAGCTGGTTTATCTTCTGATTTACCAGCCATTAAATAATGTATGAACTTACACCTTTAGTCATCACAGGCAATACTGTACTTATAATAGCCTACCGTTCGCAGACTAATGTCATTAGAATAACAAATTATATATAATGACTAATTTAAACAGCTTACCTTACACAATACCAGGAGAGGTTGGGATATGATAATGATGAAGCAACGAAACAATGAAGAAATATGTGATGGTCGGTCAGTCTCAAGTCAAAAATAGTAGCTAATAATGAAAATAGGGAAACAAATATAGGGTATGAGGGTGATAGCCGAGACCTACCCCCACTAGGATCCTTTGATCCACAACCTCCATCAATATTGCCCTTGCTCATAATATCTAACTAACCAGGAAATCTAACTGTGGGTCAAAGTCCCAGGGTCTGGGCACCAATATGGCAGATTTAATGAAGCTGAGTTTACTCTACCTAGACTGAAAAGGTCCGCTCATATGAAATGTAAATGATTAACAAATACCAGTAGTGTAACTCACTATTAAATCACCATAAAAAGGTTGTAGTTAGGTGTTGTAGAAATATTGATGGATGGTAGGCAAATGGCTACTTCTCGAACACTAATGGTTGTTTACATCGAAGGGGCCACGTGGGCGCACCTTAACAAAAAAGGGAATAGGCTAAATAATATTGAAGAGATTAAATCATGATAATGGCTTAGCTTGTCGGCTTGTCAGTCAGTTGGATGAAGTTATAATGATGAGAGCGTGATGAAAGCCGGAACGAGGGTCGCGGCGAACTTAAGAGTGGAGGTGTTGCTTGGACGAAGTATAATAATAATAATAATAATAATAATATTTATTCAGTTAGCAATTTACAGAGTTGGTACCACATAGTTTGTTACAAATATGACATGTACCAGCCTTGCATAATTCCAACTAAGGATAGCCCAATAAGGCCGTTAGGCGTATTTCCATTGGGGTCCTTGTGGGATTAGGTTAGCTGGGGAAAAATGGGGAGGATAAAGAAATAGATACTTTAGAGAAAGTATTTCTAGGGGGTTATTTTAAGATACCTTACATCCTATAGTAAATATCAGTAATCCGTAATCAGTAATCATTTCAGTTTGGTTTGTCTATCTCTTATGTCGCATTTAGTAGTAGACATAAGCTTGGTGCTCCCTTCTCGCAGCTGTCCGGTTCAGGTGTTCCTTCAGGCTACGTCTGAAGGAATACAGTGTTCTCTTTTCACGGACTGACTGGGGTAGGTTGTTCCAGTCTTTGATGGCGGTGAAGAAGAATGTTTGCTTACCCTGTCCTTGGATTCTCGGGACCTTAAAATTAAACATCCTGTTTCTTGTATTATGTCCACTCCTCTCATTTGCTTTAACAAAATCATTCTTTAGGTACTCTGGAGCTCTGTCATAGAAAATTTTGAAGGCATTAGTGAGCCTGATTTGTTTGGCCCTGTCAGCGACATTGAGCATACCTAGTGACTGAAGTTGTTCCTGGCCAACATGTGATCTGGGTCCTAGGTTCAGCATGAACCTAACCATTTTATTTTGAGTGACCTGAAGTTTGTGCTGTGCTGATTTAGATGATGCAGAGTACCAGGATGACACAGAATAGTCAAAATGACATTGAACAAGCGCTTGGCAGAGGGTCTTTTTGGTCGCCGCGGGCAAGCATCCCACCTGTCTATACAGGTATTTTATACGTGCTCTACACTTACTCAGGATAGATTCCAAAATTGTTTCACCTGACAAACTCGCGTCCAGTTTTAGTCCGAGATATTTAACTTGTGACACTGTTGTTATAGGAATATCATTACAGTTGACCGAGAAGCCCACAATGTCTTTCAGTTTGCGTTTTGTTCCACATAAGATGGCTTCCGTCTTGCCCAGGTGAAGAGATAGTCTATTGTCCACTAGCCATTCACTACATGATTCTAGTTCTTTGGAAAGTGAAGCGGCAATACTTATTGGGTCTTTTCCTGAAACCAGGAGCACGCTGTCGTCTGCATACAGTAATAATTTACACGAGACGCTCAGTTCCATGTCGTTCACATAACAGAGAAAGAGTAAGGGACCAAGGATGCTTCCCTGCGGGACCCCACAGTTAATTGGCATAGGATCAGATATATTATCGTCAATTTTGACACTTTGGGTTCTACCACTAAGATAAGATTTAAACCAGTTCACAGATCCTATGCCCATTGCTTGTAGTTTATTACATAGGATATCATGGTCTACTGTGTCAAACGCTTTTTGTAGATCAAGAAGAACCATACCGGTGTAGTTACCTTTAGACATTTCTTTACGAATGTGATCCGTTAAATGGATGAGACAGGAGTCTGTCGAGTACATGCATCTGAAACCTGATTGAAACTTATAGAATAGATCATTTTGTTTGAGGTAGTGTTCAATTTGGGTGTATACCGCTCTTTCAAGGATTTTAGATACAATACATAATATGCTCACTGGTCTGTAGTTACCAACTTCTAGTTTATTTCCTTTCTTGAATAGAGGGGTTACAATAGCTTCCTTCAGTTCAGCAGGTACAGTGTTGGTGTTAATTGACAAGTTGATGATGTGGGTTAGGGGGCCTGCTATACCAATGGCTCCATCTCGTAGAAATTTGGCAGGAATTTTGTCTGGTCCTGTGCTTTTATGTACATTTAGGTTAGACAGCTCGTCAAAAGTGTATTTTGGTGTAACATTTTGCAATCCAAATGTGTTTGGGTGTATGTCTTTATCTCTGTAGAAATTTCGAAAGGTGGCCGTTGTTGTCGTGTATTTATTGAGAGGTTGAGGTAGGTTCTGTGCAAGTGTGTTTGCTATGGAGGTGAAGAAGGAGTTAAAGTAGGTTGAAATTTGTCGTTTATCGTGGCAAATCTGATCATTAATGGTGAGAGCAATATTAGTGTTAGACGAATCCCTTGTCTTGTTGCTGTAGCCTGTTGTTTTTAGGTGCCTCCATAGTTTCTTTGGGTTATTCTGATATTCCTCTGCCTTATTGTGAAAATAATTAGTTTTCGCTGATTTTATTTTCCTACTTAGTTTATTCCTGGCCCTCTTGAACTCATGTTTCAGACCTTGATCCTGTCTATGTTTCGCTAGCCTTTTTAACAGATTGTCTTTGTGTTCCAGATGGTGTAGTATGTCATTGTTGATCCATGGGTCTGACCTTGCTTTAATTCGTATGTCTTTCAGAGGAGCTATTTCGTCTAGAATGTTTGTGATGATGGTTCTGAAGCCAACCCATGCGTCATTAACGTTTGTACTTCCAAACACTGGAGACCAGTCTGTATTCCATAAAATGTCCAGAAATGTTTCTTTATTGTAGTTTCTGAGTGACCTTGTTTTGATAATCTTGTGATTCTCTAGGGTAATTTTTGTGGTTTTTCGTGTGCAATATGTGACGAAGTGATCACTTATCCCAGTCTGTATAACCCCTGATTTGGATATTTTGTCCTCTCTGTTACAGTGTATGTGGTCTATTATTGTGGCAGTGTTCTTAGAGATACGTGTGGGGGTTGTGATGAGTTGTTTGTGATTGTGCATTGTCAGTATATGCCTATATTCTCGTACAAGCCTATCATTTCGTTGTTTGTAACACAGGTTAAAATCCCCTAGTATGATGGATTCATTCCGAGGGTCTAGCGATGACAACGTTCGTTCAAATTTGGTCAAGAATTGTGTGTCGTCTGGTGGCCTATAGCATACCCCAATTGTGATGGGTCTTGTCCTCGGCAGGTGTAGATCGATCCACAGAGCTTCGTGATTTTCTACATGGAGGTCGGTCCTGGTTGTGTGTGTGAGGTTGTTTTTTACATACAGACATACTCCTCCCCCATGCCTATTGCGATCATTCCTAACCATATTGAAACCTTGAATGTTTATTTCACCATCGTTTATACTTGAATCCAGCCAGGTCTCTGTGATTGCAATTATTGAAGCTTTGGCCTTATTAGCTAACAAGTTTAATTCTGACAATTTATGGTACATTGATCTGGCGTTAATGTGGATAAGATGGAGCCCTTTGTTGGTGAACACTCTGTATTCATCTTTGATTTTGAATGTGTCCTGGCTGGATTCTGAGTTGTTAATACTAATTGGTTCATTTACATTAATATTCGGTAATGAATGCAAGGCACATATGTTGCATAGGAATTCCCGTTCTTCACTGTTGGTCTTCTTAGAGATGCACTTCATGTGAGCTACAGTTTTACACTTAACACAGTTTATGATCCTTTGTTTTCTTGTTATGAGTGATTCACATATTTCACAAATGATTTTAGGACCCTTAATAGCTACTTCCCTACATTTATCGCATTCCACTTCTTTTCTGCTAGTAACGTAAGTACATCGATCGTGTACTGTTTCATTACAACTACTACATTGTGACGTTGTACTCCTTTTGTTGAATCCAATATCGCACACTATACATATTTTCCTGTTACTGTTCATCGTACGTCTGGCGGTGTGGTGATCAGCTGTGCGCCGTGAGCGGCTGATGGTGTGTGAGCGCGTGAGATGAGGACAGGTTGTGGCTCCCCCTTGCCCCCCTCCCACCCCTACCTGTATTTGTTGTTTTATGTCCTTGTTCTTGGCCGTTGTTGCTGTTACTTCATTGTCGATGTGTTTGCTAGAGCTTCCTGTTTGTTTGGGTGTTCTGGTTGCATGTTGTGTTACTTGGGTCACCGATATCTGTGGTAGTGATGATACAGTTGAGGGTAATGTTGAGTAGGTAGAATGTTGGCACTGTGCTGGCGGTTGCCCTGCGGTCTTGGTTGTGAGTTGGAGCGTGACGGGAGACTTGGGTGCCTGCTGGCCCAGTTTGTTATAACGAATTTTACTGCTAGGGACTGTTGAAATGTCGGTGTCTGCCTTACTTGTTTGGTGGTGAGGTTTCTTCAACGTTGAACTAGGGCCGGGGTTGGTCTCTACATCTCCGCAGCTAATTAGAGTGTAGCACAATAGGTGTTGTAGCGAGGTTGTGCCAGAGTATTTACCCAGTCGCGGCGTCTTCCCGATATATGAATTTAGATACGTCATCGCCTTTACGCTACGAATCTAGCGGATACTGCAAAGTTTGTAGAGGATATCTAGCGGTAAATATTGTACCGCTTTAATAATATTAGAACATAGTTCTACGATAATGATAATCGTCACATCATTATTCCTAAAGACTCGTAAATACTATACTTTCGTATACTAGGCCCTATTTAACTTATTAAGCTTACATATATACTGTGGAGCTTACATACTTACATACAGTACATACTGTATATAGGATATGATACATAGCAAACGTATGTTATACCACTAACTATCGTGAATCCACGATACTATTAAATCAACAATTAATAATTATTACACATACATGCATGCACGCGTCGAATACTGGCTAGTATCGGCCACCGAAATTTAAAAAAAAAAAAAAAAAAGGAAACTGGGGAAGGTGCCAGAGTATATACATACAGTACATACATACATACATACAGTACATACATACATACATACAGTACATACATACATACATACATATATACATACAGTACATACATACATACATACATCTCCAAGAAAACTATTTTTGTAATTTTTTCCAAAATTGATTACACGCTTTCACTTAGCCACCACAATATATCAACCATAAATGTAATGCTTGCATGTACTACAACAACCACAACAACAGCAATAATAATTACAATATTATTAATACTAAAAGTAATAATAATAATAAAAATAATAATAATAATAATAATGATACAATGGTAAGATGCATATGTCACCGATAATAATATTGACAGTACAGAGTCGCGATCTGAAACAGCTGGATAACTAATTAACCCTTTGAGTACCATTGACGTGTGTTATCTCTTTATCTACCTATATCTCGACGACATTATTCAGCTCAGGAAGGATCTGCCGTTGTCAAAGGGTTGATTGAGAGAGCTTGAAGCTTCATCACTGGCAGATGTCCCGCCTAATCTGAGCGAAATCATCCAATAGTTTCCACAATATAAAGAAAAGGACGTCACAGGCACTGTATGGGTTAAGTAACCATTGATGTACATTGCCGCAGTATTCTGATAAAGCATGTTCAAAATGAACAATCATTATTAGTTGGCCCATTGAATAACTTCCATCTCAAAACACTCAAGTTCTCTCGACCGCGACCAATCATGCCTCTACCATCACCAACAACAGTTACAATAATAATTACCATTATCATACTATCTGCCATTATAGATGAACACACCTCTCTTGGGTTTATAGCCCATAGTCAATACCAGTTAGCCACTAGCCTACTCTCTCTCTCTCTCTCTCTCTCTTGCTCATATAGCAATGTAGTATATCAACACTCATTATCACTGAAATGTTAATAGCCCATCAGTAACAATGCTAATATTGATATTAATAATAATAATAATAATAATAAAGTAGGTGTGCCGTTTTTGCATTACCAAAAAAAAGAAAGAACAAAAACTGCATACGCAACTCTGCGACCTAGAATTCTGCAAATAGTATTGAATCTCTCAGGTAAAATCGGTTCATATACAGTATATAGATAGATATATATACTATTTTTTTTGTTATACTCACAGCCGGACTTAAACCACCGACAGTCAGAACAAGTGCCCATATTTTAATCCACTATACCACAGCGTGATAGACGATACTTGTGTGTAGTGGATTAAAGCATGGACACTCGTCCTGACTGTTGGTGGTTCATGTCCGCCTAGGAGTATATATATATAATTACATTAAGATAAAAAAAACAAAAACAAAAAAATCTATGTGAGTGAGGGAGGGAAAAGGCAGAACTGCCTATAGCGAGTGTATCCCCCAAAGTTGAAAGAGTGACAGGGCCAAAATCAAGGGACGTTCGAGCCAAAAGGCCTGGACACACAGAGTTTGAAGCAATTTAAGTCATAGGAAGAGGGAAAGACTGTTTCTAGGAGAGAGTTCCAGAGCTCAGCTGTTGAATAGAAGAAAGACAGAGAGCAACGTTTCACTCTTGGGTTGGAGAGTTGCACAGAGAAGGGGTGGGATTGTGTTGCAAGATGGGTACCACGTGCCCTACGTAAAGGAGGTCAGCAGGGAGTTCCTGACACGTAGATAGATGGAGAAATTGGAAGCATTAAAGGAAACAAGGTTTTCTCTGCTCCAATTGGAGATAGTAGTTAGATCAGAATTTAAGTGTTCTATGGCTTCATTCCGTTTGTCATTGAGGAATTGCTGGCTTGGGCGTTCTGAAAAAACTAATGGAGTAGTTAGTGTAAGGTTGAGTCGTCTGCGTATGAATGGATGGGAGTTGAGGTACAGTTGAGAAGGTCATTTATAAAAATTAGAAAGATAATAGGAGATAGGACAGAGCCCTGAGGAACACCGGAGTTTATAGGGTGAGGAAGTGAGCGATGGCCATCCACAACCGCAGCTATGGAACGGCCGGAGAGGAAATTAGAGACAAAGGCACAGATGGAGGGATAGAAACCGAAGGAGGGTAGTTTAGAAATTAAAGATTTGTGCCAGACTCTATCGAAGGCTTTCGATATGTCTAGTGCAATAGAAAAAGTCTCACCGAAGTCCCGAAAGGAGGATGACCAAGAGTTAGTAAGATATGAAAGATGATCACCAGTAGAGCGACCCTTAAGAAAGCCATATTGGCGATCTGAGAGCAGATTATGATAAGAGAAATGCTTAAGAAATTTGGAAGCATGAATAGTTTCATAAACTTTAGAAATACAAGAGATGCGAGCGATTGGACGATAGTTGGAGGGTTGAGAGCGGTCACCCTTCTTTGGGACAGGTTGAATGAGAGCAAACTTCCAGCATGAAAGGAAGACGTTAGAGGATAGACTGAGACGAAAGAGTTTGCCTAGGCAGGGAGTCATCACGGAAGCACAGTTTTTGAGTACAACAGGAGGAACACCATCCAGACGAGCCTTATTAGTATTAAGCCCAGAGAGGATAGAAAGTACATCTTTAGAAGAGATTAGGATATTAGGCATAAGTAAGAAAGAGGAGGGTGGAGAGGGAGGTATAGCACCGGAATCATCCAAGGTGGAGTTTCTAGCAAAAGTTTGAGCGAAGAGTTTAGCTTTGTCAGAGGAAGAAGTGATGGTTGTGCCATCAGAGTGGGAAAGGGGAGGAAAAGACGAGGAAGAGAAATTGATGGAGAGGTTTTTGGCTAGATGCCAGAAAGCTTGGGAAGAGATAGAGTTGGATAGTTCAGTGCATTTATTATTGATGAAGGAGTGTTTGGCAAGTCGAAGAACAGATTTGGCTTGATTCCGGGCAGAAACATAGGAAGAATGAGAGTCTGGAGTTTTAAGGCATCGGTACCAATTGAATGCTTCCTCCTTATTGCTGACAGCAGTAGAACAGGCGTGAGTAAACCAAGAATGTTTAGCATTAGTCTGAGAGAAAGAGAATGGAATGTATGCTTCCATGCCCGATAGGATTACCTCGGTAATGCGTTCAGCACTCTCCGAGGGTCCCCGGCCACGGAAGCAGAAATCATTCCATGGGAAATCAAAGAAGTACTGCCGGATCTTAACCATTGGAATATTTATCTATAATAAGGTCAGTGTAACACTATTTTGTAGCATTTTGAATATGGTGTAATTCAAATTTAAAATATAAGTAAGAAAGAAATAGTGACCAAAATCTGTGACATTCAACATTCACCTTGACCTTTGAATAACAAAAACACAAAATTTGGAAAATCGTTGCATTGACCAACCAAATTTGCCAGCAAAATTTGGTGACGATACGTAACCCGTTCAGTACAGTTCTGTCGGTTTCATTTCATACTGGATATTAAGACGATTTTATTTAGTTTATGAAGGGCCTCCTTAAATTTAGCAGGTTTCAACTATCTTAATTAACCCTTTTTACTTCCACAGATCCTTCATAAGCTCCACAAAATCGTCTAATTATAGCTAATATACAATACAAATTACGTCACCGGTACACAAAGGGTTAAACAGTTTAGGAAAAGTTTAAAGAAAATTATTAACACTCTTCTTTTGTTCTTTGACCTTGACCTTTAACCTTAAGTATTATATATATATATATATGATTAAAATATATTTAATTTAAGTAAAATGCAACTAACAGTCGACAGCTTATTGAAAATTGAGTATTTGTTAATGATGAAGGTTAACTTTTGACCTTGGCCTGTGACCTTGACCTTTATGAAGGATTATATTTTTGTTTGCTTTGATGTAACCCTAGAAAATCAAATAAGATTGTAAAATTTCATTAAAGATCATCAGTTAGTTTCAGAGGTATTAAAGGAATAGTTGACCTTGACATTTGACCTTCATCTTGACCTTCATGATGTCTGAAAATTTTAAATTTTAATTTTCCCTTACAGCACAACTGTCTCAACGAATTTTGTGAAGTTTACATGAATAGTAAAGAAATTAGCATATTAACCTTATATTTGACGTTGACCTGTGACCTTGACCTATCACATGGAATTATGTTTATTCTTGTATGAGCTTGGTCTAGGCATTCCGAATATGCATGATATGCCTAATGAGAATCTTACATTAAATAGGAAATACTAGTAAAAATCATATTTCGACCTTTAACCTTGACCTTTAACCTTTGAAATTCTTATCAAGATTTAGTTAGCTTAACAGCAATGTTCGTAAAATACATATATTTGGATGTTCGTCGCATTGACCAACTGAATTTGCCTGTATAATTTGGTGACAATACATAAAACAGTCTAGGAGGAGTTTAGGGAAAATGACAAATACTCTTGTTTTGACCTTTACCTCTGACCTTAACTATTACAATATATATGTGAAATTTGATATACATATTTAAGTAATAAGCCATAACACATAGCAGTTTTCCAAAATTTGAGTAATCTTTTTTAATAAATAATAAAAGTTGACCTCTGACCTTCACCTGTGACCTTGACCTTTATGTAAGAGTATATTTTTGTTTGCATTGATATTCCCCATGAAAATCAAATAAGCATGCCTAATTTCATTAAAACCCATCAATTAGTGTCATATACTGTATCTTATTAGAATGGTTGACCTTGACCTTTGACCTTTATTTTGACCTTTATGTCTCAACATTTATTATTTTCCTTTTCAATTACAATGCAACTATCTCACCAAAATGTGTGAAGTTTGCATGAAAAGTATTAAAAATAGGATATCAACCTTTTATTTGACCTTGACCTGTGACCTTGACCTTTCATGTGGAATTGAATAGTTTCATGTATGACCTTGGCCTATATATTCCAAATATACATGGTAAGACTAGTGAGAATCTAACAGTTAGTATAAGAAATACTAGTACAAAAAATATTTTGACATTTGACCTTGAACTTTGACCTTACCTTTTATAATATTTATCTAAAATTTAGGCAATACGAAATCAAGGTTACCAGTAACGTGTAGTGAAAATGAAGACATTTGAATAAAAACTAAAAATAAATGGTATAAGTTGACCTTGACCATTGTTGGAATACATTTGTTTTCATTGACATTGCCCAGGAAAATCAAATAAGCATGGCTAATTTCATTAAAACCCATCAGTTAGTTCCATATAGTTATAGAATAGTTGACCTTGACCTTCATGATATGTCTCAAAATGTATTATTTTCCTTTTCATTTAATGTGCATTTATCTCACCAAATGTTGTGTAGTTTGCATGAAAAGTAAACACAAAAGCACATTGACCTTTTATATCTCCTTGACCTGTGACCTTGACCTTTCATATGGAATTGTATAGTTTCTTGTATGACCTTGGCCTAGGTATTCCAAATATACATGGTAAGCCTAGTGAGAATCAAACATTTAGTATAAGAAATACTAGTGAAAAACTTATTTTCACCTTTGACCTTGATCTTTGACCTTACCCTTTAGAATATTTATCTAAAATATGTGAAACACGATATCAAGGTTACCAGTAACTTGTATAGTGAAAATGAAGATATTTGAGTAAAAAGTAAAATATATTGTTGAAGTTGACCTTTGACCTTGACCTTTATGTTAGAGTATTGGGGTTTTTTTCATTGACATTGCCCCGGAAAATCAAATAAGCATGCCTAATTTCATTAAAACCCATCAGTTAGTTTCATATATATTAACTCTTTCACGCTTTTATGACGCAGAGGTTGCCAGTTTAGCAATAAGAAATAGAGTTCTCTCACTCTTATAATTACCTCTCCATAATTAGTTTTCTGCCCACAGCTGCAGAGGTTGAAGTAACTAAACTAAAGGTTTCTAAATACCCCTGATGGTAACAAAGGCTTTAAAGTATCCCTAATAGGCTCAAAATTGCGTCATAAGCGTGAAAGGGTTAATAGAATAGTTGACCTTGACCTTTATCTTGACCTTTATGATATGTGTCCAGGTGTATTATTTTCCGTTTCATTTAAAGTGCAACTATCACCAAATTTTGTGAAGTTTGCATGAAAAGTAAAGAAAATAGCATATTGACCTTTTATTTGACCTTGACCTGTGACCTTGACCTTTTATATGGAATTGTATAGTTTCTTGTATGATCTTGGCCTAGGTATTCCGAATATACATGGTAAGTCTAGTGAAAATCTAACAGTTAGTATAAGAACTACTAGTGAAAAACTTATTTTGACCTTTGACCTTACCCTTTAGAATATTTACCTAAAATTTGGTCAATACAATATTAAGGTTACCAGTAACTTGAATAGTGAAGATTTTACATTTGAGTAAAAACTGAAAAACATGAAATATTTACCTTATTTTTAACCTTGACCTTTGACCTTAACCTTTAGGTTAAATGGAAAATTTCTTTTAGCCTGACCTTCGCTTTGACCAAATGGATATACCTGTGAAATTTGGTAAAAATCCATCAAACGGTCTAGGAGGAGTTTCCGGACAGAAAGACGGACGACGACGACAACGACAGACGACGACGACGACGACAGACAAGCTGACTGGTGGTGCACAGTATAAGGGCGGGATCTGTGTGAGCGAAACCACTCTGCTTCGCAGAGTTGATAATAGGTGTATAGAATTTAATTTGTGAATAGCATTAATATTGGTAGTACACAGTCGCGATCTGAAACAGTTTGATAACTAATTAGGGAACCATTTAGGTACACTAGTTCAGCATTCTGATAAAATAGGAGATTCATAAGTAAACAAATAATTATTCATAATCCCATAGCATAATTTCCGTAACAAGACACTCAAGTTCTCCCGACCACAACCTATCATGCCTCAACCATCACTAATGATAATCATAACAATAATAATAATAAAGTATGTGTGCAGTTTTCGCATTACCAAAATTTAAAAAAAAACAAAAAAAAAATGCTATACGCAACTCTGCAACCTAGAATTCTTCAAGTAGTATTGAATCTCTTTGGTAAAATCGGTTTATATACAGTATACATACTGTATATATATTAAATGTTTTTATACTCACAGCCGGACTTGAACCACCGCCAGTCAGAACAAGTGCCCATACTTTACTCCACTATAGCACATCGTGATAGAGGATAATTGTGTGTTATGGATTAAAGCATAGACACTCGTCCTGACTGTTGGTGGTTCATGTCCGCCTGGGAGTATATAGGCTATATAATTATATATAATTACATTTATGATCACATTGAATCTTAACCATTGGAATATTTATCTATAATAAGATCAGCGTAACACTATTTTGTAGCATTTTGAATATGGTGTAATTCAAATTTAAAATATTTATAAGAAAGAAATAGTGACCATAATCTGTGAGCTTCACCATTCACCTTGACCTTTGAATAACAAAAACACAAAATTTGGACAAGCGTTGCAATGACCAACCGAATTTGCCAGCAAAATTTTGTGACGATACGTAACCCGTTCAGTACAGTTCTGTCGGTTTCAGTTCACACTGGATATTAAGATGATTTAATTTAGTGTATGAAGGGACTCCATAAAATTAGCAGGCTTTCAACTATCCTAATTAACCCTTGTTACTACCACAGATCCTTCATAAGCTCCACAAAATCGTCTTATTATAGCTAGAATACAATAAAAAAAACGTCACCGGTACACAAAGGGTTAAACAGTCTAGGAAGAGTTTAAAGAAAATTATTAACACTCTTCTTTTGTTCTTTGACCTTGACCTTTAACCTTAAGTATTATAATATAGACCTATATATATATATATATATATATATATATATATATATATATATATATATATATATATATATATATATATATATATATATTTATATATATATAATATATATATATACTGTATATATATTGTATATATATATATGATTGAAATATGTTATCTGAGTAAAATGCAACTAAAAGTCGTCAGCTTATCAAAAATGTACTATTGTTTTATTATGAAGGTTAACTTTTGACCTTGGCCTGTTACCTTGACCTTCATTTAGGATTATATTTTTGTTTGCTTTGATGTAACCCTAGAAAATCAAATACATGTGTCAAATTTTATTAAAGAGCATCAGTTAGTTTCAGAGGTATTACAAGAATAGTTGACCTTGACCTTTGACTTTCATCTTGACCTTCATGATGTCTGAAAATTTAAGTTTTATATTTTCCCTAAAAGCTCAACCGTCTCAACGAATTTTGTGAAATTTACATAAATAGTAAAGAAATTAGCATATTGACCTTATATATGACGTTGACCTTGACCTACCAAATATAATTATGTTTATTCTTGTATGACCTTGCTCTAGGCATTCCGAATATGCATGAGAATCTTACATTAAATAGTAAATCTATCTATCTATCTGTCTATATGCTCAGGCCCAATCCCCATTTTGGGGGTTGCCGACTCAAGACAGAGCAAGAACAGGGAAAACACAAAAACAACATAAGACAACGAATAAACACAGATAAAAGCACCAACTCACACACATCCAGGTCACCCAGGAGAAGACCCAGAGACCAGGGTCACCAAGGTCGCTCCAGCACTCCCCCGACCACCCGGAGAGGTTCCGATCTCGGCAGGCAGACATGCAGCGGAGCCAAAGCCACACGCCCTCCCACCACACTTCCAGGCGCACCCTTCATATTAATCGTCTCCCCGGGCCAGGTGCCTGATGGACTATTATCTAGTCCAACTTGCGCCCGACCCCTTACTCCAAATGACCACGTGTTCACTCAATTATTCACAAGCATTCTCCATTCACTCCTGTCCACCACCACTTCCCCTGCCTGATCTATAGTCATTCCTCTATCATCCAAAGCTTTTCTTACACAGTCTCTCCATCTCAATGGGGGTCTTCCTGCCCTTCTATCTCCCCTTGTACCTGACTCACATATTCTCTTTGTAAGCCTTTCATCTCCCATTCGTTCAACATGACCATACCAGCTCAGCACCTTTCTGTCCACTCTGGCTGACAAATGTTCCTGCTGCCCCACTCTCCTACGTATCTCTTCATTCCTCAATCTGTCTCTACGAGTAACTCCACACATACTCCTCAAGCAGCTCATCTCCATCACATCCAGCCCTCTTTTCTCCTTTTTCTTCAGAGCCCATGTCTCAGCCCCATACATCACTGTTGGCACAACAATTCCTTGATACAGTGCACTTTTTACTTTCACTCCGAGATTTCTCGTCTTCCACATACTTCCCATTGCTCCGAAAACCTTCCTTCCTTCACACACTCTCTGTTTTACCTCCATTTCCATACCTCCACTCCTGCTTATCGTTCCTCCTAGATATTTAAAACACTCTACTTGTTCCAATATTTCCCCATCCAGCCCCACATCTAGATTCACCCTATGCTCTCCCCTATTACACACCATTACTTTACTTTTATTGACGTTCACTTTCAGTTTCCTCCTTCCACAAACCACACCAAACTCTTTGACTACCCGCTGCAGTTTCTCATCAGAATCCGCCATCAATGCTGTGTCATCAGCGAACAGCAACTGATTCAACTCCCAATCTCTACCATTCATTCCTACTAAACCCAATCCTCTTCCCATAGTTCTCCTTTTCACCTCCCTCACCACACCATCCATAAACATATTAAACAACCATGGTGACATTATACAACCCTGTCGCAAACCTACCTTTACCTCAAACCATTCACTCAACTCACCATTTCCTACTCTCACACATGCTCTGCTCCCTTCATAAAAACTCTTAACTGCTTCTAACAAATTTCCTCCTATTTCATAAATCCTTAACACCTTCCACATTGCTTCACGGTCCATACGATCATACGCTTTTTCCAAATCCATAAAAGCCCAAAATATCTCCTTATGCTTCTCTAAATACTTCTCGCATAACTGCCTTACTACAAACATCTGATCCACGCACCCTCTTCCCCTCCTAAAACCGCACTGTTCTTCTCCTATTGCAACTTCCGTACACTTTATTATCCTCTCTATCAACACCCTGCCATACAGCTTTCCCACCACTGACAATAAACTAATACCTCTATAACTTGAACACTCCTGCCGATCTCCCTTCCCCTTGTACAACGGCACAATACATGCACTCTTCCAGTCTATTGGTACCATTGACACAGCAAAGCACACATTGAAAAGTCTCACCAACCAATCTATTATCACATCTCCACCCTTCTTTATACACTCCACAGCAATACCATCCAAACCTTCTGTTTGTCCCGCTCTCATTTGTTTCACCTCATTTACCTCAATTCTTTCATTCATTCCCTGCCACCTGGGTGGCCTGGGTAACCTATCTCCATCCACCTCTGCTTCAATCACTGCTTCTCTTCCATCTCTTGTATTTAACAAAGATTCAAAATACTCGGCATATCTTTTCCTCACTTCAACTGGTTCCACTAATAATTCTCCATTTGCATCTTTCACTGACTCTTCCCTCTTTTGTCCTCCTTTCCTTACTTTATTTACCTCCTTCCAGAACATCTTCTTTCGTTCTTCAAAATTCTCACTCAACCTTAGACCCCACCTTTCGTTTGCATCTTTTTTCGCTTCTCTAATTTTCCGTTTTGCCTCTCTCCTTTTCTCCTTGTACCTCTCCCATACCTCAACACTACCATCCTGTAAAACCCTCTCAAAACACTGTCTCTTCTCCTCAACTGCCTTTCTCACCGGATCATTCCACCACTCGCTTCCCTTCCTGATACCTCTGCCTCCTACTTTCCTTTTGCCGCATACTACCTCTGCACTTGCTTTCACTCCTTCCTTAAACTGTTGCCATTCAACCTCTACTTCTCTGTCTTCCATCTCTCTCACTTCCATCCACTTTTCATTTAGTCTTTCCTTGTACTCCCTCTCTTTTTCACTCTTCTCTAACTCACTAACTTTTATTACCTCTCTTACTTCACGCTTGTCTCTTATTCTCCTGTAACTCTTAACTCTTAGCTTTCCCTCCACCAGGTAATGATCTGACATACCCTCCGCCTCACCTCTCATCACATTCACATTCAGCAGTCTACACAATCTTTCCCATGTCACCAGCACATAATCCATCAATGCCCTCTCTACAATCTCTCCCCTCACAAGTCTATGCCAGGTGTACTTGTGTATACGTTTTTTTTTTAAGAACGTATTACCTACACTCAATCTGCACTCTTCACATACATTTTTCAGTCTTTCTCCACTCTCGTTTACACCATCCACACCAAAACTACCGATGACTCCCTCAACAGGCTCATTTCCTACCCTAGCATTTAGGTCCCCTAAATCTATAACATTTTCATTTTCATCAAACCCTTGCAGACAATCTCTCAAATCCTCCCAGAAACCCTCTACCTCGTCTAACTCTCTTTCACTTCCTGGTCCATACGCACTTACAAAAACTCACCTTTCACCCTTAAACTGCATTCGCACTAGTAAAAATCATATTTTGACCTTTGACCTTGACTTTCGACCTTAGAATTTCTTATCGGGGATTTAGTTGGCTTAACAGCAATGTTCGTATTAACTAGCATTATGACTATGGTGTAATTTGAATAAAAACTTATTTATTACAAATAGTGATCATATACTGTGACCTTGACCTTTGACCTTGGCCTTGACCTTCATGATATGTGTCTCAACATTTATTATTTTAATTTTCATTTAAAGTGCAACTATATCACCAAATTTTGTGAAGTTTCACCTTTGACCTTTGACTTAAAATAAAATACATATATTTGGATGGTCATCGCTTTGACCAACTGAATTTGCCTGTATAATTTGGTGACAATACATTAAACAGTCTAGGAGAAGTTTAGAGAAAATTACATACTCTTGTTTTGACCTTGACCTCTGACCTTAACTATTACAATATTTATGTGAAATTTGATATATACAATATTTAAGTAATAAGCCATAACACAGCCAGTATTCCAAAATTTGAGTATTTTTTTAATAAATAATAAAAGTTGACCTTTGATATTGACCTGTGACCTTGACATTTATGTAAGAGTACATTTTTGTTTCCATTGACATTGCCCATGAAAATAAAAAAAGCATGCGTAATTTCATTAAAACCCATTAGTTAGTTTCATATATCATATATATATATATCAATAGAATAGTTGACCTTGACCTTTGACCTTTATATGGCTCGACATATATTATTTTCCTTTTCACTTAAAGTGCAACTATCTCACCAAGTGTTGTGAAGTTTGCATGAAAAGTAAAGAAAATAGCATATTGACCATATATTTGACCTTGACCTGTGACCTTGACCTTTCATATGGAATTGTATAGTTTCTTGCATGACCTTTTCCTAGGTAATACGAATATACACGGTAAGCCTAGTGAGAATCTAATAGTTAGTATAAGAAATACTAGTAGAAAACCTATTTTGAACTTTGACCTTGATCTTTGACCTTACCCTTAAGAATATTTATCTAAAATTTGGGCAGTACGATATAAAGGTTACCAGTAACTTGTATAGTGAAAATGAAGACATTTGAGTAAAATGAAAAAAAAATAGTAAAAGTTGACCTTTGACCTTGACCTGTGACCTGGAACTTTATGTAAGGGTATTTTTTTGTTTTATTGGCATTGCCCCGGAAAATAAAATAAGCATGCCTAATTTCATTAAAACCCATCAGTTCGTTTCATATATATTAATATAATAGTTGACCTTGACCTTTGACCTTTATCTTGACCTTTATAATATGTATGTCTAAATGTATTATTTTCCTTTTCATTTAAAGTGCAACTATCTCACCAAATGTTGTGAAGTTTGCATGAAAAGTAAAGAAAATCACATATTGACCTTTTATTTGACCTTGACCTGTGACCTTGACCTTTCTTATGGAATTGTATAGTTTCTTGTATGACCTTGGCCTAGGTATTCCGAATATACATGGTAACCCTAGTGAGAATCTAACGATTAGTATAAGAAATACTAGTGAAAAACTTATTTTGACCTTTGACCATGACCTTTGACCTTACCCTTAAGAATATTTTCCTAATATTTGGTCAATACGATATATAGGTTACCAGTAACTTGTATAGTGAAAATGAAGACATTTGAGTAAGAACTAAAAAATTAGAAATATTGACCTATTTTTACCCTTTACCTTTGACCTTTGACCTTAACCTTTAAGGGGACCGACTGGTTAATTACAAACTTCCAGGTCTTACTTTCAATTTAAATGAAATTTGGCACAGGTGTATATGACCATAAAATTAGATAAAAAAATTAATATATATTGTTTTTGCTTTTTTCTTGCAATTTAGGTAAAACAAAATTAAAACCATAGCACTGCAGAAAATCATAAACTCCTACAAAAATCCCCATATACTGCGGGAGCCAGGTGACTTTTATTCAACATGAATGGTGCAGAAGGTTTGGAGTACCAGAAATGTTTGTTAGGGTCAGGAACCCAATTCTTAAGTTTCGCAAGTGGTGGGTGTGGCTAGGGGCCATGCCCCAAATACCCCCCAAAATGACATTACATAACATGCGAGGTGCAGACTTCATTTCAGTGACATTGGATAGGGGTATATTCAATGAATAAGAAAACCCAATTTAAGAATGTTTTTTTCGGTGGGACAGCTAATTAAGAACAATGTTAATTAGTACTAATTAAGCTTTTATTGAACATGAAAGGTGCACAGTTGAAACCTACTTCATTATAAACTACCACATCTCAGTAGTCAGAAAAATGAACTTAAGAAAAAAACTGATGGTGGAAAGTCCCCTTAAGAAGAGGGCCACACCAAAAATAACCCCAGAATCACATTACATAACATGCAAGGTGCAGACTTCATTTCAGTGACATTTTATGGAGTTGTATTCACTGAATGATAAAAACTAACATAAGAATACATTTATCGGTCTGACAGCTAATTAACCCTCCAGCCCCGGCTATGTATTATATATATATTCCTCGAAACCCGGGTGTTTTGGCCGAAAAACGTCTAGGCTAGGCTACCGTATATTCGTTAATCAGACTGCTTCCCGCATTCCCGCGCATCCCCAAGCGTAGCTGTGTTATTTACCTGTAGAATGGCATTAAGTAGAGCTCTCTAAGTCAACTGGTTGAGCTGTGATGATGATTTCATTGGAGATAACTTTATGGCCAAAACAGCCACTTTACACCACTTTTCGATACTTAACAACAACATACAGGCACACACGAACAAGCGACGCTCTCCTTCTTGTGGCCGGAGATGCGGGGCGACGGTCCAGCCGGCTGTTGTTTACATGCGTCGGACCGACGCCTCGCACACGAAGCTCACAGGCTTTCAACCACTGGGCGTTCAAGAGACCTTCCGGGCACCTGTTATATGCTTTTTTATGGGCGTTCAAGAGCCCTTCCGTGGTGAGAGGGTTAAGAACAATTTTAATTAGTGTTAATTAGCCTTTTATTGAATGTGAAAGGTGCACAGTTGAAACCTACTTCATTATAAACTACCACATCTCAGTAGTCAGAAAAATGAACTTAAGAAAAAACTGATGGTGGAAAGTCCCCTTAAGAAGAGGGCCACACCCAAAATAACCCCAGAATCACATTACATAACATGCAAGGTGCAGACTTCATTTCAGTGACATTTTATGAAGGTGCATTCACTGAATGAAAAACAAAAAAATAACATAAGAATACATTTTTCTGCGGAACAGCTAATTAAGAGTTTTTGAACATGAAAGGTGCATAGGTATTGAATGAGTAACTAACTTCATTTCAGTGCCATTCAGTGAATGGGAAAAAACTAACATAAGAATATATTTTTCTGTGAAACATCTAAGTAAAAACAATGGTAATTAATGCTATTTAGACTTTTTTTAATATGAAAGGTGCACAGTTATTAAATGAGTAACTAATCAGTCATAGCGTGTATAAAACATAAAGCAAATCCTCTGAATGACATAAATGTATGGTCGCTTCAGACTGACTTTCATTGTGTGAAAGAGTATGGATAGTATATATAGCCAAATGGATAGAATGTTAGACCCTCATGTTTAGTTTATTAACAAATGGAATTGCCTTTTGGACACACGCAGCAGCTATTAATATGGATAGGGACAACCTTGAAATGAAAGAAAACTCCTAATATACAACATCAATATCTGTTGCCACAAATAAGTCGATCATGAGTTTGCTGACTTGAAATGCATGTGGACTTATAGAAGGCAAAAACACACATTGCATTAGCCACTTCAGTCTTATACGGTTTGAGGGCCAGTTAGAAGACAATGTTTACTCTTCGTCCGAGGAGAGGCAACTCTCTTCATCTGAGTATGAAATCTCAATGTTGTTATCCGAGTTGTCCTCATGAAGGTCACCATCCTCAGGAATCAATGAATCAGGCAGCTCAGGACCGTTGAACCAAATGACCTCGTAATGCCCGTCCTTCAGCTCCCATCCATCCTCTGGGGAAGGATGTTGTATTATCTCTGGATCAGTAGCAGTGGCCCACATTCTTGCTACAAATGAGGTTCGCTTGATGTGTTGTGACAACTCCGTTTCACATGGAGGAAGCATGCTACCATCAATACCCTTCAATTTTTCTAGTGCATTCTTACATTTGGTCTTTGGTCCATATGCCCTCTCAAAAACCTTGTAGCGATATCCATTCAAAGAGGAAGATGATTTGCCCTTTGCTCCATACATCTCTGCTGTAAAGGTTTTCAAAACTTTTTCATGATTTTCTGTTAGCTGTCCATTAGACATTAATGAAAAAGCCTTCTGAGCAGAAGTGTCTTTCAACATCTTGGCATAGGGTCTGACTTTGCCTTTTCGATGGAACGCGGATGTGTAGTCACAGCCTGTGAAGGCATGAAATCCTAGGAGTGCACTGCATATTAGACGTCCGACTGCATTGGCAATGGAAGTGATAATCAGGTACCGTCTGTTGTTTTTGATGAAGTCCCGATATCCATCCAGATGTGGGCCTTCATATCCCAACAGTGATGTAAGAGGATGACTGCAATGTCGGTGTCGGATCCTCTGACTACAATGTTCTTAACACATCCTGCCTCATCTATGAACTTGGCGTGGGCTGCTATCAGTGTATCCGCCTCCTCATAATTATTTACTAACTTATCAACCACTTCTCTCACTACCTGCCCATCAATGACATAAAAGTGAAAACATGAACCAAGGTAGACATGCCTTTTCTCAATGAGATGGGCATACTGTGTCGATTTCCACTCGGCTGCTAGGAATTTTGGGAACTCTTCCTTGAACGACCTTGCCTTCATCAAGTCCTTGATGTCACTAGGACGGCGCTGTTCTGCTCCAGTGATCACATACACCCGAGCCTCCTTTTCATCCAAGCCTCTCCGATTTCTTTCACCCACCTTGATCGATGGTATAGGGTATGCATCAAAAACAATGTCAATCCTTTTGGTCGATAGTTTTGCTGCTTGTTGTAGAACACCACTTGCTAGTCCCCCATATGATGGTGGCAAGTTGGGAGGAAGATTGTAAAGAAGGAAATTCCCATCAATGATACAAACATCAACTGCTCTGGGTGCAGAATGGCTCTGAACTTCCTTTTCCAACAGGTCCAAGAGAGTACTCTTTTGCGTCTTCACCATCATGCCATCTCCATTGCACATGGAAAGAGGCACTGGAGTGAGTGGAAAGGACAAAAGATATTCAAGGTCAAGATCCCTTCTGCAAGCCAGAATAAGGAGTTGGCCCAGTAAATCCCTGTTACATGTCAAGGCAGTGATTCTGACATCCTTAGTGCGCTTATATCTAACATTTTCATTTTTAAATGATGTAAATGATTCCTTTTTTATGACACTCTCAAATCTCTCGGGGTCCTCAAGGCATGCAGCACCAAATGTCTCCTTTTTTTCTTTTCCTCTCTCTTTGATTCCGAGAAGACAAGCTTTTGTACTTTCTGAAGCAGCTTTACCAGTACTGATGTTGAACAACTTTGATGATTCACTGACAGTACCTTTGAATGGATTGCAGGTATCTTGGATTTGTGTGATGACTTTCCTTACATCAGTGTTGTCATGTCTCACTCTTGCAGCTCTCAACTCAGCAGTTGGGTCATCCACATTACCAATACCAGCCATTTCTTTCACAGAGGTGACGATGGCAGACCTTGCAGATTTTGTCAGCATCCAGCGCATGCGTGCACTATAGTTGTTGGTCAATGATGCAATCCCAGTCTGTAGAGATGCAGCATCAGCATTGATCGTTTGTTCGAGGGTGAGGTCCACTGGACTGTGACTGAAAGCTTTTTTGGTGCGTTTAACAGTGAATGCTCCTTTTTCAAGAATGGACGCAAACCAGGATGTGATTGGTCGATATTCAGGAGATCTAACTGATACTTTGTTAACCACCTTGCATAATTGATGTGATTTGTGGAGAAGAAGATTTCAATCAGTGGTGTCAAAGCATGAATGAAGTGGGCAACATTGTTGGTGCGGATGGCTCGCTCAAGGTCGTGGTACGCATGTATTAGGTCCACATACAGCATCCAATACTGTGCTGTGGCACCGTGTTCTCCAGCTCTCGTAGCAGCTGTGTATTCAACATACAGAGTGACACATTCTCTGAAAAACTCTGATGCGTTAACCATCTGCCACGTTTCCTCATTTGGGTTGGACTGGAGTTCTGTCAACAGTGCTTCAACTTCCATCTGGTCGAACTTCTGCGGAAAAGATTGGAAGCGAAGTACTTCAAATGCCAATGCCAAAATTGGGTGTAACCTCTTACAGCGGTTAAAATGTTTCCCACTGATGAAGCTGTTTAGGGAGCCAGTTGCAAGAACGTTTGTGTTGGTCAGCATCTTGGGGCCACCAGATTCATCGATGATCTTTCCAATGGCTTTGAAGAAAGCCATTTCAATGTGGAATGGGCCTAACATTATGAATACATCATCGAATTTAGGAGACTCAGTGGCTTGTAGCTGCATTGCTGGCCTAGCTGCACCAAGGTCGTATGTAACTATGCCATACTGTTGTTGACATTCCTGTGCGCACCTTTGAGTGATTGCTAACGTTTCTTGGATGACATCATTGCTAGTGATTGGCTGGTTGATGTTTTTCATGTACAGAACATTTTGGGGAGTTGTTGTGTCAGGGATCAACAAGGAATTGAATCCTACCCACATTGGAATGTTGTACAACTGCAAGGCATGACACATCATCCACGCTAGGTCTACCTGTTTCCCATCCTTGCAGTTGTCGGGGCATTTTCCAGGAGCTGTTATCTTATACTGGAAGGACTTCACTCGCGGCTTCTTTCGATATGGCTCAAGGTGTTGTTCTTCTACATTTAGCTTTCGTTTTCTCTCTTTCTGCTGTGTTTGGGGTGACCCAAGGTCCAGAATGTCGGCACTGACTGGTGTTACTAGACTTGCCTCTTCACTCTTATTCTGATACAGGATGCCCATCGTGTCATGTAGTGTGTTGGCTCCTGAGAGAGTCTGTGTCAGCTCGTCATAATTATCAAAGGCTAGTCCCATCACCTCCCCAACAAGAGTGCCCTCAGGACAAGATAAGCCTCGAGCTTGAATCGACTCCCCCAGTGCAGTTTCAGTTTGTTCTATTTTATGGTAGTTCATGACGTGTCCAAATCTGTTGAGTATTCTGACCAACTTTTTACTGCCTGTCATTGATTTAAGCGTCATACCAAGCATTATTTGTTTACTTGGAACCAAGCAACCATTTCTCACCATGAAAAGTGCATCCTGACTTGAAGAAGAAGCATAGCGTTCACCACGTGGACTGCATGTCTCAGCAGATAAGCCGCCATACAGGACTCTGAAAAACATGAGCAAAATTTCTGGGGGTGAACCCTCCCCAGCTTTCAGGTCTTCGAGTGTTGGATATTCTGGCAATTGCATTTTCTGTACACCCTTTATTTCCTCCCGTAAAATCAGTGCAGCCTTACGAATAGCTGCCTCAGGAGAATGAATGTAATCAAAAGCAGAACAAATAGCCTCATCGGGTAACCCTTTGACAAACACAACATTACCTATTTTGGGAGAAATACAGTGCATCTCGATCTGACTTTCATACTTTTTCAGCAAGTTCTTTGACAGATTTTGAGCAGATGTTATAGCCTCTTCATCAACATCCTCACACATTTCTAGGTAACGCTTGTAGATTGACACAAGGTATTCTGGCCTGCGGTTTTCAATAACATATTTTTCTACATATGAATAGATACCAATAAGGGCCTTTTTACTAGATTGCTTTTTATCATAAACAGGACTACCAAGAGAGGATGCAAGCTTTATATAAAGTCGTCTACAAATGTGATGGTATTTAACTTATTTAGCTACAAAATCAATGGAGGCAATGTTTGCTAGGAGTTCATTGTCATTCCTTGCCATAGCAGCATCTTTTATTGTTGTTTCTGCTTGCTTGGTCTCACACGACATAAGCCCCTCCTCTGTCTGGCCCTTCTTGCGTCGCACTTTTTTACAGAAGATACACTGTATTGGGAAGACACCAGTTGATGATAAAGCTGGTGATGGTGGAGCGCTGGATCGTAACTGTTTTGTTTTTGCATTGAGAGCAGTTTTTGGGTCTTGAGGAACTGCAGTAAAGTTCTTGTAACACTGCACATGGTAGCCATGAGAAATATCTACATCATCAGGAAGAGATTGACATACTTGAAAATACTTTGATGTACAAAAATTCTTCTTTAACTTTCTCAAAGAGGCAGCTTCTTTGACAACAGCCCATTTTTGAGGGTTGAATGAAAGTACTTCTGATCTTGGTGGGTCCGATGTGCTTGCCAGTTCAATGTGAAGAATGCAGGTTCTTGCTGATGGCACCAGAGAAGTTGGGGTAATATTATTCTCTGCCATGATGCAGCAACATTCGCCAAGTTCCTGGAATAAAGACAATGTGAATTAATTATAAGGGATCCATGTATCCTACCTGGATATGCATACAAAGTTTTGGGGCTTTTTTAATTATTCCCCCAAGTGTCGTAATTAAAATGGTTCTTAATTAGCTGTCACACCAAAAAATGTATGCTTATATTAGTTTTTATCATTCAATGAATACAACTTCATAAAATGTCACTGAAATGAAGTCTGCACCTTGCATGTTATGTAATGTGATTCTGGGGTTATTTTGGGTGTGGCCCTCTTCTTAAGGGGACTTTACACCATCAGTTATTTTCTTAAGTTCATTTTTCTGACTACTGAGATGTGGTAGTTTATAATGAAGTAGGTTTCAACTGTGCACCTTTCAAGTTCAATAAAAGCTTAATTAGTACTAATTAACATTGTTCTTAATTAGCTGTCCCACCGAAAAAAACATTCTTAAGGTGGGTTTTCTTATTCATTGAATATACCCCTATCCAATGTCACTGAAATGAAGTCTGCACCTCGCATGTTATGTAATTTCATTTGAGGGGGTATTTGGGGCATGGCCCCTAGCCACACCCACCACTTGCGAAACTTAAGAATTGGGTTCCTAGGCCCTCCTGACCCTAACAAACATTTCTGGTACTCCAAACCTTCTGCACCTTTCATGTTGAATAAAAGTCACCTGGCTCCCGGACTAATAGCACATGTTTTATGTGATCAAACAACTCACAAAAGGTGTATCTGTAGTTGCTATAAAAAACATTTTATATATTTTGTGTATTTGTTCGATTTAGGTGATTACGGATTCAGGCGAATATATTTATAGAAAATTACAACTTTGACGACATATTGTGAAAATAATTAAATTAGTAGAGTAAATTGGCTTTATAGGCCTTGTAGTGTTTTTAATTACCTTTCCAATGGTATATACAACATTCCTATAGGTCCAATAATAACTAGAATAACATCCGAAAGTGCGACAATATAGGTTCTGAGAAAAACAGATGAAAGTCTAAGGTAATTAGCTGAAATTTTTTATTTTGTTTTTTAGATTTACAATATTTTACGCAGGAACATGGCAAAGTAGAAGATAAAGCGTATGGGAGGTTGTAGAGTAGCTTACGCTCTTTCGATTTATATAGGTATGCTCCTCGTACGACCAGTAGTTACTGAGCATGTTAATTTCAAAGTTCGCTATATAACGTTTTTAGAATTACAGGAAAAGTTTGGAAAACATAAAAAAACACTATTTCCAATGGGTTTTCACTAATAACATTTCACTGGCTTATGAAGGGATGCTGACTCTTGTTGAGTAAACACCTATTGGCATTTTCAGGATTTCGAGTTTTTTAAGCGTAAATTAACCGGTCGGTCGGTCCCCTTATGTTAAATGGAATATTTCTTTTTTACTGACCTTTGCATTGACCAAATGAATATACGTGAGATTTGGTTAAAATCCATCGAACGGTCTAGGAGGAGTTTCCGGACAGACAGACGGACGACGACGACGACGACAGACAAGCTGAATGGTGGTGCACAGTATACGGGTGGGATCTGTGTGCGCGATACCACTCTGCTTCGCAGAGTTGATACTAATAATAAAGTAGACGTGCCGCTTTGCCCAAAATCAAAATGGCATGCCCAACTCTGCGATGGGTTACCATCATCACTACTAATACCATCATCAATCACAATCGTCACTTCTACTGCCATCATCACTACAACTGCCACAATCATCATGACTACTGTCATCATCACCATTACTATGATCATCATCACTACTACAATTACAATCATCACTACTACTCTCACCATCATCACTACTACTGTCACCATTGTCACTACCATCTTAATCACTACCATCATCATTGATACTACAACTATCAACCATCATTACTACTATCATCACCACCATCTTACAATCATCATTACTGTAGTATTTAATTCTAAAAAAATTATGCTACTACTACGGGGGATAATTAGACAGTCATTTAGAAGTTCGTATATTTTATTTAACAGACTGCCTACTGTAACTACCCTAATAATAGGTTCTTGGCTCGAGCCGCGATGAGTTCAAGACACAGATTGAATATTACGTCGATTCATGCTAGGTTGTACTCTGGACCCCCCGTTACTCCCTAACTGAATCCCCGCTATTCAGGTATTGACTCAAGTCGGTTTCGATCCTACGACCCGTTATTAGTGATTAATTCTAAATAATTAAGTCAAAACCCTGCTGTGTCTTTTATTGAGACCAGGGCCTAATATGGTTCATTAGGCCCTGGTCTCAATAAAAGACACAACAGGGTTTTGACTTAATTATTTAGAATTAATCACTAATAACGGGTCGTAGGATCGAAACCGACTTGAGTCAATACCTGAATTATATAATCTATCTCCTCAATACATAGAATCTATTTATTCCTCTGACACAACCGTCGTTACTACACAAGTACCTCCACAATGACATAAAATCATACAAATTACCGAATGAGATTACAAGGTCTCTCTCACGTACACTATGGGTTCCGCCCCCCAGTTACTTCACAATCTAGGTTTACAATCTTTATCTCAATAATACTATTGGGTTCCGTCACCCCGTTACTTCACAATATAGATTTACAATCTTTACCTCAACACACTATTGGATTCCGCCACCCAGTTACTTCACAATTAGGTTTACAATCTTTATCTCAATAATACTAATTGGTTCCGTCACCCTGTTACTTCACAATATAGATTTACAATCTTTATCTCAATTACATCTTCTGAATTTACCCTCTAGTAACCCTGTTACCAACACGCTAGGTTACCTTTCACTTTAATCAATTATCGTACTAACAAAAGATGAACCGTGCCTCAGACGCATACACAGAATAACTCGTTTAGACTTAAAAATATCATAGTTCACATTGGACTAGTGCCCTTCGTTACAGTTTCCTTTTTGCATAACTTAATCAATGATTCATTTGGACTAGTGTACATCCCTAGCTATAGCTAATCTATTAGGCAACTAAACAACTGTTTCCCTCTTTAACTTTAATTGCCTCATTTATTAACAAAAGTATTCTTTTCCTCCCCTCTTTACTTTTACTCTTTTAATCTTTACTCTATTTGGCAACTAAACAACTGTTTCCCTCTTTACCTCTGGTTGCCTCATTTATTAACACAAGTGGTCTTTCCCCTGCTCTTTTAATCTGTAATCTCTCCTATCAGATCCTTTCTAATAACTCTTCGGCTGGTGCCGGTGCTAACAAAAATAACTAATCAATAAACACATCATCATCTTTATATATACAGGTAAGTTTAAATTCTTTTTCCTTTAGTCTTGTCCTAGAGGACACATCAATTATATATATAACACCACCAGGTTTGTCCACCCCTCTCTATTTCTCTCCTTATAATATGCGGGCCCAATATTGGTCCTTAAACAAATGTATTCTGGTATGCTGGATCAGGTGTGTGTGTGTCTGAAACTGTGTTTAGATGAGGGCAAGGTAGCTGGAAAAGTGGGCTCCTGGTGTTCCTTTGTGCCCGGGCGAAAGGGAGAGCAAGTAGGTTGCAGTGTGTGGACCTGGTGAGCTCTGAGGGGTGAGTGACCCCTGGAGTCCGCGCGCGGCAGCCTTTATACTCAGGCCTCACGGTCTCCCGCGCTGTGATTGGCTGCCTGGCACGCGCCGAGACACGATCGCTCTGGATTCTGGCTTGCTTCACTTCCTCTCTCTTCTCTTCAAGATATGTCCCAGGAAGCTGATTAAAACCCTCTTTTGGTGGCTTACGGGAGTACAGGGCTGGCACCGAGGTATTACTCAAGGTATAATCAGAAGGAGTTCTTCGAGCAAAGAAAGAGAGTGACTTCTGAGGGGAAGTAAGACGTCCAGCTTCGCGCTCCGATAATGGAGGCTGCTGATTGGCTGGTGGGCGGGGAATGGCACGTTGCAGCCGTGCGCTGTCAAAATCAGCTGGCTTTGCAAGTGAGTAAAAGGGAGTGCTGTGATTGGCAGAGGGCGTTTCTACTTTATCACCCCCTACTGAATTTAGGCGAGCTCCTGATCGCCGCAATACTGTTCCCCTAAAATTTATGCCCTCCGGCTGCCACTCCACCAGTCCACTATGCTCACAGAGACATTTATGTAACTGGAGTGCAGGATTCTGATTACCCACAATAGGTTTGTCTATTAAAACCTCCCCTGGCTGGTTGAGTAACTGCTTGAAAGCTCGAGTGGTAGTAATTCTTTGCCCTTGCCCGCCGACTATTGCTACCAGGCGACGGAGTCGGTACTGAGGGTCAGAGAGTAGAGGCATGGTGCCTTCCAACTGACAGGCACGTGCCCCGGGGGTCCTATTTATAGCCTCGTCCGGGTACCTGATTGGTGGGCGGCTAATCCTACCACTACGAGTGAGAGTTTCGGTGGGGCCCGTAAACTTGGTTGCTCTTGAGGGAGTCTTCTCCGGAACGTTAAGCAAAGGAGTTTCTTTTGATTCTTTCACTTTAGCTGTGGGAGAACCGTTTATCCGGTTGCCGTCAAAAGATACGCCTCGCGGTTCTATCTCGTGTCGAGGACACTCTTCCTCACTTCTTAAAGTCCTGTTTAAACCTCTCGGGGAAAGTGAAACTTCGCTGTCTGGGACCGTAGACTTTTCCTCCTCAGTAAGCTCATAAAAATCGTTTTCATCACTAGATACGATCTCTTCGCTTCCTAGTTCTCCTTCTGACTCAACCTCAGGAAGACCCTCTCGATTCTTTTGACTAAGTGACCACCAAAGTGGAGAATCTTCTAGGTAGTCTCGAGTCGGAGTAGGACCTCTAACGTTGGGTCGAGCTGAGGAAGTATCAGGGTCGTCGACCCTGGATTCTGTTTCCTCTTCGCTCCCTTCCTCACTACTCCACTCGCTACTCTCTGGGGGGAAGATTACCCTCATAACGTTTGGTATGACGAATATGAGTAACTGACACGACATCTCCATAATGTTAGTGTAACACTTGATAGGGCCCGTTTTTCTCGACAACCCTGAAAGGACCCTCGTATTTCTCCTCCAGTTTACCAGCTCGGGTGGGGTCATGTCTCTTGACCAAAATATACTCCCCCCGGTGATAAGGATTATTTAGAGAGACTTTCTTAGGTTGTTGCTGAACGATATGATCATGCACTTGCTGTCATCGCTCCCCTTGTTCCTTCCAGTATTTTCCGGGTTGGGAATACTGCGGGGAGGGACGGGGGTAGGGCAATAATCGTTCTTGAGGCAATTTCGGTATGTTGCCAATGATAATCTCATAGGGAGAATACCCCGTAGTCCTACAGACCGTGGTATTCATTCCCCAGACAATTTCAGGCAAAAGCTCCGGCCAACCCCGGGCGATTCTCTCCCCTTGTGAGCTCAGAGTAGCCCTGATGCAGTTGGCTAACACCCTGTGATTCCTTTCACAGACAGCATTTCCCTGAGGGTAATACGGGGAGGTGTGCTGTATCTGATACCCCAAGGTTTTTCCCAAGTGTTGCCAGATCTCATTATTGAATTCCTTTCCCCTGTCACTCAGAATACCGCCAGGGGTGCCATACACAAAAATTATCTTTTCCAGGACAACCTTGGCCACCGTTTCAGCTTTCTTGTCCTGGATAGCGCAAGCGACCGTGTATTTAGAGAAAACGTCGACACAGGTCAAGATGTACCTTTTGTTTGTCTGTCTGGGCAGCGGTCCCATAATATCGACCGATAATTTGGCCCAGGGTGTACCAGCGGTAATATGTTCGGGCAACTGTCTAGGTCCCCTTCCATCTTTGCCCCTCTGGCATCCCAAACAATTTTGAACGACTTCTTTAACAATCTGGTCGGCCCTCTTGGTCCAGTATCTTTTATTGAATTGTTGGAGAACCCTAGACTGCCCCAAATGAGCCCCCCTTCCCTTTTGTCCGTGGAGGATTTGGATCATGTGTTTGGCCTCTGAATAATCAAGTACGACCCGATCTTGAGAATTCCTCCAGGCTCCCTCCGGAAACTTTACTTTATTACGAGGTCTAGGGTCATGTTTTTCCCCGTGGGGTGCAGTGGGTTGAACGGGTGCTACCGGTAGTCGAGACAAGTCATCGGCATTAGTGTGTAATTTACCGGGTCTATGTCTAACTTCAAACGAGTACTCTTCCAAAATCCCCTTCCACCTGACAAATAGTCCATCTTCCGTTTTCATTTTTCGGAGCCATTGTAAGCTATGGTGGTCCGTAATAACTTCAAAGTGGACCCCGGCTAGGTACGGACGGCAATATTGTACAGCCCACACTAGAGCTAGACATTCCTTCTTCGTAACGCTATAATTCTTTTCGCCCTTATTCAGTGTTCGGCTAGCACAGGCCACTATGCTTTCCTTTCCATCCACTTTCTGGACCAGAACGGCTCAGAGCCCTTCATCAGAAGCATCGGTGTATAGTTGAAATGGCTTGGTGAAATCCGGATGACAAACTACGGGGTTCGAGGTTAATTTTTGCTTCAAGTTATCAAAAGCTACCTGACAACTATGATCCCAGTCGAACCTCCTCCCTTTTTCTAATATCTGAGTCATGGGGCGAGCAATCTTAGAAAAGTTAGGTATGAACCTTCGATAGTAGGAGGCCATTCCCAGAAACACTCGAATCTCTTTGACAGAGGACGGAGGTGAGATTTCGGCAATAGATCTCACTTTATGTGGGTCCGGTTGAATACCTTTACTGGAAACCACATGCCCTATATAGGCCACCTCACGGGCCCCTAATTGGCACTTTGAAGATTTCAGTTTAAGTCCTGCCCCCCTGATTCTTTCTAACACTTCTCGAAGTCGGTGAATATGTTCTTCCCAACTAGCGGAAAAGATTATGATATCATCTAAGTACGCCAAACAAGTTTTCCAGGTCAATCCCCTCAATACTTCGTCCATGATTCTAGTGAAACTGGCGGGGCCATTGCAAACTCCAAACGGCAAGACAGTAAACTGGTAAAGTTTGCCCTCGCTCGTGGCAAATGCAGTTTTCTCTTGATCCTCGGCCCTAACTGGTACTTGCCAGTATCCACTCTGGAGATCTAAGGTAGAGAACCAGGTCGTCCCATTGAGGGATTCTAACGAGTCGTCAATACGAGGTAGGGTCTTTGATGGTGACATCGTTTAATTTCCGATAATCTACACAGAACCGAGTAGACCCATCTTTTTTTTTACTAGGACTACTGGAGATGACCACGGACTGTATGATTCCACTACTATCCCCTGTTTAATCATGTCTTCAACTTGTTCCTTTTCTTTTTGTCTCATAATAGGGTTTTGTCGTCAGTAGGGTTGTTTAATAGGAGGCCCTTGTGTGTGTATCTCATGGGTTTGTCGGGTTCGAGCCGATCCGTGGTCCCCTTCGTTTTGAGCAAACACATCCCGGTATGTCCAGAGCAATTCATGTAAGGTACAGGCTTGACTTAAGGTTAATTTTTTCGGGATCTCAGGTAAGTTCACGGGTCCGTCAGTTCCAACAGTAGTGGGTTGAGCGGGTGGGACTTGTCCTAACAGTTTCCCTTTTTGATAACTAATCGTGTCATCCCCAAAATTAGCTAAAACTAGTTTCCTCTGGTCGGCAGTAATGAAGGTGGGAGATATTCTCAATTTGTATCAATACAAATACAACCATCATCACTACTATTATCACCATCATCACTACTATCACCATCAATCCCACTATTACTACCATCACATCTAATGCCAATTAAACTAACTTAACCTAGCAAATGAGGAGCAAGATGTTTTCGCCCCCAGGGGCTCACACACTAAGAACGCATTCGTTGCTGGGTGTGTGTGTGTGTGTGTGTGTGTGTGTGGGAGGGGGGGGGGGGGGGGGGGGGGGGGGGGGGGTGTAAAACCATATTTTGGGTAAAACCATATTTTGGACCTAAAATCATAACTATTGCATAAATTCAAACAATATTTTTTGACTGATGTTCGCATTCACGCAACAAATGTTCATGTGAAATTTGGTGAAAATCCGTCCAAGTTTCGAGACAGACGGACAACGACAACGACGACGACGACGACAGATATTTTTTTCGGGTGGTACCCACAATACGGGAGGGGGGCGATACCAAACTCTGCTTACGCAGAGTTGATAAAATAAATATAAAAATGCATACGCAACTCTGAGACCTAGAATTCTGCAAGTAGTATTGAATCTCTTAGGTAAAATCGGTTTATATACAGTATATATATTATAATATATATACTAAATGTTTTTATACTCACAGCCGGACATGAACCACCGACAGTCAGAACAAGTGCCCATAATATAATCCACTATACCAAGGCGTGATAGAGGATACTTGTGTGTAGTGGATTGATGCATAGACACTCGTCCTGACTGTTGGTGGTTCATGTCCACTTGGGAGTATATATAATATAATTACATTTATGACCACATTGAATCTTGACCATTGGAATATTTATCTATAATAAGGTCAGCGTAACACTATTTTGTAGCATTTTGAATAGGGTGCAATTCAAATTTAAAATATATATAAGAAGGAAATAGTGACCATAATATGTGACCTTCACCATTCACCTTGACCTTTGAATAACAAAAACCCAAAATTTGGTGACGATATGTAGCACGCTCAGTACGGTTCTGTCGGTTTCATTTGATACTGGATATTAAGACGATTTTATTTAGTTTATGAAAGGCCTCTGTAAAATTAGCAGGCTTTCAACTATCTTAATTAACCCTTTTTACTACCGTAGATCCTTCATAAACTCCACAAAATTGTCTAATTATAGCTAGAATACAATAACAAATATGTCACTGGTACATAAAGGGTTAAACAGTCTAGGAAGAGTTTAAAGAAAATGATTAACACTCTTCTTTTGTTCTTTGACCTTGATCTTAAGTATTATAATATATATATTATGATTGAAATATATGTTATTTAAGTAAAATGCAACAAACAGTCGTCAGCTTATCAAAAATTTAGTATGATTTTATGATGAAGGTTAACTTTCGACCTTGGCCTGTGACCTTCACCTTAATGTAGGATTATATTTTTGTTTGCTATGATGTAACCCTAGAAAATGAAATAAGTGTTTCAACTTTCAATAAAGATCATCAGTTAGTTTCAGAGGTATTAAACGAATTGTTGACCTTGACTTTTGACCTTCATCTTGACCTTCATGATGTCTGAAAATTTAAAATTTAAATTTTCCCTCAAAGCACAACTGCCTCAGCGAATTTTGTGAAGCTTACATGAATAGTAAAGAAATTAGTATATTGACCTTATATTTGATGTTGACCTGTGACCTTGACCTATCAAATGGAATTATGTTTATTCTTGTATGACCTAGCTTGGTCTAGGGATTCCGAATATGCATGATATGCCTAATGAGAATCTTACATTAAATAGGAAATACTATTAAAAATCATATTTCGACCTTTGATCTTGACCTTCGACCTTAGAATTTCTTATCGAGAATTTAGTAAGCTTAACAACAATGTGCATATTAACTAGCATTATATGGCAATATGATGTAATTCGTATAAAAACTTATTGATTACAGATAGTGATCATATACTGTGACCTTGACCATTGACCTTTGACTTAAAATAAAATACATATATTTGGATGGTCGTCGCATTGACCAACTGAATTTGCCTGTATAATTTGGTGACAATACATTAAACAGTCTAGGAGGAGTTTAGGGAAAATTACAAATACTCTTGTTTTGACCTTGTCCTCTGACCTTAACTATTACAATATTTATGTGAAATTTGATTTATAGGATATTTAAGTAATAAGCCATAACACAGCCACTTTTCCCAAATTTGAGTATTTTTTTTAAATAAATAATAAAGGTTGACCTTTGACCTTGACCTGTGACTTTGACCTTTATGTAAGAGTACATTTTTTTTGCATTGACATTGCCCATGACAATCAAATAAGCATGCCTAATTTCATTAAAACCCATCAGTTAGTTTCATATATATTAATATAATAGTTGACCTTGACCTTTGACCTTAATCTTGACCTTTTTATGTCTTAACGTGTATTATTTTCCTTTTTCACCTAAAGTGCAACTATCTCACCACATTTTGTGAAGCTTGCATGAAAAGTAAGGAAAATAGCATATTGACCTTTTATTTGACCTTGACCTGTGACCTTTCATATGGAATTGAATAGTTTCTTGTATGACCTTGGCCTAGGTATTCCGAATATACATGGTAAGCCTAGTGATAATTTAACAGTTAGTATAAGAAATACTAGTTAGTAAAAAAACTATTCTGCCTTTGACCTTGAACTTTGACCTTACCCTCTAGAATATTTATATAAAATTTTGGCAATAAGATATCAAGGTTAACAGTAACTTGTATAGTGAAAATAAAGACATTTGAATAAAAAAAAAAAATAGTATAAGTTGACCTTATAACCTTGACCTGTGACCTTGACCTTTATGTAATTGTTCATTGTTTTGTTCATTGACATTGCCCAGGAAAATAAAATAAGGATGATTAATTTCATTAAAATCCATCAGTTAGTTTAATATATATTTATAGAATAGTTGACCTTGACCTTGACCTTCATGATATGTCTCAAAATGTATTATTTATCCTTTTCATTTAAAGTGCAAATATATGACCAATTTTTGTAAAGTTTGCATGAGAAGTAAAGAAATTAGCATATTGACCTTTTATTTGACCTTGACCTGATAACTTGACCTTTACTATGGAATTGTATAGTTCCTTGTATGACATTGGCCTAAGTATTCCGAATATACATGGTAAGTCTAGTGAGAATCTGACAGTTAATATAAGAAATACTAGTAAACAAAATACTTTGACCTTTGATCTTGACCTTTGACCTTACCCTTTAGAAAATGTATTTACAATTTTGTCAATAAGATATCGAGGTTACTAGTAACTTGTATAGTGAAAATTAAGAAATTTGAATAAATCTAAGACATGATCATTATATTGACCCTATTTTTAACCTTGACCTTTGACCTTAACCTTTAAGTTAAATCGAAAATTTCTTTTTGACTGACCTACGCATTGACCAAATTAATGTACGTGTGAAATTTGGTGAAAATCCATCAAACGGTCTAGGAGTTTCCGGACGGACGACAGACGACGACGACGACGGACAAGCTGAATTGTGGTGCACAGTATATAGGCGGGATCTGTGTGTGCGATACCACTCTGCTTCGCAGAGTTGATAATAATAATAAAGTAGAAGTGCCGTTTTGCCCAAAATCAAAACGGCATACCGAACTCTGCGATGGGTTACCATCATCACTAATAATACCATCATCAATCACAAACACCATCATCACTACTACTGCCATCATCACAACAACTGCCACAATCATCACGACTACTGTCATCATAACCATTACTATGATCATCACTACTACAATGATGTAGGCGAGGTGGGCTAAATTTTTAAGGCGTAACGCAAACATTGAGCCCACCTCGCTGTTTTTTGTTTTCTCTTTCTCTCCCTCTCTCCTCGTTTTATTTTGTTTTTCTATTTCTCTCCCTCTCTCTTTGCCTTGTATCCATTCGACCCCGTTTAGCCTATTGTTTTAAGACGTTTACCCCCATCCAGGTTCAAATATTTTCCTGGTGAGCGGTAGCGAGCCAACATGTATATTTTTTGTTTTGAGAGCAAGCTAAATTTGTACATTATTTGATAGAAAAATATCTCCGGCGAATCCGGGCATTGCCAATCTCCGAATTAAGGGGAGATGGGTCGTTTTTCTGGTCCCCTTTCTTCCTCATGGTTAACCCCATTAGTTTTCATATTTTATGACGTTCGGCCCATTAGTTTGGCAATTTTAAGATAAATTTGTACATTTTCGACGAGTTGGGTTGGGTATGAGGGGGGATCTGCTTGGTGTGGGCCAATCAGACCCCGTAATCTTGTGTCGATCTCTGATCGTTTTGGTGAGGTCAGCCCTCAAGGCATTAGTGAGTTGGGTCTATAATTAGGCCTTGTAATTGGGGCTGGGTGTGACAGGGATCTGCCTTGTGTGAGCCAATCGGCTTTCTGCAGACTCCCGTTTTCTTATGTTCTTATGTTTGTGCCATGAAATGTATGCAAAAAATTTCCGGATAATATCGCCGAGGTATTCGCCGAACCATCACTTAATTCGCCGAAGACGTCGCAGAACATACGCCGAGGATTCGTTCATCCTTCACATTACTTCGCAATATTATATTCAAATGTGACAGTTCTCGCCGAGGTCATCGGCGAACCATCGCTCAATTTGCCGATGACATCGCATAATGTCGCCGATTACGTCTTACCCACCGGCGACATCGTCGCCGAGTGTAAACTTGTCAACGGTTTTTAACGGTCAAAATAGTTGACGTCGCACAAATTCGTTGCGAATTGACAAGACTACGTGCTCGGCGACGAAAATCGTATGAAATCGCATCAGTGGGAAAGGTGCATTAACTTCTTATAACTCGAAATTAATGAAAGCAATCCGGCTGACGTTTCTATCATTTGGGAAGAGTCCACGAGGAAATAAGTGTGGATATTTACAGCCATTTTGCTCTAGGCCCTTTTGAGTTACAGAGAGGTCAGGGATTAAGATTATTGTCAAGTTCGTTGGCACTACCTAGAGTGATGGTGGGGGTGATTGTGGTGTTAGTTATGATAGTGGTGGTGATTGTGGTAGTTGTGATAGTAGTGGTAGTGATGGTGGTGGTCGAAGTAGTGATGATTGCGGTAGTAGTAGTGTTGATGGTGTGGTAATAGTAGTAGTGATGATAGTGGTAGTTGTAATGGTGGTGGTGATTGTGGTAGTAGTTGTCGTGGTGGTGATAAACTGTAGTGATGATGGTGATGATGCTTGTGATGGTGGTGGTGATTGGGGTAGTAGTAGTTTTGATAGTAGGCCTAATTGTGATGGTAATAGTAGTAGTAGTCAATCAATCAATCAATCAGTCTTTATTTCATAATATACATAAATTTACATATATTACATATGGAGGGGAATCAGTCAGAATAGAGTAATAAAAATGTGGTAAAATTATTTACAAATCGACTATAAAAATAATAAAAAAATAATAAAAATAATACCCGCTGTATATCCGGCGGGCATTAATATCAAGCTCATTGGGACACTCGACCAAAAAACAATCCTCACACCGGCGAGCCACAACAAATCCAGTGTGAACGGAATGAATCGGGGGAAACACACGTCTGTGAGGCACCACCACAAGACTTCGACCCACCTCCAGAATGTTCAGAGCGCCAGTGCAAAGACCGCTTCTCGGTCGAGTGTACATATCTGGCACAAATTCATACTGTTCTACTATTAAACAGCAGAAGTTACAAGTTACAGCAAAATGTCATTATGCTATCACATGAACTTGGGCAAGTATCTTACTTACACGCACATTGTAACATTTGACATGTATAGCCATGGTATTGCGCATGGATAGATCATAATATGTTAGCCCATATCAAACAATTACAAACCTGTCTACCTGATTATAATATCACTGGGATTCTTCGTTCTTCATGGTTTTGGATCCAATTTATCCTAGAAATAATAATATCTAATTCTTCAAACGCAATGCTCACATTATAATCTTCCCTCATCAATTAGTAGTAGTGATGATGGTGGTCAAAGTAGTTATGATTGTGGTAGTAGTAGTAATGATGGTGTGATAGTATAACTGATGGTGTAATAGTAGTAGTGATGAGTGTGGTAGTAATTGTGATGATGATGTTTATACTAGCAATAGTGATGATGGTGATAGTTGTTATGGTGGTGGTAGAAGTAGTGATGATGATGGTAAGAGTAGTAGACAGCCTGGGGAACAACAACAACAACTTAATTAGGATAAAGTAGGTGTGCAGTTTTCGCATTACCCCAAAAAAAAAAAAAAAATGCATGCCCAACTCTGCGACCTAGAATTCTGCAAGTAGTATTGAATCTCTTAGGTAAAATCGGTTTATATACAGTATATTATATATATATATATACACCGGTATATACGGTATGTATATATATATATATATATATATATATATATATATATCGCAAATACACATAAGCTACTAAATGTTGTTCATACTCACAGCCGGACTTGAACCACCGACAGTCAGAACAAGTGCCCATAATTTAATCCACTATACCACGGCGTAATAGAGGATATTTGTGTGCAGTGGATTAAAGCAAAGACACTCATCCTGACTGTTGGTGGTTCATGTCCGCCTGGGAGTATATAATTATATATATAATTACATTTATGATCACATTGAATCTTAACCATTGGAATATTTATCTATAATAAGGTCAGTGTAACACTATTTTGTAGCATTTTGAATATGGTGTAATTCAAAATTAAAATATATATAAGAAAGAAATAGTGACCATAATCTGCGACCCTCACCATTCACCTTGACCTTTGTATAACTAAAGCACAATCGTTGCATTGACCAACCGAATTTGCCAGCAAAATTTGGTGACGATACGTAACCCGTTCAGTACAGTTCTGTTGGTTTCATTTCATACTGGATATTAAGATGATTTCATTTAATTTATAAAGGGCCTCCATAAAATTAGCAGGTTTTCAACTATCTTAATTAACCCTTTTTACTACCACAGATCCTTCATAGGCTCCACAATATCGTCTAATAGCTAGAATACAATAACAAATATGACACCGGTACACAGAGTGTTAAACAGTCTAGGAAGAGTTTAAACAAAAGTATTAACACTCTTCTTTTGTTTTTTGCCCTTGATCTATTAACCTCAAGTGTTATTATCAGGAGGTCAGAAGTGTGGGAAGCCATGAAAAGAGTGAAGTTGGGGAAAGCACCAGGAACAGATGGAGTGTGTGGGGAAATGTTGAGGTATGGTGGTGAGATAGTGATCGAATGGGTATGGAAAATGTGCAAACTAGCATGGGAGAAGGGGAGTGCACCCGATGACTGGAAGACTGGCATAATAGTCCCCCTATATAAGGGCAAAGGGGAAAGAGGAGTGTGTGGTAACCACCGAGGAATATGTCTTCTAAGCGTAGTAGGGAAGGTATACAGTAGGGTAGTGATTGAGAGAGTGAGAGTGAGAACGGAGAAATGGATAGGCGACGAACAGGGAGGTTTTAGGAAGGGAAGAGGATGTGTAGATCAGATTTTTACCCTGAATTGTGTTGTGGAGAAGTATCTGGAGAAGAAACAAAAGGTGTATGTTGCCTTTATGGACTTGAAGAAGGCCTATGACAGAGTGGATAGAGAAGGTTTGTGGAAAGTACTTAGAATATACGGAGTAGAGGGCAAGTTGCTGAAAGCAGTGAAGAGCATGTATGAGGGTGCAAAGGCGGCAGTACGTGTGGAGAGTGAGCAGAGCGAGTTCTTTGACCTGAATGTTGGTTTGAAACAGGGGTGTGTGATGTCCCCGTGGTTGTTTACTGTATATATGGATGGAGTCATGAAAGAAATACTATCAAGAGCAGTGGATGTTGGTGTATCGCTGAAAAGGGAGGGAATTGAGTGGAAGCTACCTATACTGCTGTTTGCGGATGATACAGTTCTGATGAGTGATAATGAATGGGAGTTGCAGGGTCTGGTAAATGAGTTTGGAACAGTGTGTGAAAAACGGAATTTGAAGGTAAATGCGGGGAAGAGCAAGGTTATGGTCTTCGAAAGGGGTGAAGTCACAGAGTGTGAGGTGAAGCTGAACGGTCAGGCTATGGAGATCGTCAACTCTTTTAAGTATCTGGGCAGTGTGTTGAGTAAAGATGGGACTATGGATGAAGAAGTGCGGGAGAGGGTACAACAGGGGAAGAGGTTTGTAGGAACGCTAAAAGCAGTAACAAGAAATAGGGTGGTCAGTATGGAAGTGAAGAAGTCCTTGCATGACAGTGTGGTAATCCCAACACTGACTTACGGAAGCGAAGCATGGACGTTAGTTGAGAGACTCAGACCAAGAGTGAGAGCAGTGGAAATGAATGACTTAAGGAGTGTGTGCGGAGTTACATGGAGGGATAGACAGACTAATGAGGAAGTAAGAAGGAGGTGTGGTGTGGATGTAGATGTGCTGGAAAGTGTGAAAAGGAACAACTTGAGATGGTTCGGCCATATGGAACTATGGAAAGCGAGAGAATGACTAAGAGGGTGTACGAGAGCGAGGTGGAGGGACAGAGAGGGAGAGGTAGACCGAATGAGAGGTGGAAGGACATGAACGAAGGCGGTGCTGGTTGGGGGGAGGGGCGTCGACTGACTGGGGACAGAGGTGCATGGGGCGATTCGTTCGTGGCCACACCTTCGGGGATCACGGCGTCAGGCAATAGATAGATAGATAGATAGTTATTATATATATATATATACAGTATATATAATATATATATATATATATATATATATGTTATTTAAGTAAAATGCAACTAACAGTCGTCAGCTTATCGAAAAAAGAAAAAAGAAATTATGATGAAGGTTTACTTATGACCTTCGCCTGTGACCTTGACCATTATGTAGGATTATATTTTTGTTTGCTTTGATGTAACCCTAGAAAATCCAATAAGTGTGTCAAATTTCATTAAAGATCATCAGTTAGTTTCAGAGGTATTAAAGGAATAGTTGATCTTGACCTTTACCCTTCATCTTGACCTTCATGATGTCTGAAAATTTAACATTTTAATTTTCCCGTAAAGCACAACTGTCCTAACACATTTTGTGAAGTTTACATGAATAGTAAAGAAATTAGCATATTGACCTTATATTTGACGTTGACCTGTGATCTTGACCTATCGGCATTCCGAATATGCATGATATGCCGAATGAGAATCTTGCATTAAATAGGAAATACTAGTAACAATCATATTTCGACCTTTAGCCTTGACCTTGACCTTCGACCTTAGAATTTCTTATCAGGGATTCAGTTAGCTTAACATCAACGTTCGTATTGTGAATATGGTGTAATTTGTATAAAAACTTATGATTACAAATAGCGATCATATACTGTGACCTTGACCTTTGACCTTTGACTAAAAAATAAAATACATATATTTGGATGGTCGTCGCATTGACCAACTGAATTTGCTTGTATAATTTGATGACAATACCTTAAACAGTCAAGGAGGAGTTTAGAGAAAGTGACAAATACTCTTGTTTTGACCTTGACCTCTGACCTTAACTACTACAATATGTATGTGAAATTTGATATATAGGATATTTAAGTAATAAGCCATAACACAGCCATTTTTTTTTAAATTTGAGTAATCGTTTTTAATAAATAATAAAAGTTGACCTTTGACCTTGACCTTTATGCAAGAGTACAGTTTTGTTTGCATTGACATTGCCCATGAAAATCAAATAAGCATGCCTAATTTTATTGAAACTCATCAGTTAGTTTTATATATATGAATAGCATAGTTGACCTTGACCTTTGACCTTTATCTTGACCTTTATATGTCTCAACATTTATTATTTTCCCTTTCACTTAAAATGCAACTATCTCACCAAATTTGGTGAACTTGGCATGAAAAGTAAAGAAAATAGCATATTGACCTTTTATTCGACCTTGACCTGTGGCCTTGACCTTTCATATGGAAGTGAATAGTTTATTGTATAACCTTGGCCTAGGTATTCCAAATATATGTGGTAAGCCTAGTGAGAATCTAAGAGCTAGTATAAGAAATACTAGTAAAAAAACTATTTTGACCTTTGACCCTGAACTTTGACCTAACCCTTTAGTATATTTAACTAACATTTGGGCAATACGATATCAAGGTTACCAATACCTTGTATAGTGAAAATGAAGACATTTGAATAAGAACTAAAAATATCTAGTATAAGTTGACCTTTGACATTGACCTGTGACCTTGACCTTTTTGTAGGAGTAATTTGTTTTTTTCATTGACATTGCCAAGGAAAATCAAATAAGCATGACTAATTTTATTAAAACCCATCAGTTAGTTTTATATATATTTATAGAATAGTTGACCTTGACCTTTGAACTTTACCTTGACCTTCATGATATGTCTCAAAATGTGTTATTTTCTTTTTTCATTTAAAGTGCAACTATCTCACCAAATTTGGTGAAGTTTTCATGAAAAGTAAAGAAATTAGCATATTGACCTTATATTTGACCTTGACTTGTGACCTTGACCTTTCATATGGAATTGAATAGTTTCTTGTATGACCTTGGCCTAGGTATTCGGAATATTCATGGTAAGCCTAGTGAGAATCTAACAGTTATTGTAAGAAATAGTAGTACAAAACTTATTTTGACCTTTGACCTTGACCTTTGACCTTACCCTTTAGAATATTTATCTAAAATTTGGTCAATAACATATCGAGGTTACTAGTAACTTGTATAGTGAAAATGAAGACATTCAAGTAAAAACTAAAACATATGAAATATTGACCTTATTTTTAACCTTGACCTTTGACCTTAACCTTTAAGTTAAATTGAAAATTTCTTTTTGACTGACCTTCGCATTGACCAAATTTATATACCTGTGAAATTTGGTGAAAATCCATCGAACGGTCTAGGAGGAGTTACCGGATGGACGACGGACGACGACGGACGACGACGGACGACGGACAAGCTGAATTGTGGTGCACAGTATACGGGCGGGATCTGTGTGTGCGATACCACTCTGCTTTGCAGAGTTGATAAAGTAGAAGTGCTGCTTCGCCTACCATCAAAGCGGCATACCCAACTCTGCGATTGGTTCCTATTACCTTTGACATACAGTATTACCGGTACATATTATTTTGTTTAGTTTCATCAAATTAGACAAAACCTACCTCTTACAACCTATATAAAATTACTGGTATTATGGTTAACAGTGCTGCTAATTAGTACCACCCATGCACTTATAGCTCCCATAAAGGCAAGAGATCTGCTTCCATCAGATCTAAGCAAGTGCATGGTAGGAACAAACCACCAACCTCTTCAAGGTTACACAGCACTTTGTCCTAGTGGATGGAAGCCCTAGGACCATGGTGGACCCCCCTCCCCTTTCCCATATGTACAACCCCAGGGAAATAAATGTACCTTAAAAAGTAATCTTATTGAAACGTCATCTTAAACATATAACCTTACAAAATTAGAATTCTGGCAGCATGCATTCCATTATTTACATTAAACATGTCAGAATCCTCAACCGCCTCTCCTTTTAAAAAATATATAATAAATAAATGTCTCTTACAAATTCATCATATTGAATCGTCATCGTAAATTAAAACACTACTAAATTAGAATTCTGGCAGCATGCAGTCCATTATATACATTAAGCATATGTCGGAATCCTCACCCCCAACGACTTCTGAAAATATATAAAAGGTATCCTGTTTTTTTTTTCATTTTTACAGTTCAAAACATTTGTACTTTTTCATCTTTATGTGCAATATTTACAGTATTTATAAGTATGCAATATGAATTAAAACATAATCCTTACAATAAATGGTAGCAAAGAACTATATTAGACTAAGATTAATAATTGAAAATAAATAAATATAAATGCCTGGTGCATATAATTCTGATAAATTTGCAAACCATAGGGACGCATGAACCAGGTTGTGCATAGTTGATGGTACATGTGGCAGTAGCCTACGCATTACTGTACTTGTAAGTAGCATTCAATTATTCATCAAGTTAATTCCTATAAAAGTACCTTACTATTTAGAAGGATCGCCTGGTTCCACTAGCTACACACATAGCCTATCAGGTTAATATGTCCCGTAAATACATATCTAAAAGTAATTAATAATAATTATGTACAGTACTGGATAATTTGTTCCTACAATAAGGCTACAAGAAATGTCATAATTCCACTATCAGATACTTTAATTACCATACCCATTCATGATATTTTGATACTTTGATAATGTTACTTTCTCTAGATCAACCAATCTTCCCTCCTCTTTGAGTCTTTTCCTCATGGATTTTGTCTTCTTGACTGGCTCAAATCGCTCTAAGTTGGGGAAAGGATGAAATGCAAGGCCTTGGTAAGTTTTTGCTCTAGTTGCTCCGACCAGAAGCAGACCACTGGCAAATTCCCTTTCTCCTGGGTTGAGGATGACCTTGTCGCAAGTTGATCCTTGGAGCTTGTGGATAGATAGAGCATAAACTAGGATTATTGGAAGCATTACTCTTGAACAGTGAACTTTATTAGTCATCCAATCTCTCTGCACTGGGCAGATGGGAACTGATTTACGAATGCTAGGTAGATATGATGGATGGGCCAATGTAATTCCTGAAAGTAGCAATAATAGCAATGGGGAGTGATGGAGGCTTTACATTGTCTTAATAGATGATGGAATGGACTACTCCCACAGCACCGTTAGTGAGGCCAGCTTTGGTCCATAGATTTGATGTGAGCCTAAATACCGATTTTCTGCTGAGGATGATTTTACCTAACAGGCCACAAGCTCTCTCGGATGACTCCTTTGCAACTCCCTTAGGAGAGTTCTCAGCAAAGATCGGAGCAACTGGCTCACCGTTGCCCTTAACTTTGCGGATGTTGTGTTCTACCATATCCTTTTTTAGAGCACATGCATAGATACCATTCTCCAAGAAGTCATGCCTTTCATCAGGTGGTAATAAATCCATAGATCATGCCCGCCACTTATTCCAGTCCATGAGACTAAAACTTCCATCACCTAGGCGTTGAAGTTCTTCCCTGAATGGCTTCTATTCATCTCCTTCTTGCCGCTGAATCTTGTCAAATATGATAGTGTCTTGAAAAAGCTGATACAAATTGTAACCCATTGGTTTCTTAACTTTGTCATTGTAGAGAGAAGAGTCACAGACAGGTGGTAGCTGCTTCCAGTCGCCAAGCAAAATAATGGACCCCCCCCCCCCCCCCCAACCCACCCCAAAAGGCATCTGACAAGTGTGTGGCCTAGCTTCCTGCAGTCTCTGACTAACCTGGTGGAAAGCTTCCTGCCCAATCATTGACTTTTCATCAATCACCAAAATGCCAACACATTTGAATCTCTGCTGAAGCTCTTGCAATCTGTCACCTTGAAGGGGCTCTAATTACTCTTCCCAACTGGCAGGTACAGTAAACTGTGAAGTGGCTCACCACCAATGAGATAAGAAGCTGTACCAGAGGGAGCTGCTGCTGTGATGAAACCAGAACTAAACACAGTTGAGGCATAGCGTTTTACAGTGTTAAGCCAGAAAGACTTCCCTGTGCCAGCTGCTCCAGATATATTAAGTAAGAGCTGGGAAACATTCTCCAGTCCTTTCTCAAATGCTTGTAAAATGAAATTTTGGACGATGGCAAAGGCACAAAACTGTTTGACATTCAATTCATCTGGAAGTCCCCCCATTTCTTCATCCTGTCTCAATGTAGTGTAAGTCTTCTTATTCTCCTCTAGCCACTTTGGTAACTGAAGCATGTCTTCAGGAGTTGGCTCTAATTTCCTAGCATCTTCAGTCCAGTCCACATCACTAGCCTCTACTTGAAACTGTACATCATCATAATCCTGCTCGGCCTCATAATACACCTCTTCCTCTGTATGAATGGGTCTGAGGGATCCCATCCATCCTTCCTGCAAAATAGGTTCATGTAGTGGCTCAGGTTCCACTAACAGTTCAGGCTCAGTATTTACACATTCATCTTCATCCTCGGCATCAGACTCATCTCCAGACTGACTTTCCAGATACTCTTCTCTGATAATTTTAGGGCATTCTGGTAGTGAACTAAAGTTTGAAACTTCCACTTCAAGCTGCTCTTTAGTCATGATATTCTATCTATCTATCTATCTATTGCCTGATGCCGAGATCCCCGAAGGGGTGGCCACGAACGAACCGCCCCCATGCACCTCTGTCCCCAGTTAGTCGACGCCCCTCCCCCCATCCAGCACCGCCTTCGTTCATATACTTCCTCACTCCATCCTTCCACCTCTCCTTCGGTCTACCTCTCCGTCTCTGTCCCTCCACCTCGCTCTCGTACACCCTCTTAGTCATTATCTCGCTTTAGTGAAGCAGATAAGTGAAACAATCGTTCAAATGGTGATGCAAGCATGAAATTTGGTACAGGTATTCTTCAAAGCTCACTTTCAAAGCACATACCGCTGGCCACGCAAAAATTCAATATGGCGACCATTTTTCAAGATGGCCGACACATCTGACTGAGCCCTACTGTTATGGGTCAGTTAATTGAAAGAAAAAGACATGAATACTGTCCAATCCATTTTTTTTCGGCTCTAACATGGTAAGTGAAGGTAATTTTGTCCAAAGCAGTTGCATATTAGACTTTAACTAAGATGGCGTCCAAGATGGCCGCCATTAACCCGAGGAGGCCGGATTTTTTTGGCGATTTTCGGTAGTGTTTATGGCTTAATAGCTAATCAAAGAATAAAGATAGAGAAATGAGTCATAAACCACGTGAGAGAGGTCACTTTCAGCTTTTGTCTCGTAAAAAAATTCAGCTCCATAGGCCCAGTAGTTACTGAGATATTGCTTGTTTTCGTGAGGTAACTTTTCCGTGATTTTCCGTGTTTACGCACCTTTGCCATAGTGAAATTTCCTTAAACCCATTGTGTTGACATCACGGTAGTTTCGGTGATTTTGGAACTCGGTGAAAATTACCGCAAAAGTACCGTGACGTCATACAAGTAAATAGCAGCCATCAGCAGGCTATTTAAAGGCTATTTAAAGCCGTGCTATTTGAGTAGTGTATCGGCCTTCTGGGGTTAAAGACAAATTTTGTGATATCTTGGCTATTATTAGAGCTAGACAAATAATGTTTTCATCTAATCCTACATTTTTGAGGTCAGAGAATTAGAAAGACTTGTCACATTATTTACTCATCAGTAACTAGACAAAGTGAAGGAAGATTATATCGTAGGAAACGGCCTAATTCACACCATTTATACATATCCATTGTGTACAAATAACATTAGTAAAAATACCATAGAATCAAAGACTCACACCTCACATTTGCAAGTGCACAGAGCTGTACAGGAGAGACCCAGCCTGTAGCACTTGCACCTGCTACGACAGTCTGATTTACAGCCACATTTGGTCAGCTGTTCGCAACTCTTGGCTATGGGGGAGTTGGCTGTCCAGAAGACGTGCCATTCTTCACCAACCTTCTGCCATCCCCAGTCAGCAGGACTCTCTGCTTCTGGTTGACACTGGGTTGCTTGGGCCCAAACACAACCAGCCTGGAAAGCAGCTCGTCTAGTGTGCTGAAGCAAAGCTGCTCTTGTTGGTGGAATGGCCTCATAAGGCCTCTGTTTTCTGGCAAACATGTCAAGCCTGGCCTCATCCACAGTGGTAGCAGTGCTGGACCTGTCCTACATCAGTATGACAAACCTCTCCAGTATCTCCAGGCTTCACTGTTCATTGTAAAGCGGTGAATGTTAAGGCTCTCAGCCTATGCCCGAGAGGAAGTAAGTTGGAATATAGAAAAAAATAAAAAAAACATCTTCCACTGTAAGAGGGTACTGGCTCAGCTTGGAGAAGACAGGGGAAGCCTCTGGACAAACATCCCATGTCTGCCAGGCAGTTTTCTTTCCCTTGTTACGGAAGGCTGAAACAGTGTCACACCCTGTGAAGGCATGAAAGAATAACATGCCTTTAGCCTTCTCCTGCCCCCTTTTGAGTGCCTATGTGTAGCAGCTTCCTCTTTGTATCGGGAGTAGCAGTTAAACTGCATCAATTGGGCAATGGCCTGATCAGACTTTGAAACTCCAAATCTCAGTTGAGACTTGATGTCAGCTCCATGTTCAACCATCCCCACAAACTGAAGCAGAAGGGGAGGTATGGCATTTTGCACACAACCAGCTGGAAATGTGCCATCAAATTTTGATTGATGTTCAAGCATGCATTTTCTTAGAATCTTTGCTGCTTAGCAGTGATGAGTGTATCTGAAAAATCAGAAATTTGGGTAATTGCTTTGCCCACATCTTTCTGAAATGCAAGAAGTACATCTCTTCCACTTCTATGAGCTTCAAGTTCTGGAATTTCTTCCAGAAGTTTATCCTTCAGTCTGGTGGAATTTACACGTGGTAAATCCACATCAAGTTGTGCCAGACGCTGTTGGTAAAGGTGGCATATATCTGCCAGGCGAAATGTGACTGGCTCTTCTGAGCATAGGTTGCTTTCAACAATGTATGTCACCAGCTCTGATAAAATTAATGGATAAACATCTGGCTCCAGATCAGTGGCACTTGAGCTTTTCTCAAGGTTTCTCAGGTGGGACCTTTCCCTGTTGTAGAGGGCACTGAGACACACTCTGTGGTACTTTAGCTCCTGTGCAATAGCATCTCCACCACTCAATTTAGCAAGAAGCTTGCCATCGTTAAGTGCCTCTGCACACTCTTGTAGTCTCTTGTTAAGGTTCATGGTCATTACCTGCCTGAGATCAGATGCAGGTGCCACTTTCTCACAAAAAATACAAGTTTGACCATCATAGCTAGTTCGACGTTGCTTTGCATGATTGTCTTCAGACTCACTACTTTGACGATTAGATCGGCGTTTCCTTGCGCGATTCAGCTTGCTGTTGTTAAACAACAACCGGCAGTTGACATGGTATTTTGCCTGATTTCTTCTCAAAGTGGCATCTATGCCGTCACCTTCATCAAGCCTTGTTGGATCCACGATCAATGGCATTTTCTGGATTTCATGAAACATCGGTATGTTGGTAGCCAGCATGGCATAACCGTCATGTTCAAGGGAATAATGGGTTCTAGGTGATGTTAAATATTCACCTATTTTGTCTTTCTGGCAAAGACAACATTTTGACCAGTCAGTTTGTCTTATGGGAAAAATGGATTTTGAATCTGCCATTTTACTTTCTGATTAAGGCCGAGGGTTTATCCTTTTACCACCTTAACGAAATTACACACACATTACTTTATGGGATACAACTAGGTTCGGGTGACCTACACCTAGCCCGATCATTCATCCAGTGCCATTTAAGTCCCGTGTGATCTGTACACCATCCAGGTAAGTACATGAGCAAATCATGTATAGCCCCCTTACCCTTGGCTCGGCTCTCCCGCGCTGGCACACCCTGTCAATTCAGGTGCGGCTATCTAACTCTATCTACTAACTACCAACTACTGTCTAGTAGCTAATTGATATGGGGCTGTTAGAAAGCATTTGGGACACTAAATTAAACTACACTACAACTTATAGTATAGTACAGTAAAATAAGCTGACACTGAACCCCATGCTGAGTTGCACAGCAGCGATGTTACCAGTGTGCCCTGGTTGTGTGTTGACATCACTCTATTATATTTGCAAGATCTCATCACTGCCTCAGTCCTTACTAACAAATGTGAAAATGGCTCCATTGGATTATCTGACCCAAAGAATGTATGTGCACACCAAAAATCATATATATATGTTCAGTAGTTGCTTAGATATGAACATATGAAATTAATGGACGCCATCTTGGATGCCATTCTAAAATTTCAATTATAGACTATGACAATGATTAAAACAGTGCTTCTCATTAATCTGGTTAGCAAGAAACAGTTTTCTCTTAAAATGTTCACCAGGTAATAATTAAAAAAAAAATAAGCAATATATGGTCAGGCACGGCAGCCATCTTGAAAAATGACCGCCATCTTGGATTTTCGCGTGGCCAGCGGTATTTCTGAGAAGAATGGACCTTGAAGGGTACATGTACCAAATTTCATGCTTGCATCACCATTTGAATGATTCTCCTGAAATTTGCAGTTATCTGCTCCACTACTTTCCATACGTTCCATTTGGCTGAACCATCTCAAGTTGTTCCTTTTCACACTTTCCAGCACATCTACCTCCACACCACACCTCCTTACTTCTTCATTAGTCTGTCTATCCCTCCATGTAACTCCGCACGCACTTCTTAAGTAATTAATTTCCACCGCTCTCACTCTTGATCTGAGTCTCTTCTCAAACGTCCATGCTTCGCTTCCGTAAGTCAGTGTCGGGATTACCACACTGTCATGCAAGGACTTCTTCACTTCCAAACTGACCACCCTATTTCTTGTTACTGCTTTCAGCGTTCGTACAACCCTCTTTCCCTGTTGTACCCTCTCCCGCACTTCTTCATCCATAGTCCCATCTTTACTCAACACACTGCCCAGATACTTAAAAGAGTTGACGATCTCCATAGCCTGACCGTTCAGGTTCACCTCACACTCTGTGACTTCACCCCTTTCGAAGACCATAACCTTGCTCTTCCCCGCATTTACCTTCAAATTCCGTTTTTCACACACTGTTCCAAACTCATTTACCAGACCCTGCAACTCCCATTTATTATCACTCATCAGAACTGTATCATCCGCAAACAGCAGTATAGGTATCTTACACTCATTTCCCTCCCTTTTCAGCGATACACCAACATCCACTGCTCTTGATAGTATTTCTTTCATGACTCCATCCATATATACAGTAAACAGCCACGGGGACATCACACACCCCTGTTTCAAACCAACATTCAGGTCAAAGAACTCGCTCTGCTCACTCTCCACACGTACTGCCGCCTTTGCACCCTCATACATGCTCTTCACTGCTTTCAGCAACTTGCCATCTACTTCGTATATTCTAAGTACTTTCCACAAACCTTCTCTATCCACTCTGTCATAGGCCTTCTCCAAGTCCATAAAGGCAACATACACATTTTGTTTCTTCTCCAGATATTTCTCCACAACACCATTCAGGGTAAAAATCTGATCTACACATCCTCTTCCCTTCCTAAAACCTCCCTGCTTGTCGCCTATCCATTTCTCCGTTCTCACTCTCACTCTCTAAATCATCACCCTACTGTATACCTTCCCTACTACGCTTAGAAGACATATTCCTCGGTGGTTACCACACACTCCTCTTTCCCCTTTGCCCTTATATAGGGGGACTATTATGCCAGTCTTCCAGTCATCGGGTGCACTCCCCTTCTCCCATGCTAGTTTGCACATTTTCCATACCCATTCGATCACTATCTCACCACCATACCTCAACATTTCCCCACACACTCCATCTGTTCCTGGTGATTTCCCCAACTTCACTCTTTTCATGGCTTCCCACACTTCTGACCTCCTGATCCCCACCTCCTCCTCCACTACTTCTCTTCTTCTCCCTCCCATACCATATCCAACTATGTTTGCTGGCTCTTCATTCCTTACATTTAGCAACTCATTGAAGTACTCCCTCTATCTTTCGACTCTCTCTTGCTTCTCGTCTAGCATTCTCCCATTCTTATCTTTCACACCCTTACTACCTTCCCTAACTTTCTTGACTTCTTTCCAGAACAGTTTCTTACTCTCCCTCCATTTTACACTCAGATTCCTTCCAAATTCCTCATCTACTCTTCTCATACTTTCCTTCACTACTCTCTTCACCACCCACTTTCTCTCCACGTACATCGCTCGTTTCTGTCTCTCGAAATCTTCATTCCCTCTACTACCCAACCACTCTCTATATGCTTTCTTCTTTTCTTCCACAGCTATTTTTACCTCTTCTGTCCACCATGCTGTACCTTTCACTCCCCTCCCTCTTCTCCTCACTCCAAACACCTCCTCACATGCTGCACAGATCTCTTCCTTAAACACCTTCCTCCATAATTTCCAGGTCGAACCTACCTAGCCGTCTTTCTACTGCTCTCCTGTACTCTTCCCTGATTTCCTCCTCCTGTAACCTCTCCACCCTCCTCACCATTCCACTCGCCTCCCTCCAGCTCTCCTCACCCACTTCTTTGGTATCCTAACCTTAGCTACTACTACATAATGATCAGACAGACCCCCTCCAATACCCCTATACACCCTAGCATCCATCACAGATTTCTTCATTCGTTCATCCACACATACATAATCAATCAATGACTTTCGTTCCACCACTGTCTTATCCTTCATCGTCCACACCCATTTCCATGTGTACCTGTGTATCATTCTGTGTCGGAAGAAGGTGTTAGCTATCCACAACCTCCTCCCCACACATACGTCCACAAGTGCACTACCATTCCCATTCACCTTTGACGGTACCCCCCACCCTCCCACCACTCCCTTAACTTTCCTATCACCCATGATATTGACGTCATTAAATGTGGTACCTGCTTTGAAGACTAACAAAATACTCCTGAGAAACAGAACATACCTTGACTCTTGTTTACCTCTTTTTCTAGGGATGTTATTGAAATTTGGCGTGATGTGGGGACTTTGACTTCACCAGAGAGTTTCCAAGATTTGGTGTACTGTGATGCAAACTCATAAAGATTGATTTTAGAAGGATCTTTTTGCTCTGGTATGGTACCTCTGCAATGCCTGATGATAATGATGATCTGAATCTCGGTTCCAGTACAAACTTGCCCAGTTAAACTCAGTTGCCTGACTTGTATCATTATCTGATGTAGGAGTTTGTACTCTCTGGGTGCCAATGACATTAACTGAAACAAAGGTGCGGCTGAACTCAACAAACTCCAACCCATTCATAATGTGAAGACACTCCTGCTTTGAAAGATCATGTTCACCCACAGTTTTCATAAGAATCTTCTGAAAAGCTTTGCGGACTGGTTCTTCATCTTTAGCACCTCCAACAACTGCCTTACACACTGCAGAAAATGAGGAACTGTTTGGCTCATCTTTCATCATGTATTTCAAAAGGTACCTGATGATCGGAGCATAAGACTGAACAGGCCGACCTTCTACATTGGCACCCCATATTGCAAGGAGTTCTGGTACATGGTGCACAAGAGTACGATGGTTGCGTAGAAATGTTAGTTGTGATCCTACAAACTGTGCACCCATTGAGGCTTCCTCAGTTCTGTGTAAGCTATCCAAACTTGTACCATCAGGAGAAAACTGCTCTTCAAAACCAAATGGATCCATCGGAAAACTAAAGCGAGAGACTAGTTTGCCATCGGAATCTTGTCTTCCTTGCTTTAACACCTTATTGGCGGCCTAGGCGGTCTATTTGACCGTACCGCACAGCGTTTTTTTTTACCCTAAATAGGGTTGTTTATGTGAAAATTTTCATGCCTAAATAAGATCCAGAGTGTAAAACAAGTATCTATCCCTGAAAGAGCGTAAACAGAGCTTTCCAATGACACCCGAACCATCCTTGTACGACCACTGGTTCTCTTGCAACGATCGTGCAACACGAGTGCAAAAACCCTGAAATAAGGTAATTTCCTTACATAATTCCCTGTGTAGCGAGTGAGAAAGGGGGGAGGAAAGTAGAATACAGTTCAGTATGTCCACCACGGTGGTGGGGAGCGGTCATAGGGTTGCTACGCTCGTCCCACCGCTCAGCTCTCTCTCTCAGCAACATTACGTGCTGAAAATGGCGTTGACAGATGTCGTGCACCGCCACATAGTCCAAATTTATTTAACTCGACATATGTTGCGCGCCGCCAGTTAAGGGTTAAGCAGTACCCAAGCTTACAATGGTGTAGCATGGCTCTGTTGATGAGACACTCATACCGTTCTTTAACATGAGTGCAACTGTGCAAGTCTAGGAACCTTTGTCTCAAGATGTTTGTCAATGACCTGTGGATATTCTTGCCATAGGGGTCAGGCCACTCTGCTGGACTGGGATTAGGATGGACTGCTGATATTCCTAGTACTTTAGTGGAATATGTTATGTTATTTTGTGCTTGAATAGTGGCTGCTTTACTTGTATCAGGGAGTTTTGAAACATCTTTGTAGGCATTATTGAGGTCATCATTAGATGGACCACCTCACACTTTCAGAAGAAGATGGGCATGAACAGTACCTCTTGCTTGGACCTCATATCATACAATATAGTCTTCAACCCCCATAGTTGGTAGAACATATTTGAGCAAGGCGTGCAATCTATGATAAAAGTACCAGTCAACTAAGTCTGCATTATCTCTCAAGGCTTTTGATCTTAACAGGTGGTCTTGTGTTGCCTCAATACAGTCATGTCTTTCTTCCTCTGGGACATCATTGAAAGATTTCACAATGGTCTTATGAAGGTACTGTTCTGACCCTGGGAGAAGGCGGTGTAAATCATCCCAGTGAAGGTCTGCAGCAGAAAATGTTTGAAAAAAGTGGAACATATCATGGTCTTCACTATTTATACTAATAAACTTGACCATAGAAACTGCCTGGTCAGAAATGTATCTCATGTATTGTCTAGTTCCAGGAATGGGAGCAGCAAAGTATAATAGCTTGTTTATCAAGTGATTATTGCCTTCATCTACAGCTTTCCTCATCTCAGCCATAGAGACATCACCAGCATATTTCTTTGCAAAAACATTTCCTCTGGTAAGAGCAACATGTCTTCTTAACATGTTAGTGGCCACAAAAGTAAAAGAGTGATGTTTAACAAAGGACCGGTTTAAGCGGAACAGATGCTTAAAGTACTCCTGCTTAGATGGATTTTTACCGATCCTTGGCTTAGTGATGTCGCCCTTACCATCAGGGTAGAGGTCCGGGAAGGCTTTGCTGAAATAGCCTGATATAAACTCTGAACTTGGATTTGGTTGTCTTGTTGGCCATGGAATGCTTACTGGCTTTGAGTCTTCATTTTGGTTTGATGAACTTGGATGCATAGCCTGCTGAATGTTCTCAAGGACAGATTTCTTTGGTGTTGGCAATGCTACAGTGGAAGCTTCTTCAAACATTGAGTCCTCATTGGTGATATTAGGATTCTCTGGTGGAATTTTAAGAAGAGCAGGGTCAACTTGTGGGATGTTTTGAATGTACCGATCTAAAGGGTATTGGTCTGCATTTTCTAAAGATATGTCTATATGGTAGTAGTCCTCATTATTAGCTTTGCGGTACTGTAGTGCTTCGATCATGTTGGCATGATTTACTTGGAATGTTTTATCTTTTATCTGTTCATTTGGATTCTTGATGACAATACATGGTAGGTCCTTGGGCAAACGGGGCAATGTACTGGCCAAATCGGTCACATCTTGATAAAAACTGATGGTGTGACCTCTAGAGGAGGATGACAATGGCCCCATTTTGTAAATAGCAACAGTGGGGAAAATCAAAGAAATTGCAGACTTTTCAATGAGTGACAATCGCTGTAAGCATTCTGGGGCAGGGGATGGAGTGAGATCATTGATGTCATTAAAGAGAGCTGGACACTTCTGGCAGCGCTTTCATTTTTGATGTTTAGAATTAAAGTCTAAGCAAATGTAATTTTCATGACAATTGATGCAAGATTGCCATGATACGTTCTCCAATTCCTGAAACATAGTCTTACCTGCAGCCAACAGAGGGTTCCCATCAAAAACATTATACTCAAAGTCATTAAGTGACAATTGTTCAAATAATTCAGTCCTTATATCAGTGAGACTATTCGGAGTATCCATTACTTCCCTTACCATATTCTGTTCTATCAATCGTTATCTTTGGTCTTCCCTAGCCTGTCTTTTAGCCATTCTCTCACGTTCTTGTTCTTGACTTCGCCGCTGTTCATCTTCTCTTGTTAATCTCTTGGCATCCCGCTCTTTACTTTTCTGATTTTCATCTTCTCTCATTAATTTCTTGGCATCCCTCTCTTTACTGTTCTGACTTTCATCTTCTCTCATTTATCTCTTGGCTACCCTCTCTTTAATTCTCTGACTTTCATCTTCTCTCATTAATCTCTTGGCTTCCCTCTCTTTAACTTTCTGACTTTCATCTTCTCTCATTAATCTCTTGGCATCCCTCTCTTTAATGTTCTGACTTTCATCTTCTCTCATTAATCTCTTAGCATCCCGCTCTTTATTTTTCTGACTCTCATCTTTCCTAGCAGCTCTTTTTGCCATTCTCTCACGTTCATGTTCTTCATTTCGCCGCTGTTCATCTTCCCTCAATAATCTCTTGGCTTCCCTCTCTTTAATTTTCTGACTTTCATCTTCCCTAGCTGCTCTTTTTGCTAGTTTCTCACGTTCTTGTTCTTGACTTCGCCGCTGTTCAACTGCTCTTATTTCCAAAACTAGAATTTCGTATGTAACTTTTATATAATTGAAGGCTGGCCACCCAGCTCAAGTTATGGCAAAATGTTACAGCCAAATCATATTTTCATGAACTCTGTCGGGAATAGTGTGATGATCCCGACAGTTTGAGTCCAATTGGGCATTTGAATTTGGCGGTATTGTATAGCAAGTACGATTTCGGCTAGTTCTTTATGTACTGTAGTTTGTTATTAAGTGTAGGTTAAATATTAACTGTAATGCATAAATATTTACATCAGCTCTAGATGTATCATGAAACCAAATCATAGGTTATAATTATTATGAGCCGGCAGTCATTATGTAACTACGCGAAGCGATAGAACGCCGGCGGTTAGTCTCTCAAAATCAACCATACGATCAACATCTTCCCCCGGCTCTGACTCAACCTATCGTTCACTACATTGGTAAATATTATATACCTATTTGTTGGGATAATTTCATGTACCAGTGAGTTAGTAACCTACACTTAATAACAAACTACAGTACATAAAGAACTAGCCGAAATCGTACTTGCTATACAATACCGCCAAATTCAAATGCCCAATTGGACTCAAACTGTCGGGATCATCACACTATTCCCGACATACTGCCCGCCACCAAAAACAATATACAGTAGCTATATACAAAAAAAAGGATATCAAAGATTCAAAGATCACCTTGGTATTACTTAGATCTCCAAAGATCCACGGAACTCATAGCCGCCCTCCTTTTGGGGCGAGCGCCACAGGAAGCCAGAGAAGGATCAACTGCTCCATCCTGAGGAGCACTGTCACCAGCACTCCCCTGTGGAGGTATATCAGTAGAGTTACCGGTATCATCAGGCAGTTCTACATCCTGCTCCAAGGGGTATAATCTTACGACTGGGCGAGTAGTAATCCCAGTCAAAGTCTGTAATCTAGCAACCCTAATATGACCATCAATGCCCTGGAACAAATTGACAATCCTACCAAGCTTCCAATATAACCTGGGACGCTCATCATGAATCAATACGATATCCCCGATATGAGACCACCGTTGATTCGTCCCCTTGATTACATTCGAGTGACGTTCGCGAAGAGACAGCAAATATTCCTGTGTCCACCTCTTCCATAAGTCGTCTGATACCTTGTTCAAATGCCGGAAGCGACGACGTGTGGCGTCAGCATCCCCGAAAGTAGGGTCTTGTATATCCTCGTGGGTTACTGACGACCCAGGAAAGGGATTAAGATTTCGTCCACGTGTTAGCATGGAAGGCATAATGGGTAAAGGATCATCAAGATCTGCCGAGGTATAGGTCAAGGGCCTGTCGTTGACTGACATCTCAATCTCTGTCAAGACTGTTTGCAACTCCCTTTTGTTGACCAGGGCCCTCCCTAATACCTTCTTCATGGCAGACTTGACAATTCCTATTGTCCTCTCCCAAATCGCCCCGAACCATGGTGCACGTGCTGGTATAAATTGCCATTGACAACTCTTTCCAGTGAGGGTAGACACAACCTGTGGGTCATCCATTATATCCTTGAGATATTTGGATGCCCCGACAAAATAAGTCGCATTATCGCTCAGAATTATTTGAGGGAAACCGTTGCGACCTGCAAAGCGCCTTAGAGTAAGTAAAAACCCCTCATTGGATAAGTCGTCAATCAATTCAATGTGAATCACTCTGGTTACCGCACATGTGAAGAGTACGGCATATACCTTAGCGATATTACCGGGCGATTTCCTAATTTGAATCACTCCCATATAGTCTATCCCGGTTACCTGAAATGGTTCAGTCCTTTGTACCCTGAACTCAGGTAAAGGAGGTAGATCAACTGGGGAGTAAGGCTTACCCTGTAATCTTTTACAGATAGTACAGCTATTGTGGATCCCCTTAATCGCTTGTCGCATCTTAGGGATCCACCAACGTTGTCGCATATAAGCCAGAACATAATTTACGCCAAAATGTAGGCAAATCCCATGCCATTTGCGAATCAACAGTTTGGTAATCAAATGAGAGGAGCTAAGGAGAACAGGATATTTTGCAGAATCAATAATGTCCGCCTTCTGGATCCTGCCTCTACACTTAATTATGCTTCCTTCCATATATAGTCCTAGCTGCCTCATTAAGTTTGAGGGTTTTGCCTTTGGCTCCTTGTTCAGTATTTCATGTTCAGTAGGATAAGATTCTTTTTGTACTAAACTATTTTAGCTTCTGCTGATCTCAATTCATGGAGTCTGATATGCTTCGAATCTTCACTAAGGAAAGACCCATGAGCCCGACTTCTCATGTTGTTAATGAAACGGTATATCCATGCAAATACCCGTATTACTTGATCGTAGCTGCCGTAACGTTCCCACTCTACCAACTTGTTATCCTGATGTGTAGTACTCACAGTCGAACTACTTAACACATCATCTTGGAGCCGACTTGATGGATCAGATATGCATTCCCTGAAATCCTGAGGCCATTCAGTTGGAGATATATGCCATGTAGGCCCTTGCCACCAAATAGAGGATGACATAAACTGATGCGCCGAGATCCCCCGGGAAATTATGTCACCGGGGTTATCCTTGGTGCTCACATAGCGAAATTTAGCTGTAGGAACTAAGTTATGTATCTCATCAATGCGATTGGAAACATAAACAGGTAACACCTTCTGGCTGTGTACCCAAGAAAGTGCTATTTGACTGTTGCTCCAGACATAGACGTTATTAATCTGTAGTATGTCTGTATAAACATCCAGTGTAAACTTTATTAGACGAGCAGACAGAAGCAATGCAGTAAGTTCTAATTTAGGAACTGTAATTTTCTTAATAGGGGCTACTTTGGCCTTTGCTATAGCTAGTTTCGCTTCACTACCATTGCATAAGTATATGGCAGTACCGTACGCACTATTACTGGCATCAGCAAAGGCATGTAGATCCACCTGTTCACCACGTATAACTTGACGATCAAGTTGAACCTTGAAACATGTGAAAAGGTCCGACTGAAAGAACCGCCAAGTATCTTGTAGCTCAGTCGGGAGTGGTGTGTCCCAATCTAGTTTTAGCTGCCACAGTTGCTGTAAAAACATACGAGCACGAATAGTGACAGGCAGCAAATAGCCTAGAGGATCAAACAACCTCGCAGACAAGCTTAAGCAGTTCCGCTTGGTCATAATCTCACTGTCGCATGGTGTGTGACAGAAGGAAATACAATCTGTGGTAGTGTCCCATTTGTGGCCTAAAAACTTCACCTCACTATTCTCAGTTGCTACACCGTCAGAAGCAAATTGACCTTTCATAAGATCACTATTAGTGGCCCATTCTCTCAAGTATAAAATTAATGAGCCTTGGCAAATATATCACGGATCTCCCAGCATCTCTTGAGCAATAAATCTTCATCGTCTCCAGTGCCTTGAAGATTGTCCACATAGATCCCCCGCTTGATCTCATTCTTGAAGTCAGGATCTAGTCCAGCCTCCTCAAAGATGTCACAAGATAGTAGCGTTGAGAAGGAACTGGGAACAGGTCGCTCCGAATAAGACGACTCTGAATCTGTAGACCAGATACTCTGAATCTTGATCCATTGGGTCCCTTGGCCATAAAAATCTTGTCGAGTCCCTGTCTTCACGATGGAGTTGAAGCATCAGGAAGGCCTTCTCAATATCGGCGACCCATGCAAATTTATGACATCTGAAGCGTAACATAATTTGCGCGAGATCAGAGACCAGGGACGGACCCGTGTACAGACAATCATTCAGGCTATAAGAGCGATCACTGGATTTTGCTGAGCAATCATATACAATACGAACAGGAGTGGTGGAACTGTCCTTTTTTATCCCATGGTGAGCAAGGTAATGAATGTTATCCCCATACTCACCGGGATCTACTCTCTCAACAAAACCACGTTGTACTTGCTCTTCTAGTACTGCCGCATAAGTCTCGCAATAATTTTGATCCTTGACAAACTGCTTCTGAAGGCCACGTAATCTACCAAGTGCTAGATGGAAATTTGTAGGTTATTGTCATTCCAAGGGAGCCTTACCACATACTGACCCCTGCCAGAGTCATACGTTACAGTATCTTCGTACGAGTTCAACGCTAGCTTGGACTCCCGATCAAGTTAATGTGGGTCAATTCCAATATTATCTAATCCCCATAGCTTGTCTATATCAGTGCATGGATTATCAGGAACAGTAGACTTAACGTATTTGTCTATGGGGCTTACTGCTACTTTAAGGACCGTAACTATCTCCACCTTTGTGTCTTGAGATGAAGTTGCATAGGATCCAGAAATGGCATACCCTTGTATCGTGGGGAGCAATATCAGCTTATCTATCCGCCGATATCCAGGGTGAACCAGGTCGTAGTAATAATCAGCTCCGACCAGTAGCTTAATTCCATTGTTAGCAGAGTTGATCATCAGCCAGTTTAAAACCCTTGCTTCTGAGATATTTCAATTGTGGTTGAATCTCTGATGCCACATAGAAACTAGGAAGTTTGTCGACCACAACAGCCTTGATGGGACATACCTTCCTTCTATATACATATGAAATCTCTACTATATCATAGTCACTGGAATCTACTTCACCAGTGAAACCATGGAGACGCAAAGTCTCTTGACCCTTGCTGGTACACTTGAGCTGTGGCAATGATGACCGCAGAACGAATGACCTCTGTGAGCACTGGTCGAGTAAGGTACGCGTCATTACATGCTTATTATTACTCCCCACTACTGGCAGCATTATAGTAGGAAGCATTTGACACTCTCTAGAACAGTGGTTCTTAACCTTTTTAGCACCGCGCCCCCCTTTGGTCAGGACTGTATTCATGATCCCCCCCCCCCCCATACCTCTGAAGCCCAGATTTTTTTTTTTTTTTATCCATTCCATATGGATGCTTAAGACGCAAGATACTGTAAAAAGGTCGAAAAAATAACCAATCTGCATGCAAGGATTAAAACTGATTAATCGTTTGATGTCAACACTACATGTGTTTGCCCGGAATGACGGTTGTGATTTTTTCCTATCAAAGTTTCTTATTTATATATATCTTTGCGATTACCCTGTATGCATTTGAATGGCCTAGCCCTATTTTGAACTTTGATTACCCCACGCCCCCCCTAGCATTGTCAAACGCCCCCCTAGGGGGGCGCGCCCCCCAGGTTAAGAACCACTGCTCTAGAAGCAATGGACATAGCAGATACTTTATTACTCTCGCTTTTATTTTTATCATGTGACTCTTTGGTGGTTCTCTCATTTTCTTTGCCGTCGTGCCGATCAAACTGGGTACAAAGGGAAAACCAATGTTTCCCCTTGCAATACTTACAGGGTTTGACGAAGGAATTGGTGCAAGTACTGTTGAAGTGGTCTCTTGCCAGACAACTGGTACATAAATGAAATGATTTAGCCTTGCCAATTTTCTGTGTAGCCTTAGAATATTTAGGACATTGGTACCATGGATGACCGCGTACACTACACAACTTACAACCTGATGATGTCGTCCTCTTCTGTTTAGGAGATATCTGTACCGGGACAGCTGCAGTGGATGGCGACATCTCCACTTGTCGGTAGTGTCCAGTACTCTCCATATTGAAGACTTCGGTCTGGAATTTCTGCACCAACGCTTCTAAGTCCAGTGGAGTGTCGCTTAATTGCCGTCTAATTATTTCCTTAAAGGGAGGGGGTACCTTGCTCAAGATGTTTACACTGTAGATTTCCTCCTTCGTGATGGCCATCGTCTCCATTGACCGGAGGAGGCTCTCAAAAGAGGCATAGTACTCCTTTAACTCGGTCACATCGTACGATGGAGGATCTAGAGCGAAGAATTTTGTTATTAATGCTGTCTTTATTACTTCCTCTCTCCCATAAGTTCTTTTCAATAGCTCCACTGCAGACTCATAGCTTGTAGCTTCTAGCTTGTACCCCTGTATCAGCTTCAATGCCTCCCCTTTCAACTGTCCTCGGAGATAAGTAAACCTTTGGATGGATGTAAGGTCTTATTCCGATGAATGGAACACTCAAATATATCCCAAAATCCAGTCCAGGTAGTTGGATCGCCGGAAAAGGTAGGCAAAGTAAGCTTTGGAAGGTTAAAACCAGTTGCTTTTGGATTACCGGTATCCTTAACAGGGTGTGATTCTTGAGTTGAAGCTAATCTGGCTAAGGCTGTATTAACATCTTCAATATACTCCAGATCTGATGACATTTCTTCTTCCACATCTTCAGGACTGGACAACAAACCATATACCTGCTGAGCATAACTATCAAAGGTGGCTAGCGATTTAGTTACAGTAGCATTCTTGCCCTTTATCTGATCAGCCGAGGCATTGTCTAGAAAATCATCAAGATCTCTTAAACATTTATTCAAACTTCCCTTCATCCCTCCCTTTAAAACCTTAAGTTTCTTTAAATCTGTCATCGTTAAGGTCTAATTCTTAGTAACTTAAACTACAATGAGGTCCGACTACAGACTGTTAATCGCTTAGGAATCAACAGCGGCAAACCCCATTACTCAAGAAAATTACATAGTAGTTTCATCCCTATTAATATAAATTATCTAAAGGAAATTATCTAACTGAACAACAACATAAGGTACACCGGGGCTATCAATGAGGAGACTGGCTACTGCGACGACGCAAGATAGTCCCTTACCATCTTAACGACCTGGGCCAACAAACGATCACTGCCTTCATGGGTGAGGTGGACGCCGTCCTCGGACATGTACTGGCTCCCAAAACTATATGGGGAAAATCGACCACCAAGGTGCTTGTGCTTTCTCTTGAGGAGAGCATTTACAGAATTCTTAACCTTGTGGTACTCACCTGCCGGAATACCCCGAGGAGACGCCCTTTGCTCCAACCCCAATACAAGGCAGCGACCGTTCGTGGATGCCTCAATCTCAAAGGCCAAATCCTTGATCTTCGTCGCTAGCTCCTGTGGGACCACCCCAGAGACGACGTCGTTGCCGCCCAACACCAAGACAGTGATTTCGGGCCTTAGGCTCAAAAGATCTTCCCAAGCTGGTTTGGATCTAATGCTATCGAGAGTGGCTCCTGGGGCACTAAACGCCCTCAATACAAAACCCGGGTCGTAAAACTCTCGGCGGGAGACTTGTAGGCGATTGACATAAATGTGGCCTAATATGCCCACCACTTTCCCCGGGCTCTGATTGTAAGAGGAGGATGGTATAAAATTCACCCCAATGCCACTCCCTGACGCAGCTGTGGGATGATTCCTTTGAGCCATGATGTACCGAAAACAGAATTATATACTAAATCCATTCAAAATAAAGGGTAAGGTGAAGCACTAACTAATTGAAGCCCTTTATAGGTAAGCCCAGATTTCTTTTTGTTTATTTTTGTTTTCTTTTATTTTATTTTTGCCATTAAGCCACAATCATGAGGTCTGACTATTGACTGTCAATCGCTTAGGAATTAGCAAAGACCGACACTCATGACCGTCACTATAAGCAACTAAGCCTAGGCTATGTTATGAAATTGAAATAAACAAGGTCACATGAGAACCCTCCCCTCCCAGCAAAATTAAAGATGAGTCTCACAAAGACAAAACATACAGAACACCATAGGCCTACCACCAAAGCGAAAGAAAAGCAACCACAGACACTTGCTGGCCAAGCCTAGCTCAACCGCCCGAAATGGGAACCAACGAAAATACCCTCACACCAAGCACCAGCCCAGGAAACCCTCCAATAAATGTAAGGAGCACAACGTCCAAAAATCAGGATACTAGCCCCAAAAAACTAAAGAGACGGCGCCACCCTGAACAAAAAAACAAAAACAAAAATCGAGGGAAAAAGCTAGGCTAATAAACTAGTGAAAGGGCAGTCGGCCCAACAACGTACGAGGCGGCAGCCATTTGCAATACCAAGTGTAGTGGAAGTAAACAAACGCTATAATGGCAAGATACTAAGTACCAAAGCACGAAGGACCATATATTTGTAGGGAATTTAGATAGATAAACTTGACATTATAATTAACAATACTTTTAAAGAAAATTATTCATCCAATTATTATCTTATTCCAAGAGAAACAAGAACATTTATTTCCAGCAATAGGCAAACCCTGATCACAACAGTTATAATTATAGCCTAACTACCAAACTCTGAACACAACAGTAATATAGGCTAGCCTAACTACCAAACCCTGATAACAACAGTAATATAGCCTAACTACCAAACACTGATAAAAGTAATAGCCTAACTACCAAACCCTGATAACAACAGTAATATAGCCTAACTACCAAACACTGATACAAGTAATAGCCTAACTACCAAACACTGATAACAACAGTAACATAGCCTAACTACCAAACACTGATAAAAGTAATAGCCTAACTACCAAACACTGATAACAACAGTAATATAGCCTAACTACCAAACACTGATAACAACAGTAATATAGCCTAACTACCAAACACTGATACAAGTAATAGCCTAACTACCAAACACTGATAACAACAGTAACATAGCCTAACTACCAAACACTGATAAAAGTAATAGCCTAACTACCAAACACTGATAACAACAGTAATATAGCCTAACTACCAAACACTGATAAAAGTAATAGGCTAACTACCAAACACTGATAACAACAGTAACATAGCCTAACTACCAAACACTGATAAAAGTAATAGCCTAACTACCAAACACTGATAACAACAGTAATATAGCCTAACTACCAAACACTGTTAAAAGTAATAGCCTAACTACCAAACACTGGTAACAACAGTAACATAGCCTAACTACCAAACACTGATAAAAGTAATAGCCTAACTACCAAACACTGATAACAACAGTAATATAGCCTAACTACCAAACACTGATAAAAGTAATAGCCTAACTACCAAACACTGATAACAACAGTAACATAGTCTACCAAACCCTGGTAAAAGTAATAGACTAACTACCAAATCCTGATAACAGTAATAGTCTAACTACAACAGTAATAACCTATATCTTAAGTTTGAGCACTAGGCGTACAGTAATAGTCTAACTACAACAGTAATAACCTAAATCTTAAGTTTGAGCACTACAGTAGGCTAATAAACTACCTTTTAAACCCTAAGTTAAGCCATATAATTAAGGAAGACAATGTTGTATACTACTACTAGTAATTAGTTTCAAACATAAAAAAGGGGCACAATATAGCTATATTTAATTATGAAGAACTTGGTTGAAAAGAATCAATATTTAAAGTAATAGACAACCTTACAATTTTATATTATGTTCCTTCCAACAACCAACTATACTCCTAAAATCGATTAATGAAATTTACAAACACATGTGGCAGTCCGTGGATTCGAATCCAGGATGCTCACACCGAAAATCAACACCTTATGCATCGCACCACGTAGACAGTTAAAGAATGGTGGACACTGCCTACGATTTATTATGCAACTTCGAATCCTGCATATCAATCTAAGCATGTACACACATCCCAACTGCAACTCACGTAGGCTATGCATATGTGAATGGAAAGAGCAATTAATGGGGCCTTAACCACTAGGGAAGTCCTCTCGATAAATTACCCCTGAACCAATATCAATTATTATGTTCCTTCCAACAACCAACTATACTCCTAAAATCGATTAATGAAATTTACAAACACATGTGGCAGTCCGTGGATTCGAATCCAGGATGCTCACACCGAAAATCAACACCTTATGCATCGCACCACGTAGACAGTTAAAGAATGGTGGACACTGCCTACGATTTATTGTGCAACTTCGAATCCTGCATATCAATCTAAGCATGTACACACATCCCAACTGCAACTCACGTAGGCTATGCATATGTGAATGGAAAGAGCAATTAATGGGGCCTTAACCACTAGGGAAGTCCTCTCGATAAATTACCCCTGAACCAATATCAATTATTATGTTCCTTCCAACAACCAACTATACTCCTAAAATCGATTAATGAAATTTACAAACACATGTGGCAGTCCGTGGATTCGAATCCAGGATGCTCACACCGAAAATCAACACCTTATGCATCGCACCACGTAGACAGTTAAAGAATGGTGGACACTGCCTACGATTTATTATGCAACTTCGAATCCTGCATATCAATCTAAGCATGTACACACATCCCAACTGCAACTCACGTAGGCTATGCTATGGTAGACCCTAATTCAGGTAGAACTTCCTAACCTTGAGCAATCAAAGATTATGCCAAGTTGAAAATTGAAGGAAAATCATATACCTGTATATAAATATTACTGGGCCACATACACTACTATCTTATACTTATAATATCCTTCTTAAAAATAAGAAGGAAATATACAAAATAGGCACAAATTTATATTAAAAAGGGCATAGGCTAAGCATACCTTGATTACTGGGCCACATAGTTTAAGGCTTCTACTATACTGTACTTATAATATTCATCTTAAAAGTGAGAAGGAACTATACAAAATAGCCACAAATTTATATTAAAATGAACATAGCATACCTTGATTAGGCCTACTGGGCCACATAGTTTAAGGATTCTATTAGGCTATATTGAACTTATATTCATCATAGACATGAGAAGGAAATATACAAAATAGGACATATGCATAAATGTATATACAAATGGTCATAAGCTTACCTTGATACAGTCCAGATCATCAGGTGGTATAGTAATCACAAGTCCATCCTCTCAAGTGGCAGTGTATGTATCACTTGTCCTCAGGGTCCTCTCATGAAGAAATGGATCACTAGTGGCCAGGGTCAGGCAGCAGAGTGTCACAGATCCCCCCTTTGTTGTTGTTGCTCCTCCGGAGTCCTGGCCGCTACTGAGGTGACAATTTGTTTTATTATTATTATTATTATAATTATTATTTTTTTTTTTTTTTTTTTTTTTTTTTTTTTTGAGAACTAATCCGGGTCTTTTTCTTTTGACGACCCGTTCTCTAAGCTGAATATTGTAGCTAGACGGCAGCCTTGCTCTGGAGCTGGACTAGGTGAGAATTTGAGTTAATCTAGGCTTTCATCTTGGTGGGGGATACTCTTGGACTGTCCTGATGAGATCTTCTATGTGGTTCTCTGTAATTTCTTGAACAATTCCGGTCGCTGCTCCTTTCGCTTCTTCACTCTGTGGATGTGTCTCTGGAGTGTTGGTTCTTCTGCGTAGCTCTGTGGTTGGGCACTGGAGAAGATAGTGGAGGAGTGGCTCAGTTGTGGATACCTGGCAGTGCTCGCATGTCCTCTCGGCTCTTGCCTTGATCTCGGTGAGGCACCGGTAGCCCAGCCGAAGGCGGTGTAAGTTCACCCTGGTATCCCTTCTGACTGTGCGAGGCAATTGGAGGGATTTGCCTAGGGTTGCCTGCTGGTACCAGTGGGCCGAGTAAGAACTATTGAGCACTGCCCTGTGTGCCTGTTGTCTTAGTTCAGTAGCCATCTTGCGGGTCTTGTTTTTTATTTGCGACAGTGATATGTGGACTTGCAGGGTGATGTTTGCTAGATTGGATACTTTTTTGGCCACTTCGTCGGCTTCCTCGTTTCCCTGAACCCCCACGTGGCTAGGGATCCAGAGAAAGGTAACCTGTCGGCCCTGATCTGATGTGTTTCTTAGTTTGGCCCATATGTTGGTTGTTAGTCCAACGTTGTCCTTGTACCTTCGGCTTTGTATTGTGTCCACTGATGATCTTGAGTCTGTGATCATAAGGATGTTTCCCTGTTTTGGCTCGGCGTGTCTTAGTGCTTGAAGAATGGCCGCAAGTTCAGTCTGGAGAGAGGAGCAGCCATCGGAGGCTCTCCACATGTGGGCTTCCCTGTTGATATTGAATGCTGCTCCGCTACGTCCAGAGACTGGATCTGCCGAGCCGTCCGTGTAGTAATCAGTGTATGGTCACTTTGTAGCTCTTCGATTGACCGTTCTGCTTGCCGTTTGAGTCTGCCTGGGTCTGTGTTTGTGTTTCTGGCTCCGTCGGCTCCGTTCTTGTATAGGACTTGGTGTCTTGTCCACGGGGCCTTGGCCGTCCAGTCAGGGCTGGGGCTGTCGGTGCCTTGGGCTATAAGGTGTGTTATGCCCATTCGGTTTGTCGTGTCTGCGACCCTCTTGATCCAGGTTTTGCTGGGGAATAGGTCCCTTCTCTGGGGGTGGCTGCCAGGATCTTGCGAACTAGCCCGCTTTGGTGGTTCTTTGAGCTTAGTCGTGCAACGAGGCATGCTATGTTTTTGGTGATCCGTATCCCAATGGGGTCAATTTGAGTTTCGACTTGAAGGTTGACTATCCTTGTCCATTGAGGGGCTCCCAGCATCAGTCGTAGCACCTGGTTTGTGCAACCTCTAGCCTGTGGATCTTCGTGGTTTTTAGGGTGGCCAGCGCGGGGGAGGCGTAGTCAATCAGTGACCTGACTGCGTGAGTGTAGTACGTTCTGAGCACGTTGATGTCTGCCCCAGTCCTTGTGCTGGTGATAGCCCTCATAACTTTGATCCTGTTGACCATTCGCTCTCTGAGGTATTCCACTTCTGTTTGAAAGTTGAGTCGGTCATCAAACCAGATGCCTAGGCATTGGTGGGTTTTGACCCAGTCAATGTCCATTCCCTGAATCTTAAGCTTTTCTGCAGGGGTGCTGAGATTGACTGCCATAGCTTTGGTCTTGTGGCCGTTGATCTTCAGTCCACCAAGTTTCCGGCAGGTCTCTTCTATCATGTTGAGGGCTATTTGTGCCCGTCGGACCTTGTGGTTACCCCGCACTATGAGTTGCAAGTCATCAGCGTAGCAGAACAGTTTGACTGCATACCCCAAGCCCAGGGAGATCAAGATTTCCATAAGCAGGTTGAAGAGGTACGGGCTGAGTATTCCTCCCTGCGGTGTCCCGTTCTCAAATTGGTGATTAGAAGAGACCTGACCTTTGCGCTGCAGTTTGTAAGGTAATCGTCTACCCAAGCCAGGAGTCTCCCCTTAACTCCCTTTCTTACTAGGTTCTGAAGGATTGCGTCTCTGCTTGCCAGCTCGAAGGCCTTTTCCAGGTCTAGGAAGACTACTAGGGCCTTCCCATCGTTGATTTCACCCAGGATTGTTAGCCCTGGCATCTCTTTATATACACCCCCTCTCGCAGTCCCCCATACTTAGCTCTGATTGGACGTGAGCATCCTTGGTCTTACATCTTACATCCTTAGATGGGGAGATTGTAGGCACCAATCGATCAGGGCTAGACCCAGGTGAGGTTATAGGCATGTGATAAAGAGTCGCTGGAACTCCTGTTTCACTTGCTTGGCCTCTCTTACTGATTTCCTTTGTGCCTCATTTACACTGAGAGCAATCCAGCTAGCTCTCTCAAACACCTCCTCCTCCTATCCACTTCACTACACTAAACATGCACACCACACTTCATTCCTCCACACCAAAATTTAAAAAATAAATAAATTATGAATTCCAGCCCAGCCTCGGAGTCCCCAGGGGGGGGGACCATAAATGCCCCCACCCAACCGACCATCCCCTGACGACCCCACACAATTACCTGGACCTCGGCCTGTTACTCTTTCTATTAATTTCTGCAACATTCGTGGACTTTCCTCTAACTTTCACTCTGTTGAGCACCATCTCTCCTCCTACAAACCTGATCTTCTCTTCCTCACCGAAACTCAGGTGTCTGTAGCAACATCCAGCAGCCCCTTCTCTGTATCCTCCTACTTTCTCTATCCTAGTTTCAAAGCCAAAGGCGGATGTTGTGCATATGTGCACAACAAACTCACTTGCTCTCGTGTTCCCGATTTCGACTCCTCTGAATTCTCAACTTTATGGCTCAAACTTTCCTGTCATTCTCTTACTAAATATTTCTGTGCTGTCTATCTTTCCCCTAACTCTACCAACTTTCCCAAATTCTTTGACTATCTAAACTCTACAGTGGAACACATTCTATCCATTTCTCCTTTCTCAGAAATCTCCATCTTAGGAGATTTCAACGTTCACCACCGCCAATGGCTCTCCTCTCACACTACTGATCCACCTGGTGAACAAGCCTACGTCTTTTCTATCATAAATGACCTAGAGCAGTTGTTCAGCAACCAACCCGTATCCCGGATCGCATCGGAGATCGGCCCAACATTCTTGACTTGTTTCTAACTTCTAACCCTTCTTCTTATACTGTCGATCTTTTCTCTCCTCTGGGCTCCTCCGACCATAAACTTATCTCTGTCACCTGTCCTATCTCTCCAGTACGGCCACCCGATCCTCCTAGCCGGCGGCGCTTGTGGCACTTTGGCGCTGCCGACTGGGAGGCTCTCCGGCAGTACTTCTTTGATTTCCCATGGAATGATTTCTGCTACCGTGGCCGGGGACCCTCGGAGAGTGCTGAACGCATTACCGAGGTAATCCTATCGGGCATGGAAGCATACATTCCATTCTCTTTCTCTCAGACTAATGCTAAAAAATCTTGGTTTACTCACGCCTGTTCTACTGCTGTCCGCAATAAGGAGGAAGCATTCAAACGGTACCGACGCCTTAAAACTCAAGACTCTCATTCTTCTTATGTTTCTGCCCGGAATCAAGCCAAATCTGTTCTTCGACTTGCCAAACACTCTTTCATCAATAATAAATGCACTGAACTATCCAACTCTAGCTCTTCCCAAGCTTTCTGGCATCTAGCCAAAAACCTCTCCAACAATTTATCTTCCTCATCTTTCCCTCCCCTTTCCCACTCTGATGGCACAACCATCACTTCTTCCTCTGACAAAGCTAAACTCTTCGCTCAAACTTTTGCTAGAAACTCCACCTTGGATGATTCCGGTGCTATTCCTCCCTCTCCGCCCTCCTCTCTCTTACTTATGCCTAATATCCTAATCTCTTCTAAAGATGTACTTTCTACCCTCTCTGGGCTTAACACTAATAAGGCGTACGGTCCGGATGGTGTTCCTCCTGTTTTCTCAAAAACTGTGCTTCCGTGCTGACTCCCTGCCTAGGCAAACTCTTTCGTCTCTGTCTATCCTCTAACGTCTTCCCTTCATGCTGGAAGTTTGCTCACATTCAACCGGTCCCAAAGAAGGGTGACCGCTCTCAACCCTCCAACTATCGTCCAATTGCTCTCATCTCTTGTCTTTCTAAAGTTTTTGAAACTATTCTTGCTTCCAAATTTCTTAAGCATTTCTCTTCTCATAATCTGCTCTCAGATCACCAGTATGGCTTCCTTAAGGGTCGCTCTACTGGTGATCTTCTTTCATATCTTACTAACTCTTGGTCATCCTCCTTTCGGGACTTCGGTGAGACTTTTTCTATTGCACTAGACATATCGAAAGCCTTCGATAGAGTCTGGCATAAATCTTTAATTTCTAAACTACCCTCCTTCGGTTTCTATCCCTCCATCTGTGCCTTTGTCTCTAATTTCCTTTCCGGCCGTTCCATAGCCGCGGTTGTGGACGGCCATTGTTCACTTCCTCACCCTATAAACTCCGGTGTTCCTCAGGGCTCTGTCCTATCTCCTATTCTCTTTCTAATTTTTATAAATGATCTCCTTAACTGTACCTTAATTCCCATCCATTCATACGCAGACGACTCAACCTTACACTACTCCATTAGTTTTTCAGAACGCCCCAGCCAGCAATTCCTCAACGACAAACGTAATGAAGCCATAGAACTCTTAAATTCTGATCTTAATACTATTTCCAATTGGGGCAGAGAAAACCTTGTTAACTTTAATGCTTCCAAAACCCAATTTCTCCATCTATCTACCCGTCAGGATCTCCCAGCGGACTATCCCTTATTCTTCAACAATACAAAAATCAACCCTTCATCTTCTCTCAATATTCTTGGTGTCTCTTTTTCTTCTGCTCTCATTTGGAAGGACCATATTACCAGTCTTGCTAAGGCAGCCTCCCAGAAGCTGGGTGTGCTCAATCGCCTTAGGGGGTTCTTTTCCCCAGCACAGCTTCTTGCTCTGTACAGGGGCATAGTGCGCCCTTGTATTGAGTATTGTTCACATGTGTGGGGAGGTTCCTCTCACACCGCTCTCCTAGACAAAGTTGAAAGGAAGGCCTTTCGTATCATTAACTCCCGTCCACTCACCAACTCTCTGCAATCTCTCTCTCTCTCTCCGCCGCAATGTTGCATCTCTCTCGCTATTCTATCGCTACTATAATAATCAGTGTTCCTCAGAGCTATCCCAGTGCATACCACCTCCTTTACGTAGGGCACGTGGTACCCGTCTTGCAACTCAATCCCACCCCTACTCTGTGCAACTCTCCAACCCAAGAGTGAAACGTTACTCTCAAACTTTCTTCTACTCAACAGCTGAGCTCTGGAACTCTCTCCCAGAATCAGTCTTTCCCTCTTCCTATGACTTAAATTGCTTCAAACTCCGTGTGTCCGGGCATTTTGGCTCGAACGTCCCTTGATTTTGGCCCTGTCACTCTTTCAACTATGGGGGAGGCACTCGCTATAGGCAGTAATGCCTTTTGCCTCCCTCAATCACATAGAAAAAAAAAAAAAAAAAAATCTACTGAATGCTGATTGGTTGTCACATATTTTGTCATTTTCAAATTTTTCGTTCACTTGTTTGCTTTATTGTTTCTCAAATATGTATTCATTTCTGAAGAAAAAGACCCAACTAATATGATATTCAGCCAATCTTCTCCATTTACATCTATACTTTTTGTAACTCCATGCATGACTTAAATTTTTATATTTTTCGTTCAATCTGTTATTGTTTTGATGGGTAAATACTCCTAGATATATATTTTGAAAGAAAGTGAATAATTATGGCGAAAGGAAAGGAGGGGAATGGGAGAGATAATTATTGTATGGAACATTACCCTGCTTATTACATAAAGAAAGTTACGTACGGTAATCTATTTCATATTAAACATTTCAAGATATAATTATGCATGTTTGTGTTGTTTCTGGCTAATATTAGACGATTTTATACAGAAGGAAGGTTATGGGAAAGTCAGAGGGATAATTGAGATAGTCTTCACTCTTTTAATTCTCACAGATCCTTCCTAAACTGCATAAAAAGTCTAAATATACTCAAAATAAGCTTTCAAAATGTGGCATAATCCTCAAGGCGGTAAGTAAATATCTTTCTTGTGCTGACATTATAAAAGTATTTATTAAGGGAAAATGTAATGTCTATAATTGAAAGTTTTGTTTTCATTAATGTAAGTTATGTTTGGCAAATTTTCTTAATGTTGGCTCCGAAACAATTGCAGTTGTAAAGAATGCAATTAATATGTTGCGTTTATATTGTATTAAGTAAAGAAAATATTATGAAGGAAGGTAAATGGTAAAGGCAAGAGTTATTTCATACCTTGAATATTCTAAACAAATTAATTTAACCCTTAAAGCATAACTGTGTCAACGAAATTTGTGAAGTGTGCAATGAGCATATTGACCCTATATTTGAACTTGACCTTGACCTATCAAATGGAACTATGTTTATTCCTGTATGACCTTTAAAAAGTAATAAGCAACTAACATAGCCAGTTTTCCGAAATTTGAGTAATCTTTTTGAATTAATAATAAATTTTGACCTTTGACCTTGACCTGTGACCTTGACACTTATGTAACAGTACATTGTTTGTTTGCGTTGGCGTTGCCCAGAAAAATCAAATACTCTTGCCTAATTTCATTAAAACCCATCAGTTAGTTTCATATATATTAATAGAATAGTTGACCTTGACCTTTATGTCTTAACATGTATTATTTTCCTTTTCACTTAAAGTGCAACTATCTCACCACATTTTTTAAAGTTTGCATGAAAAGTAAAGAAAATAGCATATTGACCTTTTATTTGACCTTGACCTGTGACTTTGACCTTTCATATGGAATTTAATAGTTTGTTGTATGACCTTGGCCTAGGTATTCCAAATATACATGGTAAGCCTAGTGAGAATCTAACAGTTAGTATAAGAAATACTAGTAACAAACCTCTTTTGACCTTTGACCTTGACCTTTGACCTTACCCTCTAGAATATGTATCTAACATTAGGGTAATATGATATCAAGGTTACCAGTAACTTGTATAGTGAAAATGAAGACATTTGAATAAAAACTAAAAATAAATAGTATAAGTTGACCTTTCACCTTGACCTGTGACCTTGACCTTAATGTAAGAGTACATTTTTTTGTTCATTGACGTTGCCCAGGAAAGTCAAATAAGCATGATTAATTTCATTAAAACCCATCAGTTAGTTTCAAATATATTTATAGAATAGTAGACCTTGACCTTTGACCTTCACCTTGGCCTTCATGATGTGTCTCAAAATGTATACTTTTCCTTTTGAATTTAAAGTGAAACTATATCACCAAATGTTGTGAAGTTTGCATGAAAAGTAAAGAAATTAGCATATTGACCTTTTATTTGACCTTGACCTGTGAACTTGACCTTTACTATGGAATTGCATAGTTTCTTGTATGACCTTGTCCTAGGTATTCCGAATATACATGGTAAGTCCAGTGAGAATCTAACAGTTAGTATAAGAAATACTAGTAAACAAAATATTTTGACCTCTGATCTTGACCTTTGACATTACCCTTCAGAATATGTATTTAAAATGTGGTCAATAAGATACCGAGGTTACCAGTAACTTGTATAGTGAAAATTAAGAAATTTGAGTGAAAACTAAGACACATGAAATATTGACCTTATTTTTAACCTTGGCCTTTGACCTTAACCTTTGGGTTAAATTGAAAATTTCTTTTCGGCTGACCTTCGCATTGACCAAATTAATATACTGGTGAAATTTGGTGAAAATCCATTGAACGGTCTAGGAGGAGTTTCCGGACGGACGACGGACGACGACGACGACGTACAAGCTGAATTGTGGTGCACAGTATATGGGCGGGACCTGTGTGTGCGATACCACTCTGCTTCGCAGAGTTGATAATTTAGCGTATTTTCATAATTCTCTCTCGTACACGGTATTTTTTCCAAGTGACATATTTACGTAGGATAAGCTTATATGACAGTGTTATTATCACTTAAGTTGCATCAGACCATGAGTAATAACAAAATTAATAATAATAATAATAATAATAATAATAATAATAATCGAACGTATTACTCTATATCTCAACAAATACATTCGATACAGTAATAAATATGTAGACATACAGCATATAAGTTGCGATGCGAAATTTGATATAAAATTGATATCTACATATAGTAGGCTATTCACACAATTAGTGCGCAACAATAAAGTGAATCTTTGAGCAGCTCAAGCAATCATCCAACACGCAAATTAAATGAGGCGTATCGATCAATTTCGGAAACAGCTTCGAAAAATTATAACCATGATAAATGTTTCAGGACATAGCTGTACAGACTAAAACATAGGCTCTATCTAATTATCTCAAAAACACACCAATCATGCACAATACTTGCAATATACACGCAATTCAACATACTCAATGAAACAAAAAATCAGTATTAGTTTATGCAGTCGTATAAAGAATGCCATCCATGACAAAAAACAAATACCTACAGTATATTAGCCAAAAAACACAAGATAAACGTGAATTAATTTGCCATAGTTTCATGCGCTTCCGTGGTCAAAATCACGGGAGCACGTCCCTATGACACAAAGAAAAGGATGAACTTTAATTTGTGGATATTCCTTCGGGGTTAAACGTTCTTCATTAGTGTTCGCTAGTGAATCGAAATATTGCGCTAAGAAAAAAAGTGGATCAAATACCCAAGTCAACAATCGTACTGTTAAGCTTATTAACTATATATGTTTGTGAAACATTAACGGCAGAAATGGCATGTCCTTTAATTGGAGAATAGTATTACATAAATATATCGTCCATACATCAATCAACATAGGCATACCATCTCGAATGTATTCATGCGTAATACTGCTTATGTTTGTGTTAAAAACAAAAAAAATGATACATTAAACTTATACGAACAATAGTACATACCTACAAAGAAGTGCATATATATCAATTAAATCCCTTACATTTATACCCACGGATGCATTTGCTAACAAACTACAGATCATAGAGTACAGAAGGATAGAGAGGAAAGAAGGACCCTACAAATCTTAAAATAGCGAGCCGCGCGTTCGAGAGATGGCAGCACGGTCGCAAAGGAAAATGGGAGGGTCCCCATTAATTCGTAATAATCTCTACCTTGTACTAATAACGCTATTATTAATCAATTCTACGCTATCCAGAGACTCTATAGACATGACAGAGTTAAATAGACATAAGTAGAGGCTACTGTAAAGGCCAGATCATCGTGAATTTGTCGTCATTATGAGGAGGTTCACAGCCACTTCTCTTCTACCCCCACCATTGTTGTTGTGAGAGTGGGGAGTTGCCAACGTCAAACATGCTGGGCCAAAATATCCCTAGGTGTCATAAGTATAACCTATGAACGTATTTCGTGAAATGTCGTGTTTTAGTGCAACTTTATAAATTAACATCTACATAACATGTAACTAATAATATATATTCAAAATTACATTGTAAATCTTGTTGTGTTGCTTGTAGTCATACAGCTTACATCATATATAAGTATTTTTTATATTGTATATGTATTCCTAATATTTTCCTCTTGTTTTTATATATCTAATTTATTTTAAATAATTTACAAGTGTTTTTACCAACATTAAAGCACTCTTAAAGACGTTCCCTCTTTAATCTATTGCCCCCTCATTTTGGGGAATTTCCCTTAACTTTGGTAACACTGCAGACAAGCCAAGCGCACAGATAACAAGGAGTATCTAATAAGGAAAAACGACTGAGGTGTTTTGGTTGTATGCCCTACAACAGTGCTGCCACCAAATCCCTAGGACGCGCGGAAAAATAACCGTGTGACGTCACGCTTCCAACTCTATCCTTCTGTACTCTATGCTACAGATAGATAGTCATGCAGACAAATCAAACCATCTAGTTCCGAATCAGATGTTCTAACTCCTCTAAGGTTTTGATGTGACGGATCGTGTTGCTTCTATCCTTAAGGGTAATATTTCCGTCCACCGTCCAGCAATCATTTATTTTATTACTTGTTTTATCTAATCTAGCCTGACATAATAAATGTGCTTTATACTTAGTCAGATCTTCATTTATGAATATGCGTTGACCTTGTTGTGGCTGTGTGGTGGACCGCGGTGTAGGGGCACGATCAGGTTCACCCCCGTCGGTGCGGGCAGGTTCATCCCCGTCGGCGCGGCCAGATCCATCCCCATCGACGTGGTTCGGTCCATCCCTGTCGGTGCCTTTTGGTACACCTTCGTCAGCGTGGCCCGGTCCATTCACATCCCCCTCCGCTGCTGCCTCGGATTCTCTTGTTCGCCAAGGGTCGTCTGGTGGTCCCAGCCGTCGTTTGGGGTTCAAAAGTATTCTATTTCTGAACACTCCCTCCCTCACCCGGTACGTAGAGAACCTCACAAGAATTTGACGAGGCCCTCCATCCTCCCAATACGATGAACTCTATCGATGTCCGCCATCGCTACTGGCTGGGAAGTACACACTTGGTTGTTAACCCACTGAGCCCCAGCGACGTAAACAGTGCGTCGGTGATGTATGTAACGCTAAACCCCAGCGACGCCTCGTTTGCGTCAGTGTTACTCCGGTCCCAATTACTTCGGTCCTACGGCACCTAGAGGGCTCAGAATTGTATGGGAACTGTGTAAGTATCCCACGCACCCATGCCGATGGTTGAAAACTCTCAAAGTCCAACCGTGTGCGCGTGAGCGCGCAAAAACATGTTTTTTTGGGGAAATTGCCTTAAATTTTTTACTCTTGTAAAATCCGTTTTCTGGGGCTCTGTAGGACCATTTTTTGAGCTTTTTGATCGGTTTTTCGTGGTTTTTCCTTCATTCCTAACCCATTCGCTATTGTTTCTGGGAAAAAAAAATCAGAATCAGCCGGTCCTGGGTGGTACATTTATAAATATTTAGCTGGTACTCAGCGGGTTAATCACGTTATTACCACTTTAACACTATCCTCGTTGACATCTTCAGGAACACCAGTCCTGAATCTCACTTTGAATCTCACTTTGACTGGGATATTATTTGTTTGTCTCGTGTTTTCACTTCATTCCGTAACTCTCCAACTTCTTTAATTAACTGTCCACATATAGCCGTTTCTATTTTTTTGATAACTTGCTCTTCACTTAAAGCGGCAATAAAAGCTTTCACAAAGTCTTCTTGATCGATGCCCATGTTTATTGATAGCTGATTCCCGAGATTGATTTTCATCTAAAATGTTATCTAACCTACTGTATTTGTGAGGATTTTAGAGAACAACTATTAAATAACTGATAAGAGTTCGCAACACGCAACGTTGGAGTACCACCAAGTTCAATTGTCACCGCTTCAACTCCAGCTGCCACCACCGCCCCAATGTCAACTGCCAACAATCCAACACCTGCAGTAGCCACTGCAGCAGATGATTCCGATAAACCTGAGCCAACATCAAACCAGTACAGCTGCCCTGTTCACCTTAGTCCCTCCTCCACACCTCGTGCAAGAAGCCTGTTAACATGAACAGTGCCAACCCCTCGACCCCGTTCTAACCACTCCTCTCCCCGACCTGTAAGCAGAGTCTTGCCACCACAGGTTTCCGGATTTACACCAGTGAGGAGCGGTGTGTGGCCAACGCAGAGAAGCTCTCATCTACCAGTCACAATGTCAAACAGATTTGAGATCTTGGTAGAGATGGAAGACGAACCAGAAGAGACCAGGATCATTGGGGATTCTATCCTACGAGGACAGGTCATACAGTTCTGCGACAGAGTTCCAAATCGACAAAAGAGATTTTGCATCCCAGGAGCTGGACTGGACGACATTGTGGAAGCCTTTGAAGATACCACAAAGGAAGCAAACGAAAGTACCCTTTCTGTCATCCATGCTGGTTCAAATGATGTCATGCGCACCAGATCCGAAGAGCTGATGGAGAAATATCGCAAGATGATCCAGCACTACAAAAACAAGCCAAGGAATATCATCATCTCAGGCATTCTCCCCAAGATCGATGCATCTGACAAATTCTCCATCAAGGCCATCAGCACAAACAGCTGACTAAAAAGTGTCTTAAGGAAGAAGTTGAATTCATCAACATCTGGGATCATTTCTATAACCAGCATACTCTGTTCCGCAAGGATGGCACTCATCTAAACCTTGTGGGTTCAGCACGCATGGGTCGTCTCCTACACGAAGCAGTCCGCAGCCATGGATACAAAAACGCCATTCGAGAAGAAGCAGCAGCAGCGACATAAATCATCCAACGCCAAGCAAAAAACAGAGGCAACCGAGGACCGCCAGCGATGAGGACCGAGGACCGAGGACAGCCATGAACATAAATGTAGATCCGACAAGAACCAAAAATTTGATTTAAGAGCGTTCCGTGAGTACTAAAATCACAACTTTAAAGGTTTTCTATTCAAACGCTCGTAGCATACGCAGTAAATCTTTAGATTTAGAGGAACTAGTATTTACAGAAAATTATGACGTGATTGGCATAACAGAATCTTGGCTCAATGTAGAAGACAGAGACCTTTTAGAAGAGTTTTCACTTCCCAGTTATGTAATGTTTGAGAAAAGCCAAATAAATAAAAATGGAGGTGGCGTTTTACTTTGTATCAAAGAAAGTCTTACCCCGACCCTCTTGTCAAAACCTCAAATTGTGAACATTGACACATTCTTTGTGCTAATAAAAAATAATAAAGGTACAAAAATAATACTTGCATTATATTATACAGATCTCCAGCTCAATCAGTGCAAACTGACTGAGAAATTTATGAACAAATTGCAGATGTAAGTAACTCACAAGATACCATAATTGTTGGTGACTTTAATTTACCTGTGGCCAAGTGGGGCGATACTCTTACTTCACACTCCGGACATGACTTTTATGCAAACTTGCAAGAGAGTTCGCTCTATCAATTTGTTCGATCGCTGAGCCGTGGTAATAACATTCTTGACCTTGTACTTGCGACAAAAAAAGAATTAATAGAGAATTTGATTGTTGGTGATGAATTCAGTAACAGCGACCATCGTACGATAACTTTCAGTTTAAAGTTTACTAGTAACAAACCAAATAGCAGCATTGAGAAAGTACCTAATTTCAAGAAAGCAAACTTTCGCAAACTTAGAGCTATGTTTAAAGAAACTTACTGGAGCTTTATAATTAACAATAACGACATCAATACATCTTGGGAATTATTCGCAACCACTTACCTAAAAGAAGTGTAAGACTGTATACCATCGAAAATACGGCGTACAGGCCATAATGATAAGCCCAAATGGTGGAATAAAGATATTTCAAACTGTCTGCTTGCTAAAAAGATTGCTAATGATAGATTAAAATCCTCACAAAATTACAAAGAATGGGTGAAATTTGTAGAACTAAGATGCAAAGCCAAAAAGTTAATTAAGCAAAGTAAAAAGACCCTGGAGTTACATGTTGCGAATCAAAGTAAAACAAACCCGAAAGAATTCTATAGTTATAACAGAAAGAAAAAAGTAGTTACTTCAACTGTTGGACCTTTAGTCAATGAAAATGGAGAATATACCAAAGACGAAGTACAAATGAGTAATGCCCTCAATACCTTCTTTACCTTTTTACAACAGAAGACCTCAGTGATATACCTACACCATCGCTGATTCAGATTGATAATTCTGATGTTCTAAGCAATATCACCATTACAGAGAGAGAAGTATTGAATTTTTTAGATAAACTCAGGGTAAATAAAACACCTGGACTTGATACAATCTCACCTAGAGTTCTAAAGGAAGCTAAGGATGAACTCTCCAAACCACTGACATTGCTATTCAATAAATCCTTGCAGTCTGGAATGCCTGATCAGTGGAAGCTAGCCAATGTAATACCGATATTAACCCTTAACCAACGGCGCATGACATCTGTCGAGTTAAATAAATTTGGACTATGTGGCGGTGCACGACAGCTGTCGAGTGCCATTTTCAGCACGTAATGTTGCTGAGAGAGAGAGCTGAGCGGTGGGACGAGCGTAGTAACCTTATGACCGCTCTCCACGACCACCGTGGACGTACTGAACTGTATTCTACCCTCCTCTTCCCTCTCTCACTCGCTACACAGGGAATTATGTATGGAAATTACCTTATTTTAGGTTTTTTGCACTCGTGTTGCATGATCGTTGCAAAAGAACCAGTGGTCGTACAAGGATGGTTCGTGTGTCATTGGAAAGCTCTGTTTACGCCCTTTCAGGGATAGATACTTGTTTTACGCTGTGGGTCTTGTTTATGCATGAAAATGAGCACGGAAACAACCCTATTTAGGGTTAAAAAAAAACGCTGGGCGGCACAGTGTAAAATACCCTACCACCCACTCTTTGTGTGTTAAAAAAAGGCAGCAAATCCATACCCAGTAACTATCGTCCAATTAGCTTAACCTCAGTTGTATGTAAAATGCTAGAAACACTCATAAGAGACAGATTCGTAAATCACTTAGAGGAAAATAACATACTTAAAGATACTCAACACGGCTTTCGTAACAAACATTCCTGCTTAACAAATTTCTTAGACTTCTTCCATGATATCCTCAACCTCTATGATGAAAGTAAACCTGTAGATATTATATACCTTGATTTTCAAAAGGCCTTTGACAAAGTTCCCCACAAACGTTTACTGCTTAAACTAAAAGCGCATGGAATACAAGACGCTGTATTGAAATGGATAGAAAATTGGCTCAGCAACAAAAAGCAAAGAGTAGTCATAAACGGTAATGCATCTAAATGGAATGTGTGGTAACCACAGTAATATGTCTTCCAAGCGTAGTAGGGAAGGTGTACAGTAGGGTAGTGATTGAGAGAATGATAACGGAGAAATGGATAGGTGACGAGCAGGGCGGTTTTAGGAAGGGAAGAGGATGTGTAGATCAGATTTTTACCCTGATTTGTGTTGTAGAGAAATATCTAGAGAAGCAACAAAAGGTGTATGTTGCCTTTATGGACTTGGAGAAGGCCTATGACAGAGTGGATAGAGAAGGTATGTGGAAAGTACTTAGAATATACGGAGTAGATGACAAGTTGCTGAAAGCAGTGAAGAGCATGTATGAGGGTGCAAAGGCAGCAGTACGTGTGGAGAAGAGCAGAGCGAGTTCTTTGACCTGAATGTTGGGTTGAAACGGGTGTGTGATGTCCCCGTGGTTGTTTACTGTATATATGGATGGAGTCATGAAAGAAATACATGGAAGAGCAGTGAATGTTGGAGTATCGCTGATAAGGGGGGAAATGATTGGAAGCTACCTGTACTGCTGTTTGCTGATGATACAGTTCTGATGAGCGATAATGAATGGGAGTTGCAGGGTCCGGTAAATGTGTTTTGAACAGCGTGTGAAAAACGGAATTTGAAGGTAAATGCGGGGAAGAGCAAGGTTATGGTCTTTGAAAGGGGCGAAGCCACAGAGTGTGAGGTGAAGTTGAACGGTCAGGCTATGGAGATTGTCAGCTCATTTAAGTATCTGGGCAGTGTGTCGAGTAAAGATGGGGCTATGGATGAAGAAGTGCGGGAGAGGGTGCAACAGGGGAAGAGGGTTGTAGGAACGCTGAAAGCAGGAACAAGAAATAGGGTGGTCAGTATGGAAGTGAAGAAGTCCTTGCATGACAGTGTTGTAATCCTGACACTGACTTATGGAAGCAAAGCATGGATGTTTGAGAAGAGACTTAGACCAAGAGTGAGAGGGGTGGAAAAGAGTTACTTGAGAAGTGCGTGCAGAGTTACACTGGGGACAGAGGTGCATGGGGGGGGGATCAAGGCATCAGGCGATAGATAGATAGATAGATAGATAGATCTAAATGGACCAATGTAAGTAGCGGGGTACCCCAGGGATCGTTACTGGGATCAATTCTGTTTCTAATTTACATCAACGACATAGATGAGGGTGTCACCTGTACAATCTCAAAGTTTGCTGACGATACAAAAATTGCGAATAGTGTAGTCTCAAAAGAACAAGTTGACAATATGCAACACAATCTAGATAAGTTGTCATGTTGGGCCCAAATTTGGCAAATGAGTTTCAATGCGGATAAATGTAAAGTACTACATATCAGATACTGAAATGAGAAAGCAAACTATTCGATGAATGGCACTCAGCTTAAGAGTGTAGACAGAGAAACCGATCTGGGAGTAACAATATCGAGTAACCTAAAACCGAGTCAACATTGTTCAGAAGTTGTTAAGAAGGCAAACACAAAAATTGGCTTTATAAGCACGTCATTTGAGCATAAATCCAAAGAAGTTATCCTAACTCTTTACAATTCCTTAGTCCGCCCTCTGCTGGAATACTGCGTTCAATCCTGGTGCCCTTACTACCAAAAAGATATAGACAAACTAGAACGAGTTCAACGTAGAGTTACCAAAATGATACCTAGCCTAAAGAACAAACCATACGAGGAGCGTCTTAGAGAATTAAATCTATTTCCTTCAACCCAGCGCAGATTAAAAGGCGACTTAATTCAAGTGTTCAAAATCATCAAAGACATCGACAACTTGAACTGTAGTAAGTACTTCAACATCGATCAATCTCACAACACTCGGGGAAACGGTTGCCAAATTATTGGTAAATCTTTTAACTCGCACAAATCTAAGAATTTCTTCTTCAATCGAGTTGTCCACTTGTAGAAGGGGCTTCCCCGAGACGTTATTGACTGCAGCACCGTTGATTCTTTTAAACTTCGCCTAGACAAATATCTTGCGTCAAACCCGAGACTGACTGCGTTTGTAAATGTATAACTTAATTGTATTCCCCTCTCAAATTCATCAAGGATTATTGCGTATATTATATATCACTAAGACGTTTCTCTCTTTTTCCCAGATATACAAAAGATCACTTATATCTGTGTTATGTTACTAACCTATCTGTCCCCTAGTAACTTCCTAATCCTGCCATGGACATTAGTTCCAGGGCAGTAGTTCCCTTTCCAATTTTCCCTTACTCACTCTAAACCACGGTTTGGACACTTGATCCTCAGTGTTTTGGAGGGCAAGCAGACTAGAGGGGTCACTATATCTGTTGTTGCTTGATTTCCTTTGTACTCCTTTGATAGCAAACTAATGGGACGATAGATGCCGAGATATTTCTTATTTCCTTTTTGTGAAGTAGAGTCAGTATTGCATTGCATAAAACTTCCGGAACACATCGCTCACATAAACATTGGGTGAATAGCTGAGCTAATCTACACTGGACCTCATCTCCTGCATCCTTCAGAAGATCGCTTGTTATCCCCTTTTTATTTTGTTTAGGAGAAACCTTACCTCATCTACAGATATATGTGGGACCTTGCCTGTGTCTATTGTTGAATAATTTGATGGAATTGAAATACTTGAAGAGTATAACTTTTCACAGAACTCTTCGACTCGTGTCACTATTTGTTCTCTACAGTTCATGATTTCGCCATTGCTGTCTCTCAGAGAAGTAATTTGATGCTTACCTAAGGCTAGTTTACGTTGTGCTAGTTTGAGGCTTTTTAATTTCCTAATAGTTTCTTCAACTAAGTCCATGTTTCCTTTTCTTTTTTCTTTCCAATCGTCTTTTGTTGATTAGCTTGTTTAGTTCTGCTCTCTCTCTATTTCATATTTCTTCCTTTAGATTTGCATTGATTTTCTTATTTTGTTATGAGATTTACAGTAGTTAGCGATGCTTGCTTTCTTTACTGGTGTTTGTTCTCCCTTTATCTTCTGCTGTTTCTCTATTTGCTAATGATAGGTTTTCGTTTACTTTGTTCATGACATTTTCATTGCTGTTGAGAGCTTGGAATCTATTTTTAAGTTCTAGCTGGAACTCCATCTTATTCTCTTTAACTTTCTCTAGGCATACTTTCTTCCCGAGAACTAGCTTATTTCTTATGGCTTTAAAATTAAACTTTGCTGCACAGCCTACCATTCTATGGTCACTCCGTATGTTATGTGGTGATGGGCTGGTCTATCAGAGTGAGAACTGAGCGATCTCTGCCATACCCATAGCTTACTCTGACTGTTCCTTTTACTTATATATTTTCTAGATCTCAAGTGACGGCGTCTCTTCCGTGGATTGACCTCCCAATCTACCAAGATTGAAAGCCAAAGCGTCACATTTTTTTCCTTTGCCCCTCAGCTTTCTCTTCATAATTGCTGAGGGGCACAGGGCCCTGGGTGGGGCTTTGGTTTCCCGGGCGTTTCTGTCGCCCTCCTCAGCTCCCCGCCATGGAGTGGCTTCGGTCACCCAGGCTTTATTGTGGTCGGCAGGGAGGGTTCTGTGGGGGCGCTCGGTTATGGCCTTGGCCTTGCTCGGGGCCTTGGGGCTGTCCGGCCAGGCAGCTTGGGGAACAACAACAACAACAACAACCTTATCCATAACAGTGACATTATTAACACTGTTGTTTTTGTCCCCTATGATGAAGTCTATCTCATTCTTTGTTGTTCCATTTGGATTTTTCCAGGTCCACTTGCGACCTCTTATTTTTTGGAAGAACGTATCAATTATCCTAAAATCATATTTTTTCGGCAAAGCTAACTAAGATTTCTTCCCTGTCATTTCGTTCGCCTACTCCAAACTTTCCGATACATGATTCTCCTGCCATGTTCCTTCTGACTTTAGCATTGAAGTCTCCGATGATCATTGTATAGGCCTACTGTGTTTTTTCTTCATATCATATTTCAATTTCTTCATCGGAGCTTTGCGAAGTGGGTGCATATACTTGAAAGACTTTAAGAGTGTATCGTTTGCTATCCTGTCCGATTTAATTGCATTATCAGCAATGCCGCGATAAATTAGAAATCCTACTCCACTAGCCTTTTCATTTTGTTTTCCTCCGTAGTAAAAGTGATGACTGAGTATATATATATATATATATAATATATATATATATACATATATATATATATATATATATATATATATACTGTATATATATATATATATATATATATATATATATATATGTTTCTAGTCTCTCAGTGGGGATCGAACCATCGACCATCAGGATGATAGCCGACGCTTTAATCAATTACACCACGGCAGTCTAAAGCGTCGGCTATCATCCTGATGGTCGATGGTTCGATCCCCACTGAGAGACTAGAAACATTTAGTGGCTCACGTGTATTTGTGATATATTCTCAACATATATATATATATATATATATATATATATAAAACCAGATTCAAAATTCAAGGTCGCAGAGTTGGGAATGCATTTTTGTATGTGAAACTGCCCTTCTACTTCAATATTTATATTAATAGTAGTAGTAGTAGTAGTAGTAGTAGTAGCATTATTTTGATTTAGCCCTTTTCCTGGCTGCTTGACTATTGCTGCGATCTTCTCTGTAAACCTCGGTGTACAGTATATCTCTCTTATTTTTTACACTTTCAAATTTACTGGACCACCAGTAAATTTGAAAGTGTAAAAAATATTGATAGTAGATATTGAAAGGCTTGCACCGTTCTCTTCCCTACTTTATTGGGAATGGCAAACTCATTAATTTCTTTTTTTGCATCTCTCTCTCTCTCTCTCTCTCTCTCTCTCTCTCTCTCTCTCTTATTGATTAGGGAAAGTACCGGTGACAAGTCTATTCCCGGACTGGTGCATGAGGGTGAAATTCTTAGCAGAATTTAGGAGGTAGCAGGAAGAATAGGTAAGTTAAACAGGTTCAAGTCATCTGACCCAGATGGCTTTCTTTCTTGAGTTGTGAGAGAAATGCGAGATTAAATCGAAACTCTCTTGGCCGAAATCTTCAATAAATCACTAGGAACTGAAGAGGCCTCTGAAGATTGGAAATTGGCCAATGTGATACTAATCTTTAAGAAAGGGGGTCATGAATGACTCAAGAATTGTCGGCCAATTAGGTTGACTTCTATCATAGTAAAACTTTTAGAAGGGATACTAGTAGACAAGATTGTTCACTACCTGGAATTCCACAACTTAATTACAGATTCCCAACATGGAATCAGGCGACGTTGATCATGTCTTTCCAATTTGTTGAGTTTTTCCACGAAATTATGAGTGACTATGACAACAGTAGAGCCATAGACTAGGTATCAATACAGAGGTCGAAAGTTTGAAAACAGTTGGCAAACAGTTAGACAGCAACGGGTGGTAACAAATTATGTTTCTTCTGAGTGGATGCCAGTCACTTCTAGAGTTCCACAGGGATAACTCCTTGGCTCACTTCTGTTTATCAGCTATGTCAATGACATCAGTATTGGTCTGTTAAGTGTTATCTCCAAGATTGCAGATAACAATTAAGCTTGGAGTGAATGTGAAGGACCCCAAAGGTGTTGAACAGCTCAGGATGGATTTTAACCTCTTTTGCACCGGCGACGTCTTTTGTATTTGATTTCAGCTACATTAAGATGGTTTTAGGAAACTTAGAAAGGACATATGGTAGTTAAAAGGATTAATTGAGATAATATGTAGCTTATAAATGTGTAGATGTCCTTCTTAACCTAAATAAAATTGTCTAATCATTAACAGAATATGATGCAATGGACGTCACCAGCACTGAAGAGGTTAACAGACTGGTTAGTGGTCTGAGATATGGCAGATGCCACTATACTTGGAAAAGTGCAAGTTGATGCATATCGGCCAAACAAACCATAAGTCAAGCTATTCAGTATTGGGAATACCTTTGGAAGTGACTTACTTGGAAAAGGATTTGGGTGTTCTGACTATCAGTGACCCAAAGTTTCCCAAAGAGTGCATTGAAGTAGATAAGAAAGCTCCGAAAATATTGGGCTATATTAATAGCCTCCTGGAGTATGCTGTTCAATTCTGGTGTCCAGCACTCAATACAGATATTGAGAGACTGGCAAGAGTACAAGCTATGGCTACAAAGTGTATTCCATCGATTAGAAGACTGAGCTATGAGGACCGGTTGAGAGCTCTTGGTCTATTTTAGTTGGATACACGCAGACTACGAGGTCAGCTCATTAAAGTTTATAAAATACTTAATGGGATTGACAATATGGATTATAGCAAAATGTTTAGTCTTAATATGAATACAGCACGCAATCATGGCTGGAAGATATAATTGGAAAGCTTCAGCACTAGTATTTGATGAAACTTTTTCACATATAAGATATGTTGTACTTGGAGCAAACTTTCCTCTGAAATTGTAAACCGTTTTTCAGTAAAGTAGTTAAAAATGTGAGTAGTATTTTGCACACTCTGTAATGATTGTAAAGCACTACAAAGTTTCTCTCTTTTCACTTCGAGTATCTCCCAGTAATGGACTTTAAGGTCTTTGAGATACTACATACAAGGGTGAGAGAGCCAGTCTTGCCTCATCTCTTGAGGTGGTAAGGGGTTTTCCCTTGCCATTTTGGCCACATTGCTTGAGACTGGGGGGGACTTTTATTACTGTATCCTACGGTACTGGACGGGTTAATTGTACTTGACCTTTCCAACACTTGATCTTAGAGCTATATTTGCTGCATGTACTCACCACCTGATAAATCCCTCCCTATGGTTGGTCACGTCTTTTTGAGTTAAATAGGCGGCTTCTATTGCTTTTCCCATATTTGTATTTCCCTTATCTCTTTTGCTTCCTTCCATTTCGGCAGATGTTTGTGACAATCTATATGTAGGACCACGGGAGTTGGAAGTTATGTCCTTCTTGTGTTCATAAATTATTTTCAGTAAACCTCGTCCTGTTTCTTCTATATATTCCGATTTACAACTTTTAGAAGGTGTATTATAGATTACACGTTTATTGTTGCTAATCCAAGAATTCTTACTATTTGCCAATTCACCGACTTTTTCACCACCCGATGCGCTATTTTTATACCAGTTTTCACTAGGCTTTTCTTTATTACACAGGCATTTTTGGAGTTAGGTACACAAATATATTTCTCATTATCACTCTTACTATTCGTGCTCTCTTTATTTGTACTCTCTTTCTTCTTTCAGTTTAATATATTTAATGGTTTATTATTTCGTCTGAGTAAAAGTCCTTTAGGTTGACTCAATTTCCTAAAGGTTGACACTATGTAAAAGCTGTAAACAGGAATATATAGGAGAAACAGGACTAGGTTTAGTGAAAAGAATAAATTAACAAAAGAAAGATGTAATAAAACACATAACTTCCTACTCCCTGGTCCTACATATAGATAGTCACAAACATCTGCCGAAATGGAAGGAAGCAAAAGAGATAAGGATAGGTTTAAATATAAATATGAGAAAAGCAATAGAAGCCGTCTATATAACTAAAAAAGACGTGACCAACCATAGTGAGGGATTTATAAGGTGGTCAGTACTTGCAGCAAATATAGCTCTGAGATCAAATGTTGGAAAGGCCAAGTAAGAAGAGTGAGATGGTGAAAAGAGCGGGAATTCAATCGCGCAATAGGAGAAAGAGAGAGACAGAGAGAGAGGAGACAAGACAGGGCTCCCGTGACGTCACAACATCTGCGCGGGTACCGACCTAGTGTATATAGACCTTGGTTGCACCAACCTGCCTTGCTTGTTGCCAGACGCTTCCAAATGGTTCTATATTTGTCACCCATACTTATATATCAGTGTGCTTAGTGCATTGGTTGAGTAAGGGTATGTGTAAATAGAGGAGGTGTTTTAGAAGCTGAAAATCAACTAAAACAGGGCCAGTTCTCCATGTAGTTTTGACAGCTATATACCAGGTCAGAATTTGAAGTTCATTTCATCTTACTACAACAACTCATACTGTCTTGTAAACACAATGCATGATAAAATAACGATAAATATCATCAAATTATCACGAGTGGGAATGAAAGACAAAATTGAATATTTTCGCTCGCAAGTGTAATGTGGGGGGTCGGCTTTCAGTGACAAAACAGACAACGTATTTATTGATTATCCTGTAGTGTGAGGAGGTAGGGAGGGTATGGGGACTGCTATAGGGAGAGTTCAACCAAATATTTTCATTGGAGCTTGTTTCAATTCACTCAGGGCTATGAATATGACACTAGCGCGATGTATATGGAGCGGAATTAGCGGGAAAATAGCTGCTTGGGCGTATTCTTACCTATAGAAACCACCACACCGAAAGGGTAAAAGGGGTATACATTATTTCAATTAACCCTACAACTCCAATTGATATTTCCTAATCTGTATCAAAACCTGGAATGATATCCAGGATAAATGACAAGAACATGTCATCGAATAGAAATATATAAAATTCAGCCATTATTGTTAGAGTCATTCCGACCATTAGTTGTTCTGATCTTATTCACTTGGGCAGTCAGTTGATGAGCTTATGAGAGGTAATCCCCGTGAGGGATGTTGGTTATAATGGAAGGCTAGGACACCTTATCCTCCTCTAAAATTTTGTATTCAAATTGCCAACATTATATCTCTAGTGTCATTAAAACTAAATATACTCATAACTGGATATTTATTTTAACTTAGTCTAGCTTTCGTGAGTATAACCAAGTTAGGATGTCATGGGCAAGAAGTAAACTATTAATTAACCCCTTTGACCCCAGGGACGCATGTTATGCGTCGCCTATGTATGTAACGCACAGTACCAGCGACGCAACGGTTACGTCCGCCTTAATTACTCTTGTCCTATGGCACCTAGAGGGTTCAGATTTGTATGGGAAAATACTTTAGGATACCATGGAATACCGATGATTGGAAACCCCCCAAGTTCAGCTGAATGAATGTGGTGAGTGATTTTCCAGTATATTGCCTACCCATCACTCCATGTTAATTGTGACTTTACCCCGTCCCCCAGGACCCCCAAATGACCTAGATGAGGGGTTTTATTTTGTTTTTCCTTCATTACTAACACTAACCCATCCCATGTGTTTACAGGAGAAAAAAAAATTGACAAGTGGCTGGTCCTGGAGTGTACTTTTTTATTAAATCGCTAGGGGTCCTGTGGGTTAATTGGCTATGTATGTCTTTCACCTTGCCGGGACATATAGCATCTTTAAGAGTGCATATCCAGAATGACCCTTGAGGCAAGAGTGATTAAATCCTGATACAGCGAACTTGACAACTGAGCACCGCTCCTTCATAGTCCTCCGTGGTCTTGTTCCAGGAAGAGTTCTGAGGTCTCGGTACTTAGCCCTATTCGGTGTGTGGCGGTTCTATTTGGACCGTCCCTGTTTCACTTCATTAGTTTGGAGATTTGTAGATGTTTCACCCAATAAGTTTAGCGATTATAAGACGATGCACCCCATTCTGGTGTTGATTTATGTTGGGCAAGTTATAGCAAGTTTGCAATTTATTAGAAAGCACCCTTTGGCCGGGATTTTTTTTGTACCGAATGCATATTTAGTATGGAATGGGCATAGAGGGCGGTTTTTTTTTGTATGAGGGTCTGTGAGTTAGTCGATAATGGCAAAAACAGTCAACATTTTCAATAATTATTAAACAAAATATCGAAATGACCACCAGGACTTTGCACCAGACAAGGTTTTTTGTCTAAAGTTGTTTGTCGCTGGGTTTAGTGACTAGTGCTTGATGTAACTCAAGAAAAGGTACGAAATGTTTGAAGCCGAAGCGACGGTTAAGCTTGATTTACACGCTTTTCCTTATGTTTTTGTTTTTGTTTTCTCTAATATTCAATCTTGCCACATCTGAATGATCAATTTCTAAGAATTCAGTTACCTACATGAAACTACCTGGTTTTCTTATTGTTTTCTTTTTGCAAAGTTTCTTAAAGATGAAGGTAGAGCAAATATCTATCTATCTATTGTCAGACGCCTTAACCTTAAGTGGAGCGTATGAAGAGTGAGCGAATGAATACAAGAGTATATGAAAGTGAAGTGGAAAGTCAGAGATGCAGAGGTAGATTGAGAATGAGATAAAATAATGGAGTAGTGTGGGGTTAGAGGAGAGGCACCGAATGACGGATGCTAGAGAAACATGTAGGCATTTCACTATTAACTACTCACTTGAGGATTAACCGAACCACTTCTACGAGTTCTTCTGCACACATTCCAGCATATCTACATCCGCACAACAGTACTCTCGTGCTTTTCATGTAACTCCATACAGACTTCTCAAGTAACTCATTTTGACACCTCACACTTTCTCCAATAACGCCCATGCTTCATTTATGTTGCGAATACAAAATTACCCACCCTCCCCGCAAAAAAAATAAATAAAAAAATAAAACAATAAAAAGATACTTGAGGCACCATCATACTTAAGTGGTTTATAATTTATCGTTACGGTTTCCCCCCAACAGCAGGTGACGGCTACGGATGGTGACGCAGGCGACTTTGGCCGCCTGAGCTACCGACTGTCTGGGGACGGGGTGGATGCCAGCAACTCTCAAACTGCCTTCGCTATTGATCACAACACCGGGGCCATAAGACTACTCAGGGTGAGAGACAAAATAAATATATATCTATTATATATATCTCTTTACCTATCTATCTACATTTCTATGAATCAATCTACCTATTTATCTAAGTAATTAGAGATGGAAGGAAATATACAAAGATAAAAGCTAGATAGACAGACCGATAGTACGACAGACCTGGCTATTATCTATTATCAATTATTGAAGATGGGGAGCACTGCTTCCTCTCCTACTTAGCATTAAACCACTGTACAATATTCATCTTAAAACACAATTCTCATAGACTAAAACCAGAGAGGTCCAAATGAATGTTGAGAATGAGGGTTACTAAACCTGGGATTAGAGACTAAACATAATTCAAGAAATATACAGTATATTGTATATACAGAATATATATATACAGAGTGTTTTAAAAAAAATATATAATTTCGCAATCTAATAACTTTGCCAGTAATCTAATAACTTTGCCATTTGAACGAGAGTTCAAATGACCTCAAATGTTAACAGCATGTGTAGAAACAGGTCAAAATTGTATGTTTTATCTTTTCAGGTATAGAAATGCCATTCACTGTAAGAGAAAAGGCGTTTTGTGTGTTGGAGTATGCTCGAATACAGTCGAACAAGACTGTGCAACGTGTATTTGTGAGAGAATTATCTAAAAATTCACCAACTGCAATTCATATTTGGACATGGCACAACAAGTTCAAAGAGGAAGGCTGTCTGTGCAGGGCAAAAGAATCTGGACGACCACCAGCATAGGAAGAGACGGTCGAGCGGGTTCCTGAAAAACTCTTGGGAAGCTCCAAGAAGTCCATAAGAAGAGCAAGTCTGGAAACGACAGTTTGGCGTGCACGCTGCAGTCTTGTTCGACTGTGTTCGAGTATACCCCAACACACAAAACACCTTTTCTCTTAAAGTGAATGGCATTTCTATACCTGAAAAGATAACAAACATAAAACATTACACATAAAATGTTGACCTGTTTCTACACATACTGTTAACATTTTAGGTAATTTGAACGAGAATTGGCAAAGTTATTAGCTTACAAAATTATATCAATTTTTTAAACACCCTTGTATATATGCTGTATATATATATATAGTGAAGAGCAACACCATGTTTTTCTATTTGTATTGCTGCGTTTCGGAGACTCTTACTCCTTCTTCAGGCAGGTCTAGAAAAGCAACAGATACATCTCACTATAATAACCTAAATTTATAAGAAAAGTTGTCGTTAGAGTATTCAATCACGATGTCAACAAAAGGTAGGCGACCAAGGGATTCAATTTCAGAGGGGAATTCAATATTTTCATGTTTTGAGTTGAGTCAACTCTTAAATTAAATTCATTGGTCGCCTACCTTTCCTTGACATCGGGTTTGATCACTCTAGCGACAACTTCTAAACGTCCACCTGTAGGAAGCATGCATGTACCGGATTAACTAATACATTTTCCTCTTTCACCCCAATCTCATACAAGAATAATCTCATATCAATATTAATCATCCGAGCTTTTCTACGGTCCTCAAACTACCCTAGCCTTTACTCCGAATTCAATTTTCCGAGACTCTTTTCGCCAATGGTTTTAGCACCGTATTAACTGACTGCTACATTGGTAAGCAATTGCAAAAGATCCAACATCCGAAAAAACAACTCACCACAATAAAACGAGCTATTGTGTATTTCGCAATTTCCTTCACGGGTAAAAGCAGTCTCTCATTAATGAATAACCTCAATAAACTCATAAATGAATTCTAGCCTAAGATAAAAGGAAGATTTATTTTCAAACCTACCCTTACAATCAGTACTTTATTCAAGTTCAAAGATATTTTTCCTAAAGAACTACAGGTTTCTGTAGTCTACAAGTATCAATGGCATTATTGCAATACAATGTATATATATTGCACACAACATGAACTTAGGGAATGTATCTTTGAACTTAAGAGAAAGCCAGTTAGAAGTCATAAACCATAAACTACTCCGCCTTACAGTGCTATACATCAACATGCCGGTGAACCAGATCACTCATTCATCTACGAATAATGTTCAGTCCTGAAATTAAAGCCTACACTAGGTGGCAATGAGAAATCAACTTACCTTTTGTGTTACTAGTGTTCTCTAACTCTTCTAAATGTAAATTATTGATAGTGATTTTTCGTATGTATAATGTTTAGGTGATAATGTTTCAGATTTTATGTAATTTATGGTGTTTGTAACTTTATGTCATTAACGTTTGTGATTTTGCCATTAATGTATAGTCCGTATTTAGGTTTTCCAATGTAGTCTTCTTCACATTTTTCATACTGTCCTTTTTCTTAGGCTTTATGATGTTGTAATTCACTATGATATCGGTGTTTTCTAATGCAAGTGTATCTATTGTTATTTTAGACTTGCCTGACGATTGAGTAAGTGTTTCCGAAAGTAGCAATACAAATAGACGATATAAATAACCTCTATCAAGCCCTGGTGTTGCTCTTCATTATTATTGTTTATATTCTATGTGGATGAGGGAGACAAAAGGCAAAAGTGTCTGTAACGAATGCCTCTCCCAGAGTTCAAAGAGTGACAGGGCCAAAACCAAGGAATGTTCAAGCCAACATGTCTGGACACACGGAGTTTGAAGCAATTTAGGTCATAGGGTGAGGGAAAGATGACTTCAGAGAGAGAGAGAGTTCCAGAGCTCAGCTGTTTAATAGAAGAAAGATTGGGAGTATCGTTTCACTCTTGGGTTGGAGAGTTGCACAGAGTAGAGTTGGGATTGTGTTGCAAGATGGGTACTACGTACCCTACATAGGGGAAATGGTATACACTGAGAGAGCTCTGAGAAATGCTGATTCTTGTAATAGCGAGAAAGCTGCAACATTGCAGCAAAGAGAGAGATTTGCAGAGAGTCGGTGAGTGGAGGTGAGTTAATGAGACGAAAGGCATGATTTTCTATTTTGTCTAGGAGTACTGTGTGAGAGGGTTCTCCCCACACATGTGAACAATACTCAATACAAGGACGCATTGTGCCGCTGTACAGGGCAAGGAGCTGTGCAGGGGTAATGAACCCCCTGAGGCGGTAGACCACACCCAGCTTCTGGGAAGCCGTTTTAGCAAGTGTGGTATTATGGTCTCTCCAAGAGAGATCAGAAGAGAAAGAAACGCCGAGAATACTGAGAAAAGATGAAGGGTTGATTTTTATATCGTTGAAGTATAACGATAGTACTCTGGGAGTTCTTGACTGGTAGATAAATTAATAAATTAGGTTTTGGAAGCATTGAACGTAACAAGATTTTCTTTGCCCCAATTATAAATGGTTGTTAGATCAGAAGATAAATGTTCTATGGCTGCATCCCATGAGTTTATTAGTGATTACTTGCTGGGGCGTTCAGGAAAACTAGTTGAATAGTGTAAGGTAGAGTCATCAGCTTATGAATGTATAGGACTGGAAGTGCAGTTGAGAAAATAATTTATTAATATTAGAAAGAAAATTGGAGATAGGAAAGAACCCTGAGGAACACCGGAGTTGATAGAATGAGGAAGTGGATGATGGCCATCTACAACTGCAGCTATGGAACAGCCAGAAAAGAAATAAGAGTTAAAGGCATAGATGGAGGGATAGAAACCGAAGGAGAGTAGCTTAGAAATTAGAGATTTGTGCCAGACTCTATCGAAGGCCTTCGATATGTCTAACACAAGCAATAGAAAAGGTTTCACCGAGGTCCCGAAAGAAGGATGACCAAGAGTTAGTAAGATATGAAATAAGATCACCAGTAGAGCGACCCCTAAGGAAGCCATACTATGCTTGGTGCCGAGTAAATTTCCTGTGTGAGTCAGTGGTAATTCATTAGATTGGAAAGCTAAGACTTGAACAGAATACACAAACTTCTGTATTTAAGTTATATTTACTTAGGGAACAAGTAATAGTTTTCAAACATTTGCATATATTTAGGTACAATAAATAGAACGAGGTTACAAACACGGGCATAAATAGTGAGACTTAGCAATAAATTATATGCATTCAAATAGTCACTTAGATGAACAAGTAGTGTCAGACATGTATATATTGAATAACTGAGTTACAAGCAAGATGGAATTATTTAAATAAACAGTAGAATCTGGAAAATCAACAAAGATATATACTGGTATATATATATATATATATATATATATATATATATATATATATATATATATATATATATATATATATATATGTATATGTATATATATATATGTATATATGTATAGATATATATATCTATATATATATATATATATATATATATATATATATATATATACCGGGTATATATGTACACCCCTGCACAGCTTCTTGCTCTGTACAGGGGCACAGTGCATCCTTGTATTGAGTATTGTTCACATGTGTGGGGAGGAACCTCTCACACCGCACTCCTAGACAAGGTAGAAAGGAAAGCCTTTCGTATCATTAACTCCCGTCCACTTACCAACTCTCTTGAATCTATTTCTCTTCGCTGCAATGTTGCATCTCTCTCGCTATTCTATCGCTACTACAATAATCAATGTTCCTCAGAGCTTTCCCAGTGTACACCACCTACTCTACATAGGGTACGTAGTACCCGTCGTGCAACACAATCCCACCCATACTCTGTGCAACTCTCCAACCCCAGAGTGAAACGTTATAATCGGTCTTTCTTCAATTCAACTGCTGAAATCTGGAACTCTCTACCAGAATCAGTCTTTCCCTCTTCCTATGACTTAAGTTGCTTCAAACTCTGTGTGTCTAGGCACGTAAAGGAGGTGGTATACACATCTCTCTCTATATATAATGTATATATGTATATATATTGTTTTACCGAAGGAATACCAACCAGCTACCTGCAACTCCCGGAACTTACCAGGGAGCCCCAAACCGACCACCATACCAAAGCCAACAGAACCAGGCACAACCCTACAGCCGAGGTCACCTACAGCAGGTGCACCAAAGACCTAACCCCGTACGGCACCAAAACAACCAGAGGCATCACCGACCATTGGGGCCTTACAATACCGAAGCCCGTCCTTCAACCGTTCTCTCTCAAACGGAATGGGCTCAGTATAGGGAAGTCCCCCCGAGGACGGGTGTACCAACCCCCCACCAACACAGATCAAACAAGCCGCAGGGAACTACTTTGCATACGAGAGAGCGGTTCCACAGTCCTACGCCGCCAGATCCAGAGTTGGCCGACGGCCAGTTCAACCCAACCAACCAGGCCAACGCAGCGCCGCCCCCACACACTCGATTACCTGTAGAGTGGACTTGGGAAGGGATACGGAAGGAAATATTGCGGGTCCTACCTTTGCTATCCCCCTTCCCCCTATCACCGGAGCGACAAGGGCCTATGTCAGTGTTAGAAAAGGCCAAAGGCGCCCTTTTTCCGTGCAGCCAATCAAGGCCTAAGAAGACCTAAGGAGTGAATAGGTGCTCAGACCAGGTTAGGGAAAGTATCTCACCTTCCCTCCTGAGCTGAGTGTCCAAGACCTCCCTAGGTGCTCCAAAGCCCAAAGTCTCAGTGTGGTAGGAAAATTTAGGAGTATATAACATCTCCTGGTCCCTCTGTCAGCATCACTGCAAAAGTCATTCGTTGCTGGACTCGAAGAGTATTTAATTGTCTCTGTCAGCCTCACTGCAGAAGTTATCCGTGGTCTGTCCATCAGGCCCCCTATTAACGTAACTTCCATTCAATCAGTTGTTATTTAAAGTCAACCCCGCAGTACGCTATCAGTAATTTATATCGTTATCCTATGAATATATTGTTACATGTTGGAACGACCCCTCAGTCGCCTGACCGCTGCCTACTCATATATATCTAACGCTGCCTTATCTTATGTCATAATAGAGTCCAACTAGATTACCCCCCCCCCCCTTACATTCCAACCACACTCACGAACATCATTCTTGATTATTTAATATACATCATTCTTGTCTAATTCTGTGTACATCGTGTATATATTACTTGTCCTATTTCCTTGTTCATGTACAGGTAGAGATAATATAGTTGATACCTGATTGCTTGCCAATTGTACTCTGTTAATTCGGGTAACCTCTTAAAGGTAGACCCAGTGTATATAAAATACCCCATTCTATTTCATGCCATGTTGGGACTATTACATCCTATAATTATACTCCTATTAAATATAATACATCTGTGAAACCTGATTCGACTACTCACTCCGATACCTCTCCCTTAGCAAGTAATGACCCACTTCATACAGTACAGTTTATGTAGCCCTAACTCCTCCACATCTATAACAAGGCCTGGTATCTTATATATATATATATATATATACATGGGGAAACTAGGGATCTCGGCCAAACGGATTGCAAGAGTTGTTGACTTTTCGGGTGTGGTGGGTTGACGCCGGGTGCTAGACATCTGCTTCTCACCCAAGACTGATGTTGTAGAGGCATACGTCTTTTTGATGCTCGTCTTTTTCTGTGCCGGTGTCAATCTCGCTAGTCACTTTGCCTGGGTATTTATTTACAAGCCCCTCAACAGCCCCTAAAGAGGTGTCCTGTAAGTTTACAGGTGTAGGATAACAAGAATGTTTGAACTCCTAAACACAAATTTGGCTGAGTATTCTGCTCTTAGAATTAACTTTGAGTGCCTCGCCAGTGTTAGTAGCCATGTTTAATGGAGACTGGCAAATTTGACTGAACCTTGGAAAAGCACAAGTTTGACTGAAACTGATGGTCAGGTCTTACTGAACCCCTGAGGTGGCCTGGTAGGGAAACGGACGAAGGTGATTTCCCGTTGCACCCGAGTTTACTTCTTGCTTTCCTTGTTGGTGGTAAATGTTTGTTTTTCAAAATTATCTCTGTCAAGTAGAGAGCCACCGCCGACACCAGCGCCACCTGTGTACGCATAAACAAACCATCATCTTGTTTTTTATGTATCAAAGTCTAGCCAATATTGTACCTAGTTGAACTTTCTCTCTTGGTTGACTTTATACACACTGACATTTGTTAAGGTTGTTTTAATATTGGGTTAGAATAATTTAGTTACTGGTATTACTTTTTGATGGCCTATATAAGCGCATTTCAGATACTTGTCATAATATTAATAGGCCTATTACACTTTTTTGTTTTAATAAAAAAAAGAAGGTCCCACCCTTTTCCCATTCTTAAGTAAGCCATTTTAGATTTACAGAAGAGTGTCCATTACTTGCATTACTGCATGTCCACAAACATTTCAGTAATGTAAGCATGTTTCCTTTTTTTTTTTTTTTTTTTTTTTTTTTTTTATTTAGGTGACAGTTAGAAAGTGGTGTATAATCTATCTTATTCTTATTCTAGTTACATTCTAGTTTATCTTATTGTACCAGTACCTCCCTACAATCAACCAAGTTGTTCCCCAATTCGGCCCTCCGCCACGACCATTTCAAAGTCCAAGTCTCTCACTCTTGTCCTCTGTAGCGGGGAGGACCTTGTACCCCTGAGACATAGGAGTGCAGACCTGAGAAGAGAGAAAGAGAGCCGGCATCTCATCCAAGTTATGACTTGGTTTCTATGCTGGAGCTTTTTCTCCGATATTTGTTCAGCTAATCTGGCATAGAAGACACTTGCAGAAGGTCCCATTCCTCCCGACGATGAGAAGACCAGAGATGTCAAGCTTCCTTGATCCCTGTTCAAAATTCTTTCTTCATAAGCGCGTTTTTTCTCACTTTCGTTTCTCAAGTATGCCGCCTTGAGTCCTCGCTCGCGATATGTTTGTGGTCTTGGGTTGAAGATTCTGATGTCGAAAAAGCCTGTTGTCCCCCTCGTCCAAAAACCTCGAGCACTTACGTCCACTTTTGCTTCATTTGAAGTATTTGCAGTATTGTGGGCCAAGCGCTGTCCGTCCATAGGCAGAAGTTCCGGTTCGATTCTGACATCATGGCACACCTCGTCCAGCATTTGTGCAGTGATGTCTCGTACTTCATCATGCCGGATACAGATGAATCCTCCTTTCTTACAGGTCATACAGTGGTCTGAGTTGTTATTTCACCACATGCACATTTCAGCGGCAGGTGCGAAACTGGCCACCCATACCTCAAGGCTACGGCATCATTGAATTCTTGTTTATTTAAGCTGAAGCCTTTTTCCTTTATTGGTAATGAAGTGAGCCAATTTGAAGCCCCCGTGTCTTGTGCCATCTCAACTCTCATTTTCAGTTCTTCACTACATTCGGTCTTAATTTGTTCTAGGCTATGTTTCTGTCTCTCTTCTCTGCTCTTTGTAATTTCCTGTCTTGCATTTTGTTGTTCCTCTTCGTCCACATCATCATTTTCATTTTGCTCCCGTATTTTTTCTGTCAGAGACGTAGTAAGTTTAAGGGAAAATTGGTACACTCTTGTCTGCGTATTTCAAAAATTTTGTTTTCGATTTCGGCCATTTAATGTAAGCAAAGCGATCTGAAGTGAGTGAAGTGATAACAGTGAGTGAATTGAATTTAAGTGAGTAAACCAATTTTAAGTGAGTGAAGTGAATTTAATTGAGTGGAGTGATTTTATTATTATTATTATTATATGAGATGCCGAAGTCTCCAACCAGGATGCAGAAACACCAGCAGGATGAATCTACACAAAACACCCGGAGGCACTGGAGAAAGACTAAGGCAACTTAAAAAAGGGGGAGAAAAAAAATACGCACACCACACACACACACACACACACACACACACACACATATATTGAACACTAATAAAATTAATAATACAATAATACGCAATGGGGGATGTCAAGTATAAATATAATACAACAAAAAAATATAATAAAATATGTGTAAACATTAGAATTAATGCTGCCAAAAATAATTAACTCTAGATTTAAAAATGGAGATATGAGGTGAATTGACTAGCTCATTTGGCAACTTATTCCACAAGTCAACCATGGCCGGCACAAAACACTGTGAAAACTGTGCAGTAGAAACATTCACACGGCTCATGGCAAGATCATTAAAATTACTTGTGAATCTAGTTGCACGAGTCCGGGCATAGGACCCAGGTAGAACCCCATGTAAGGGATGCTGAGGGTAGTTAAACACTTTAAATAACAAACTAAGGGCACCAACTTTACGTCGATGACACAGATCAAGAGACAAATGAGGTAGAATAAAACTGATAGAATTCAGGGACCTGTCAAGCAACTTGAGATGGCAGTCAGCTGCTGACAACCAAACAGACTTGACTTGATAACTGTGGCGTTACAAGTAAACGTTTTATAACACTTGTGAAGCAGACCATTTTTGGGGGAAATGGAAAAGGAGAAAGAACGAATATGCTTTTCAAAAGTAAGTTTGGGATCCAGAGTAAATCCTAACAAACGCAGAGTATCCACATTCTCAATTTGCTCGCCAGAAAATTGTAAATAAGAATGGGGAGGATCCGAGGTACGAGATCTGCTGATGATAATGGAGTGTGTTTTACTAGCATTAAAGGTGGTGGTGCATGGGTTGAGGTAAACATGGAAAAATAATCGCCAACCTGCATATAATTACCTTGTAAAATGCAATGTCACTGAAATAATTATTAACAATGGTATAAAGGATTTTGCGGATCATCTATACCAGGCCTGTGACGTCATAGTGACGTCACAGAAGTATCCTTATCCTAGACTGGATGGTGGACTTACACTCATGTGACGTCACAGGCCCGGTATAGACGATCCACAAAATCCTTTATACCATTGTTAATAATTATTTCAGTGCCATTGCATTTTGCAAGATAATTATGTACAGCTTGGCGATTATCATTCCATGTTTATCTCAACCCATGCACCCCCACCTTTATGTTTCATACCCCAAACTTCACACCATGATGTAATTTTGGCTAAATCCCTATTCAGAGCAGTAGCAATTTCGTGTCGATCAGTTGGTGATGGAAATGACGCATATAAAGTAGTATCATCGGCATAGGAGATTAGTTTATTTTCAAGCTCGGAGCTCAGGTCAGCAGTAAAAATAATAAAAAGCAAAGGCCCAAGAACACTGCCTTGTGGAACGCCTGAAACAACAGGAACAGAAGGGGAACGACACCCATCAATGACCACAGCCTGAAATCTTCAAAGATCCTTAAAAAATTGCCACCAATACCGATGAGTCTTAACTTATACAGAAGTGCTTTATGGTTGAATGGCTTTATGGTCAAAAGCAGAACTAAAGTCAATAGCCACGACACGAGACTCATGCCCCTGGTCCAATGAAGACTGCAAGTCATGGGTGAGTGTCAGAAGCGCATCACATGTACGAAAACCAAAACTGTGAGTTTGGTATCAAATTATGACTGTTACCATAAGAGGAAAGGCGTCTGGACAAAAGCCTCTCATAGAGCTTGGATAGGATAGGCGTAATAGAGATAGGGCGATAGTCATTAGGAGATGATGAGGCAGTATATCCCTTTGGAATAGGAGTGATACTAGCCTTACGCCAGCAAAGAGGAAAGCTACCTGATTTCAAAAGCAACCTAAACACCACAGCCAATTTAGATGCCAAGACCACTGCAACCTTTTTAAAAAAGAGAGGGAAAAACCCATCCGGGTCTGTGCCACCATACAGTAGGTATCAAGATCCAGCAAATACCTTTTCAGTTCAGCTGATTTGAATGCCATTGAATTGAGGTTGGGTCTAGGGAAACATGTCAATAGCAAAGACAATTCCTGATTACTCTGCTTATTAATACAAATATTAGATAAAATATTGGCCTTCGATAATGGATCAAAAGAGATGGAGCCATCAGAATCACAAAAAGGAAGCATGGAGGAATCTATTCCAAATAAAGAGGACTTCAAAGCGGACCACCATTTATGAGGCTGTGTAGCTCCTGCCAGAACATCCTGAAGATGGGAGTTATATTCCCTCTCATCAGCAGCATAAACTCTCTGCGCAAATGCCCTTTTAGCAACATAATTTCCCAATGCAAGGGGGGTATGATTACGCCTCCATAGACGATATGCAGCCTGTTTGTCATCAAATGCTCGCTTGCAGTATCATTAAACCATGCTTTATCCCTGATACGAAACTTAATTGTTTTTGATGGAACTCTTTTGCGAAGGATACCAAGCAGAGAATTGTTGAGAGCCGAAACCGGGTCATGAGATCTTAGTATGAGATTCCACTCGATATTACAAACATCATTACAAACGTTTTCCCAGTTAACCCGGGATTTAAGGTAGACTTTACGTGAGAGAGTAATATCAGGAACAGAAAAATCAAGATTCATTTTACACATGATGGCATTGTGGTCGGAAGTGCCAACAGGTACAAGAACGGAGGTTTCTACAATGCCAGGAATAGCTGTTAGTACTAGATCAATACAATTTCCAGACATATGAGTAGGTCCTTGGATTAGCTGTTCACAACCAGATAAGTTTGCAAAATTCAAGGAAGCAAGACCATTTATATTAGTTGGAGAGACCGAGTTCAACCACTCTTGATGATGCGCATAGACATCACCAACAAAAATAAAGGATGATTTGACATCTACAGACTGTATTAAAACCATGGCTGTTAAGAGGCAGTCATGTATGTCATTGTTAACATCAGGATTTCTGTACAGGCTAAAAATGTATTGATTATGATACTTGCTGGAAACTATAGCTAACTGCATCTCATGGCATTTACAAATATGCTTAGTTAAGTGCTCAGCATTGTACCCAGATCTAATATACAAGCTCATTTGAAATAAGTTATGTGATTTGAAGTGAGTGAAGTGATTTGAAGTGAGTGAAGTGATCTGAAGAGAGTGACTGTCAACATGCTTCACACCTGTATGAGCTGCGCTGGTAGGTTTGGTGCTACCATGTTCGCTGCTGCCAATCCTCAAGTCTGCCGACTCTGCCAGCAACGAGAGGATTTGACAGCGAAATTGGATGAAGCCCACAACAAGATCAACGCCCTCACCATGAAGCTAGAATCAATCAGCGTTGGAGTATCACCAACTTCAAGTGTCACCACTTCAACTTTAGCTACAACCGCCGCCCCAACGTCAACTGCCAACAATCCAGCGCCTGCAGTAGCCACTTCAGCAGATACTTTCGATGCACGAGAAACAAACAGTGACTCTGCTCCCCCTCAAGACAACTTCCACGTCGTGAGGAACAACATTCGCCCCAAGACCAGGAAAATCCTACCGGTTACTGAGTGTCACAACTGTTTCCAGATACTGACAAACTCAGATGACGAAGAGGAAACAGAAGAAGTTCAGCTCGTGGGAGACTCAATGATACGTGGTCAGCTCACAGAGTTTTGCGCCAGGACACCTAAGAACAGGAAGCGTTTTCGTATCCCAGATGGTGGTGTGGACGATATAGTTGCTGCAGTTTATGAAGTATCGAAGCTGGCCCCTGCTAATACAATGTACGTCATCCACGTTGGATCCAATGATGTACAGCGAACCCTGTCGGAATATTTGCTTCTCAAGTACCAGCAGCTGAGCAAGTCATTTAAGGAGAAGTCATCAAGGATCATCATATCAGGAATCGTCCCCCGGCTTGGTGTAGAGAGCAGATTTTGCAACATAGCCACCAGCACAAATCGTCGTCTAGCGAACCTCTACAGGAAGGGAAACGTGGGATTCGTCGACACCTGGGACTATTTTTACTACGATGACTATTTGTTCTCAGATGAATGAGTTCATCTGAACCAGGTGGGAGCAGCACGCTTTGGACGTCTTCTCAACGATGCGGTGAAGGATATTCGGAGAAGAAATTGACTCAACACAGGACAATCAGGAAGGAGGACAGAAGACAGCGAGGACGGCGACCTGCGAAGGACTTAAATGCTAATTTGTCAAGAATTATAAATTTTGATAAAGCTCCATCAACAAGATCCAAATCCAAAACCGCAAGGGATGAGGACCGAGGACAGCCATGAACGTAAATGTAGATCCGACCAGAACCAAAAATTTGATTAAAGAGCGTTCCGTGAGTTCTAAAACCATAACTTTAAAGGTTTTATATGCAAACGCCCGTGGCATACGCAATACATTTTCAGATTTAGTGTTTACAGAAAATGATGACGTAATTGGCATAACAGAATCTTGGATCAATACAGAAGACAGAGACTTTTTAGCAGAGTATTTCCTTCTCGGCTAGTGGTTAAGGCCCCATTAATTGCTCTTTCCATTCACATATGCATAGCCTACGTGAGTTGCAGTTGGGATGTGTGTACATGCTTAGATTGATATGCAGGATTCGAAGTTGCATAATAAATCGTAGGCAGTGTCCACCATTCTTTAACTGCCTTCGTGGTGTAATGCTTAAGGTGTTGATATTCGGTGTGAGCGTCCTGGGTTCGAATCCACGGACTGCCACATGTGTTTGTAATATTTCATTAATCGATTTTAGGAGTAGAGTTGGTTGTTGGATAGAACATAATAATTGATATTGGTTCAGGAGTAATTTATCGAGAGGCCTTCCCTAGTGGTTAAGGCCCCATTAATTGCTCTTTCCATTCACATATGCATAGCCTACGTGAGTTGCAGTTGGGATGTGTGTACATGCTTAGATTGATATGCAGGATTCGAAGTTGCATAATAAATCGTAGGCAGTGTCCACCATTCTTTAACTGCCTTCGTGGTGTAATGCTTAAGGTGTTGATATTCGGTGTGAGCGTCCTGGGTTCGAATCCACGGACTGCCACATGTGTTTGTAATATTTCATTAATCGATTTTAGGAGTAGAGTTGGTTGTTGGATAGAACATAATAATTGATATTGGTTCAGGAGTAATTTATCGAGAGGCCTTCCCTAGTGGTTAAGGCCCCATTAATTGCTCTTTCCATTCACATATGCATAGCCTACGTGAGTTGCAGTTGAGATGTGTGTACATGCTTAGATTGATATGCAGGATTCGAAGTTGCATAATAAATCGTAGGCAGTGTCCACCATTCTTTAACTGCCTTCGTGGTGTAATGCTTAAGGTGTTGATATTCGGTGTGAGCGTCCTGGGTTCGAATCCACGGACTGCTACATGTGTTTGTAATATTTCATTAATCGATTTTAGGAGTAGAGTTGGTTGTTGGATAGAACATAATAATTGATATTGGTTCAGGAGTAATTTATCGAGAGGCCTTCCCTAGTGGTTAAAGCCCCATTAATTGCTCTTTCCATTCACATATGCATAGCCTACGTGAGTTGCAGTTGGGATGTGTGTACATGCTTAGATTGATATGCAGGATTCGAAGTTGCATAATAAATCGTAGGCAGTGTCCACCATTCTTTAACTGCCTTCGTGGTGTAATGCTTAAGGTGTTGATATTCGGTGTGAGCGTCCTGGGTTCGAATCCACGGACTGCCACATGTGTTTGTAATATTTCATTAATCGATTTTAGGAGTAGAGTTGGTTGTTGGATAGAACATAATAATTGATATTGGTTCAGGAGTAATTTATCGAGAGGCCTTCCCTAGTGGTTAAGGCCCCATTAATTGCTCTTTCCATTCACATATGCATAGCCTACGTGAGTTGCAGTTGGGATGTGTGTACATGCTTAGATTGATATGCAGGATTCGAAGTTGCATAATAAATCGTAGGCAGTGTCCACCATTCTTTAACTGCCTTCGTGGTGTAATGCTTAAGGTGTTGATATTCGGTGTGAGCGTCCTGGGTTCGAATCCACGGACTGCCACATGTGTTTGTAATATTTCATTAATCGATTTTAGGAGTAGAGTTGGTTGTTGGATAGAACATAATAATTGATATTGGTTCAGGAGTAATTTATCGAGAGGCCTTCCCTAGTGGTTAAGGCCCCATTAATTGCTCTTTCCATTCACATATGCATAGCCTACGTGAGTTGCAGTTGGGATGTGTGTACATGCTTAGATTGATATGCAGGATTCGAAGTTGCATAATAAATCGTAGGCAGTGTCCACCATTCTTTAACTGCCTTCGTGGTGTAATGCTTAAGGTGTTGATATTCGGTGTGAGCGTCCTGGGTTCGAATCCACGGACTGCCACATGTGTTTGTAATATTTCATTAATCGATTTTAGGAGTAGAGTTGGTTGTTGGATAGAACATAATAATTGATATTGGTTCAGGAGTAATTTATCGAGAGGCCTTCCCTAGTGGTTAAGGCCCCATTAATTGCTCTTTCCATTCACATATGCATAGCCTACGTGAGTTGCAGTTGGGATGTGTGTACATGCTTAGATTGATATGCAGGATTCGAAGTTGCATAATAAATCGTAGGCAGTGTCCACCATTCTTTAACTGCCTTCGTGGTGTAATGCTTAAGGTGTTGATATTCGGTGTGAGCGTCCTGGGTTCGAATCCACGGACTGCCACATGTGTTTGTAATATTTCATTAATCGATTTTAGGAGTAGAGTTGGTTGTTGGATAGAACATAATAATTGATATTGGTTCAGGAGTAATTTATCGAGAGGCCTTCCCTAGTGGTTAAGGCCCCATTAATTGCTCTTTCCATTCACATATGCATAGCCTACGTGAGTTGCAGTTGGGATGTGTGTACATGCTTAGATTGATATGCAGGATTCGAAGTTGCATAATAAATCGTAGGCAGTGTCCACCATTCTTTAACTGCCTTCGTGGTGTAATGCTTAAGGTGTTGATATTCGGTGTGAGCGTCCTGGGTTCGAATCCACGGACTGCCACATGTGTTTGTAATATTTCATTAATCGATTTTAGGAGTAGAGTTGGTTGTTGGATAGAACATAATAATTGATATTGGTTCAGGAGTAATTTATCGAGAGGCCTTCCCTAGTGGTTAAGGCCCCATTAATTGCTCTTTCCATTCACATATGCATAGCCTACGTGAGTTGCAGTTGGGATGTGTGTACATGCTTAGATTGATATGCAGGATTCGAAGTTGCATAATAATAAATCGTAGGCAGTGTCCACCATTCTTTAACTGCCTTCGTGGTGTAATGCTTAAGGTGTTGATATTCGGTGTGAGCGTCCTGGGTTCGAATCCACGGACTGCCACATGTGTTTGTAATATTTCATTAATCGATTTTAGGAGTAGAGTTGGTTGTTGGATAGAACATAATAATTGATATTGGTTCAGGAGTAATTTATCGAGAGGCCTTCCCTAGTGGTTAAGGCCCCATTAATTGCTCTTTCCATTCACATATGCATAGCCTACGTGAGTTGCAGTTGGGATGTGTGTACATGCTTAGATTGATATGCAGGATTCGAAGTTGCATAATAAATCGTAGGCAGTGTCCACCATTCTTTAACTGCCTTCGTGGTGTAATGCTTAAGGTGTTGATATTCGGTGTGAGCGTCCTGGGTTCGAATCCACGGACTGCCACATGTGTTTGTAATATTTCATTAATCGATTTTAGGAGTAGAGTTGGTTGTTGGATAGAACATAATAATTGATATTGGTTCAGGAGTAATTTATCGAGAGGCCTTCCCTAGTGGTTAAGGCCCCATTAATTGCTCTTTCCATTCACATATGCATAGCCTACGTGAGTTGCAGTTGGGATGTGTGTACATGCTTAGATTGATATGCAGGATTCGAAGTTGCATAATAAATCGTAGGCAGTGTCCACCATTCTTTAACTGCCTTCGTGGTGTAATGCTTAAGGTGTTGATATTCGGTGTGAGCGTCCTGGGTTCGAATCCACGGACTGCCACATGTGTTTGTAATATTTCATTAATCCATTTTAGGAGTAGAGTTGGTTGTTGGATAGAACATAATAATTATATAATGTTTGAGAAAAGCCGAATTAATAGAAATGGAGGTGGCGTTTTATTTGTTATCAAAGAAAGTCTTAACCTGATCCTCTCATCAAAACCCCAAATTGTGAAAGTCGACAAATGCTAATAAATAATAATAAAGGTACAAAAATAATACAGACCTCCAGCAGTGGTAATAACGTTTTTGACCTTGTACTTGCAACACAAAAAGAATTAATATAGAATTTGAATGTTGGTGATGAATTCAGTAATAGTAACCATCGCATGATCACTTTCCATTTACAATTCAATAGCAACGAACTCAATACCAGCAAAGAGAAGGTCCCAAACTTCAAGAGAGGAAACTTCCGTAAACTTAAAGCAATACTTAAGGAAATCGACTGGAGGTTTATTATTAACAATGATGATCTAAACCAATCATGGAGATTTTTCACCTCCACTTATTCGAATGCAGTACATGAGTGTATACCATTAAACAAACTAAGATCAGTACATAATAATAGGTCTAAGTGGTGGAATAAAGACATTGCGGATTGTCGGCTTGCTAAAAAGAATGCTCATGAAAAATGAAAAATATCTGACACCCATGAAAATAAAGTGATATTTGTCGATCTACGACACAATGCCAAACAGTTAATCAAACAAAGTAAAAACACACTAGAATTACATGTTGCAAATCAAAGTATGACAAACCTGATTTTTTGTTATAGTTACATCAGAACAAAGAAATGAGTGACTTCAACGATTGGACTGTTAGTCGATGAGAAAGGAGATTACACTAAAGATGAAGCAAACATGAGTAACGCTCTCAACACCTTCTTTGCATCAGTTTTTACAACAGAAGACCTTAGTAATATCCCTACAACATCGCCGGTTCAGATAGATAATTCTGACGTTCTAAGCAGTATCAGCATTACAGAGACAGAAGTTTTGAAATGTTTATATAAACTCAAGGTAAGTATATCGTCTGGACATGATACGATCTCGCCTAGAGCTCTAAAGGAAGCTAAGTATGAGCTCTCCAAACCACTGACATTACTCTTCAATGAATCCTTACAGACTGGGACTATGCCTGATCAGTGGAAGCTCGCCAATGCAACGCCGATATTTAAAAAAGGCAGCAAATCCTTACCTAGTAACTATCGTCTAATTAGCTTAACCTCAGTTGTATGTAAAATGCTAGAAACACTCATAAGAGACAAACTCATAAATCACTTACAGGAAAACAACATACTTAAAGATACTCAACACGGTTTTCGTAATATACGCTCCTGCTAAACAAACCTCTTAGACTTCTTCCACGATATCCTCAACCTATATGATGAGAGTAAAGCTGTAGATACTATATACCTTGATTTTCAAAAGGCCTTTGACAAAGTTCCTCACAAATGTTTATTGATAAAACTAATAGCGCATGGAATACAAGACGGTGTGGATAGAAAATTGGCTCAGTGACAGAAAGCAAATAGTCATAAACGGAAAAGCATCCAAATGGATCAATGTAAGTAGCAGAGTACCCCAGGGATCGGTACTGGTGCCAGTTCTCTTCCTTAACCCCTCCAATCCCAGAGACGACTATAGTCGTCCGTAGATGAGTAACTCCCCAGTCCCAGCAACGGATATAGTCGTCAGTAATGTACTTTCCTTGTAACTGTCTGTACAAGGCTGTACCAATTACCACAACCGTGTGAGCACTGCTCCCGTGATGGCAACACTTCTCAGCTTATATGAGACCCACTGAAGGGTGGGAGGGCCAGTGTTGCCTCATCTCTGGAGGTGGAAAGGTGGTCTCTCCTGCCATTATGGCCGCATTGCTTGGGACTGCTGGGGACTTTTATTGCTGTATCCTACGGTACAGTACGGGTTTAACGACATATGAGGGCCTTACCTGTACAATATCAAAGTTTGCTGATCTTACAAAAATTGCAAATAGAATAATCTCAAATTAACATGTTGAAGATATGCAACACAATCTAAATAAGTTGTCACATTGGGCTTAAATTTGGCAAATGTATTTCAATGCAGATAAATGTAAGGTACTCCATATCGGAAACTGAAATGAAAAAAGCAAACTATTCAATGAATGGCACCCAGTTTAAGAGTGTAGACAGAGAAACTGATTTGGGAGTAACAATATCAACAATGTTCAGAAGTTGTTAAGAAGGCAAACAAAATAATTGGCTGTATAGGCAGGTAATTTGAGCATAAATCCAAAGATGTAATTCTCTATAATCTCTTAGTCCGCCGTCTTCTGGAATATTGCGTTCAATCCTGGTGCCCTTACAACCAAAAAGATATAGACAAACTAGAACGAGTTCAACGTAGAGTTACCAAAATGATACCTAAAGAACAAACCATACGAGGAGCGCCTTAAAGAATTAAATTTATTTCCCTTAACTGACAAGCGCGCGTATGGTCTGTGACGAACGTAGTTATATGCGAATTAATTACCCAATATTCTGACATAATTTGTCATATCTCCCATATAACGCATAATTTATTTTCCATGCGTCTTTATTTTATTAACCCTCTCCGACATATGACGCGATTCTGAGCCTATTAGGGATACTTTAACGCTCAAAGAGCGGGTGGTGGAGTATATTTCACTGTGCCGCTCAGCGCTTTTTTTTTTACCATAAATGGGGTTGTTTCCGTGCTCTTTTTCATGCATAAACAAGACCCAGAGCGTAATACAAGTATGTATCCCTGAAAGGGCGTAAATTGAGCTTTCCAATGACACCCAAACCATCCTTCTACGATCATTGGCTGTCTTGCAACAATCGTGCAACCGAAGGGCAAAATCGCTAAAATACGGTAATTTCTTTATATAATTACGTATGTAGCGAGGGAGTGAGGATGGATGTAAGTGGACTACATCTCAGTTGGTCCACGGCGGCCGTGGCGACCGGTCATGAGGTAACCCATGCTCCTCCCGTCACTCGTCTCTCTCTCAGAGCCAATATTGCGCCAAAATTGCACTCAGACTTAAGTCGGGCCCCGCCACATAGTCCAAATTTTTCGATACGGACTTAAGTCGGGCCCCGATAGAAAAGGGTTAAAGCCTATGTTACCATCAGGGGTATTTAGAAACCTTTAGTTTAGTTACTTCAACCTCTGCAGTTGTCTTTGAGTTAGCTGTGGGCCGAAAACTAATTTTGGAGAGGTAATTATAAGAGTGAGAGAACTCTATTTCTTATTGCTAATCTGGCAACCTCTGCGTCATATGTGCGTGAAAGGGTTAATATGATGAACATATGAACCTTGAAGAGTGATAAAATATATTAGTGGGGAGAGTATTTTGGTGGTTAAAAACATGAATATTCGCCGCTCGGTCGTATCCTCAGGTGGGAGGTAGAGAGACATACACCCTCCCTCTCCAAGCTGTATCGCTTTACTGAAGCTAGCGGGTGAAGTCTCAGAGTTATATAAAAGTCTCTTATGTAACTCACAAGTGTTACATAACCGAGAGAGATAAATTCGCGCAAAAAATAACTAATATAATATTAAAATAAGAGGAAAAATTGGTGATAATTGAGGAGGGGGGAAAAAGGTGAGAAACATATGGATGAGTGGTAGAAAGTACTAGAGAGAAATTATCTCAACTAATGACATATTCCTTTGTCTTGAGAGCCCCTGGGATATTTTTTAAGGATTTTTCATGGTCTTTCTTCCATGAGTCCTATCGCATTCGCAGTACATATACTTCCGTTAGTTCTATCGCACTGCTCGGGTTAACCCAGCGCAGATTACGAGGCGACTTAAACAAGTGTTCAAAATCATCAAAGGCATTGACAATATGAACTAAAATAAATATTTCACTATCAACCAATCAAATTACACGCGGGGGAACGGTTGCAAAATTATTGGTAAATCTTATAACTCGCATGAGTCTAAGAATGTTTTCTTCAATCGAGTTGTTAACTTGTGGTATAGGCTTCCCCGTGATGTCATAGACTGCAGCACCGTTGATTCTTTTCAACTTTGCCTAGACAAACACCTTGCCTTAAATCCATGACTGACTGCATTTGTAAATGAATAAAGTTATTGTTTATTTTATGTATTTTTTCCTTCTATTATATTACTAACAACTGTCCCCTACTGACATCTCCTAATCCTGCCGCGGACATTTGTCCCAGGGCAGTCTTCCCTTTCCATTTTTCCTTTAACCACTCTAAACTACTGTTTGGGCACTTGAATATCAGTGTTTTGGAGGGCAAGCAGCCTTGAGGGGTTGCTGGACTGTTGTAGCTTGATTTCCTGTGTACTCCTTTGTACTCCTTTGTAAGGCTGGGAGTCAGGGGGCCCTTGAAGTTCAGGTGTGGTCTGCTCCTTATTTCCTTTTTGCCTTGAGGTGGTAGGTAAGTGGTAAATCCAGGGCAATAATTCAGGTATTGGTACCTGGCTTCCAGCTTGAGGGCTCCCTAGGGATGTGGATGGACCAAGGGACGGGGGTCTGGGGTCATTTGTTACTTCCCGTTTTCTGTTAAGTCGGTTGGTCACAGAGAGTGTTTTGATGGAGTGGTGATACCCATGTGTGCGGGGGCTTCGAGTGTCTTGTAGTCATTGGATGAGGCCTCTAAAGTATAGTATATTATAAGGTTGGGATTCACAAATATCTCATTTATGTTGTTTCTTCTGTCAGGAATTTGTATTAATTTATTTACAGTAGTTAATATATATATTTATGTGTCTATATGTTTTTGTAATTCAACGTCCAGTAAGCAAACATTTTATAATTTGAAATTATCTACAAATCACGGAAAACTCTTACAAAAATATTCATGTATATATTTATATTGGGTGAGATCTTCAGGATTCCCCGATAATAGAACCCCAAAACCAAGGGACACCATGGGTGAAATCCAAAATACAGGTACCCCCGAAGTCGACAGTAAAGGTTGTGCTAACAACCTACTCTAAGGACAATTACTGCACCAAACCTCCCACAAAGCAAACGAAGCCAAGGCAGATCTTAAGGACACTTCAGGTCCCACCAACTTCATCAATAAAGGGAGTCCTTGAAAAGGTATCATCCAATTGCTCTCATATCTTGCATCTCTATATTTGTTTAAACTATTCTTAACTCAAAATATCTTAAGCATCTACTTACAGATCGCCAGTACGATTTATTTTTAGGGCTGCTCTACTGGTGATTTTCTTGCTTATCTTACTAACTCTTGGTCATCCTCCTTTCTGGAATTCGGTGAGACTTTTCTATTGCGTTAGACATATCAATAGACTTCAATAGAATCTGGCACAAATCTCTAATTTCCAAACTACCCTTTTTCGGTGTATAATCCCTTTATCTGTGCCGTTGTCTCTAATTTCCTTCCAGACCATTCCATAGCTGCAGTTGTAGATCGCCATCGCTCAATTCCGCAACCTATCAACTTCGGTGTTCCTCAGGGTTCTTTCCTGTCTATAATTATCTTATAAATATTCATTAATGATCTCCTCAGCTGTACCTCTAGTCCTATCCAATCATAATCTGACGACTCTACCTTATACTATTCATCTAGTTTTGCACATCAACCAAGCATGCAATCACTCCAAAACAAATGTGACGAGGCCATATCAATCAATCTATCTATCAATTATTGCTGATTGGGGCAGAGAAAATCTTATTACTTTCAACACCTCCAAGACGCAATTTCTCTCTTAATCTCTCCATCACAATCTTCCGCATGACTATAATTTTTTCTTCAACAATACCCAAATCAACCATTCGTCTTTTCTCAATGTTCTAGGTGTATCTTTTTAATCCGACCTTTCTTGGAAAAATCATATTACCACTCTTGTTAAAACAGCTTCCCAAAAGTTAGGTGTGCTCAACCGTCTCCGTGAGTTCTTCACCCCTTCACAGCTTATTGCTCTGTACCTGGCCACAGTGCTCCCCTGTATTGAGTATTGTTCACATGTGTGGGGAGTACAAAGGAAATCAAGCAACAACAGATCTAGTGACCCTTCTAGGTTGCTTGTCCTCCAAAACACTGAGGATCAAGTGTCCAAACAGTGGGTTAGAGTGGGTAAGGGAACATTGGAAAGGGAATTACTGCCCTGGAACTAATGTCCGTGGCAGGATTAGGAAGTTAGTAGGGGACAGATGGGTTAGTAACTGAGGGGGGAATAAAATAAAGTTATTCATTTACAAACGCAGTCAGTCGCGGGTTTGATGCGAGATATTTGTCTAGGCGGAGTTTAAATGAATCAACGGTGATGCAGTCTATAACGTTTCGGGGAAGCCCATTCCACAAGTTGACAACTCGATTGAAGAAGAAATTCTTAGATTCGTGTGAGTTAAAAAGATTTACCAATAATTTTGCAACCGTTTCCCCGCGTGTAATTAGATTGGTCGATAGTGAAGTACTTACTACAGTTCATATTGTCGATGCCTTTGATGATTTTGAACACTTGAATTAAGTCACCTCTTAATCTGCGCTGGGTTAAAGGAAATAGATTTAATTCTCTAAGACGCTCTTCGTATGGTTTGTTCTTTAGTCTAGGTATCATTTTGGTAACTACGCTGAACTCGTTCTAGCTTGTTTATATCTTTTTGGTAATAAGGGCACCAGGATTGAACGCAGTATTCCAGAAGAGGGCGGACTAAGGAATTGTAAAGGGTTAGGATAACTTCTTTGGATTTATGCTCAAATGACCTGCCTATAAAGCCAATTATTTTGTTTGCCTTCTTAACAACTTCTGAACATTGTTGACTCGGTTTTAGGTTACTCAATATTGTTACTCCCAGATCGGTTTCTGTTTACATTCTTAAGCTGAGTGCCATTCATCGAATAGTTTGCTTTCTCATTTAGGTATCCGATATGTAGTACTTTACATTTATCCGCATTGAAACTCATTTGCCAAATTTGGGCCCAACATGACAATTTATCTAGATTGTGTTGCATATCGTCAACTTGTTCTTTTGAGAGTATGCTATTTGCAATTTTTGTATCGTCAGCAAATTTTGAGATTGTACAGGTGAGACCCTCATCTATGTCGTTGATGTAAATTAGAAAGAGAATTGGTCCTAGTACCGATCCCTGGTGTACCCCGCTACTTACATTGGTCCATTTATATGCCTTACCGTTTATGACTACTCTTTGCTTTCTGTCGCTGAGCCAATTTTCTATCCATTTCAACACACCGTCTATATTCCATGCGCTTTTAGTTTTAGCAGTAAACGTTTGTGGGGAACTTTGTCAAAGGCCTTTTGAAAATCAAGGTATATAATATCTACAGCTTTACTCTCATCGTAGAGGTTGAGGATATCGTGGAAGAAGTCTAAGAGGTTTGTTAAACAGGAACGTTTTTTACGAAAGCCGTGTTGAGTATCTTTAAGTATGTTATTTTCCTCTAAGTGATTTACGAGTCTGTCTCGTATGACCGTTTCTAGCATTTTACATACAACTGAGGTTAAGCTAATTGGACGATAGTTACTGGGTAGGGATTTGCTGCCTTTTTTGAATATCGGTGTTACGTTGGCTAGCTTCCACTGATCAGGCATAGTTCCAGACTGCAAGGATTTATTGAATAGTAATGTCAGTGGTTTGGAGAGCTCATCCTTAGCTTCCTTTAGAACTCTAGGCGAGATTGTATCAGGTCCAGGCGTTTTATTTACCTTGAGTTTATCTAAACAATTCAATACTTCTCTCTCTGTAACGGTGATATTGCTTAGAACATCTGAATTATCAATCTGAATAATTGAGGCTCCACCCATACCACACTTCTCGAACGAGTAGAATCAAAAGAATTTGCTTCATCAACTCGCCTCCTCTTACTAGTTCCCTACAATCACTTGCTACACGCCGCAATGTTGCATCTCTTTCACTCTTCTATCGTTATTACAACAATCAATGTTCTTCAGAGCTCTCTCATTGCATACCCCCTCCCTTGCGGCGAGTGTGAGGCATTCGCCTTTCGGTCGTCATCTGAGAGGGTCAATATGTTCCAGGCTCCAATCCGAAGACCCATCCGAAAGTTAAGCCCCAGAGCAGGCCTTTGGGATCGTGACTCGTTTGCGCTGCAATAACTACCCCGCAGGTCAGGAAGTTTTTCTGAGAGGTCTGCTGCCATTCAGGTTGCAGGGGTCATGAAGGCTTTGCCCTGTACTTGTCACAGTTGGCACCCCTGCTATATTGGCTGGAGGAGTAGGACCTGACCCGTCAGCCGAGTCAGGTATGCATGGCATTGAACCCCTCAGAATTGCTGGGCCGGGGTCGTTGGCATTCGTCAGTTAGTGTTTACCACGATCCCCGGTCTTTATTCCTCAGTTGTGTGTGGTGGCTGCTTAGGTTGTTGTGGGGTCAGATTGCAGGCCCTACCCAAACCCAGCTGGCTTTTCCCCATGGTCGCTGGAGTCCAGGAGAGGGTTTGCGGTTCGGGGTTTTCCTTCCCCTCGACGAGGTTGCTTGCCAAGGCTACCGAGTCCCATCTACCCATTCCTTTTTGTCGCCTCTTACAACACGCAGGGAGTAAGAAGGAAGTATTATTTTCCACTGCAGCCAGTGCAGGGAACCCTATCCCCAGGGCAATGATATATGCTGTATACAAAATAAGAGGTAATGGACAGAGACATGTCTCCTCTCGAAATATGTTGAATATTCCCACATCTCTCCCTTCAAGATCCATGTCTCCTATTCCTCAGAAATTATAATAAACCAGAAGACAACACATTTGGTGAAATAATCTACTATATAAAGAGCACATTCTGTCTGTATCTTGACAAAATACTCTCTCAGTTTTCAAGATAGAGAGCCCATACTTGGCATGCATACGAAGGGAGTGCCATAATATGTTTTAAGCAGGGGGGGGGGAGGGAAACCCCCCAACTCCCTCAGTTTTCAAGATGGAGAGCCCATACTTGTCATGCATACTAAGGGGGTGCAATAATTGGTTTTAAGTGTGTGTGGGAGGGGGGGAAGGGGGGAGGCTCACTCAGTTTTCAAGATGAATGGCTCATACTTGGCATGCATATTAACCCTCCAGCCCCGGGGGCTATAGCTTGCGACTGTGCTCCGGTACCGGGTGTTTTGACGATCTTTGGCCTATGTTAACTACTCTGTAAGTCAATGAATATGGCATGTAATGTTGTGAATAAAAAATAATAATGTTCCACAAACCTTCCTCTGTCGAATGGCGTTGAGTAGAGGTCTCTAGCCCCTCTGGTTGCATAATGGTGAGCGCGGGAAAACGAGTGCTTTTCGGCGGCAAATTCTTCCCGCGTTCGGACGCGTCCCCCCCGGCCATGGCTACGACGCACCTAGCCGCTCGTCGCGCCAAAGTATTTATCTCCCTTAGACGATTTTAGTGTTTGATATTGAGAATGTGATGTTTATTTGATATTTTCTAGTTATTTTGAGGCCAATTATATAAAATGTTTATTAGGGTATCACTGTCACTGATATTGCTAATTTTCACTCGATACCGTACATTTTATTAGTAATTGAGGTAGCTTATTGTTGTATTAGGCACTGATTATTCGTTATCACAGGTGTTTATTATACTTTGGCCATCATATATTAGGTCTTGTGTGACTTTCACTTTGACAAATATGCTTTAGAGAGTGTCACTGTCACTGATAATGCTCATTTTCACTCGATACCGTACATTTTATTAGTAATTGAGGTAGGTTATTGTTGTATTAGGCACTGATTATTCGTTATCACAGGTGTTTATTATACTTTGGCCATCAAATATTAGGTCTTGTGTCACTTTCACTTTGACAAATATGCCTTAGAGAGTGTCACTGTCACTGATAATGCTAATTTTCACTCGATACCGTACATTTTATTAGTAATTGAGGTAGGTTATTGTTGTATTAGGCACTGATTATTCGTTATCACAGGTGTTTATTATACTTTGGCCATCAAATATTAGGTCTTGTGTGACTTTCACTTTGACAAATATGCTTTAGAGAGTGTCACTGTCACTGATAATGCTCATTTTCACTCGATACCGTACATTTTATTAGTAATTGAGGTAGGTTATTGTTGTATTAGGCACTGATTATTCGTTATCACAGGTGTTTATTATACTTTGGCCATCAAATATTAGGTCTTGTGTCACTTTCACTTTGACAAATATGCTTTAGAGAGTGTCACTGTCACTGATAATGCTCATTTTCACTCGATACCGTACATTTTATTAGTAATTGAGGTAGGTTATTGTTGTATTAGGCACTGATTATTCGTTATCACAGGTATTTATTATACTTTGGCCATCAAATATTAGGTCTTGTGTCACTTTCACTTAGTTATATGATTTGTAAACGTTTTATATACAATTTATTGTGTCTTTTTTCACTGATTTATATATTTCTATAGGTTCTAATCATATGAATGTCACTTGGTATATACATATGTGTCACTTTCACATATTATTATGGTGTAATTGTATTTGTATCAATTTTCTCATAATACATGACTTTTGTATTACAATAAATTGGTTTTCTTCCACTTTTTGCCTATATATAATTATAGTGTACATATTGTCATTTTATTTGGCAATTTCAGTATGATTATTAGAACTCCAGCTTGGAGTGGTAATCAAAGAAGCACTTTAAAGCACAGAGTGCCACCTTGCACTCCACACACTCCATGGTTGACTTTTTACCTGACCTCGGCCTCACCCTGCTGTTGTAGCAGACATGGCACCGCTTCTGCTGTGTTCTTCCTGATTCATTCTGAGGCAGGGAACCAAGCCTGTGCCTAATCAAGTATTGAGCACACTGCAAGCGGTCAATAACGGCGGGCCCAGGATGTGCCACTGCCCTCTGTGGCGTAGCATACTTCTCCAGGAGCTCCGTCAACACCTGCTTTTGGAACCTCCGCAGGCTATTGAACTTCATGGGTGTGTTCACATTCCGAAGCTTGTATATGTTGTAGGCATTCAGAACTGACATGTCCACCATATGCAGAAAGAACTTTTTGTACCATCTGCACGAGGTACGCAGGCAGTCAATGAAGCCTATCTGCATGTCGGGCTTGTCCACCAGCCTCATGTTGATGTTGTAGTCCAGGACAGCATCGGGCTTGGTCACCCTGGCCTGGGTGCGGCGATCCACCTTGCCAGTCTCCACCATTTCCCCCTTGTGGATGGTGCTCAGGAGGTTGACCTTCCGCTGGTCGTGCCAGTGGATAGCCAGAATGGGCCCCGACTTCTTCTTGAACACATCACCTTTTTTGGTCTTTGGAGGGAAAGGTGGCATGCCCTTCCTTTTCCCTCGTACTGTGCCTACAGTCCCCGTCTTGCGCTCATGCAGGTACTGTGAGAGAGTGGGGGACGTGTAATAATTGTCCGTGTAGAGGACGTGATTCTTGTGAAAGTAGCGGTCCACCATGGCTTGCACCACTGCTCCGCCAAAGCCAATGAGGGGGTCCACAAGCAAGTCCCCTTCCTTCCCGCTGTAGACCAGGAAGTCCAGGACATAGCCAGTTTGGCAGTCGCACAGCACAAAGAATTTTATGCCAAAGCGATGTCTTTTTGAGGGGATGTACTGCCGGAAGCTGAGTTTTCCCCGGAATAGCACAAGAGACTCGTCAATGACGACCTTGCGGAAGGGCTTGAAGTAGGAGGTGAAGCGTTCTCGCATCATCTCGTACAACGTCCTAATATTCCACAGCTTGTCTGGGAGGTGGACGTCAAGGTTGGTGACAAGATGGAGCGCTGCGAGGATATCAAGGTACCGGTCGCGAGACATATATTTCCCGAAGGCAGGGGTGGATATCAGATCATTGGTGATCCAATAGTCAGGCAACCTATGCTTCTTGACATGAGGCATTAGCATGGTGAGTGCCAGGAACACCATGAACTCTTTATGAGTCACTGGGGTCCACTGCCTCATGTGGCCCTTGGTCACCTTTCCCAAAAAGTGGACCTGGAATTGGTGCTGCTTATTTGTCTCTTTGACAACATAGCCTACCACCTCCTCATCAAAGAAGGCCTCAAATAGTTCGTGTGGTGGAGCATTGGGGCCTGCAGGAAAATTGGGGGTAATGCCTGAACTCCAGTACCTCATCAAAAGCTGGCACATCAGGGTTGTATCCATCCTCATCAACTACGTCTTGCCACTGAAAAACGTAGAATGGGTCTTGTCTACGCTGACGAGGAGCTCCAGCTGGTGGCCCAGCACGCCCACAGCCAACTCGGGAGGCGCGCGCCCTAGGGCGGCGAGGGCGGCGGCCAGGGAGGCGGGCAGCACGACGGGCAGCACGACGCCGGGCCAAGCGGATGGGTCGAGGGTCGTCGATGTCCATATAGTCATCGTCAGAGTGGTCATCTTGCCCTGACGGTGGACCTATGTAATCATGGCCAGAGTCTTCAGAGAGGTGCCCTTCATCATCAGTGGCCCCCACATAATCTGGCGGGGAACCAGTGATGCGTGGGCGGCGTGCGGGTGGGCGAGGTGGGGAAGGAGTGGCAGGTGAGGCTGTGTCCCCCCGAGGTCCTGGGCTCCTTGGCCTGCGACGAGTGACAGAAAGCAATGTTTCACTGTCACTAGGCCCAGGTATTGGTGATGCGAGCTCAAAGACTTCTTCAGGAAGACATGTTGAAGGCGGGAGAGGTGGGGAGGACCGTGGGGAAAGTTGCGGGGACGTATGGCTGGGGCCGGCAGGGGTGGACGCCGCGGGAGCCTCGAACAAAACTCTCTTACTTTTCTTAATTTTTTTGGTATATTTCCTACCTTTCCCCTTTTCGGCAGCAGTATGTCTCCTGTCGGGGGACCTAGGAGGCAAATAGGCCGAAAGTGGGGGGTCCTCAACCCTTGGCAATGGTGGGGGTGGTGGGGAAGAATGCGGGGCATCCGGGTCATCTTGGGTGGCGTGAGTAGATAGGGGAGACAATGGCGGACGAGAAGGGTTACCACGCTGACCCTCACTCACAGCCTCATCCTCACCAAGTAGTTTTGCTTGTTCCCTAGCTGCCGCGGCCGCCTTCTCAAGTATTTTCTGCTTATACAAATGTAGCTTGAAAGGCGATTTACCTGGGGAAGGGCTTGGCGTCGTGTCACTTATGCGAAATTTGGTGAGTGACCTTGAACTCTCCCACTCACTCACTCTCTCAAGTTCACTGTCTTTAGGTAAACCAGCTTCCTGAACAACTGGTACATCACCTTCATCACTCTCATCACTGTCATGTTCTCTCGCAAATCCCAGGAATTGCTCTTCTTTGTCACTCTCATGGCCATAATCACTCGACTTATAATTACTGGAGTCGTCACTGACTTCATCATCAACATTATGCTTGGCATCAGCTCGCTCATAAAGTCTCAATGTCGTCTCAATACCTCCGGGAGATAACACATTTAGGCGATGGCGTCGGGGTAAGGCGCGACGAACTAGCAAGGGCGTCGTAGGAAGCACGGTATCGGACACAGCGGAATCACTATTTGGCGTACTGTCCATGATGGCGTCGGGGTAGATACTGTTGCTGTGGCGTAGTTTACGCCTGGTGGCGCCACCTACCGTCCCACGATACCGAAAATGTACGCGCGGCATTCGAAAGCACTCACGCAAGCAATGGGCGTTCAAGAGCCCTTCCGGGTTGCGCGGGCCGAGGTTGTTATGGGCGTTCAAGAGCCCTTCCGGGTTGGAGGGGTTAAGACGGTGCCAGAATAGGTCTTAAGCAAGGGGGGGGGGGTAAAGATAGACAGTCTATACTTCGATTTTCCCCCAGGCAGTGCCGGGTACCTCAGATAGTGGAATATTAATTATAATATATGCAGCTAACCTGTTCATTATCTTAAAATATATGTAAAAAACTTTCATATTTCTTCACCCATTTTCTCATATAGATCCTCTCCTCGAATTCCTCTCCTACCATATACTAAACACGAATATGTATATAACCTGGTGAGTTATCTGCTCAACAGGTGGCGTTGTGTGTGTGTAAGTGTGAGAGTCCGAGTGTAGGGGGTGAGACAGTGAAGCACGGGAACGAGGTGGCTTCAGAGATGGGGTCGTTTCGGGCCATGAGTGAGCACCGTGCCTCATGTGAAGGCAAGATGGCAGGTGCTCGTTGTACTCTACGTGCTTCACATGTCTCACTCCCTAGACTGGAACAAGACCTCACGGGCTTCACTGTTCATTGTAAAGCGGTGAATGTTAAGGCTCTCAGCCTATGCCCGAGAGGAAGTAAGTTGGAATATAGAAAAAAAAAAAAAAAAAAATTACATATACTGTATAAATATATATATATACATATATATATACTGTATATATATATAACGAAATTTAAAGAATAGAAAGTGTGTACCATGTTTAAAATACAAATACAAGTAAATCAATGATTGCACTTTCTCTGCAATCATTATGAAATATAGCTAAGACACTCAACACTAAATGATGTCATAAAACGGGCCCTGCAGAGTGCCTAACCATACATCAATCCTTGAGCCTACTGGAATTACCATAGATGACGGCAAACGGCCATATGGGATGACCACCTTCCCTTACAAGAATGGCCGGTGCCTCATTTGGGATGCCATATGTGTTGACACTTTCTCAATAATCAACATCACCAGAAGCGCCAACAAAGCAAGTGAAGCCGCCCGGATAGCAGAAAGTAGAAAGCAAGAAAATTATCAAGTCCACGCCAGGCGTCATCAGTTCGAGCCTCTGGCATTCGAAACATCAAGAGTCTTCGGCCCTACCACCCTCAATATGGTGAATGAAATAGGCCGCAAAATCAGAGAAGTTACAGAAGAACCCCAGGAAACTCTCTGGCTCAAGCAAAGACTATGGATGGCAATCCTCCGGGCCAATGCCACCAGCATCATGAACTCAGTACGACTGGGCCATGCCACTGTGTGAGGCCTGGGGAGGAGTGGCGTATCCTTAGTCTTTCCACGATAGGGTGTTAAAAAAAAAAAAAAAAAAAAAATTAAATGGAACAATAAAAAATCAGTAATATCCCTGCTAACTTCATTTTAAGTGTGCGAACATTCACTTCCACAGAAATGATATTATAAAAGATGATCGAAGAAGAAAATTAAAAGTTGTGTTTCGTGTCCCAAGCATTAAGAGCGTAAAGCACATATATATCCTAACATGCCTCTAGTTGCCTGTAGCTGTATGCAATAATGAAATAATAATAATAATAATACAAATAATAATACTAATAATAATACAAATAATGATAATAACAATAATTATAATAATTATAATCTATCTATCTATCTATTGCCGGACGCCGTAATCCCCGAAAGGGTGGCCACGAATGAAACTCTCGTGCAATCTCTTAGTCATTCTCTCGCTTCCCATGGCCGAACCATCTCAAGGTGTTCCTTTTCACACTTTCCCGCACATCTACATCCACACCACACCTCTCTCGTACTTCCTCATTCATCTGTCTATCCATCCATGTAACTCCACACGCACTTCTCAAGTAACTCATTTCCACTCCTCTCGCTATTGGTTTCAGCCTCTTCACCCATGTCCCCTCTGTCCATGCTTCGCTCCCATAAGTCAATGTCGTGATTACCACACTGTCATGCAAAGACTTCTTTACTTCCATGCTGACCACTCTATTTCTTGTTACTGCTTTCAACGTTCCTACAACCCTCTTCCCCTGTTGCACCCTCTCCCACACTTCTTCATCCATACTCCCATCTTTACTCAACACACTGCCCAAATACATAATTATATAAGCAGACATTCTCCATAACCTGACCGATATTAAAAAAATGATAACAATAGTAATGGTAATAACAATAATAATAATATTAATGAAAATATTAATAATAATAATAATAATAATAATAATAATAATAATAATAATAACAAAAATAATCTCGAATAATATTTTCAAAAGTGCCAGTTCTTCCAGATGAAGCCCATAATACTAGAAATCATGTCATAACAAATACACCATTCGTACACAAAATGGAATTAGTTTGGACGAAACTTATAAGTAATATAAGATAGAATTATATACTATATATATATATATATATATATATATATATATATATATATATATATATATATATATATATTATATATAATGTATATTTTGTATTTTATTTTTATATTTTTTCTATGTGAGTGAGGGAGGCAAAAGGCAGAACTGCATCTAGCGAGTGCCTCCCCCAGAGTTGAATAAGTGACAGGGCCAACATCAAGAGGCGTTAGAGCCAAAATGCCTGGACACACAGTTTGAAGCAATTTAAGTCATAGGAAGAGGGAAAGACTGATTCTGGGAGATAGTTCCAGAGCTCAGCTGTTGAATAGAAGAAAGTTTGGGAGTAATGTTTCACTCTTGGGTTGGAGAGTTGCACAGAGTAGGGGTGGGATTGTGTTGCAAGACGGGTACCACGTGCCCTACGTAGAGGAGGTGGTATACACTGGGAAAGCTATGAGGAACACTGATTATTATAATAGCGATAGAATAGCGCGAGAGATGCAACATTGCGGCGGAGCGAGAGAGATTGCAGAGAGTTGGTGAGTGGACGGGAGTTAATGATACGAAAGGCCTTCCTTTCAACTTTGTCTAGGAGAGCGGTGTGAGAGGAACCTCCCCACACATGTCAACAATACTCAATACAAGGATGCACCTTGCCTCTGTACAGAGCAAGAAGCTGTGCAGGGGTAAAGAACCCCTTGAGGCGGTTGAGCACAACCAGTTTCTGGGAGGTTGCCTTAGCAAGACTGGTAATTTGGTCCTTCCAAGTGAGAGCAGAAGAAAAAGAGACACCAAGAATATTAAGAGAAGATGAAGGCTTGATTTTTGTATTGTTGAAGAACAAGGGGTAGTCCACTGGGAGTTCCGGACGGGTAGATAGATGGAGAAATTGGGTTTTGGAAGCATTAAATGTAACAAGCTTTTCTCTGCCCCAACTGGAAAAAGTAACCAGATCAGAAGATAAGTGTTTTATAGCTTCATTACGTTTGTCTTTCAGGGATTGCTGGCTGGGGCGTTCTGAAAAACTAATTGAGTAGTGTAAGGTTGTGTCATCTGCGTATGAATGAATGTGACTTGAGGTACAGTTGAGAAGATCATTTATGAAAATTAGAAAGAGAATAGGAGATAGGACAGAGCCCTGAGTAACACCGGAGTTGATAGGGTGAGGAAGTGAGCGATGGCCATCCACAACCGCAGCTATGGAACAGCCGGAAAGGAAATTAGAGACAAAGGCACAGATGGAGGGATAGAAACCGAAAGAGGGTCGTTTAGAAATTAAAGATTTGTGCCAGACTCTATTGAAGGCCTTCAATATGTCTAGTGCAATAGAAAAAGTCTCACCGAAGTCCCGAAAGGAGGATGACCAAGAGTTAGTAAGATATGAAAGAAGATCACCAGTAGAGCGACCCTTAACCTCTACGTTACCGGAGGATACAGTAATAAAAGTCATCTCCCCAGTCCCAATGTGGCCAAAATGGCAAGATAGAACAACCTCCCACCTCAAAAGATGAAGGAATAATGGCTGAATGAGTGTACATTGGGTATAAGATAGATATGAAAGATGTAACCCCTTAGTTAAGACTTAAGACTCGTAACCGAGGTCCCGTATGTAAACAAAGGAGACCTCACTTGCTGTATAGAAGTCCATCTGCCAACTTCCAATATTAGTGATCATCAATAATCTGCTACATCCTCCACTCAACTTCTGCAATACTTCGCTCTACATTCAGATAAGCCTTTTCTATAATCACTGGGACCCATATTATTTTATGAGTGCTTAAATTTATGTTTTACATCATCATTTCAAGGTGATTATTTCCTGTTTCCTATATATAGCTCTTGTCCCCACAGTCCAGACAAGATATGGTCATTCGAACTTTACTTACATCCTCCCACATGCCTGTCTGTCCATCTCATTTAGTTGTTTAACTTTTCCCCCACATGGGCCTATATTTTCGGCGAGGCCTAGGCTACCCCTGCAATGTTTTTCCCTAGTGCCGGTCTTTAGCCTGGCTTTCTTTCTCGTGGCCGGGAGTGTTACCGCACTAGGCCATATTTGCGCAGGGAGTCCTCATGTTCTCTTGCCATATTTTTTGGCACTTTTTTGCCTCTTATTGCTTATGTGGCGCGATGATAACAAAAATTTTAATGTTCGGCTGCTACAAGCGGTATAGGTAGTGGATTCCAGCCCGATCCAGCAGCATACTCTCACCCTTTTAAGACCCTAGCGCTCTTGGGACACAGTTTCGTAGATCGCATTTACATTGATCAACCCATTTATAAAGACTCATTTGTTGTGTGTAAATTTGCAGTGGCAGGAGCTAGGTTTTCTACTATAAAAAAATATACAAGCATGGAGGGATTTATTGAGGTGACAGCCGGAGGTAACACTACTTGTACTGGGTGGTAGCTTTTCATTGTATTGGGGTTGTTGGTGATAACTTGACTTGACTTTCGGTGCGCTTGGCCTAGCCTAGCTTAGAATTATTTCAACATGGCTGAAACCCTGTCAGAACTTAAGAAAAAGAGAGGGATAGCGAGGGGCTGTTTGACTTGGCTAACTAGGGACTTAGACACCTTCATTGATCGGGCAGATGCGTCCGAGGTGAAGGGCAAAGTTACCCTGATTCGCAAGCACCTCAATGAACTGGAGTCCGTCAATGACCATCTTTATGACCTATATGACGAGACCATTGACATTGTGACTATAGCCGGTGATGATGACGAATACTCTGAGACCATGGAAGCGATTGTGGCTAAACTCGAGGCAATTTACAAAAAATCCCCTACTCTGACAAACAGTAGTGCCACGGCAAAGGTAGCAGGGGTTAAACTACCTACACTTCATCTTCCCAAATTTAGTGGAGACCCGGCAAGGTGGACAGAATTCTGGGACCTCTTCCGCTGTACCGTGCATGACCACAAAGAGTTGTCAGATGTTCAGCATTTCACATATATGCGCGGGCAGCTGGAGGAGGAAGCACAGAAGTTGTTGGGGGATTTAGCCTAATCGCCAGTAGCTACACCACCGCAATAGCCCCACTTGAGAAGACATACGGACAAAAAAGACCGAATAAAATCCGCACACATTACGAACTTGTGTGAGTTGTCTGCTCCAGTTTATGAGGTAGGTGCGCTCAAGAAGTTCTATGCCGCTTTCGAGAGTACCATTCGATCCCTCAATACGTTAGATGTCAGCGTCATGAGACATGTACCGTCATCCTAATGAATAAGTTACCAACACCACTTCGTGAAAACGTAAAAAGAGCGATGAAATCTACCCCACTCGAATTGCAGTCATTTATAGAAAATTACCAGGCAGAGGTGTTCAATATGGAGAGAGTCACCAGTGAACCAGTACAGTATAATGCCACAGCTTCTACATTTCCCACCGTTAATAAAAGTACCGGTAAAGTAAAAATGCAAGCTGAGCCCAGGAAATTCACTTGCTATTTGTGTAGTAGTCCGAAACATGTGTGGTACAAGTGCCCAAAATATCAAAGTAGTGAGGCTAGGATAAATAGAGCTAAAAATCTGAAGTTGTGTCAGGGATGCCTCTCCAGGGAACATGGGCGGCGCAGTTGCACAAATGCTAAATTAACCCTCTCACATCCTTATGATGCAGAGGTTGCCAGATTAGCAATAAGAAATAAATTACTCTCACTCTCATAATTACCTCTCCAAAATTAGTTTTCTGCCCACAGCTAACTCTAAGACAACTGCAGAGGTTGAAGTAAATAAACTAAAGGTTTATAAATACCCCTGGCGGTAACAAAGGCTTTAAAGTATCCCCAATAGGCTCAAAATTGCGTCAAGGACGTGAGAGGGTTAAGTCCTTGCCGAGTATGCAATGGCAGGCACTTCCGCGCATTATGTCCCCAATCTGCTGGAGAGGTAGCAAGTCGAACTACAGTTGCGACAACTGATCCTGCTCCAACCTCCACGACGTTGTCTGTAGCGTCAGAGAGACAGACAGTAGTTTTCCCACAATTATGATGCCAGTTATTAACAATGAAGGTTATTACCATTATCGTGCTTTGCTAGACCAGTGTTCCCAGCGCACTTTTGTTCTGCGGTCCTCTCTACCGTCAGTACAGTATGTTGCATCGGGAAGAGAGACATTGAAGCTGCAAGGGTTTACGGGAGCCCATCGCGAACAGGTGTATGAGGTAGTCACCCTGCAGTACAAGGATAGGGATAGGAATTTATCCTTAATGGCGGTAGTAGTAGACTCCTTACCAGAATACAAGGTATCAACAGGCATCAAAGGTGTAGTAGGCAAATTGCAGGATTCCGGGTATAGGCTAGCCGATTCATTCATAGGCAGTAATGTTAAGCTAGACATGTTGATCGGTGCCGATTATACTATGACTTAGTGCTACCAGGATATAAACGAGAGGGCAATCTAGTGTTGTTGCCCACCAAGTTTGGGTACGCGATTAGTGGGTCATACAAGGATCATGTAGCCAATACCAATGTTGAAGTCATGACAGTGTTAAAAATTGCGGTCAGTTCAAGTAGTGAGTATCTACAATGAACCATGTAGTCAAGATTTGAATAAATTGTGAGATATGGACAATTTAGGTATCAAGTCAGGAGAGCTAGATGCAGAGGCGAGAGATACATTTAAATTGTATGATGAAGCTGTAACCTATTTACCCGAGGAAAACCAGTATTGTGTCCATTTGCCATGGCGCAGAAACAGAGGCGACTTGCCGAACAATTACGGTCTGGCGATAGGAAGAAATTTATCGCGAATCCGGCGTATTGTCAGCAGTACTGTAATGTTGTTAAAGATCAGCTAATTCGCGGGTTCATAGAGTCCACTAATGAGGAAATTATCACCGATTCGCCTACACATTATCTTACCCACCGCGACAGCAAAACTACTCCCATACGCGTCGTGTTTGACTGTTTGGCCAAATTATCACCTTCGACCTTAAACCACAATGATTGGCTGTATACGGGACCCTCTTTGGTTCCAGATTTGGCGAAGGTGATGTTGAGGTTTAGTTGCAAGCCGTACGGGTTTACAAGCGATATCGAGAAGGCGTTCCTCATGCTCCAGTTGGACAAACGCGATAGAGACAGTACACGCTTTTTGTGGCCTAGATACCCCTTTAACGTAGATTCGCCATGTGATGTTTTTCGTTTCAAAGTTGTATTGTTCGGTGCTACCTGTTCACCATTTCCATTGAATGCCACTATCTTAAAACACTTATCGCAGTTCAATGATGTGAATCTCCTCAGCCGAATAAAAAATGGCCTGTACATCGATAACATTCAAGGTACCGCAGACACAGAGGACAGTCTTATCTCTGATTATTGGCAATTCCAGCGTGTATTCTCGTCAGCCCACTTATACTTACGGGAGTGGGTGACCAATAGTCCGCAGTTGAAGTCCCTTTTGGAACCGTATGATGGGATGGCTGCCGATCAGTCGTGCCATAAGTATTTAGGCATGCAGTGGCAACCGGGTACAGATAGACTTTCCTTTGGGTGTCGGGATTATACATGTGAAGCTTTACCTACCAAGCGAAAATGTCTTAGCCTAGCTGCCCAGTTGTGTTATCCTCTTTGCATCTTATTACCAGTTAGCATAAGGTTGCGGTTATTCCTCCAAATTCTATGGCGTACCAAAATTGGGTGGGACGAGACTATCCATTCTGATTTACAATAGACCTGGCAAGTGCTGGTGGCAGATTTGGACTATTGTCAGAGTATAAGTTTCCCACGTCAAATCATCTTGAGTAAACGGGTGGAATTACACGCGTTTAGTGACGCGAGTAACTCCGCGTATGGTGCTGTAGTGTATCTGTCTGATGGAGACCAAAGTGCTTTAGTCGCTGCCAAGGCTCGAGTACCACCCATCAAGACTGTGACAGTACCTAAATTAGAGTTAACTGTGGTTGTGCTAGCCGCACGTCTTGTTCGATTTATTACAGAGGCACTCAAGGATCATCATGAATTCAATAATGTATATTTGTGGTCCGATATCAGGTTGCGATTGCATGGTTGCGCAGTCAGAAAGTGTTGCCCATGTATGTCAGTAATAGAGTGAACGAGATCCATGGACTACTTCCCAATGCTACTATAAGATATGTGTGCACTAAGGATAACCCGAGTGACCTGTTGACTAGGGGCATTACCGCCAAACAGTTGTCCGATTCTCCGTTGTGGTGGCAGGGGCCTTCATGGCTAACTTCCACAACAGAGTGGCCAGAGGATCGAGCAACAGCCGTACCAGTTCAGGTAGACTTTCCCGTAGAATCAATGGCCGCAGCAGTAGTCACTCAGGATATTGATGGCATCACAATTGCTTGGGACAGATATAGTAGCTATGATAAGGCAGTACGGGTCCTTGCATGGGTTAACCGTTATGTATGTAATTTGCGGCAAAAGGTAAAGGGAGAGCTCTTAACTGACACCCTTTCCTTACTAGTTAGTGAAATGCGAGCCGCTGAAAAATTAATGATTATGACAGTGCAAAGGGAGTCCTATATGAGTGAATGGAACATCTTGACCAATACCAATTTACCGGGTACTAATGTCATGAGACAACTAGGACTATTCGTGGACAGTGGGGTGATCAAATGTAGGGGTAGAATTCAGTTAGCCACTATCAGCGATGACAGTAAATATCATATCTCCTACCATCTAACCATACAATTACGCATTTGCTTATAGTTAAAAGTAATATACAATAGTATGTTCTCATTATGGTGTGGGTCATGTGGTAGCTTATTTGTGCCAAAAATGGTGGATCCCACACATCAGACAGACGGTAAAAATGGTACTACGAAAGTGTATAGTATGTAAGAGACTTCAGGGTAAATCCTACTCACCAAGGAATGCACCTCCCTTGCCTAGTATTAGAGTACAGCCTCAAGATCCTTTTTCAGTCACCGGTATAGATTATTCTGGCGCATTATTAGTAAAGGATAATCCCGCTATTAAGGCTTACATTGTATTATTCACCTGTGCCATCACCAGGGCGATTCACCTAGAAGTAGTAACTAACATGTCTTGCGAAAGCTTTATGCACACGTTCCGCCAGTTTGTTAGTAGGCAGGGCTTTCCTCAAATAATTCTAAGCAATAACGCGACAACATTTGTTAGTGCAGCCAAACAGCTGGCCGAGATATCTAAAGATCAGGTAATTCAGAATTTTATGCTAGAACACCATTGTGAGTGGCGTTTTATCCCCGCCAGAGCTCCTTGGCTCGGTGCCATTTGGGAAAGGGTAATCGGGATAGTGAAAGCAGGATTGAAAAAGGTTCTCGGTAGAGCATCAGTAACGTTAGAAGAGCTGCAAACTATTCTATTTGAAATTGAAGCCTGTGTAAATGACCGACCCTTTGGTTATGTCTCGGGTGAACTAAACGATGTGAATGCTATTACGCCATCTCACATGCTAAGAGGCAGACGATTAAATCATTCCCAAAAGAACGATAACTGATGAGGAATTGACAGACCCGTCATTCCGCAGGGATAATGTTATGACTGCTAGATATCACTATATGAATAAATTGTCAAAAGATATCTGGAAACGTTGGCAGTCTGACTACCTCTTGGCATTGAGAGAGACGCATCAGTGTCACTTGAGGACTGAAGGTAAATCGTGGCCAAAGCTAGGGGATGTTGTCCTAATACATGACGACGGTCCTCGGTTAATGTGGAAATTAGGGAAAATCACTGGCCTAGAGGCGGGTATGGATGGAATAAGTCGGGTAGCGCATCTTAAGACGAGTACAGGTGTCACCAGTCACCCCATTGTTAGGTTGTACCCCTTAGAACAGGCAGTAAGTCAGTGCGTGGCCCCTTCCGATGAACCGTCGACTCAATATCTCCCTCTTAACGTGTTAGGCGTTGATCGGGAGGTGAGCGATATTGAGTTACGTCCCTCCCGTCAAGCCGCGTTAGGCGCTGCTTCTTTATGGCGGAATAAAATAGCTTCTGGCCAACTGTAACCTATAAATTGTACATATACGTACCCTAACCTGGATTAAGATTAAGAGATTATAAGTATTGATCTCTCCTAGCCTGGATTAAGAATTAATTTTAAGTACAGAGTTAGTACTGACTTTGACGGGAGAGGACGTATGGATTTTTCTCTCCATGGTGAACAGCAAGTTAGTGAGGGAAGGGGTGGTGATGGAATTGTGATACCTACATCAGGGTGAGTGGGAAATTACGGTGATTTGATATTGGGTGAAATTCTGGAGTTCTATCTAACCAAAATCAAACAACAAGTGAAAGAAGAGACGGATTTTTGAAGAGCACTGTGACGGGCAGTGAGGGAGGCCTACAGGCTAAGGGCACGCCAGTGCCTGGCATACCTCCCTCCCTCCTCTCCCCCTTGATTGTCACCAGCCAACACCACTCACCCTCGGGTACCCCCCACCGTCCCTTCCCCACCCACACCCCTTCTGTCATCACGCCAGCGCATGGAGATACGTGTCATGTAGAAGTGGACCGGAATATTTTGCATTACGCTGATGCAGAAAAGACGACTACAGCAAGGGGAAATATGTAGGAGAGAAACAGTGATATACAGTAGAGGCGAAAAGGCGGAGTGAGGGAGTAGAGGAAGAGGCCATAAACCGCGCTGACCACAACACTCCCCCCCCCTTTTTCCCGTCACCACCACCTCTCCTCCCCTCACTTAATATAGTACGATACCTGACAGTGTAAAGGCAAAAATAAGTGTATTGGTCTTATCTAAATCCGTGGGGAGGGGATTTATATTTAAAACAAAATGTCAGTGGTAGTTTGGGATGCAATGATTCACGAGAGGTTTGACCCATTAAGTCAGTGTATGAGCCATGTGCAACTTGGGCCCGCCTTGCTGATAGTATGGTCGATAAAGACATTGCAGTTTCTTGAGAAAGAATACAGGGCGATAATCGTTCACGAGAGGACGTGGCAGCAGCTTGAAAATAAATGTGTGTTTGTGTAAGAGAGTAGTAGCTATATAGAGAGAGGGAAATGCAGTGACCACAAATATTCAACCCTCCCCCTCCCCTCCCCCATCCTTACCCACACATTCCCTTCCTTCCCCTCTCCCCCTCAAAATTGCCAATTGTTTCTTTAGTTTTGTATAAAGTCAATTAGCTTTGAGGAAACATGCCGATTATATTAGGTAAGGTTCTATATGATTTATGGCCGAGTCAGGAAATCAGACTTGAATCGGTATATTTCATGTGAGAGTTATCTCTAACGAACTAGTAACAAGATATACTATTTAAAATAAGGTATAATTTGCTGATATATTGTGTGCATACTGATAACCAGGACCTTTTTCTCAAACTAATGGCAGATTTCTAACAGAATCAGAATCAGAATCAGAATGTGAGGTGAGGCCTCACTAGTAGTGAAATAAGAGATTGAAGTCCAAGGTAAAGTGGTGAGTATGAAGAGTTGAAGGGATGAAAGCTGGTGGGCTAGACCACCTTGCTATTTTTTTAGTCTTCTTTTGTTTGTTGTATCTTGAGCAGCAGTGCCACGTGGTGTTGGTATGGAGAGGCCGCTGTTGTTGGTGAAGGTGGGCGATGATGGTGGTGAAAAAGGAAATGATGTTGTTCTTGATCCCTCTTGATGGTGTGACCGGGCGATGTTGTTGCCAGGAGGTGAGGTAGTGGCTCCTGAATAGGGTGAGGTCCACTTGTCGTAGGGCATGATGTTAGGGAGACCAAACGGACTATCATGGTCCCCCGTATGTTGACCCCACTTCAGCTTCTCCCATCTCCCCAGAAAGTCACCATCTTCTCCTCCTCCTCTCCAGGACCTACAGGTGTTGGCGAGCTCCCCTGGTGATAGGCTGGAGCTCTGTTGTTGTTGTAGGCGCGAACAACATCCTTCTTTAATCCTTAGCACTATTTTGACACTTGTCTTTTTAATCATTTTACTCTCTAAATTAGTGTATTTCCTTTCTCACTACAATAATCGTTTTGTATTATATTTTAAATTTATTTTGTGTTTAATGTTTTTTCTTTTCTTTTCGCGTTTATTATTTGTGGTTATTTTTAAACACTGCTTTTATTTTATTTTATTTTTATTTTTTCTGTTGCAGTCACTGTCTTGTAATATAACCTGATCTTCTGTAACTTTGTATTATACTATGTGAGTTAAATAACTTCTCTTAAGAACATAAGAACATAAGAAAATGGGAGTCTGCAGAAAGCCGATTGGCCTAAGCAAGGCAGATCCCTGTCCCACACAACCCCAATTACAAAGCCCAATTATAGGCTCAACACTCTAATACCCTGAGGATCATCTTACCAAAACGGTTAGAGATTAACGCAGGATTACGGGGGTCTGCAGAGCGCTGATTGGCCCAACCCGGCTGATCCCCCTTCACACCCAACCCTTCTCGTCCATATGCTTATCCAATTTTATCTTAAAGCTCCCTATCGTTCTTGATCCCACTTTATCACTTGGTAGCCTATTCCACCCATCTACAACTCTGTTACCAAACCAATATTTGCCTATATCTTTTCTGAAACGAAATTTATCTAATTTGAAACCATTGGTACGAGTTCTTTCGCTATCACTGAGCTTTAGTACATTTGTCATGTCCCCTTTGTTAATCCCACTAACCCACTTGAACACCTCTATCATATCCCCTCTAACTCTGCGTCTCTCTAACGAATGTAAACCTAATTTCTTCAACCTTTCTTCATACGGAAAATTTCTAATATTATGGATAATTGTTGTCATTCTACACTGAACTCTCTCCAATGAATCTATGTCCATTCTGTAATAAGGACACCAAAATTGGACAGCATAATCCATATGGGGTCTCACTAATGACAAGTAAAGTTTTAAGATAACATCAGCAGTTCTGTTACTCACACTCCTAGAGATGAACCCGAGAATCCGGTTTGCCTTATTACGAACGCTTATACACTGTTTTCTAGGCTTCAAATCATTGCTAACAAACACACCTAGATCTTTCTCGCAGTCTGAATTTTCTAATTCTAAATTAGCTAGTTTATATTTAACATTTGTTTGCATCTTCCCTATCTTTAATACCTTGCATTTGTCAATGTTAAACTTCATCTGCCAATTTACTGACCATTCATGTAAGGTATCTAGATCCCTTTGGAGGCACTCTATATCGCTATCTGAATCAATTGATCTCCCCATTTTAGTATCGTCTGCGAATTTACTTATCCTACTAGTTATACCTAAATCTAGGACATTTATGTATATAAGAAACAACAGGGGACCTAATACCGATCCCTGGGGGACACCACTTTTGACTGCTCCCCACTCTGACTTGGTACCATTTATGCTGACTCTCTGTTTCCTACCAATTAGCCATGACCTAATCCATCCCAACAACGACCCTCCTATTCCATGTGCCTCAACCTTTCTCATCAATCTCTCATGAGGGACTCTGTCGAAAGCTTTACTGAAATCTAAATATATAATATCATATGACTTGTCACTATCTACTGCTTCATATACCTCTGAGAAAAAGCTAAGCAAATTAGTAAGGCAAGAACGTTCCTGAGTGAATCCATGCTGAGAAGAATTTATTAAGTTAAATTTGTCTAAGTGGCTTCTAATTTTCCTAGCAATAATAGACTCTAGCAACTTTCCTATGATTGATGTGAGACTAATGGGACGGTAATTGGATGCTATCGATTTATCACCTTTTTTGAAGATCGGAACTACATTTGCAAGCTTCCAAGCTTCTGGAACTAAACCTGTTTCTAATGACTTGTTAAATAAAAATGCTAATGGGCTACTTAACTCATCTCTGCATTCTTTTAATACTCTAGCTTATACCTCGTCAGGACCAGGCGATTTTTGAGGTTTCAGTCTGTCAATTTCCTTAAGCACATCATTTCTACTTATACTAACTGTACTTAACATATTTTCTATAATATCACTATATACCATATTGACTTCTGGAATCTGTGCCAAATTTTCATTAGTGAAAACGGAAAGAAACTGACTATTTAATGTACTGCACATTTCTAAATCATTTTCTGTTATTTCTCCTATTGAAGTTTTTAGGGGCCTATTACATCTCTAACTTTAGATTTATATAGTTGGTAAAAGGCTTTAGGGTTATTTTTTGAGTCACTGGCTATCCTTATTTCATAATTGCTTTTTGCTTTCCTGATTTCCTTTTTGACCTGTCTTGAGAGAGTCTGATAGTATATATGTAAATGATTTTCACCTTTCTTTATGTTTCGATATATTCCTTTCTTGTTTTCCTATAAGATCTATTAGCTTATTAGTCATCCATTTTGGTTGGTTCTGCGTCGATCTAAATCTTCTTTTAGGGATATATTTATTTTGAGCATTGTGGAGTGAAGCAATAAACTGGTTATATGTAGGTGGCAAGTTTAACTCTGGCATATCCTGACTTAATTGCTTAACAATAGGGTCCACCCATAAGTCTCTTCTTAGCCCACCATAATCGGCTTTTCTGAAATCTGGGATAAGTGTCGTATTCTCTTTAGCATTCCCTGTCCATTGTATATTAAAATAAATAGATTTATGATCGCTATTTCCTAGGTGGTCACCAATCTCTACATTATTTATCATATGTTCATTGTTATTGAAAACTAAATCAAGAATATTAATACCTCTAGTCGGCGTATCTATGAATTGAAATAAAAAAACTATCTTGTACTACCTCAATAAACTCTACTGAATCGGAGTCGCCTATTTGGTGCTGCCAATCAATGTTCGGAAAATTAAAATCCCCCATAATGCACACATTGCTAAACCTTGATGCTATTTTAATTTCCTCCCATAACGATGTTCCGCCATTTCTACTCATATTAGGCGGTCTATATATAACTCCAATAAGTATGGTCTCACTACTTTCGTTAACCTCTACCCAAACACTTTCATTATCATTATTTAGTCTAATACCTGATTTAATACAGCTTTTTAATGTACTCCTGACAAACACTGCTATACCCCCGCCCCTCCTACTTGTTCGGTCATATTTAAACAAACTATATCCTGGAATATCAAATACTGCTAAAAAAATGCCTAGATTCTGTATTAATCCACGTTTCAGTTAGCGCTATTATGTCTATATTTTCTGTGCTAACGAGTGCTCTAAGTTCGTTCATTTTGTTACATAAACTCCTACAATTTGTATAATATACCCTCAACCTATTACTTTTATTTGCAACTAATTTTCTATTGTGTTTAGCTAACTTATTATTTCCTGTTGAACTACTAGCTCTAGACGGAAATTCTACTCTATCAGTATTCTTATCTTTACTATCAGTTACATGTGTAGTGTTATCGATACTACTATTACACATCACTATATCCGCACTATCTTGACTGATTATTTCTATTTTACTCACTGGTTTGTCACATGAAGTACCTGCTCCATATGGAGACAGTATTTTACTTGCACACCCAGGTTTTTTTTAACGAAACCCCGCAACAATCTTGTCGAGTGAGCTGGCCAAGGTCGAAACTCCTAGTCGAGAGAGATGTACTCCATCCTGGGCATACAGTTCATCCTTACCATAAAAGAGGGACCAGTTATCCAGGAATGGAATAGTATTTGCCTTGCAATACTTCTCCAGCCGGCTATTTACACCAATAGCCCTGGAGGACCATTCCTTCCTTACCCCTCTTCTAGGCAGGATACTGTTTACCACAGGAACTCCACCTTTTTCCTTGATCCTCTCCAACATTTCCTGATACTTGGAGAGCAACTCCTCAGTCCTGTATCTCCATATGTCGTTGCTCCCTGCATTGAGGAAGATGATGGGGTCCTCCCCACTCACTTCCAGGACAGCATGTATCTTCTCAGCCACCTTCCCGACTCCGGCACCAGGCACGCAGACAACTTTACCAACCTAAGTGTTTGTTGCCCTGCCAAGGTATCTAACCAATGAATCACCGACAATGAAAACAGACTTAGATTTTTCCTTTTGTCGGCGTGTAGCAGCAGTTGTTGCAGCAACAGCAGCAGACTCCCCCCCCCCCCCCCCCTCCCCTCTCACTGCCTCGATGATCGCCACTTCCTCGCCATCACTCTCATCAGCCAAGGTGCTGAAGTTGTTGTGGGTCTTGACTGGCTGCCTTTTCAGCTTGCAGGCCGTTGCACTAGTTGACACCACTTTCCAAGGGGCTTCACGATCCCTGGGAACACTTCCGGTAGCCTCACACCTCTCCGCCATAGCTAGTCTCAAGGCCAAATGTTCATCTTTGAGACACTGAATCTCCTGCTCCACACTCTCCAGTCTTTCTTGCAAAGCAAGACAAAGCTGGAGAGTATGGGAGGAGACAGCAGACTCATCAACAACAGCCATTACTAAGAAAGTTCACTAGGACCTCACTAAGGGTAAACCGGTACACTAGCGGTCACTGGTCAAGGGTCAGAGGGCAACTTCTATTCCTTCTATTTCTAACGCTACTCATAGGATGTTTACATTTTCACCTTTATCGGGCAGAGGCTCGTCCCTTAGGAAGTAATGATAGATAGACTCAGTATTAGGAAATAGGTAGATAATTAAGATAATAAGACAAGATGCCAGTAACTCGGTACCAGTCGAGGAATAATCTTGATGAAAGACAAAACGCAGTAAGAGATGTGCATCAGTACAAATGAACCGTGCAACAGACAATGTAGTTAATGGGGATGTACAGTTGGTCAAAGTTCCAGCTGACCCACCCTCGCTCTGGGGCTCGCAGAATTATCTGGCAATACTGGTGTAGGAAGGAGGTGTGTCTTACAAAGATTGGGATTGGTAGATCTGATTTCAGCTATATCATTGTTAGAACATATACTAAACAAGGGAAGGTAAGCCTATCTCAAATAAAAATGCATACATCGCTATGTATGATCCCGAACATTCACCCAAAGTTCGTAGATTTGCTTAAATATTCAAGTTATTATATCCACTGATTGGCAACTACACCAGTATTGCCAGCTAATTCTGTGAGCCCCAGAGCAAGGGTGGGTCAGCTGGAACTTTGACCAACTTTACAAGCAAACCCTGTTAGAGAAAATGCAGATAATAACAATCAACAACTGCAGCCTGCAGAAGAAAATGCAGGAATCAATAGTTCGCAAGACAACAGAGGTGTGGAACAAAATAATGAAAATGGTGTAAACGAAGATAATGAGAGAGAAATTATCGAAAATTGTGAACAGAACGAACGACCTCGTAACGTAAACATGAATGGTGGAGAATGGATGGTACATTCTGGTGACAGACTCACAACATTAGTGAATTAAATTTATACAGAAGTGATACAATGGCAACATAATAAGTTTGAACTACCGATTTGTGAAGCTGCAAAAGACATGCTGGGGGAACTCAGGCTTATGATCCTATGTTATGTTCAGGATGCCCCTTTGGCGCACGTGGCAATCAAGATAGCTTCTTTCATTCCTCAGTTGTTCCTTCAAAGAAAAAGACCAAAGGCAAAACTGAATGAGAACATTAAAGCGCTGAAACAGAGAATGGAGTGGTGGAAAAATGGGGTGTTAGACAAAATTCTTAGCCAAGTACGAGCAATCCAGCAAAGACTGAAAACAAAACAACGAAGAAAGAGGAAGCCAGATGATATTGCACGATCAGTGGGAAATAGCATGAGGATTGGTAAAGTGGCACAGGCAGTCAGAATGGTCACTGGGGAAGCCTCAAGTGGGGTGAACGAAGTGAATCAAAACATCTTGGACCAGATAAAGGAGAAACACCCAGAAGCAAAACCAGCAAGTGATGATGCCAAACTAGAAGGGGAATATGTTCCTCCAGACCCGGTGATATATGAGAATATAACTGGAGACCTCGTATGGAGAAAGGCGCTGAAAACACAGGGAGGAGCAGGTTCATCAGGTGTAGATGCTAAGACTTGGAGGATCTTCCTAAGTCAAAACAAGTTTGGTTCAGCCGCGGGTGACCTTTGTGAAGCAATAGCAATGCTTGCAAAGAAACTTGCATCATCACCATGCGTGAACATAGAAGCTCTGACAGCATGTCGCCTGATACCTTTAAATAAGAATCCAGGAGTTAGACCTGTAGGCGTTGGGGAAGTTCTTAGAAGGATTATAGGAAAAGCAATCATGTCTGTATTTGGAAAAGATGTACAAAGAGCAGTGGGCAACTTACAAGTATGTGCAGGACAGCAAGCCGGAGGAGAAGCAGCAATACATGCAATGGGGAAGGTGTATGATGAGGAAGATTGTGAAATGGTACTGCTAGTGGATGCAACAAATGCCTTTAACACCATTAATAGGGAGGCAGCTATTCACAACATCAAGATCAAATGCCCGAGCCTCGCAAAGTACATAGAAAACACTTATAAGGAGCCAGCTAACCTGTATATAGTTGGAAGCACAAAGAAGGAAGAAATGAAAATTCTCAAATCAAATGAAGGAACAACGCAAGGAGATCCAGTGGCAATGGCAATTTACACACTGGCACTATCTATTCTGCAGCAGAAAATAAAACATGAGGCAACCCGAGTGAAACAAGTGGCGTATGCTGATGACCTCACAGGTGCAGGAAGAATAAGGGATCTCAAAGAATGGTGGCGGAGAGTACAATCGGTTGGCGCAGTAAATCTGTACTAATAGTGAAAGAAGACCAGTATGAACAAGCGGTGCAGACTTTTGATGGGACAGGAGTGAAGATTACAAAGGAGGGTCAACGCCATTTGGGAGCAGTAATAGGCACAGAGGAATGCAAGAGACTCTATGTGCGAAAAAAGGTAGCGGAGTTGGTAAAGGAAGTGAAAACTCTGGCAGACATTGCGAAATCTGAACCACATGCTGCATATACTGCCTTCACATATGGTGTTAAGCACAGATGGACCTTTCTTATGAGAACAGTGCCTGACATTAGACAGATGCTCCAACTGCTGGAAGAAGCAATCAGAGGAGCATTCATACCTGCTTTAACAGAGATGGAAAGCGTCACGCAAGAGCTAAGAGATCTATTAGCTCTTCCGCCAAGGTTCGGAGGTATGGAGATCATAAACCCAGTGGAGGCGGCACCTCATGAGTACCAAACTTCCCTTAAACTTACTACGTCTCTGACAGAAAAAATATGGGAGCAAAATGAAAATGATGAGGTGGACGAAGAGGAACAACGAAATGCAAGACAGGAAATTACAAAGAGCAGAGAAGAGAGACAGAAACATAGCCTAGAACAAATTAAGACCGAATGTAGTGAAGAACTGAAAATGAGAGTTGAGATGGCACAAGACACGGAGGCTTCAAATTGGCTCACTTCATTACCAATAAAGGAAAAAGGCTTCAGCTTAAATAAACAAGAATTCAATGATGCCGTAGCCTTGAGGTATGGGTGGCCAGTTTCGAACCTGCTGCTGAAATGTGCATGTGGTGAAATAAACAACTCAGACTACTGTATGACCTGTAAGAAAGGAGGATTCATCTGTATCCGGCATGATGAAGTACGAGACATCACTGCACAAATGCTGGACGAGGTGTGCCATGATGTCAGAATCGAACCGGAACTTCTGCCTATGGACGGACAGCGCTTGGCCCACAATACTGCAAATACTTCAAATGAAGCAAAGGTGGACGTAAGTGCTCGAGGTTTATGGACGAGGGGACAACGGGCTTTTTTCGACATCAGAATCTTCAACCCAAGAGCACAAACATATCGTGAGCGAGGACTCAAGGCGGCATACTTGAGAAACGAAAGTGAGAAAAAACGCGCTTATGAAGAAAGAATTTTGAACAGGGATCAAGGAAGCTTTACTCCTCTGGTCTTCTCATCGTCGGGAGGAATGGGACCTTCTGCAAGTGTCTTCTATGCCAGATTAGCTGAACAAATATCGGAGAAAAAGCTCCAGCATAGAAGCCAAGTCATAACTTGGATGAGGTGCCGGCTCTCTTTCTCTCTTCTCAGGTCTGCACTCCTATGTCTCAGGGGTACAAGGTCCTCTCCGCTACAGAGGACAAGAGTGAGAGACTTGGACTTTGAAATGGTCGTTGCGGAGGGCCGAATTGGGGAACAACTAGGTTGATTGTAGGGAGGTACTGGTACAATAAGATACACTATAATGTAACTAGAATAAGATAGATTGTACACCACTTTGTAACTGTCACCTTAAGTAAAAAAAAAAAAAAAAAAAAAAATATATAGAAGGAAACATGCTTACATTACTGAAATGTTTGTGGACATGCAGTAATGCAAGTAATGGTCACTCTTCTGTAAATCTAAAATGGCTTACTTAAGAATGGAAAAGGGGTGGGACAAATTGTAAATATTGATATTGCTCGTAGCCCGGATTAAGACTGATATTTCAGTACCTTTAAGTTTAGTATTTAGGCCCTTCATCGGCCGGGATAAGATTTGGATATTCCACCTTTGTGGTGGCAGTGTGTCATAACTTGACATTAATTAAGTCTATCTTGATTTATTCTCCAATACGTTTTCTTTGGTAACATTATTATACTGTAAGTTCTTTCGTTAATATTTAGTTTAAATATTACATTCATACATTATAGTATCCAATTTAATTTACTGGTATTGATCAATGTATATGCGAATGTATGAGCGTACCTTGGGTATAAGATAGTTATGAAAGATGTAACCCCTTAGTTAAGACTTAAGATTCGTAACCGAGGTCCCGTATGTAAATAAAGGAGACCTCACTTGTTGTATAGAAGTCCATCTGCCAACTTCCAATATTAGTGATCATCAATAATCTGCTACATCCTCCACTCAACTTCTGCAATACTTCGCTCTACATTCAGATAAGCCTTTTCTATAATCACTAGGACCCATATTATTTTATGAGTGCTTAAATTTATGTTTTACATCATCATTTCAAGGTGATTATTTCCTGTTTCCTATATATAGCTCTTGTCCCCACAGTCCAGATAAGATAAGAGGTTAAGCAAGCCATACTGGCGATCTGATAGCAGATTATGAGAAGAGAAATGCTTAAGAAATTTGGAAGCAAGAATAGTCTCAAAAACTTTAGAAATACAAGAGATGAGAGCAATTGGAAGATAGTTGGAGGGTTGAGAGCGGTCACCATTCTTTGGGACAGGTCGAATGAGAGCAAACTTCCAGCATGAAGGTAAGACGTTAGAGGAGAGACAGAGACGAAAGAGTTTGCCTAGGCAGGGAGTCAGCACGGAAGCACAGTTTTTTAGTACAACAGGAGGATCACCATCCGGACCGAGCGCCTTCTTAGTATTAAGTCCAGAGAGGGTAGAAAGTACATCTTTAGAAGAGATTAGGATATTAGATATAAGTAGGAGAGAGGAGGGTGGAGAGTGAGGAATAGCACCGGAATCATCCAAGGTGGAGTTTCTAGCAAAAGTTTAAGTGAAGAGTTCGGCTTTGTCAGAGGAAGAAGTGATGGTTGTGCCATCAGAGTGGGAAAGGGGAGAGAAAGAGGAGGAAGAAAAATTGTTGGAGAGGTTTATGGTTACATGCCAGAAAGCTTAGGAAGAGCTAGAGTTGGATAATTCAGTGCATTTATTATTGATGTTAGAGTGTTTGGCAACTCGAAGAACAGATTTGGCTTGATTCCGGGCAGAAACAGGAAGAATGACATTCTTGAGTTTTAAGGCGTCGGTACCGTTTGAATGCTTCCTCCTTATTGCGGACAGCAGTAGAACAGGCGTGAGTAAACCAAGATTTGTTTGCATTAGTCTGAGAGAAAGAGAATAGAATGTATGCTTCCATGCCCGATAGGATTACCTCGGTAATGCGTTCAGCACTCTCCGAGGGTCCCCGGCCACGGAAGCAGAGATCATTCCATGGGAAATGAAATCAAAGAAGTACTGCCGTAGAGCCTACCAGTCGGCAGCGCCAAAGTGCCACAAGCGCCTCCGGCTAGGAGGATCGGGTGATCGTACTGGAGAGATAGGACAGGTGACAGAGATAAGTTTATGGTCGGAGGAGCCCAAAGGAGAGAAAAGATCGACAGTATAAGAAGAAGGGTTAGAAGTTAGAAACAAGTCAAGAATGTTGGGCTGATCTACGAGGCGATCTGGGATATGGGTGAGTTGCTGAACTAACTGCTCTAGGTCATTTAGGATACAAAAGACGTAGGCTTGTTCACCAGGTTGGTCAGTAGTGTGAGAGGAGAGCCATTGGCAGTGGTGAACGTTGAAATCTCCTAAGATGGAGATTTCTGAGAAAGGAGAAATGGATAGAACTGTAGAGTTTAGATAATCAAAGAATTTGGGAAAGTCGGTAGAGTTAGGGGAAAGATAGACAGCACAGAAATATATAGCAAGAGAATGACATGAAAGTTTGAGCCATAAAGTTGAGAATTCAGAGGAGTCGAAATCGGGAACACGAGAGCAAGTGAGTTTGTTGTGCACGTATGCACAACATCCGCCTTTGGCTTTGAAACTAGGATAGAGAAAGTAGGAGGATACAGAGAAGAGGCTGCTGGCAGTTTCTTCAGACACCTGAGTTTTGGTGAGGAAAAGAAGATCAGGTTTTTTGTAGGAGGAGAGATGGTGTTCAACAGATGGAAAATTAGAGGAAAGTCCGCGAATCTTGTAGAAGTTAATAGAGAGAGTAACAGGCCGAGGTCCAGGTAATTTTGTGGGGTCGTCAGGGGAAGGTCGGGCGGGTGTGGGGGTATTTATGGTCCCCCCCCTCTGGGGACTCCGAGGCTGGGCTAAAGTTCATAATTTGTATACATTTTGGTGTGGAAGAATGAAGTGTGGTGTGCATATTTAGTGTAGTGAAGTGGATAGGAGGAGGAGGTGTTTGTGAGAGATAGCTGGAATACTCTCAGTGTAAATGAGGCATAAAGAAAATTAGTAACAGAGGGCAAACAAATGAAACAGGTGTTCCAGCGACTCCTTATCACATGCCTATAGCCTCACCTGGGTCTAGCCCTGATCGTCGATTGGTGCCTACAATCTCCCCACTCCTCTCTCTCTCTCTCTCTCTATATATATATATATATATATATATATATATATATATATATATATATTATGTTACCTCCACCAACCGACTTTACTCCCAAACTCAATTAATGAAATCAACAAATACATGTGGCAGTCCAGGGATTCGAACCTAGGATGCTCACACCGAAATTCAGTGCATTTATCCATTGCGCTACAAAGACAGTTATATATATATATATATATATATATACCTGTATGTTTAAATACTCCCCGCCGGTATCGAACCTCCGACATTTAGAGTGAGTGTCCAAGCTTTTAACCCACTACACCACGGCGTGATATCTTAACCTTTTCCTATATATATTATAATGTTGTGGTGTAGTAGATTAAAAGATTGGACACTCGTTCTGAGTGTAGAAGGTTCGATCCCGGCTAGTACTATTATAAACATGTATTAGCCCACGTGTGTTTGTGAGATTTACTATACTGTATATATATATATATATATATATACAGTATATATATATATATATATATATAATATATATATATATATATATATATATATATATATATATATATATATATATATATATATATACTGTGTGTATATATATATATATATATATACATATGTTACCCCCTGGGGGTAAGGGAATGGAATATTCCCCACGTGCCTCCTGCATGTCGTAAAAGGCGACTAAAGAGGTTGGGTTGTTGGGCTTGCGACCCCCCACCCGTGAAAAATACTTACTGCAACGATGAACGAACGAGCAGCCTCGGATGTGGACGGACCTAATGTTGACGAACCCAGACCTACCATGGACAGTCTTAGAATAGTGACTTGGAATGTAAGAGGCTTGAGTGATGACACAAAAGAGAGAAAGGTCCTAGAAGTGTTAGTGAATGCCAGGCTGGATGTATGTGGAATGACTGAGACCAAATGGAGGGGTACAGATGTGAAAGAGTGGGAGTGTGGAATGGGTGTGTGTGCTGGAGTGAGTGAGGGAGCGTAAGAAGGTGCGTGTTTGTTTATAAGTAATAAATGGAAGGAGCGTGTAAGAGACTATGGGTCTGTGGGTTCAAGGATTGTGTGGGTGAGAATGAAAGTAGGAATACAAACGTGGGTGGTTGTGTGTGTGTATGCTCCGACAGAGGATAAAACTATGAGAAAGAGGAGTTCTGGGTGAATGTAGAGGCGTGCCTGGATCAGTTTGGCAAGAGCGAAAGAATATTTCTGATTGGGGATATGAATGGGAAGGTGGGTGATAAGAAAGTTGATGGAGTGGTGGGAGGGTGGGGTGTACCGTCAGAGGTGAATGGGAATGGTAGTGCACTTGTGGACGTATGTGTGGGGAGGAGGCTGTGGATAGTCACCACCTTCTTCCGACACAGAATGATACACAGGTACACATGGCAAGTGGTGTGAAGGAAGAAGGATAAGGATAAGACAGTGGTTGAACGAAAGGCACTGATTGATTATATATAAGTGGATGAACGAATAAAGAAATCTGTGCTGGATGAAAATGTTTATACAGGTAGTGGTGGGTCTGTCTGACCATTATGTAGTAGTAGCTAAAATTTGGATACAAAAGAAGTGGGTGAGGAGAGCTGGAGGGAGGCGAGATGAAGGTGGAATGGCGAGGGGGGTGGAGTGGTTGCAGGAGGAGGAGATCAAGGAAGAGTTCAGGAGAGCAGTAGAAAGACGACTAGGTAGGTTTGACCTGGAAGGTATGGAGGAAGTGGAGGAGATAAGCAAAGTGTTTAATGAAGAGATCTGTGCAGCATGTGAGGAGGTGTGTGGAGTAAGGAGAAGAGGGAGGGGAGTGAAGGGTACAGCATGGTGGACAGAAGAGGTAAAAATAGCTGTGGAAGACAAGAAGAAACCGTATAGAGAGTGGTTGGGTAGTAGAGCTAGAGGGAATGAAGATTTGGAGAAACAGAAAAGAGCGAGGTACTTGGAGAAAAAGAGAGTGGTGAAGAGAGAGTGAAAGAAAGTAAGAGAAGAGTAGATGAGTAATTTGGAATGAATCTGAGTGTAAAATGGAAGGGGTTTAAGAAACTGTTCCGGAAAGAAGTCAAGAATGTTAGGGAAGGTAGCAAGGGAAATAATAAGAGTGTGAAAGATAAGAATGGGTGAGTGCTAGCCGAGAAGCAAGAGAGAGTCGAAAGATGGAGGGAGTACTTCAACAAATTGCTGAATGTAAGGAATGAAGCACCAGCTAACATAGTTGAATGGGGTATGGGAGGGAGAAGAAGAGAAATAGTGGAGGAGGAGGTTGAGATCAGGAGGCCAGAGGTGTGTGAAGCTATGAAAAGAGTGAAGTTGGGGAAAACACCAGGAACAGATGGAGTGTGTGGTGAAATGCTGAGGTATGGTGGTGAGATAGTGATCGAATTGGTATGGAAAATGTGCAAATTGGCATGGGATAAGGGGAGTGCACCTGATCACTGGAAGACAGGCATAATAGTCCCCCTATATAAGAGTAAATGGGAAATAGGAGTGTGTGATAACCACCGAGGAATACGTCTTCTAAGCGTAGTAGGGAAGGTGTACAGTAGGGTAGTGATTGAGAGAGTGAGAGTGAGAACGGAGAAATGGATAGGCGACGAGCAGGGCGGGTTTAGGATGGGAAGAGGAAGTGTAGCTCAAAAATTTTCCCTGAAATGTGTTGTGGAGAAATATCTGGAGAAGCAACAAAAGCTGTATGTTGCCTTTATGGACTTGGAGAAGGCCTATGACAGAGTGGATAGAGAAGGTATGTGGAATAAACTTAGAATATATGGAGTAGATGGCAAGTTGCTGAAAGCAGTGAAGAAGCATGTATGAGGGTGCAAAAGTGGCAGTAAGTGTGGAGAATGAGCAGAGCGAGTTCTTTGATCTGAATGTTGGATTGAAACAGGGGTGTGTGATGTCCCCATGGTTGTTTACTGTACATATGGATGGAGTCATGAAAGAAATACAAGGAAAAGCAGTGGATGTTGGTGTATCGCTGATAAGGGAGGTCAATGAGTGGAAGCTACCTTTACTGCTGTTTGCTGATGATACAGTTCTGATGAGCGATAATTAATGGGAGTTGCAGGGTCTAGTAAATATGTTTGGAACAGTGTGCGAAAAACGGAATCTGAAGGTAAATGCGGGGAAGAGCAAGGTTATGGTCTTCAAAAGAGATGAAGCCACTGTGAGGTTCTTTACTCCGATGACACCGTGTTGATGTGGATCTTCAGTAGGCGTCTCTGTGATGAATAATGTTTGTAGAAAACTGCCACCACTAATAGTTTATAGACATATTAGGAGTCTGGAATCAATCAACCCATGCGATCAGCCTTTCCTTTATTTGTTGTATAAGTATGCAGGAACACAGTCAGGAATCAAATCAGGTGTGAAATGATGAAGTGGTGAGAATGGTGAAAGGGGGTGTGTGAGAGCGTGGTGAGTGGACCTCCGCCCTTGACTCGTGTCTGTCGAGTTCTCTTCTGTGATCGCCGTCATGCATAGGTTCAACCGCACCTCGCCTTCCGAGAATGCATAACCAATCATGAAAGCGTGAATAATCCTGAATGACGAGTGAATAATAATACATGACGAGTGAATAATCGTGCATAACTCCAGTCCAGGGGTCTCCTGGTGTTTAGGTTAGCAAGTCGTTAATATAGGAATGAAATGATTAATCAGCATGTTTACCTTAGCTATTGATAAGGACACCTGTGGTCTTGCCTCTGGACCACAGCTAACAGCTCCTTGTACAGGCATGTACAAAAGTCGGTCACAAGTATGAATTGAGTAATGAGTTGTCTAAATATGAGTGAGAGGATCGTATAACACGCCCCCACTACGAGAGTTTTGCTCCCACTGCAAAAAAAAACTGCAAATGGAGCCCTAATATTATAATAAAAAGTTAAATAAGTGAAACAGAAATAAAAACAAAATATATGCTTAGGTCTAACAAAAAATTATAAAGGCTGAGGTTTAAGTAGATTTTCTATAATAAAATAGATGAGGTGTGATGAAAATGGTACATACATAAAGATATATATACATATAAAATGGTACATACATAAAGATATATATACATATAAAATGGTACATACATAAAGATATATATATACATATAAAATGGTACATACATAAAGATATATATACATATAAAATGGTACATACATAAAGATATAGAAACATATAAAATGGTACATACATAAAGATATATATACATATAAAATGGTACATACATAAAGATATATATACATATAAAATGGTACATACATAAAGATATATATACATATAAAATTGTAAAAGTAAGAGTAATAATTATTATATTAAAACAAATCAATAATATAAACAAGTACATAGTCCTATATAATACAACACTAAGTAATTGGAAATTTAGAAAGTACCAAATATATAAAGTTCAATCTTCAGATTAGGAAACTTTCCACATTAACAAATCAATGTTTATAGTATGTATTTTCTAGGATAGTGCAATGTCATTCTTTTCTAAAATATAGACTATATTTTCTAAGTCTGATTGTGTCAAATATATAGACTATATTTCCTAAGTCTGATTGTGCTAAATATATAGACTATATTTTCTAAGTCTGATTGTGCTAAATATATAGACTATATTTTCTAAGTCTGATTATGCTAAATATATAGATTATATTTTCTAAGTCTGATTATGCAAAAATTACATTTTCTTGTGCATATGTAACTAGTTTTCCACATTTATCATGTTAGTGCTTTCACGAAATGTTCAAGTTCACTAATACGTGATGCTAGGCGAGAGTTTGAGCAATAACATAAGATAATAGCAATAATCAAAAGAATCATGAGTAGACCAATAGGAGGGTATACATAGTAAGGCTTGACAAAGTGAGTGAAAGACAGAGAGTCCAAAGATGAGTTAATTAGATTCAAAGTGTTGATGGTATGTGAAACAACCTTAGGAAACGAAAAATGTCCAGAAATGTTAACAGAGGGAGGAATGTTAGCAAAAAGACGACTGTCAATAGAAATTGAACTCAGGTGAAATGTGGAAGGGTAAATAGTGAGGAAAGGACAGACAATCATGCATGAGTCCTTTATGTAAATCAAACCTACTGCGTGTCTGTGGAAAGGTGAGCGATCGGGTCAAGTCACAAGGAGAGTAGTTGCTTTCACAAAATAAAGAAAATGAGTATCCAAAATGTGTGCATGGAAGAAATGTTTCTGAGGAGCGGGAGTGAATTGACAATAATCTAGCATATGTTCATTTTTCTTAATAGCACGACTACAATCATCATAATTCAGGGGGAGTAATTGGATTAATTGAGCAGGACAGGTAGTAATGACGTCTAAGATAGTGTGACAATGTTTCTCAAAGACCGAAGTGTCTACTAAAACCAGATATTCATCAGGGTATTTACCTGTAGAAAATAACAAATTGTCTGAAGGGAAATTAATCTCAAGAAGTTCGCCTTGGATAATGGTGGGGAGAGGGATAATTTCTTGTCTAGTCAAAATTATATCAGATGCAAATGGAATTAAAATAAAAAAATCACCAGCATAAATGTGTACCTCAAGAAATGGATAGTATAAATCTAAAAATCTGTTCGCTGATGACACAGCATTGGTGGCGGATTCTGATGAGAAACTGCAGCGGGTAGTCAAAGAGTTTGGTGTGGTTTGTGGAAGGAGGAAACTGAAGGTGAACGTCAATAAAAGTAAAGTAATGGTGTGTAATAGGGGAGAGCATAGGGTGAATCTAGATGTGAGGCTGGATGGGGGAATATTGGAACAAGTAGAGTGTTTTAAATATCTAGGAGGAACGATAAGCAATGGAGGTAAAACAGAGAGTGTGTGAAGGAAGGAAGGTTTTCGGAGCAATGTGGAAGACGAGAAATCTCGGAGTGAAAGTAAAAAGTGCACTGTATCAAGGAATTGTTGTGCCAACAGTGATGTATGGGGCTGAGACATGGGCTCTGAAGAAAAAGGAGAAAAGAGGGCTGGATGTGATGGAGATGAGCTGCTTGAGGAGTATGTGTGGAGTTACTCGTAGAGACAGATTGAGGAATGAAGAGATACGTAGGAGAGTGGGGCAGCAGGAACATTTGTCAGCCAGAGTGGACAGAAGGGTGCTGAGCTGGTATGGTCATGTTGAACGAATGGGAGATGAAAGGCTTACAAAGAGAATATGTGAGTCAGGTACAAGGGGAGATAGAAGGGCAGGAAGACCCCCATTGAGATGGAGAGACTGTGTAAGAAAGGTTTGGATGATAGAGGAATGACTATAGATCAGGCAGGGGAAGTGGTGGTGGACAGGAGTGAATGGAGAATGCTTGTGAATAGTTGAGTGAACACGTGGTCATTGGAGTAAGGGGTCGGGCGCAAGTTCGACTAGATAATAGTCCATCAGGCGCCTGCCGGGGAGACGATTAATATGAAGGGTGTGACTGGAAGTGTGGTGGGAGGGCTTGTGGCTTTGGCTCCGCTGCATGTCTGCCTGCCGAGATCGGAACCTCTCCGGGTGGTCAGGGGCCGGGGGAGTGCTGGAGCGACCTTGGTAACCCTGGTCTCTGGGTCTTCTCCTGGGTGACCTGGATGTGTGTGAGTTTGTGTTTTTTATCTGTGTTTATTTTTTTGTTTTATGTTGTTTTTGTGTTTTCCCTGTTCTTGCTCTGTCTTGAGTCGGCTACCCCCAAAATGGGGATTGGGCTTGAGCATATAGATAGATAGAAATCTAAATTATCCTTTCCAAAGAGGGGGTTCAATCCGTACTCATGTTCAGCTGTTTTGACTAAAGTGTAGAAATCGTTCATGGAAAGTAAATCTGACGTTACTCAGATTACTGGGGGATGTAATGAGAGTAAGACAAAAAAATTGTATGTACTACTAAAAATAGAGTATATAAATAAATTATTAATTATTTGAAGTTAAATTCTAGAAGCTCTGATTGGTCAAGAGTGATAGAGAGACTGAACTGTGGACGAGCCGGCATGATCTACCGCTCCATCAATCGTGAGAATCAGAGTTTATTTACATGTAGAACGTATCTACCTTGATATCTAGATTGTCTAACCACCACTGGGCTACAAAATCACCCTTCAAAGATGACACGGCAGCAATGGCGCGTGACCGAAGGTCATATCTGTCATTAGGGGGGGATTTCTGTTCGTTTTTCTTTTTCTTTATCTTTTTCGGTTTCATTAGTGTTTCCTCGAAATTCGTGTTTTCGTATCCGGGTAGAGTACGCCGAATTTTCTTCAAATGATCAACATGTGCTCGTTTCTCATTACCTACATCTAAATGTTTAATTGTTGTTCTATTTCCTTCAACTGTCAAAACTCTGTAGGGACCATCAAAGACTGGTTGCCATTTATCTTTAGCGTAAAAATCTCGCAGAAAAACAATATCTCCAATATTGATATTCGGATTAGATTTATGTTTGTTAGCTATGGTGGTCATTGCTTCCTTAGAGTGAGTGAGATTATTTCGAAGATTCTTGTAAATAGTAAGAAAATTATTCAAATGATATAACAAATAATCATCCGAATTATACACAGGAGTATTGGCTTTCTGTAAATTAGTGAAAGGTAGTTTCTTATCTCTGCCAAAAACAATGAAATGTGGAGAATCAGCAATGGAAGTATTAATAGATGAATTAAGTGTGGCTTCTGCGTAATGAATAATGTTATCCCAAGTACCGGTATCGCGTTCGTGTAATAAACAGCGTAGGGCATTAATTAAGGACTGATTAGCACGTTCAACTAAGCCATTACTGTGTGGTGAATGGGGGCAAATTGTCTCGTGATTAATATTTTATTCTCTACAAATGTCTTCCATATCAGAATTACAGAATTCTGGGCCATTATCACTAATTATAGTGTTTGGGCAGTCAAGTTTACAAATTAAATCTCGTAGGAGTGCTTGTGTAATAGATTTCGCTTCTTTATCTTGCAAAACTGAAAGAATCACATATCTCGAAAAGTGATCAACTATAACCAGTACATATTGATTACCAGTATTTGTGAGGGGTAACTTGAGTAGATCTATTCCAACTACATCAAAGGGGTAATTAGGTATCGGATAAGTACCGATCTTAGCAGATGCATTTAACTTGGATTTAACTTTCGCGCAAGTAATACATTCATCTATGTGAGTGAATAAATCACGTTTCATCGTACGCCAGTAAAATTACCTTTGAGCTTGAGAGAAGGCTCTATCCTTACCAGGGTGTCCAACTAATTTGTGACCATGAATAAAGTGTAGCGTCGCATCTATCCGTGAAGAGGGAATAACTAATTGCAACACCTCTCTGTTAGGTGATTTCCTGCCAGATAACTGCGTTCTCTTGTACAAACAATTATCGTGTATTTCGAAGTCTTGTAAATTCAAAGCTATTAAATCGTTAGTGCTCGAGCTAACAGTATCACCTGATTCTATACTAAGAATGACTTTACTCCAAAACGTGTCGGATCTCTGCTCCGCAGCAATACCATCAGCGTTCAGAATCGCATTGGCCGAAACTGAAGCTACTGGATTACGAGATAAGGCATCAGCTGCAACATTGTGTTTACCTTCCACATACATTAATTGGGGATTATAAGATGGTGTGGTGAGGGAGGTGAAAAGGAGAACTATGGGAAGAGGATTGGGTTTAGTAGGAAAGAATGGTAGAGATTGGGAGTTGAATCAGTTGCTGTTCGCTGATGACACAGCATTGGTGGCGGATTCTGATGAGAAACTACAGCGGGTAGTCAAAGAGTTTGGTGTGGTTTGTGGAAGGAGGAAACTGAAGGTGAACGTCAATAAAAGTAAAGTAATGGTGTGTAATAGGGGAGAGCATAGGGTGAATCTAGATGTGAGGCTGGATGGGGAAATATTGGAACAAGTAGAGTGTTTTAAATATCTAGGAGGAACGATAAGCAGGAGTGGAGGTATGGAAGTGGAGGTAAAACAGAGAGTGTGTGAAGGAAGGAAGGTTTTCGGAGCAATGGGAAGTATGTGGAAGACGAGAAATCTCGGAGTGAAAGTAAAAACTGCACTGTATCAAGGAATTATTGTGCCAACAGTGATGTATGGGGCTGAGACATGGGCTCTGAAGAAAAAGGACAAAAGAGGGCTGGATGTGATGGAGATGAGCTGCTTGAGGAGTATGTGTGGAGTTACTCGTAGAGACAGATTGAGGAATGAAGAGATACGTAGGAGAGTGGGGCAGCAGGAACATTTGTCAGCCAGAGTGGACAGAAGGGTGCTGAGCTGGTATGGTCATGTTGAACGAATGGGAGATGAAAGGCTTACAAAGAGAATATGTGAGTCAGGTACAAGGGGAGATAGAAGGGCAGGAAGACCCCCATTGAGATGGAGAGACTGTGTAAGAAAGGCTTTGGATGATAGAGGAATGACTATAGATCAGGCAGGGGAAGTGGTGGTGGACAGGAGTGAATGGAGAATGCTTGTGAATAGTTGAGTGAACACGTGGTCATTTGGAGTAAGGGGTCGGGCGCAAGTTCGACTAGATAATAGTCCATCAGGCGCCTGGCCCGGGGGGACGATTAATATGAAGGGTGTGCCTGGAAGTGTGGTGGGAGGGCTTGTGGCTTTGGCTCCGCTGCATGTCTGCTTGCCGAGATCGGAACCTCTCCGGGTGGTCAGGGGCCGGGGGAGTGCTGGAGCGACCTTGGTAACCCTGGTCTCTGGGTCTTCTCCTGGGTGACCTGGATGTGTGTGAGTTTGTGTTTTTTATCTGTGTTTATTTTTTGTTTTATGTTGTTTTTGTGTTTTCCCTGTTCTTGCTCTGTCTTGAGTCGGCTACCCCCAAAATGGGGATTGGGCCTGAGCATATAGATAGATAGATAGAAGATGCCAAGATTAATGTCCATCGAGCACGTCTGCCAGACAAAAATGTATCATCGAACAACTTAAGTAAGGGTTTATGATCTGTCCATACAGTCACATTATAGCCATAAATTATTTCTTTGTACGTCTGAAGAGCCCATATTAATGCAGCGCCTTCTAAGTCATTTACACAATAATTTATTTCTGCCGGTTTGAGAGAACGGCTTGCGTAGCCTAACGGGCGTAATTCATTCCTTTCATCATACTGCATGAGAGTAGCACCGAATCCGGAGTACGAAGCGTCAGTGTTAATAACAAAGTCTTTATTAAAATCAGGAAAGGCAAGTATAGGTCTCGTGGTTAAGCTATTCTTTAATTTATTTAATTTAAAACTTTGCTCTTGTTCATAACTCCAATTAAATTCCACACCTTTCTTTAACAGTTCGTAAAGGGGTTTCGCCATGATTGTATAATTTCTAATGAAACTCCTATAATAACCACTGATACCAAGGAATTGTCGCAATTGTTTTACGTTAGTGGGTATTGGGAAATTTGTGATAGCGTTCGTGAGATCTGGAGTGGTATTAACACCATCTGGGGTTAGTTCATGTCCTAAAAAATTTAGTTTCTTCTTGAAAAAGTTACATTTACTAAGTTTAATCTTTAAACCAGCTTCATTAAGCCTAGATAAAACTTTCCTCAGTGCTTCAACATGGTCCGATATGTTTTTAGAAAAAATTATGATATCGTCTATATATACATAAACGTTATCACCTAATAATCCTGCCAATATATTAGACATGAGACGTTGAAATACTGCCGGTAAATTTTTGAGGCCCTGTGGTAAGCGTTTGAACTCATATGTTCCAGAGGGGGAATTAAATGCGGTGTATTGACGGGAATCTTCATCTAAATTAATCTGATGGAAACCACTCGACAAATCCATAGTACTAAACACTTTATTATCAGTACCTAACGAATTTAAGATTCAGGGATTGCAGGCATATGAAAATTTTCAGTTTCTGTGAGAGAATTAGGTTTCCTGTAATCTACGACAACTCTATATTCGCCCTTATTTTTCTTAGGAACCAAAAATAAGGGACTACGCCATAAAGACAGAGATGGCTGTATTACATCTTGTTCCAATAATTCTTTCACATGCGTATTAGTTAATTCTCTTTGTGAATGAGAGAGACGGTACATTGGCAGATAAACAGGTGTTTGATTAACATCTTTCAAAATTATACGGTGATCCAGGATATCTGTAAATCCCATAGAGTCAGTTTTAAGGTGTACAGTGGAGTGAAATTCATTTAACAATTCGTGTAAAGGAGCGTTTGCCTCGGGATAATCTACTGGGTTAAGTTGACTTAATATTTCTTTCATTCGTTCATCAGAAAATTATGGTGTGAAGGCTTTCATATTAACATTACCTATGGATATAGGACTCATTTCCTCAAATATTCCGGGGATAACTTCAGCTTCACAAATAACTGTACCCGAAAATATTTGTATCATGCCATTAGTAAAATTAGTTAACAGTGTCATAAAACAATTAGTATGTTTAACTTCATGTATACTTTGGGAGACGTGTATGCCTTTAATCATTCTAGTGTCTGGAAGTAAAACTAGTGAGTTAACATCTTCACATAAATTATCAGCATATACAACAGCGACGGAGTGTGGCTCAATTACAATATCGTTGTCCATAAGAATATTTGTAATAGAGGACTTTAATCCGACACAATCACTTACCGTGACTGAAGGGGTTTGAGGTTGAGAATAAGATAAGGGGGTGTGTTTCCGTGTATGGGTAAAACCTTGTTTCCCGCGGCGCTCGTAAGACGGCGGGTGTGTGAGTGTGTAGCGGCGGGGGGCGGTGAATGTATGTGGTGCCATGGAGGTGGTTTGACCTTGAAACGCGACTGCCTTACATCTCGCCTCCACTACGCTTGCTTGCACTAGACGGGGGAATATTTAATGTGATACCTTCAATAAAGCACTTTTCTATTTCCACTCCGTTCATGTGAGGGAAGAGCAAACATTTTCTGTTTCTCATAGTACCATACCCTAACAATATGTCAGCTCCCACATTAAGTGTATGTAAGACATAACATTTCTTATTATAAGGATTTAGATCTGAAAGCAAAGTCAGGGGCAAGTACGTCACTCCAATAATTCCCAAATGATCACCAGAAACACTTTCTAATATTACATCTGGAGGGGATATTTTCAAAGACTTGTCAGAATTTAGTCTCTCAAAAATATTTTCAGGAATGAGGTTAACAGGAGAACCCGTGTCTAACAAAACTGTCATTGATATACCCTTACATTGAGAATTAAGAACACATAACTCTGGAGATTGCATTTAGGGCACCAACACGTAATTTTCTGAGGGATTTGGGTTTCACTACTGGCGGGAGGGGAGGTGGAACACTATATTTATGTTATAGCGAGTTGAGAGCCACGCGCCACGTTTCCCGAGTGTTTAGCAGTGTGTCTGAATTATTTGTGGTTCGCTACGACTGCCGCGACTACCTCACATTGGCTGGTCCAATGTGTCCTTTCTTTGCACTTCCGACAGTATGGCAAACGTCCTGTCGAAAATTAATGACTTTCCTTCTGTTTGATATGGCAATGAGAGACCTTATGGCCTGCATAACCACAGTAGTAACACAAGTCGGTGTTCCCAGTTTGAGAATTAGGTTTGGCCTGAAAATGAGTGGGAGAATGTGGAATGTTTCCGTGAACGTACGAACGTGACACATAAGCGTAATTTCCATGACGGGAACCAGAGGGATACTGAGAGACGGGAGGTGTGTGAGGGTGGTGTGAGAGAGTAGCCGGGGCGTATTGTTTAGATTTAGGGAGTTGGGGTGTCTGTGGGGAGGTTTTGGAGAACTGAGCTGTTTGTGGGGAAGGTTTGGGAACCTGAGCATTTTTAGCATTAGTGGGTTTTATTTGAGCAACAGTGAATTGTATTTGATTCGTAGTGATGCCGCCATTGTCACAAGCCTGTTGCAGAGACTTCGTGAATTTAGTCAAAGTGTCAGTTGGAGCAAATTCAACTCTACGAGCAATAGGCTGTATATTTTCTGGCAACGCTGAAACCAAAAGGGTATATGAGAGGAGTTTACTAAACTGTTTCAACGAAATCTTGTCATCTGTAAACCAAGAGTTACCTTTTAAACCGTTGCTCATTGTGTTCGCCATTACGGAACAATCTGCCAATAGAGTATCAACAGACTTGCCCTTACTTATATGTTGGATTAAGTTAGCAAAATCATGAATCAGAGCAAAGTCACCTCTTGAGTTTCGTGCAAATTTCTCCCAAAACTCGTCTTTGAAGGTTTGATAAGTCGTGCATTCTAGCAACTCGTCACAAGCTAATAAATTACCGGGTGGAGTTCTACCTTTATCAAATTTAGAGCGAAATATATAGATTTTGCCTCTGTCATCTGTGACCTTTCGAGCGGCGATCTCAGACTCGATATCACTAAATACCGCAAAAATCGATCTATTATCATCCAGGCCTGTAAATACCTTTTGCGCCTGACCGTGAACAACATGTAAATTTAAGTTTTGTGCCATGTTTGAAATTAGGTTAATGGGGTTGGCGGGAGTGAAATGGGAAAACGCAGGTGTGGGGTTGGAAAGCACAGTTGTGGGGTCTGGCAATGTAAGGTGACGGTTACCAGAACGAAGTTCTCTGTGTTGACCTAACATGATCGGAAGGTATCGAAACATCGTCACAATTAGCATTAACAACAGGGGGAACATTATTTTGAAGTAATGGAAACTAAATTATTTATTTCTGTATCGCCTGAGTTATCGTCGTGAGCTGTAAGATCGGCCTCAAAATGAGGTAGGGGAGAAGTACTGAAGATATTTCGCAAATTGTTCATGAGTTAGAAAAAAACCACAATGAAATATAAATGAGAGGCACCTCGCATAATAAACACATCATATATTAGTGAATTTCGATATGCACATCAATGTAACACATAATTAGCATTTGCACATATATATTGGCTTTTTATAATTCACTTGGTAGGTCTCGAATAAAAGTTTGCAAAATTAGTTATAGGGAGTTTACAGAAAGTAGACCTCCTTTCAAAGTATAGAAAAGGAAAGTCATAGAGATTATGAAAAGAAACTGCAGTGTTGTGTCTCACCCAATGTTGTTATGACCGAAGGTGAAGGGGTGATGACAACACACCTCTGGTACAGGAACGGGTGGGTGCGGGCGCGGGTGTGGAGTTGCGGGTGTGGTTTGTGGGTCGGGTGTGGCGACGATGAACAGGGTGTGGCGCGCTCACAAGGCCGCCGGTTGATTGAAGGTCGATCGTCCGGTTGATTGAAGAGTCGATTTTGGTTGATTGGTAGAAGTGGAGAGTGAGAAGGAAGCGTGGTGTAGGCGCTCTTGTCTAATCAGTTGTTGAATAAAGAGACCATCCGCTGCCAGACATGTGAGGTTCTTTACTCCGATGACACCGTGTTGAGGTGGAATCTTCAGTAGGCCTCCCTGTGATGAATAATGTTTGTAGCAAACTGCCACCACTAATAGTTTATAGACATATTAGGAGTCTGGAATCAATCAACCCACGCGATCTATATTTGTTGTATAAGTATGCAGGAACACAGTCAGGAATCAAATCAGGTGTGAAATGATGAAGTGGTGAGAATGGTGAAAGGGGATGTGTGAGAGCGTGGTGAGTGGACCTCCGCCCTCGACTCGTGTCTGTCGAGTTCTCTTCTGTGATCGCCGTCATGCATAGGTTCAACCGCACCTCGCCTTCCGAGAATGCATAACCAATCATGAAAGCGTGAATAATCCTGAATGACGAGTGAATAATAATACATGACGAGTGAATAATCGTGCATAACTCCAGTCCGGGGGTCTCCTGGTGTTTAGGTTAGCAAGTCGTTAATATAGGAATGAAATGATTAATCAGCATGTTTACCTTAGCTATTGATAAGGACACCTGTGGTCTTGCCTCTGGACCACAGCTAACAGCTCCTTGTACAGGCATATACAAAAGCCGTGCACAAGCATGAATTGAGTTATGAGTTGTCTAAATATGAGTGAGAGGATCGTATAACACCACAGAGTGTGAGGGGAAGTAGAACGGCCAGGCTATGGAGATTGTCAGCTCATTTAAGCATCTGGGCAGTGTGCTGAGTAAACATGGAAGTATGGATGAAGAAGTGCGGGAGAGGGTGCAACAGGGGAAGAGGGTTATAGGAACGCTGAAAGCAGTAAGAAGAAATAGGGAGGTCAGCATGGAAGTGAAGTTCTTGCATGACAGTGTGGTAATCTCGACATTGACTTATGGAAGCGAAGCATGGATGTTGGTGGAGAGACTCAGACCAAGAGTGAGAGGGGTGGAAATGAGTTACTTAAGAAGTGCGTGCGAAGTTACATGGAGGGATAGACAGACGAATAAGGAAGTAAGAGGGAGGTGTGGTGTGACGGTAGATGTGCTGGAAGGTGTGAAAAGGAACACCTTGCAATGGTTCGACCATATGGAAAGTATGTGAAGCGAGAGAATGACTAAGAGTCTGTACGAGATCGAGGTGGAAAGACAGAGGGAGAAGTAAACCGAGAGAGAATTGGAAGGATGGAGTGAGGAAATATATGGATGAAGGCGGTGCTGGTTGAGAGGAGGGGCGTCGACTGACTGGGGACAAAGGTGCATGGAGGCGGTTCGTTCGTGGCCACCCCTTCGGGGATCACGGCGTCAGGCAATAGATAGATAGTATGTATATATGTACTCAGGCACATACCCCATAGCTGGGAGTGGCCGACTCGAGACAGCCAATTCCTAGGGTTCGGGAACACTTTCGCGTTTCCTCGTCTCTTTCTCTGTTTTGTCTAGTAGGTGAACTTTACAAGAGGAGGTGAATTCCTACCATCTCGCCCCCAAAGGAGGAAAAGTAGTACAGGAAAAGAGACAGACAGAAACGGATAAGGTTGGGTAGAGGATGCCAAACCTCACTCCGGACAGGACCAGCCCTCACCCATTTTAATGAAGCCCGATTTATACAGTTGTCAGTGATAATAATAATAATAACTCATCAACAGTACTGTCCTTGATATATAGAGGTAAACTTACCCTACACAACCTTTTCTGAAATGTCGAAACCCTAATTTTCTATGTACTAGTAATTTAACTAGAACATCAGCACCCGAGCCGTTTTTATGAGCCCCTACTCGCCTCAGCACTTATATTGGATGGTTCTTTCCCATTCACAACTAATAACAGAAGGACCAACTACCACCAGGTTACACGTTTTTATCTCAAAATTCCTTGGCGTAAAGGGAGCAGGTAAATAGGTTTACTTTGATGACAGATGTCTGAGAATGTCTTATTTATGTGTCTGTTTGTGTGTATAGAGGGGAGGGGGCCGAGGTAATAATAATAATAATAATAATAATAATAATAATAATAATATTTATTCAGTTAGCAATTTACAGAGTTGGTACCACATAGTATGTTACAAATATGACATGTACCAGCTCTGCATAATTCCAACTAAGGATAGCCCAATAAGGTCGTTAGGCGTATTTCCATTGGGACTATCAGTAGACAATTTTAATCATTTTAGAAGTATTGACCAGGGTCTCATTATAATGTTAATACCAGATCACCATAATTACATACCTTATTTGTCTGGACACAATACAAACGTAACCACACCCATGTTAGGAAACAATACCATGCTATAAAATACTAGTCACCAAAAACACAGCCTTACCAGGCCGAAAAATATCCACCGTTGTGATGCTAATAGACAGTCAGAGAAGGTATAATTATGATGAAAGGCCTGTAGTGAAGGGAGGGTGTTTAATCTGAATCCAGAGTTACCTCTGATAATACGCAATACTAAATGTTATATGTCCACTATAATTACATTGCATTACATTAAGAGTGCTCCCATTTTGTACTGAACAAATATTGTATTATATTTGCACACGTCAGAGTATTTGTCTTTGTGAAATTCTCTATTCAAAATGTTTTCATAATTGTTATAAGGATATAGCTGACAGGGCTAGAAATCGAACCATTCAGGCAGAGTGTCTAACCATTTACACCATCACGAGGGTTAAAAAAAGGAATTTGATACTCTACTAGTATTCCTCCCCAACCCGACTCTGATGGGGGTTATAAGGATGTCATCGCTGTTAGCATTTCCGTTTATTTTATGCATAGGCAAAAATATTTGCACTGCATAGTATCATTGCATTCTATTATTTCATCATATAAACCGACTACTTATCCATTTTCGTTGCAATATATTTATTTTCTAGTCTACCACCCACATTATTAATTTAAAATGTCTAGTGATACAATGCATAGTATTCCATGTTATAGTCAGCTTATCTAAATAAGAGCCCAATTACTTCGATTTTTTTTTACAATAACTTGTCGATAATATCATGCTTAATGATAAATTCGATAATTTTCCCGTAGCTTTTAAAAACTGAATTAATCATGTATCTTAACACAATGATACTTTAAATATCCTTACCGAAATTCAGATAAGGCCTAATATCATAGCCTCAAGTTAAACGTTTAGTGTTTTAAGATTTTGAATTATATACATTTATAATTATTCACCATCTGCTTATGGAACAAATTAATATATACCATCATGCTTGCAAACGAACTATGTCAACATCTGTTGTATTAACATGAAAAATGCACCATTGATGTTTTTTAAAAGCCATTGTGTGCGAGAAAAATAACTTTGATTCTGACAATATTAGTTATATTTACCATATATAGGATTATTTCTACTTCATGTGCGTATATTTGACTTTTGTGATGAACAAATGAACAGTGAAGACCAGAAAATAGGTGTAAATAGCAAATATATAGTGACAAACGTGTATGTGAGGCGGGAGATGGTGGAGGGAGGTGAGACAGAGAGTGCAACATAGGTGTGCTTCCTGGGCCTGCTTGAGGCAAACTGACTCTCCCAGCATTGATCCGCGCATGTGGAGGTGGCGAGGAAGTGTGGGAGACCATGACTTATCCTATTTCGAGCAGGAAAAGGGAGGAATGGCGAAAATAGATGGAAAAATAGCCAAATAATTGAGGAAGGGGGAAGTGGGGGAGAAAGAGGGGGAAGGAGAGGGAGGGGGGGGACACATATAGGGGAGAGGAAGGAGTTACTAGAGAGTGATTATACCACCTAATCACATAATATTGCTTCCATTTGAATGTCTGTTAGACGCTTTGGGGGTCTATTTTCATGGGTTCGCTTCTGTGAGGCCTATCCCGTTCCCTATACAGACACTTCCATGAGGCCTATCGCGTTTGCTGGGTAAATAATATTATACATACCCAGAGGCTGTTATCTTACACATATTATCTTTTAGGATCTCTCTCTCTCTCTCTCTCTCTCTCTCTCTCTCTCACTCTCTCTCTCTGTATATATATATATATATATATAACTTCTTAAATTATATTTGTGTATACCTTAAAAAAGGCAATACCAGTACTAGAAGAGTTTTATGTATATTGCTATCTGTATAATGTCACGTTACTTCCGCATATAGTTGAAAAGTCAATAAAAACCCTGTGAATTGTTCTTCTGGTCTTACTCAATATCCTCTCTGTTGCATGCCAAATTTCCTGCTGAATTAATTATGAACCCGACTTAGTGCCTTTTTAATTAGTAGCACAACAATTCACATAGTTTAAGTATCTCTAAATATAGCCCAACAATCTCCTCTCTACTTTAACACAATGCTCCAGACTCTTTAGGTCATCGTTAATCAAAACACTCATATTCTATTCAGAGACGAGAAAGCGTTATTATTCCATGCAAATCAAATACTATGAGTAATCTAATTTTAGCATTGAAATATATGTATATACATAAAAGGCATTGTCCATAATATACAATTTTGTTAGGTAAAAACGATATCTGACATGCGTGTTGCAAATAATTCTAGTATAACACCGGTGTTTCTTGTAGTTATAAAGGGTAAGGGTTGTGTTAGCGGGCATGAAGTCGCTTTGTTATATAACTCGTACGCTCGCTGTTACGTTCCCATCAAATTCAACTGTTTTTCTTTCTATGTGAGTGAGGGAGATAAAAGGCAGAACTGCCTGTAGCGAGTGCCTCCCCCAGAGTTGAAAGAGTGACAGGGCCAAAATCAAGGGACGTTCGAACCAAAATGCCTGGAAACACAGAGTTTGAAGCAATTTTAGTCATAGGAAGAGGGAAAGACTCATTCTGGGAGAGTTCCAGAGCCCAGCTGTTTAATAGAAGAAAGATTGAGAATAATGTTTCACTCGTGGGTTGGAGAGCTGCACAGAATAGGGTGGGATTGTGTTGCAAGACGGGTGCTACGTGCTCTACGAAGAGGGAGTGGTATACACTGAGAGAGCTCTGAGTAACACTGGCCATTGTCATAGGTGTAGAATAGTGAGAGAGATGCAACATTGCGACAGAGAAAGAGCGACTGCAGAGAATTGGTGAGTGGACGTGAGTTAATGAGATGGAAGGCCTTCCTTTCCACTTTGTCTAGAAGCACTGTGTGAGAGGATTCCCCCCCCCCCCCCCTACATGTGAACAATACTCAATACATGAATGCACTGTGCCCCTGTACAGAGCAAGAAACTGCGCAGGGGTATAGAACCCCCGGAGGCGGTTGAGTACACCCAGCTTCTGGGAAGCTGTTTAAACAAGAGTGGTAATATGATCTTTATAAGAGAGATCAGAAGAAAAAGAGACACCAGGAATATTAAGAGAAGATGAAGAGTTAATTTGTATTTTGTTGAAGAGTAGGTCATAGCTTACTGGAAGGGGGCGACGAGTAGACAGATGGACACAAAATTGAGCTCTGGCAGCATTGAAAGTAACAAGGTCTTCTCTGAGGGAAGCTAGTTGAATACTGTAATGTAGAATCGTCAGCATATGAGTGAATGGGGTTGGAGGTGCAGTTGACAAGGTCGTTAATGAATAATACAAAGAAAATTGGAGATAGGACAGAACCCTGAGGAACACCAGAGTTGATAGGTTGAGGAAGTGAGTGGCGGCCATCCACAGCCACAGCTATGGAACGGCTGCCGGCTGGAAAAGAAATTAGAGACAGAGGCACAGATTGAGGAATAGAAACCGAAGGAGGGTAGTTTGGACATAAGGGATTTGTGCCAAACTCTATTGAAGGCCTTCGATATGTCTAGCGCAACAGAAAAAGTCTCACTGAAGTCTCGAATGGAGGATAACCAAGAGTTAATAAGAGAAGAAAGAAGATCACCAGTAGAGCGGCCCTTAACCCGTACTGTGCCGTAGGATACAGTAATAAAAGTCCCCAGCAGTCCCGAGCAATGTGGCAAAAAGGGCAGGAGAGACCACCTATCCACCTCCAAAGATAGTACAAAGAAGTACAAAGGAAATCAAGCAACAACAGATCTGGTGACCCTTCTAGGCTGCTTGTCCTCCAAAACACTGAGGATCAATTGTCCAAACAGTGGTTTAGAGTGGGTAAGGGAACATTGGAAAGGGAACTACTGCCCTAGAACTAATTTCCGTGGCAAGTTAGTAGGGGACAGATGGGTTAGTAACTGAGGGCTGGATAAAATAAAGTTATTCATTTACAAACGCAGTCAGTCGCGGGTTTGATGCAAGATACTTGTCTAGGCGAAGTTTAAATGAATCAACGGTGCTGCAGTCTATAACGTCTCGGGGAAGCCCATTCCACAAGTTGACAACACGATTAAAGAAGAAATTCTTAGATTCGTGCGAGTTAAAAGATTTACCGATAATTTTGCAACCGTTTCCCCGAATTGTAATTACATTGGTAGATAGTGAAGTACTTACTACAGTTCATATTGTCGATGTCTTTGATGATTTTGAATACTTGAATTAAGTCACCTCTTAATCTGCGCTGGGTTAAAGGAAATAGATTTAACCCTCTCCGACATATGACGCGATTTTGAGCCTATTGGGGATATTTTAAAGCCTTGGTTACCATCAGGGGTATTTAGAAACCTTCAGTTTAGTTACTTCAACTTCTGCAGTTGTCTTTGAGTTAGCTGTGGGCAGAAAACTAATTTTGGAGAGGTAATTATAACAGTGAGAGAACTGTATTTCATTTTGCTAATCTGGCAACCTCTGCGTTATAAATGCGTGAAAGGGTTAATTCTCTAAGACGCTCCTCATATGGTTTGTTCTTTAGGCTAGGTATCATTTTGGTAACTCTACTTTGAACTCGTTCTAGCTTGTCTATATCTTTTTGGTAATAAGGGCACCATGATTGAACGCAGTATTCCAGAAGAGGGCGGACTAAGGAATTATAAAGGGTTAGGATAACTTCTTTGGATTTATGCTCAAATGACCTGCCTATAAAGCCAATAATTTTGTTTGATTTCTTAACAACTTTTGAACATTGTTGACTCGGTTTTAGGTTACTCGATATTGTTACTCCCAGGTCAGTTTCTCTGTTTACATTCTTAAGCTGAGTGCCATTCATCGAATAGTTTGCTTTCTCATTTTGGTATCCGACATGTAGTACTTTACGTTTATCCGCATTGAAACTCATTTGCCAAATTTTGACCGAAATTGACAACATATCTAGATTGTGTTGCATATCGTCAACTTGTTCTTTTGAGAGTACGCTATTTGCAATTTTTGTATCGTCAGCAAATTTTGAGATTGTACAGGTGAGACCCTCATCTATGTCGTTGATGTAAATTAGAAAGAGAATTGGTCCAAGTACTGATCCCTAGGGTACCCCGCTACTTACATTGGTCCATTTAGATGCCTTACCGCTTATGACTACTCTTTGCTTTCTGTCGCTGAGCCAATTTTCTATCCATTTCAACACACCGTCTTGTATTCCATGTGCTTTTAGTTTTAGTAGTAAACTTTTGTGGGGAACTTTGTCAAAGGCCTTTTGAAAATCAAGGTATATAATATCTACAGCTTTACTCTCATCATGGAGGTTGAGGATATCGTGGAAGAAGTCTAAGAGATTTGTTAAACAGGAACGTTTGCTACGAAAGCCGTGTTGAGTATCTTTAAGTATGTTATTTTCCTCTAAGTGATTTACAAGTCTGTCTCTTATGAGCGTTTCTAGCATTTTACATACAACTGAAGTTAAGCTAATTGGACGATAGTTACTGGGTAGGGATTCGCTGCCTTTTTTAAAAATTGGTGCTACGTTAGCTAGCTTCCACTGATCAGGCATAGTTCCAGACTGCAAGGATTTATTGAATAGCAATGTCGGTGGTTTGGAGAGCTCATCCTTAGCTTCCTTTAGAACTCTAGGTGAGATTGTATCAGGTCCGGGCGTTTTATTTACCTTGAGTTTATCCAAACATTTCAATACTTCTCTCTCTGTAATGGTGATATTGCTTAGAACATCAGAATTATCTATCTGAATTGGCGATGCTGTAGGGATATCAATGAGGTCTTCTGTTGTAAAAACTGATGCAAAGAAGGTTTTGAGGGCATTACTCATTTGTACTTCGTCTTTGGTATATTCTTCATTTTCATCGACTAACGGTCCTACAGTTGAAGTAACTACTCTCTTCTTTCTGATATAACTATAGCATTCTTTTGGGTTTCTATTACTTTGATTCGCAACATTTCACTCCAGGGTCTTTATACTTTGCTTAATTAACCTTTTGGCTTTGCGTCTTAGTTCTACAAATTTCACCCGTTCTTCGTCATTTTGTGAGGATTTTAATCTATCATTAGCAAACTTTTTAGCAAGCAAACAGTTTGAAATATCTTTATTCCAACATTTGGGCTTATCATTATGGCCTGTACGCCGTATTTTCGTTGGCATGCAGTCTTGCACTGCTTTTAGGTAAGTGTTTGCGAATGATTCCCAAGATGTATTTATGTCGTTATTGTTAATTAAAAAGCTCCAGTCAGTTTCTTTAAACATTGCTCTAAGTTTACGAAAGTTTGCTTGCTTGAAATTAGGGAGTTTCTCGATGCTGCTATTTGGTTCGTTACTAGTAAACTTTAAGCTGAAAGTTATCGTACGATGGTCGCTGTTACTGAATTCATCACCGACATTCAAATTCTCTATCAATTCTTCTTTTGTTGAAAGTACAAGGTCAAGGTCAACACTGGCTCTTGTCACCCTTCAGTGGGTCTAATATAAGCTGAGAAGTGTTGCCAATACAGGAGCAGTGCTCAAAACATTGTGGTAACTGGTACAGGGTTGTACAGGCAGTTACAAGGAAAGTACATTACTGACGTAATGTCAGTAATGGGGAGTTACTTATCTACTGACGTATATATACGGTGCTGGAATTGGAGGGGTTAAGGAAACCATACTGGCGGTCTGAGAGCAGGTTAGCGGAATATAAATGCTTAGGAAATTTTGAGGTAAGAATAGTTTAAAAACTTTAGAGATGCAAGAAATGAGATCAATTGGAAGATAGTTGGAGGGTTGACAGTGGTCACCCTTCTTTGGGACAGGTTGAATGCGAGCGAACTTCCAGCAAGAAGGGAAAACGTTAGAAGAGAGACAGAGATGGAAGAGTTTGCCTAGGCAATTGCCTAGGCAGGGAGTCAGCACGGAAGCACAGTTTTTTAGTACAACAGGAGGAACACCGTCCGGTCCGTACTCCTTCTTAGTATTTAGCCCGGAGAGGGTGGAAAGTACATCCTTGGAAGTGATTATGATATTAGGCATAAGTAGGAGAGAGGGAGGAACAGCACTGGAATCATCCAAAGTGACGTTTTTAGCGAAAGTGGTAGCGAAGAGTTCAGCTTTGTCGGAGGAAGAAATGACGGTGGTGCCGTCAGAAAAAGAGGAGGGAAAGACGAAGAAGAAAAATTGTTGGAGAGATTTTTGTCTAGATGCCAAAAGGCTTGGGAAGAGCTAGAGTTGGATAGTTCAGTGCATTTATTATTGATGCAAGAGGGTTTGGCGAGTTGAAGAACAGATTTGTCTTGATTCTGGGCAGAAACATAGGAAGTATGAGATTCTTGAGTTTGAAGGCGACGATACTGTTTGAATGCTTCCTCCTTATTGCGGACAGCAGTAGAACAAGCGTGAGTAAACCAAGATATATTTATTTGCCTAAGTCTGGGAGAAAGAATATGGAATGTATGCTTCCATGCCCGAGAGGATTACCTCGGTAATGCGTTCAGCACTCTCCGAGGCTCCCCGGCCACGGAAACAAAAGTAATTCCATGGGAAATCAAAGAAGTACTGCCGAAGAGCCTCCCAGTCAGCAGCGCCAAAGTGCCACAAGCGCTGTCGGCTGGGAGGATCGGGTGGACGTACCGGAGAGATAGGACAGGCAACAGAGACAAGTTTATGGTCGGAGGAGCCCAAAGGAGAGAACAAATTTACAGTATAAGCAGAAGGGTTAGAGGTTAGAAATAAGTCAAGAATGTTGGGCAAATCTCCGAAGCGATCCGGGATACGGGTGGGTTGCTGGACTAACTGCTCTAGGTCATTTAGGATAGAAAACATGTAGGTTTGTTCACCAGATTGGTCAGTGAAAAGGGAGGAGAGCCATTGGCGGTGGTGAACGTTGAAATCTCCTAGGATGAAGATTTCCACTGCCAGCTGTTATTTGCCCCTGCTGGCAATATATATTATGGTGACAATAAGTTATGGGGTGGGCCAGCTGTTAGGTTGGATACATTTTTGTAAGAGTTGTGTTTCTGGCCGTGGGATACAATAAAATACATTGAGGGGGGCGAAGACCACCTCATGATTCATTGTCATCATTATATATATATTGCCAGCAGGGGGCAATTATCAGCTAGCCATAAGATAATTTCGGAAAACATGAACAGTAAGACTAGACACAAAGGTAACTGCAAGCATACAAGTGATGTAAATAATGTGACAATGCGCTCGCTGACACAACCCTTACCTTGTCGAGTCTCCCTAGAGTAATTTTGTGTAGCCAAAAAATAACACGAGCTAAGCACAAGATCTGTCATGATGCTAGTAATCAAAATTCCACCATTTATTCTTAGAGTACATTGCCGTCATTTTCAAGTTGTTCTAGCTATACTGTATATAAATGATTCTGAACGGTTTAGGAATGACATCCAGTTATCTTCGAGAAAATATAAACTATCACTCTCAACATTTTAGCCTCCCAGATCATTAAATAACGGTATACAGTACATTAGTCTAGTACAATGCTGCATGAGTAATTTACAAAATTTACTTATGACATTTCAAAATTAAATGAAGTTGTACAAAACAGGCTTGGGTAAAAAAAAGAAAAAAAAAGAAAAAAAAAGGAGAGTTCTATCTATCTATTGCCAAACGTCTTCTTGGGGGTTTGCACGAATGCATCGCCTCCATGCTTCTCGATCATCTGTCAGCTGGAGCCTCTCCCCCCTCCCAATACCACTGTTAGCCATATATCTCACAGTTCCTTCCTTGGACTTCATTCTCGGTCTGCTTCACCCTCTCTACCTTGCATCATGCTCTCATACACCATTTTGTTCAGTCATAAAGTCAGATAACAAGTATATATATATATATATATATATATATATGTTGGTAAAGCCAGGTAATAAATTTTCTTTAATACATACGAGGTTGAAAGAAATGGCAATTTCTGCGTTGGAAATTTTATTATTCAAAGTTTCCAGGTCTCTGATGAGTTTTCGCTGGGTGGCAGGAAGTAGATGAAGGAGATGAGCAAAATTCATGGTGGTACAGGGTTACATTAAAGTACATGAAGATACAGGATATACGACGCGTTTCACTGGACAACCAGCATTATCAAGTAAGGAAGGAATGATATAAAAGGTAAACAGGAAGGGTATATATAGAGGGTGGAGGATCAGAGGAGGCGGAAAACAGAGGGCAAAAGTCTGCTATTGGTGGAAGGGTAAACTAGGAGAGAGAAAGGGGGTAACCGCTTCACTCATGCGCACTGGATGCGGGATGGTGGTCAGTAGGTGGGGTCGAAGCTGATTGGCTGCGTGTCGAGGGGCGTGGCCTAAGTTGTGTGGCGCCTGCAGAAGACGAAGCTGAAGGAGGTAGCGCGGGGGGCTGCGTCAAGGGCACCGGGGGGCGAGGAAGGGTGTTAGGTCCTGTAGGGTAGTGCCTTTTGGCAGAAGGAAGGATCTGAAGGTCCAGAGTTTGGTTGTTGATGTTGGGATGTAAGGCTTGGATATATAAAGCTTCGAGTATAGGTAATCTCCTTGGGTCACTTTCTTTATCGAGTTTGGTGGTGTGTTTCTCTAACTCGTTGCGTGTGAGGTGAGGGTGGTTAGGGGTGAGATAGTGGTCTTTGATGGCTCCAGCCTGAAGGTGAAGAGTTAACCGATGTGAAAGACGAGTCTGCGTCATACCAATATAGGAATGAGGTCCACAGTCCTCATAATTACAGGTATGTTGGTAAATGACGTGATCGTCGGTCATCGGGCTCTTTATCTTGGTGGAGGCTGGTTTGTTGCGGAGAACGAGGTTGGAGGTCTTGGGGGATTTGTAATAAATTATTAATTTGATTTTGTTTTCCGGGTTGGTTGGGTGGACATGCTTGGAGATTATTTCTTTTAAGACGGCCTCGTCATTTTTTGTGTTCAGAGGACATGTAATTGCGGTAGAAGATCTTAATTTCAATGTTGGGAGGGCTTTGGGTGTACCATTTTTCAAGATGGTGGTTGATGGTGCTGGAGATGTCGGAGTTGGAGTATCCGTTATTTACTAAAACTTGGGATAGTCTTTCTAGTTCCTGGTGGGTGTCGGCCCAGGTAGAGCAGTGCGTGAGGGCTCTCCTAACATAGGCGGAGATGGAGGATAGAAGATAACGGCGGGGGCATTCACTATCGCCGTTGAGGCATTGTCCTGTGTAGGTTGGTTTAATGTAGACGGTGGTTTTGAACCCATGGTCGTTCAGAGCTACGAGGATGTCGAGGAAGGGGAGTTGTCCATTGTTAGATTTTTCAAAGGTGAAGTTAAGTCCGGAGGAGGTCATGAAGCGACGCTGGAGTTCCTGTAGTTCGTGGAGGTCCTTGATTTGCACGAAGATGTCATCCACGTATCTACAGTAGACGGCGGGTCGTTGGGCAGCTAGGAGCTCTTCCTCGATGGTACCCATGAAAAAGTTCGCAAAAAGAACTCCTAGGGGGCTGCCCATCGCCACACCGTCTATCTGCTTGTACATGTTGCCCCGGGGGCAAAGGAAGGGGGCCTCCTTGGTATATATATATATATATATATTGTCACATCCCCCTGAACTTAATTCTAGTTCAGTTGCATGTGTATGTTATATTCACATAGCCATTGTTGAGAGGTGGGAAATGTCTTGCTTTCTTTCTCTCTCTCCCTTGTCCCACGTGGACCAGTTGCCGCCAGTGTGGGGCCCCATACAGTGCCACATTGGCGTGTTTGCTAAGAGTGTAATTACTTTAGTTTATTTAGCCTTTGTGTGATTAATTCAGTTTATCATAAGTTACCCGAGGTGTCTTATGTTATATTGATTGCTCCTGTGTTGTTAGTGAGAGCGTAGGAGTTTAGTTCTATTATGTATTCTGGCGGTGTCTGGGCTCCCCTCCTCCTTCCCGTGTGAGGGCCTGGGTATCCTGTCACCGCACGAGTTCACTCCAGTCCAATACCTTGTACTGACAACACCCACTGCTTCGTGTTGTTTAGGCTTGCTTCATTGTTTCCTTTAAATACCGCATATATATCTGTTGTTCCTTATTAGATCGAAGCATAGCAAGGCTGGAGTCATTTTGAGCATCAAAGATGTATTGTAATATTATTAGTTTGCATTTGAGAGTATTTTTTTAATTTGTCCTAGCTATAAGTACTGCAGCCGCTTGGTAATCTAGATTATAAGCTTCACACCTTTTTTCTTCCATTTCTTTTCCATTATTCTACTGCATTGTTATTTATTATATTATGTATATATTATGTATTATTGAGGTTGACATCTACAGTGGTTTGTTCGGTGGCTCTTAGAAGCCCACCCCACAACCTACTGAGATGCCAACCCCTGTGTATTGTTGGGCTACTGCAGGAGACTTTTCCCATGGTTTTATATTCGTATTCTCAATTCCTGAGCGATTGGGCATGATATAGGTTGTTCTGGGAGTCTAGCAGCAGTTCAGTTTACTATTGTTGTGCAGTTTAGAATAACCTTAGAAGTCCTCGTGAAATACTAATAGCACTATATCAACCAGACTGGAAGAATATTTTTGTCTCCTTGTATTACTGCTTTAATAGAGCAAAGAGGAAGATAACCCCTTTTCCAAGAGAACCTGCGTGTTTTGGTGTTTGAGTCAGATATTAAGAGCGGGTCTGTTGCAGGGTTAGTGTAGTACGGTGGGCAGTGTTGGGTGCATGTCCACAGCATTGTGTGTCTTTTTGCTATGGCGTTTCCTTTTTGACAGTGCTGTGGGCTAGGCTATTAGAGCATCTGCTTTCCCGAACCTCCCCTCGTAACAGTGGTGACCTCAGGCCAGGATAGTTTGATAGTATAGAGTTCTTGGTGGCGTGAAGTAATTATATTTATATTGTTTAGTCATTTTTCTTGCACATGAAAGTCTACGGACATAGTACTATCATTTTATTAACCGGTGTCCACAACTATTGCTAAGATGTCGCATGTTGATTACATTCCTGTTCATATTGTGGGGAAGGAGGATGTTTGGCAGTTTATTAGAACCCAACCTAGTCAGGAAGAGGTTGCTAGCAGGAGTAGTGATGAATTAAGACGTGTGTTGGAGGTGCATGGTTGGAGGTGCAGTGGTATGGCTAAGGGAGAGTTAGTTCAAGAGGTGTGTAAGTTAGTTACACAGCTTAATGGTCTTCAGGAAGCTAGTACTCATGTTGTGGATGATGGCACCATCCAGCATGTGCCACAGCTGGGGACCGGAGTGGAGCAACAACTCCAAAGCTAGGTGATACTGTATTTAGGCAGTCTCCAACTATTACCACAGCACCTGCCACCACGCCTCCACAGTCAGCATTTAACCCTATCAGTACGACCCCTCCATTTTCACTATGCCCCTATGGCCAGTACATTTGTTTCGAGTTATGCTAGCAATACCCAGTATCCTCCTTCTTCCCCCAATGTGTCATGGGCCACACCCCAGCATTTCACTGCCACTCATACGGTGGGTGCTCAGCACAATGTTAACCCTTTCGCCCACTTTCCTCCTATAACCCCGATAGGGTCGCGAAGGAGTCCAGAGGTTGAGCTCAAGCTCAAGAGATTGGAGATGGAAGAGAGACAGAGAGATAGAGAAGAGAGACAGAAAGATAGAGAGATTGAGTTGAGGAGGATGGAGATAGAGAGAGAAGAGAGACAGAGGGATAGGGAGATAGAATTGGAGAAGACGAAGTTGGAAACTAGAGGGCAAAGACGACAGGGGAATAATGCTGGTCATACATCTAAGGAGGAGGCAGAAGAGGTGCTGTTGTCTCGATGGCTGAAACTCGTGCCGGCCTTCGATGAACTCAAGGTCACAGAATGGTTCTTGCGTTTTGAGAAGAAGCCCCACGAGCATCAGTGGCCGAGGCAACGCTGGGCAGTGTTGGTGTCTAATATTTTAAAAGGCAATGCTCTTGATTCATACGATTGCCTAGAAGTGCAGGAGTTAGAGTATGATGTACTTAAGGAGGCTGTGTTAAAAGCCTATGAGCTTCGTCCTGAAGCTTACAGACTAGCATTCAGGGGGGCTCAGAAGCGGCAGGGGGACTCGCACGTGGAATGTGCCTGGTACCTGCTCAATACTCTAACTAAGTGGCTGCACTCAGAGTCAGCTAATACTTTTGAGGCGGCGTGTGAGGTTTGGCTGATGGAGCAGTTTACCAGCATAGTTGAACGGGACATTGGGGCTAAATTAAAAGAAAAGCGGTTTAAATCAAGAAGGGAAGCAGCAGTTTGAGCTGACGACTTTGCACTAGCCCAGCGTGGCACTTGGATGGGGAGCATTGGTGACAGGATAGACCGACCTGTGTACCAAGCAGCCGCAGTATCAGCTCGCCCGTCATCACCGAAAGTTAAGACAAATAAGACACAACATTATACAAAGGCTGACAAACAGCGAGCTTCTACGGAAGTGTGGTGTTACTTTTGCAAGCAAGTGGGTCATATTAAACCTCAGTGTGCTAAATTGAAGGCTACCCAGAAACCCAAGGCTGTCAAGTTGGTGGCGACACTAGGGGAGGTGCCTGTGAAAGGCAAGCCAGGTACAGGTGAGTTTGGGGGGCAGTGTAGGCCAGCGCGAAGCAGGGTTGTAAGCACTTTTCCGCCCCAGATGGTATCACCACCTGAGCATAACCAGACTTCCCCTGATTGGTGTCGGCCAATCATACATGATGGATTAGTGCGGGTTGGCGAGCAGACTTACCCTGTCAAGGTGTTTAGGGATACTGGTGCGCAACAATCCATGTGTCGCAACCAGACAGGGGGACCTATTAGCACGGGAGAGTTTGTAATGTGCAGGGGAATCAACAGTGAACAATTCTGTGATTTGGTCCCGGTGACCCTAGAGTGCCCACTTTTGACCGCCGAGGGTAAGATGGCCATGGTGGACACTCTGCCAGTTGAGGGGGTGGACTTTTTGCTCGGGACTGACTTGGCAGGGGACGTAGTTTTCCCGCCTCCTATAGTCGTCGCTGAGGCTGCTTTTGTGCCCCCTGGTGGTGGTTGTTTGCAAGATTATAACATGGACTCTATCAACCCTGTTGGTGCAGTGACCCAATCAGTGGCACATTTGGCACAACAGGTGGATGATTTAGTGGATGCGGGAGCCGACGGCCATGAATGCGGGCCATCACATGATGCACTACTAGATGACACTGGTCCGGAGACAGCTGTGGGCCTGGCTGACCCCAGTGAGGCTACCGAGACTAGTAGAGGTGCTAATAGTAGTAGTAGATAGTAGTAATAGTAATAGTCGAGAGCTAATAGTGCCGGACGAGGAGTCTGACATAGTGCCGCTGATTCAACCTTCTGATATTTTTGAGAGGTCAGAGGTAACTGCCTTGATGGAGATACGTAGAGACAAACTGAGCAAGTCGCAGCAAGAGGACCCGAGCTTGGGCCTCCTGTTTATGAAGGTTGGCATGACTGGTGGGAAGAATGGTCCAGAGAAATTTATTATAAAAGGGGCATTGTTGTATCGGCAGTGGACGCCGGATACGAACTCAGGTTTGGGGGAGGAGTAGTTAGTGGTACCTGCCCAATTCAGGGAGGAGCTGGTTAGGCTAACGCATGAGGCACCACTGGCGGGTCATTTAAGGGTAGGTAAGACTACTGATAGGCTACGTTTTCATTTTTGGTGGCCTCAGATGCATGCATCGGTGGCTTCTTTTTTGATGTGTCATAGTGGTAAGGCAGTTGGAGAACCCCACCAAGGAATACCCGTGGCATCTTTGATCCCTACACCTGCAGTTGAACCGCCATTGACTCGTGTCGTAGTCGACATGGTTGGTCCCTTATCACCCACCAGTTCGGGAGACAAATACTTGCATACTTGATGAATACTACCACTAGATACTCGAAGGCTATTCCGGTTAGCAGCATGAACACGAAGATGAGAGACCATTGTGACAAACAGGCTAAATCTAGGGTGTTCAAGGTGGACGACGAGGCTTTGGCACGGTTGTCAGTTCAGGGTCGACCCATGGCTGCTAAGTTTTGTGGTCAGTACCAGGTCATTAAGCAGATTGGTGAGGTTGACTATGTAATAGATACGCCCGACCGTTGCATAGCCTCCCAATGCTGCGCTATTAAAATGCTAAAGTCCTACCATAGACCGACTGCATCTGGCTGATGGAGGTGATGCTGCGCAGGCAGGTGTAGCCGCAAGGAATGCGGGGGTGCGCATGTCTGGTATCGGAGGGGAAGCCTTAGTACTTGAGAATTATGGGAGTAACTGCACAGATGGTACAGATTGTCCCTCTCATGACCTGGCTGTAGTAGGAACGGAGGAGGAGAAGGAGGGAGACTGTTTAGAGGCTGCGGTCCCGGGGTTGTGGGAGGGCAATGGGTATGTTTCTCTTCGAGACAAGTTACAACCTCTTGTTCCTAAGCGCCAAGAGGAGTTGTTTACTAGGCTGTGGCAGTACTCCCGCATGTTTGGTGATTCTCCAGGCCTGACGTCCGGGGCGGTACCCAACATAGAGGCTGGAGACAGTACAAAGCTCAAGTTGGCTCCCTACCGTATAAATCCTGTTCGGCAGCCTGCCTTAAAAGCAGAGCTGGATTACATGTTGGAGAAGGGTCTGGTGGAGAAGGGAGGTAGCGAGAGGTCTTTGCAACCTGAGCCGAAGGGCAAGATCCGTTTTTGTGTTGATCTCAGGAGTATTGTATTATCCCAACTAGACACCTATCCATTACCCAGAGTTGACGACCCCATAGACCGCATCGGGGCTGCCACGTTTATCACTAAGGTGGAGTTAGTGAAAGGTTATTGGCAGGTCCCATTGCTTGAGAGAGCGAAGAAAAGTGCCAGTCTTGTGGTGGACTGGGCAGGTTATCAGCATCAGGTGATGTTTTGCTGCCGGAACATAGTTTGGATGTGTGGCATGTTGAAGGCACTGATAATGTTATGGCTGATTGTGTGTCACAGGAGGGTATGTTTTAAGGAGAACCCTTGCCATTCAGTTAGTTTTGGGTGTAGCCTCCTACTTTGGTTTGATTAGCATGTTTACGTCTGGTGCTTGTCGGTTGCCGTATGTAGCCCAGCGTAGGGTTGTAAAGTAGGAGTTGCTGTGTTTCTGTTAAGAAGAAAATGTTTAAATACAAAAATATAAAAACTATAAAAATACCAGAAAAAAGACTGTAGTTGTGTATGTGTTGTAGTGTTATTGAAGTATATGGCAGTCTGTTGTTTCAAGATGCACCAACAGACTCCCCCTGGGTGTGAGGGTGTCACATCCCCCTGAACTTATATAACCTAGTTCAGTTGCCTGTGTGTGTTATATTCACGTAGCCATTTTTGAGAGGTGGGAAATGTCTTGCTTTCTTTATCTCTCTCCCTTATCCCACATGGACCAGTTGCCGCCAGTGTGGGGCCCCATACAGTGCCACATTGGCGTGTTTGCTAAAAGTGTAATTACTTTAGTTTATTTAGCCTTTGTGCGATTAATTCAGTTTATCATAAGTTACCCATGGTGTCTTATGTTTTATTGATTGCTCCTGTGTTGTTAGTGAGAGCATAGGAGTTTAGTTCTATTATGTAGTCTGGCGGTGTCTGGGCTCCCCTCCTCCTTCCCGTGTGAGGGCCTGGGTATCCTGTCACGGCATGAGTTCACTCCAGTCTGATACCTTGTACTGACAACACCCACTGCTTCGTGTTGTATAGGCTTGCTTCATTGTTTCCTTTAATGCCGCATATATATATGTTGTTCCTTATTAGATCGAAGCATAGCAAGGCTGGAGTCATTTTGAGCATCAAAGTTTTATTGTAATATTATTAGTTTGCATTTGAGAGTTTTTTCATTTGTCCTAGCTATAAGTACTGCAGCCGCTTGGCAATCTAGATTATAAGCTTCACACCTTTTTTCTTCCATTTCTTTTCCATTATTCTACTGCATTGTTATTTATTATATTATGTATATATTATGTATTATTGAGGTTGACATCTACAGTGGTTTGTTCGGTGGCTCTTAGAAGCCCACCCCACAACCTACTGAGATGCCAACCCCTGTGTATTGTTGGGCTACTGCAGGAGACTTTTCCCATGGTTTTTTATTCGTATTCTCAATTCCTGAGCGATTGGGCATGATATGGATTGTTCTGGGAGTCTAGCAGCAGTTCAGTTTACTATTGTTGTGCAGTTTAGAATAACCTTAGAAGTCCTTGTGAAATATTAATAGCTCTATCAACCAGACTGGGAGACAGTAGATATGTTTGTGTCTCCTTGTATTACTGCTTTAATAGAGCAAAGAGGAAGATAACCCCTTTTCCTACAGAACCTGCGTGTCTTGGTGTTTGAGTCAGATATTAAGAGCGGGTCTGTTGCAGGGTTAGTGTAGTACGGTGGGCAGTGTTGGGTGCATGTCCACAGCATTGTGTGTCTTTTTGTTACGGCGTTTCCTTTTTGACAGTGCTGTGGGGTAGGCTATTAGAGCATCTGCTTTCCCCGAACCTCCCCTCGTAACAATATATATATATATATATATATATATTATATTATATTTGAAACATTAAGTTGACATTTCTAAAATAATGTGAAGTGAGACTTCAACGTACTCAAAATGTTAATGTGGCAATGTTAACAATGTTTATTTGTACTCTTTCCTCAGCCTCTGGACCGTGACCCTCCCCACGGTCAGGCACAGTGGAAATTGCGAGTGACTGCTTCAGACGGGCAGCTGGAGGCACACACTGATGTCAGGGTTAACCTCAAAGATGTCAACGATAACGCCCCTTACTTCCCCACACACATCACCCAAGCCACTGTTTCTGAGGACACCGCCAAAGGTAGGCCTATGTAGTGTGTTTCAGGTTCCAAGGTCAGTTCAACCTCTGGTCCCTCTGACTCTAGTGAGGTAACATAAATTTACTTATCATAACATATTCTACTTTCTCCTACTTTCCCATGCTCACTCCAAGTTCTACAAAGACGCCGTCAAAGGTAGATTATGCTATATGTTATCATGTCAATTTATAAATCTCTGGTAATTCTAAAGAACTACAACTTCTCAGTTACAGGATTTCTGCCTTATGGATTTGTTTTTTATTTTGCTCATGCCTTCCTCAGGGTACCTTACAGTTGCATAGACAAACGATACTTTTTTTATTGCATATATTATATTTTCCACTTTCCACAACTTTATTTACCTGCTCGTCATAGCCCAACAGGTTGGCCATGGGATCCAGGATGGGTTGAGGCATGGCCTATTGTTATCTTCATCTATTTAGAACAGTAATAGGTTAATAATCTTCATGTTCTGAGGTTGGCCGTTATATCCACAAACCCCTTCTTATTCTGGCATTGGCCACCAAACAGGTAAACAAAGTTGTGGAATGTGGACTCTCAAAATATATATATATATATATATGTAGGGGAGAGAAAATACAATATACGCAATTTCAAAAATATCTCTTATTCGCACAACCAAAAGGTCACCTGAGTATGGTAAGATAAAAAGAAAAAAAAAATCCATGAGGCAGAAATCCTGTAATCGGAAAGTTGTAGTTCTGTAGAATATCCTTAGCTATTATTTCAACCCGGAAGGGTCTCCGGGCTGGAGCCTGGAACATAATATCCCTTTCGGATGATGACCGACTACTTCCCTTATCTGGGGAGCTGCGGCGACTGGGGGCCGACATAGTGGCCTTCTCTGAGGTGAGACATCCTGGCTATGGCGAGATCAACTGTGATGGTTATACATACTACTGGTCTGGCTGTAGCAATGGTGCTCGCCAAAGGGGGGTGGCTGTTGCGATCTCTTCTAATCAATCGGGGTATTGCTGATAATGTAATTACATTTAACAGTGTAGTCGACAGGATAGCTTGGGTAGTGATCAAACTTTGCAAACATTACACTCTTAAAGTAAATTTTTTTGTAATTATTAGTTTTCATTTGTTCTCCTGTGTTCTCCTGTGTGTAGTATTATTAAACTTATACTTATACAATATTAATTACTCACTTGAAAAGTACATATTGCATTTCAATTCTTTCTTATACTTCTTGAATATTATCAGATAACTTATTTATTGTTTGCCTTTCATGAATATTATTATTAAATTTATTTATATTATATCTATATGTATTATATTTATCCATTATACTTATATCTTACGTATTACTGTTCCTAGGTTCTAAGGCCGCGTCACACTTAGCCGTGATATACGGTATGTGCTATACGGGAATAGATCGGCAATGTTTTTCGGGAATTGCCTAGGGAGTACGGCAGCGTACGGGAAATTCGTAAAAAAAATCGCTCTTATTTTTTGGCCGAACCACTCATCAATTATTTGTGTGTGTAGCGTACGTAAATTGTGCGCACGAGGTTCGGGAAATACGTACAAGTATTTGTGTATGAATGTATGTTCTATGTATATACTCAGGCACATACCCCATTCCTGGGGGTGGCCGACTCGAGACAGAGCCGGAACAGAAACCTCTAATGTTTCAATTCTTAGGGTCCGGGACCAATTTCGCGTTCCCTCACCCATTTCTCTGTCTCGTTGAGTACGAGCATTTTACAAGGCGAGGAAGATACTATAGGCATATACATAAGATACGGCTTTGTTTCTGATATGACAGCTGACTTCATAACCCCTTCTGTACCGGCGACGTCTGTTTAATTTTCTTCTAGCTATATTTAGACACCTTTCTGCAGTTCAAGAAGGATCTGTGGTAATAAAAAGGGTTAAGTGAAATAGTTCGAAGCCTGTTAATAGTTGGAGGCCTTTTTTAAGCTAAACCAAATTGTCTAATTATAGCCTGAATAAAGTCAAAAGCCGGTACAGAAGGGGTTAAGACCGTGGGCAGGACTATACAGGAATTACTAAAAGTTAGCATTTTTGTTTTCTTTATTCCAACTATACCCTCTCGGGCATAGGCTGAGAGCCTGTACATTAAACTGTGCACTCAATGGTGAAGCCCGTGAGGTCTCGTTCCAGTCTAGGGAGTGAGACATGTGAAGCCCCTTGAGATGCAACCAGCCCCCGCTATCTTGCCGTCGCAAGATACACGGGGCCTTGCTGCCCACCCATGGCTCGAAGCAGCCCCATCTCTGAAGCTGCTTTGCTCCAGTGCTTCACTATTTCACCCCCTAGACTCGGACCCTCACTCTCATGCACCCGTTAGTGGACCATGGTTGGGGGATATATATTAGGGAGGGTCCAGAAATTAATATTAATTTAAAACAGTCCTAAATTCCACTTCAACAAGGGAGAGAGAGAGAGATAAAGAGTTACAAGGTATAGTTGGTATCTCAATGACCCTGCTGGTCCATTTTGGGGAGATGCTCGAAGTGGAAGGAGAGAGATTGTTCATTGCAGCAACAGAGAGAGAGAGAGATAGAGAGTGAGAGTGAGAAGAGAGAGAGTTATAAGGTAGTGTTAGTATCTCAATGACCATGCTGGTCCATTTTGGGGAGATGCTCGAAGTGGAAGGAGATTGTTTATTGCAGCAACAGAGAGAGAGAGAGAGATAGATAGATAGATAAATAGAGAGAAAGAGAGAGAGAATATATTTTGTTTAGAAAGAGATATAGGCAAACATTGGCATGGTAACAGGATTGTAGATGTTTGAAATAAGCTACTGAGTGATATACTGGGATGAAAAACTATAAAGAGCTTCAAGATTAACTCCCAAAAAGCGGGCACGTTTGTTTACATGACGGTAGTGCTGGGCGGGTATATTAACTGAAAACGAGCTTCATTCCATGCTCTTCTTCATGCAGAGCGTAATACAATTATATATATTCGTGAAAGGGTCTTAATAGAGCTTTCCAATGACACCTGAATCATCCTTGTAAGACCAAAGGTTCTCTTACAACGATCGAGTAACCGGAGAATACCCTAAAATTAGGGGGTTTTTCCCGGTTTTTTCCCTTGTTGCGTGAGGTAAGGACGTGGTGAGGAGAGATAGTACGTGTCAGTGACAGCCACAAGGTGGTGGCGAGCGATCCGAGGCCAGCTATCATCCCCCCAATGCACGGTCTCTCTCTCATAACTCATAGCCGCAGGGGTGGCCAATATTCTCTCTCCCGTCATATGACGGGCACTGTCGGTTGAGGGTTAAATTAGATAGACATATGGACGAGATTTGGTTGGGTGTGAGAGGGATCTGCCATGAGTGGACCAATCGGCTCTCTGCAGACTCCTGTGTTCATTTTTTCTATGTGAGTGAGGGAGACAAAAGGCAGAACTGTCTGTATCGTGTGGCACCCCAAGAGTTGAAAGAGTGACAGGGCCACAATCAAGGGACGTTGGAGCCAAAATGCCTGGACACACAGAGTTTGAAGCAATCTAAGTCATAGGAAGAGGGAAAGACTGATTCTGGGAGAGTTTCAGAGCTCAACAGTTGAATAGAAGAAAGACAGAATAACGTTTTACTCTTGGGTTGGACAGTTGCACAGAGTAGGGGTGGGATTGTGTTGCAAGACGGGTACTACATACCCTACGTACAGCAGGTGGTATACACTGGGAAAGCTCTGAGGAACATTGATTATTGTAGTAGCGATAGAATAGCGAGAGAGATGCAACATTGCGGCGAAGAGAGAGAGATTGCAGAGAGTTGGTGAGTGGACGGAAGTTAATGATATGAAAGGCTTTCCTTTCTACTTTGTCTAGGAGTGCAGAGTGAGAGGATCCTCCCAACACATGTGAACAATACTCAATACAAGGATGCACTGTGCCCCTGTACAGAGCAAGAAGCTGTGCAGGGGTAAATAACCCCTTTAGGCAGTTGTTCTTATGTTCTTATGCAAGAGATAGGTTGAGTGGGTGACAAAGGGATTGTGTAGATATTATATATATATATATACACCCTGGGGTTAAGGGATTAGAATATGCCCCACGTGCCTTCTGCGTGTCATAAGAGGCGACTAAAGAGGTTGGGTCGGTGGGCTTGCGACCCCCACCCGGAAAAAAATACATAGCAACGATGAACGAACAATCGGCCTCGGATGCGGACGGACCCTGTGTTGACGAACCCCGACCAACTATGGACAAGCCTACGGACATTCTGAGAATAGGGACATGGAATGTGAGTGGCATGAATGATGGCACAAAAGAGAGAGAGGTACTGGAAGTGTTAGTGAATGCCAAGCTGGATGTATGTGGAATGACGGAGACCAAATGGAAGGGTATAGATGTGAGAGAGTGGGAGTGTGGAATGGGTGCGTGTGCTGGAGTGAGTGAGGGAACAGCGAGAGAAGGTGCGAGTTTGTTTGTAAGTAACAAATGGAAGGAGTGTGTAAGAGAATATGGGTCTGTGAGTTCAAGGATTGTGTAGGTGAGAATGAAATAGTCCATGAGCCAGGCCAGATATCGGTACCACCTGGGGTGACTAAACACGAATGGTACTAAAATGTTTATAGAGTGACTGTAAGTACATTAAGATATGATAGCCTTCTCGCACTGGTAGCTTAGTCTAATTTTTTTGATGCAATAGGGGCGCTACCCAAAAATAAAGATTTTTAGCGTGCCGCTCGGCGTTTTCCTCATTTTCTTTAAAATCCATCACACAATCATCGCGAGACTTTGAACACCTATGTAGAATTATATTCTCTACCAGAGTTGTTCCTAGGTATTTTTCAAATTTCCTCATATTTCGGAATATACTCTATATTTTGGGTATTTTCCTCTAAATCTAGAATAAATCCTTAAATATGGGGAACATTGAAAAATATATTCTAACAGCTCTTGTAGCTTATTTGATTCTCTACAAGAATTATTCCGATGTGTATTTCAAGTTTCTCCATATTTAGGGGTTTATTTCATATTTGGGGATTTTTTGTTATATTTTGGGGATAATTTATTATTGGAAGGAGCAAACATATGTAGAGTGGTTTCCATGTAATGTGTTTGTTTGTTCATGGTTTAATGGTGATATTTTTTGCAGGTGTGTGTCGACTGTTTGACGGCAGGATGGAACCATCTGCGAGGAAGAGAGCACGGATCGACTGTATCATCCACTGCTCTGATGATGACAGCGATGCTCTGGTGTCACCACAGGATTTGGACTCCTGGAACACATTGCTCAGGGCTGCAGAAATCAGGCAGCATGATCCAGTCCTGGAAGCAGCCAAGGGCCTTGAAGAAGGAGGAATACCACACATACATTATCACCGTAAATGTCGTAGTCTCTTTACAATGAAGAAGTCACTGGATTCTATCCTTGCCAAGGGTGTCAAGATAGAATCAGCAAGCGTCGACCCCAGGAGGAGGGCATCAAGGGATGCCCCTAGTACTAGCAGGGTGTATGCCAAAGTATGTATCTTCTGCGAGAAGTCAAGCAAGTACATAAAAACAACAAAGACAAGGGAGCCACTCATACAGTGTGTTGAGCTACGAGCAGATGAGAAGATTCGCAGAGCAGCAATAAGGAAACTCAACCAGAGAATCCTTGGTTTAGTTAGCAGAGACCTTGTTGCTGCAGAGGGTCACTACCACAAGTCATGCTACAAACTCTTCACAAAAGATGATTTCCCAGCGGCCGCCAGGTCGGGTGCAGGTGAAAATCAGGAAGAAAGCGAGGAAGCACGCTACGAAGAGGTTGAGACAGAAGCCCTCGAGGAACTCTGCTTGTATATAAGGACCAAATTATTCCCCAACCCAGAGGTACTGCCTATGACAAACCTCACATCTAGGCTTGAGAGATCCATGATGTCCCGTGGTATTATCCAACTGAAACCAGCGACAAAGAAACATGTTCGCCGAAAGATTGAAACCGAGTTTGGAGAATCACTACGCTTTGTCCCAGATGAGAAAGGAAAGCTTCTAATCTATCCACGCAGCCTCTCAATGGACGACCTTGCCCGGCAAGCACACAAAATGGCAAAAGACCTGCAAGAAGCAAGAGCAGCTAACTCTGAAGATGTCTTAACCAAAGCAGGAATGCAGCTGAGGAATGAGATCAATAAACAAGATGTGAGTCAGCCATGGCCTCCCGATACAGATCAGAATGTCATTCCTGCAGCAGTCACTCAATTCCTGCACACCCTGCTGACAGGAGAGTGTGAGTGTGAAACTCCCTCTGAAAGAGCTCAACGTCTTGCCACTTCCTTTGGCAGTGACTTGGTCTTTGCTGTTACCAGTGGCAAGACAAAACCACCCAAGCACGTACTGCTGACCAATGCTGTAAAGTCTTTGACAGGAAACACAGAACTGATCCGAACTCTGAATCGTCTTGGTCACTGTGTGTCTTACTCAATGTTTGAGGAGATCGATACAGCCCTTTGTATCCAGAAGCTGGAATGCTCAAAGGATGACATTCCACTGCCAGCAAACATCTACCCTGGTGTGTTCACAACCCTGGCCTGGGATAACATTGACCGACTTGAAGAGACCCTAAGTGGAGCAGGTACTTCTCATAGAGTCAATGGCATTGCTGTCCAGTCCAAGGTTGCAGGCTCTGTGCCAGAGAAAGTCCTGCCAGAGATTACCAAGTCCAAGATAAGAAGCATCACTCAGACATCATCAATGCTGCCAATATACAATGTTGGGCGGCGGGCAGGGCCACCTAGGATTGAGACTGCGTATGTCGACACTACCAAGGAAGTCCAGGATTCAAAGACAAAGAACCATATCTGGCTTCTTACTCGAATGTCAGACCATGAGGACCAGTCCATCAGCAGTTGGACTGGGTTCAACATCAAAATGCGCAGAGACATTGCAGTGGTTCAGGACACTGTAAGCTACCTGCCCACTATCAATGCTCCCGCAACAGAAATGTCCACCGTTAATGAATCTTGGAACAAACGCATGCTATCATGCAGTCCTTACAGCTTAACAAGATTGTGTGCGTGTTTGATCAAGCACTCTATGCCAAAGCTGCTGAAGCTATCTGGAAACAAGAGAAGTTCAAGAACATTATCATCAGGATGGGCGTCTTCCACACAATCTGTAATCTCATCTCCACCATAGGAAAGAGGTTTCAAGATGCAGGTCTTAGAGATCTGTGTGTGGAATCAGGTATCATCGCAGAAGGATCAGTGTCAGGAGTGATGAACGGCAAGAGGTACAACATAGCAGTGAGACTACACAAGCTCGTGTATGAAGCACTGATGAGGCTTGCATGGAAAGGCTTCCTTTCATGGCTAGAAGAAAACCATTCAAGGGACATACACCATCTAGATGAAACACTGAAGGACATCAACAGCTTTCACAGCAATGTGTCTCAGGGACTCTTTCAAGAGCTGATGGAGAGTGAATCATGCACACATATCATGAAGCTTTTCCAAGTTTATCTTGAGACCCTCAGAGATGAACACAACCTCTCAGCATTCTGGATGTCATACCTGGACATGGTTGAGATCATGCTGGACTTAATTCGAGCCTCCAGAGAAGGCAACTGGATGCTCCACCTAGGAGCAATCCGACAGATGATACCGTGGTGTTTTGCCTATGACAAAGTGAACTATGCCCGGTTCCTAACCTACTACTATGCCTTGATGTCTCGACTGCCCATTGAACACCCAGAGGTCCATGAACACTTCATGCAAGGTGGCTTTTCGGTCCAGATCGGTAGCAAGAATCCCTTTGGACGGATCCCTGTGGACCAGACAATCGAAGAGACGATCAACAAAGACACCCAGACACCAGGGGACACAAAAGGCTTCAGCCTGAAAGGCGGAGCTGTCGCCAGGTACTACCTGACATCGGAGTATCGCAGCAGGTACTTAAGGCAGCTCAGGACTATGGTAGTAGGCCAAAAGTATACTGACTTCAGCCACCCAGACCTACAGATGCCCAGGATTAGAAGAGATGAGGCCGATGTCCAATCTTTAGTTCAACTGATGGAGACCAGCTGGTTGAACCCCTTCAACGCAGAGCAAGAAGATCTTGTCAGTTTGTCAACTGCGACTATGGCACCACCAGAAGTTGTCAAAGACCTTCTAGGGGCCTACAGAATAGGAGAGGATGCATATCAAGCCTGGAAGAGCGCCTGGAGATCGATACGCCAACTATACAGTTTCATGACACGATGACGAAGACGAAACTGAGAACGTTCACTAACATCAGAATGAAGCCACGCTCACAAGACCATGCCAAGGAGGTTATCTTAAAGGCTGACAGGAACCTATTTGGCCAGATGATCCTTGTTGCCGAGAACAGAAAGCTCAAAATGAGTGATGTCTTGGCTCATCCCCTGGGGCCTTTGCCTTGGGCACTTGCCAGCGGTGATGGGTCTCTCCGCAAGACCAACAAGGCTGCCCTCGCAAAGGAGTTAGAGAGGAATGTTTCTCCTGCAGAAGTGATACCCGAGCCCTCTGCTACCATAATTGATGGGATGAGCCTGGTCCACAAACTGAAGGGAAACGACAAAACTTTTTCACAGCTTGCAGGTACAGCACTGAGTCACGCTGTTCATGAAGGTGCTAAGAGCAGGCGCATTGATGTTGTGTTTGATATCTACAAGGAGACATCCATCAAGGATGCAGAACGAGCCAAAAGAAGTGCAGGCACAGGAATTCATTTCAAGAACATTCAACCTGGGCACAACATCCAGCAGTGGAGAAAGTTACTCGGTAGTTCCTCCAACAAGGCAAGTCTTATCAAGTTCTTGGTAGAAGAATGGAAGGCACCACAGCACAGGGAGAAGCTCAAGGACAAGGAGCTGTATGTCACATGTGAGCAGCGCTGCTTCAAGATCACCAAAGAGCAGTGGGAAGAGGCTCCTGAGCTTAAGTCAACTCAAGAAGAAGCAGACACACGCCTTCTTCTCCATGCACTTCATGCAGCAGAATCTGGGAACAAGTCTGTCATCATCACTGCAGAAGATACAGACGTCATGGTGTTGTGTCTTGGCATGTGCCACAAGATCCCATCCCATCTGTTCCAGAAGTGCGGGACGAAGAACCGGACAAGATTCCTGGATATCACCACACTGAGCCGCACACTGGGAGGCAGCGTGTGTGATTCATTGATTGGTATGCATGCCTTTACAGGCTGTGATACCGTCAGTGCATTCGCTGGCCGAGGGAAGATGACGACACTCAAGCAGGTGAAGATGGACAAGACATACCAGCATGCTTTTCACGAACTTGGACGCTCATGGGAAGTGTCTCCTGAACTCTTTGAGAAGCTACAGGAAATCACCTGCCACATGTACCTACCATCTACCCACACAACTAAGGTAAACAAGCTTCGGTATGAGCTGTTCTGTGCAAGACGTGGAGAGGTAGAGTCAAGTCAACTCCCTCCTTGTGAGGACTGCCTCTTCATGCATGCACTGCGTGCAAACTACCAGGCTGCGATCTGGAGGAGAAGTCTTCAGAGCCAGCCATTTGTTGCGAACCCAACAGACTGCGGTTGGATGACAGATGAGGACGGTAAGCTTGCCGTCAACTGGATGCGAGGCTCACCAGCACCAGATGCTGTTATGCAGCTACTGTCTTGCAAGTGTGTGCGGTCATGCGAACTCCCTAAGTGTACTTGCCTCAGCAATGGTCTAAAATGCACGGACATGTGCAGGTTACAGACATGTCAGAACAAGGCTATTGAAGAAGAGCCGGTGGCACAACAGTCAGATTCCGAGTCTGACGTAGATGATATTTAGGAGTAGTAATTTGCCATAATAGTATGTACAAGCCCATGGCATGCTTAGTGTGTATTTACAGGACTTGTATTAAATGTGACAATTACTATATGCATTTTGTTGACATTTAGGCATTCCTGTCCCCAAATTTGACATTTTAAAAAATTTCGGAATTTTCGGTAGGGTATGTCTATTCAAGAAGTGATAACGACCATTAAGCTACCAATGTGCAAGGGCTATCATATCAAAACATAAACTAGAGACATGTAGCAAGCTAAAAACACCTAAGAGAATTAGTCACCCCGGGTGGTACCGATATCCCAAAATTCGGGTCTTGGCTCATGGACTAAAAGTAGGAATACAAACGTGGGTGATTGTGTGTGTGTATGCTCCGACAGAGGATAAACTTGTAAGAGAGAAAGAGGAGTTCTGGGTGAATGTGGAGGCGTGCCTGGATAAGTTTGACAAGAACGAAAGAATATTTCTGATTGGGGATATGAATGGTAAAGTGGGTGATAGGAAAGTTGATGGAGTGGTGGGAGGGTGGGGGGTACTGTCAGAGGTGAATGGGAATGGTAGTGCACTTGTGGACGTATGTGTGGGGAGGAGGTTGTGGATACCCAACACCTTCTTCCGACACAGAATGATACACAGGTACACATGGAAAGTGGTGTGGACAATGAAGGATAAGACAGTGGTGGAACGAAAGTCACTGATTGATTATATATGTGTGGATGAAAGAATGAAGAAATCTGTGATGGATGCTAGGGTGTATAGGGGTATTGGAGGGGGTCTGTCTGATCATTATGTAGTAGTAGCTAAGGTTAGGATACAAAAGAAGTGGGTGAGGAGAGCTGAAGGGAGGCGTGAGGAAGGTGGAAAGGTGAGGAGGGTGGAGAGGCTACAGGAGGAGGAAATCAGGGAAGAGTACAGGAGAGAAGTAGAAAGACGGTTAGGTGGGTTCGACCTGGAAGATATGGAGGAAGTGGAGGAGATAAGCAAGGTGTTTAAGGAAAAGGTCTGTGCAACATGTGAGGAGGTGTGTGGAGTGAGGAGAAGAGGGAGAGGAGTGAAAGGTACAGCATGGTGGACAGAAGAGGTAAAAATAGCTGTGGAAGATAAGAAGAAAGCATATAGAGAGTGGTTGGGTAGTAGAGGGAATGAAGATTTGGAGAGGCAGAAACGAGCGAGGTACGTGGAGAGAAAGAGAGTGGTGAAGAGAGTAGTTAAGGAAAGCAAGAGAAGAGTAGATGAGGAATTTGGAAGGAATCTGAGTGTAAAATGGAGGGAGTGAAAGACACCCTTCTGGAAAGAAGTCAAGAAAGTTAGGGAAGGTAGCAAGGGAGTAAGAGTGTGAAAGATAAGAATGGGAGAATGCTAGCCGAAAAGCAAGAGAGAGTCGAAAGATGGAGGGAGTACTTCAACGAGTTGCAAAATGTAAGGAATGAAAAGCCAGCAAGCATAGTTGGATGGGTTATGGGAAGGAGAAGAGGAGAAGTAGTGGAGGAGGAGGTGGGGATCAGGAGGTCAGAAGTGTGAGAAGCCATGAAAAGAGTGAAGTTGGGGAAAGCACCAGGAATAGATGGAGTGTGTGGGGAAATGTTGAGGTATGGTGGTGAGATAGTGATCGAATGGGTATGTAAAATGTGCAAACTAGCATGGGAGAAGGGGAATGCACCCATTGACTGGAAGACTGGCATAATAGTTCCCCTATATAAGGGCAAAGGGGAAAGAGGAGTTTGTGGTAACCAACGAGGAATAAGTCTTTTAAGGGTAGTAGGGAAGGTGTACAGTAGGGTAGTGATTGAGAGAGTGAGAGTGAGAACGGAGAAATGGATAGGTGACGAGCAGGGAGGTTTTAGTAAGGGAAGAGGATGTGTAGATCATATTTTTATCCTGAATTGTGTTGTGGAGAAATATCTGGAGAAGAAAACAAAGGTGTATGTTGCCTTTATGGACTTGGAGAAGGCCTATGACAGAGTGGATAGAGAAGGCAAGTTGCTGAGAGCAGTGAAGAGCATGTATGAAGGTGCAAAGCCGGCAGTACGTGTGGAAAATGAGCAGAGCGAGTTTTTTTACCTGAGTGTTGGGTTGAAACAGGGGTGTGTGATGTCCCTGTGGTTGTTTACTGTATATTTGGATGGAGTCCTGAAGGAAATACTAGGAAGAGCAGTGGATGTTGGTGTATCGCTGAAAAGGGAGGGAAATGAGTTGAAGCTACCTGTACTGCTGTTTGCGGATGATACAGTTCTGATGAGCGATAATGAAAGGGAGTTGCAGGGTCTGGTAAATGAGTTTGGAACAGTGTGCGAAAAACGAAATTTGGAGGTAAATGCGGGGAAGAGCAAGGTTATGGTCATCGAAAGGGGTGAAGTCACAGAGTGTGAGGTGAAGTTGAACGGTCAGGCTATGGAGATTGTCAGCTCTTTTAAGTATCTGGGTAGTGTGTTGAGTAAAGATGGGACTATGGATGTAGAAGTGCGGGAGAGGGTGCAACAGGGGAAGAGGGTTGTAGGAACGTTGAAAGAAGTAACAAGAAATAGAGTGGTCAGTATGGAAGTGAAGAAGTCCTTGCATGATAGTGTGGTAATCCCGATACTAACTTACGGAAGCGAAGCATGGACGTTCGGGAAGAGACTCAGACCAAGAGTGAGAGCGGTGGAAATGAGTTACTTGAGAAGTGCGTGCGGAGTTACATGGAGGGATAGACAGACAAATGAGGAAGTAAGAAGGAGGTGTGGTGTGAAGGTAGATGTGCTGGAAAGTGTGAAAAGGAATAACTTGAGGTGGTTCGGCCATATGGAACGTATGGAAAGCGAGAGATTGACTAAGAGGGTGTACGAGAGCGAGGTGGAAGGACAGAGAGGGAGAGGTGGAAGGATGGAGTGAGGAAGTATATAAATGAAGGTACAAATGAGTACAAAAGAAATCAAGCAACAACAGATCTAGTGACCCTTCTAGGCTGCTTGTCCTCCAAAACACGGAGGATCAAGTGTCCAAACAGTGGTTTAGAGTGGGTAAGGGAACATTGGAAAGGGAATTACTGCCCTGGAACTAATGTCCGTGGTAGGATTAGGAGGTTAGTAGGGGACAGATTGGTTAGTAACTGAAGGGGGGATAAAATAAAGTTATTCATTTACAAACGCAGTCAGTCGCGGGTTTGATGCGAGATATTTGTCTAGGCGAAGTTTAAATGAATCAACGGTGCTGCAGTCTATAACGTCTCATGGAAGCCCATTCCACAAGTTAACAACTCGATTGAAGAAGAAATTCTTAGATTCGTGAGAGTTAAAAGATTTACCTATAATTTTGCAACCGTTTCCCCGCATGTAATTAGATTGGTCGATAGTGAAGTTCTTACTACAGTTCATATTGTCGATGCCTTTGATGATTTTGAACACTTGAATTAAGTCACCTCTTAATCTGCGCTGGGTTAAAGGAAATAGATTTAATTCTCTAAGACGCTCTTCATATGGTTTGTTCTTTAGGCTAGGTATCATTTTGGTAACTCTACGTTGAATTCATTCTAGCTTGTTTATATCTGTTGGGTAATAAGGGCACCAGGATTGAACGCAGTATTCCAGAAGAGGGCGGACTAAGGAATTGTAAAGGGTTAGGATAACTTCTTTGGATTTATGCTCAAATGACCTGCCTATAAACCCAATTATTTTGTTTGCCTTCTTAACAACTTCTGAACATTGTTGACTCGGTTTTAGGTTACTCGATATTGTTACTCCGCAGCAGACCTTTTCAGCTGGTGACTGATGTCAGTGGTGTAGGGGCTGGGGCTGTCTTGTTACAGACAAATGATGAAGGTATCGAACATCCAGTGAGTTTTTACAGTAAAAAATTCAATAGTGCACAAAGGAATTACTCTGTAATTGAAAAAGAACTCCTGGCGATAGTGCTGGCGCTCAGGCACTTCGATGTATATGTTCCTGCTTTCGGACCAGTCGTAGTGGTTTATACCGATCATCACCCTCTGAAATTCTTGAACCAGTTTCATAACCGGAATATGAGGCTGACCAGGTGGTCACTCATGCTTCAGGAGTATAATTTGGACATACGCCATATTGCCGGTTCTGATAACGTGATAGCGGATTGTCTATCAAGGGTGGATGATGTTGGTTTAGACTGCTACAGGATTGAGGGTTGAGTGTGGAGGAAAATAGGTTGTCACTGTAGTTCAGCCGAAAAAAACAAATTAAAAAAGCAAAAACCTTATAAAAACTCTTTATTTTTATAACGTGTAGAATTTTGTATAAGATGTTGTAGCAGTATCTAAGTTGAATGTTTTCGCTTATTGTCGCTAAGTTAGTTGAACTTGCTCGGTGGAGTGCAACAGTCTTTATTTTTTGTATATATAGTGCCTTGTGTCGCAACAGTGTGTGGTACTATGAGAAGCTTTCTGTTAGATATGAAGAACTTAGTCAAGTGTCTTATATCTTGGGGGAGGTGTGACGCTCCTGCATAGTAGCCACGTGCGGGTCATGCGCGAGTGTCGGCTGCCCAGCCATTTAGAAACCGGCTGGCGGTAGCCGGCCGGCCGGCTTTTCCTTAGTATATATCCTACAACAATGTAACTAATGTCTGGGATATTCTTATGTTGTTTCACAGCTTGAAGCTGCCCTTATTCTTAACCAACACATCTTAGTATATTTTATTCTCGATAGTTGATTGTTTCATTATAATATATAAGATGTAAGTCTAGTGAGAGTGGGAGGAGACGAGCGGGAGAGAGAGACCGGCTGGGGGACGTTGCTTGGCGCATGCGCGGAATAGACTAGCTTGGGACGAGCCTGATGTTGCCATTTGATCGCAACGTTAGGCTTGGTTTCGACTTACGCAAGGGGTAGAGGATTTTGACCCGGTAACTGTGTTGAGTGTTGCCAAGCATGGGATGTATTTCACATGCCTAGGGTGGGGTCCAGACAGATTCAAGACTCAGGGCTCACCTCACTGTCGTACCCTTCGGACCCCCTTGATATCTATCCCTCTCAACCCCACTTAGAAACTTTCTCTCTTACTTTGTATACCTTCTTTCCACTACTTCACCAATCTATTTAATTATCCCATCCCCTTGATAGACCTTATATCTATTATTGTATTAACGACGAGCTCTCAGATAACTAGATAGGATTTAGGGCCTTATGCAGAGATGTAATTGTTAATGAGACCTAGGAAGCTTCTTTGTTGTCTCATATTTGGTGGTTTCATGCTTGCTAGTGTGTTCTTGTGGCAGGTGAGCAGGGGCTAGACCGGAGGGGAGTTTTTTTTGTGATCCTTTAAGTAAAGTCTGCAGGTGCGAGTCCTGTGGACCTGCACAACTTTACTAGGATACCCGTGGGAGTCTGGGGGCATTTTCTTGTCTGTGTGCCTGTGTGTCTAGTGTTGTGTTGTGTGAGGGCCCTTGCCTAGTCCACTCAGCACTGCCCTAGCACGTCTTGCGTTTGTTTTAGGGTCGCCAGGAGAGAGTCAGATACTTGGGATCTGAGTCTCTCAAGAGAGCACCCTTTCAATTAGAGTAATTTGGCGCACAGACTTGGGAACGTCCCTAGGCTAGAGCAGGTGGCTCAGCCCGGGTATCCGAAGCCTATATCCTTCCGGCTAGACCTCTGCCACCTGGCAGATTAACAGCTAGCGGTTTATTATATCTGTATGATTGTTATTGTGCCACAGTTTTACCGTTCTTTGTGAGCATTGTGAGTCAGGGTGTGGCTTAGAGACTCTGTCCGAGCAGGCTTGCCTGACTAACAGTGAGAAGCACACCTGTATGTGGTTATGTTGCGAGTTGCTGCCTTTATTTAATTATACCTATGCCATTATACACTGTAGGTCCTATCACTAGTATTTATTCCTGCTTATTAGTTAAGAGTTCTCTAAATCCGTAACTTACTTTCTTTGCTAAGCATCAGATCCTACCGTAGCCGCATGCAGTTTAGAAACCTGCATCTTGTCTACCGGTACGATGTTTTGAGGACTGTTTGCTTTCACCTTCTTTCACGCAGGGGTGATTAGTTGTATTAATTAACGTAACGTTAACTGTACTTTCTTCTAGTTTGTTATTAAATTGTTTCTGCAATTTAATTCTGTTATCTATCTTTTCCTTGAAGCTTTAAGTCAACTTAATTGTGTGATCTTTTATATAGCCTGCTTGACTATCAGCAGTCTATAGCGCGTGCACCCTGTAACCGTGTCATAGGATACTTTGTTGTCCAGGCAGGACTCTTGATGGTTTAGGGTGGTTTGTTGCCTGGGTTTATAGATAAGGGTTGGATCTAGCGTTTTCCGTTGTTGCTTGTTGCCGCATACCTAGTCCAATAGAAAGAGCCCAGTGTTTATATATCCCAGGATGTAACAATATATATATATATATATATACCGGTATATATATATATATATATATATATATATATATATATATATATATATATAATTATATATATATACTGTATATATGTATATATATATATTATACTGAAATAATGTGGGTTCTACGTGAGGGAAGTTTTATAAATCAGACATATATGACTTATTCATACACATTTATTTAGTCTGGGATATAGGAATATAGGAATTGAGTCAGAGACTTCTGATAAGGATACTGGACCGGGTTAATATGGAACACCGTTGTCTGAGTAAATGCAACTTGAGTCTGAAAAAGCACTGACTTCTGCTTTTGAGACATAACCGGCAGACAGTGACAACTATTGAGTTTTATGTGCAAGTATTTACAGCAATAATAACAGTTATGGTAACAAAAAAGTGTCGTGGGGGTGGGAGGGATGGTGGGAGATGAGAGGATGTTGGTAGTGAAGTGAGAGGAGGTAAAAGGTAGTGGAGAGGGGGGGTTGGGGGGGGGGGGGGGGGGGGTTTGACCAGGAGAGGGTTTATGGGGGTAGACGGGTTGGGACTCGTTATCTTTAACCCTTTCCCTGCGGGAGACGTTCCCAAACGTCATGGCAATTTACAGCAATCTACAGGCTTTTAAAGCCTCTTAAAGCCTGTAAAATCGAGTGCAAGGCAGCGGGAGCATGACAGGCCACACGTCCTTCTCTCAACCAGGCACCTGAGGCACTGAGGGCTCTGAGTCAGAGTATTGCGAGATATACAGTGCTGTCAAAGGCAAACGTAGCGAGAATTGCTAATTTTAGCGAATGTCTATGGTAACACTGCGGGTGAAACCCGCGAGCTACGAAGCTCGTTCTGGCGTCATTTTAAAGCTATTTTTGTTTAGTTTTCGGCTGAATACATTTAATTTCATTCAGGCACTTGCCTAATCGATCAGGAGTGCCTGAATGAGCCCTAATATGGAAAAAAATAGGCAGAAATATGGCAGCACCGTAAGTGTTAATGAGGTCGGGGATAAAGGCAGTAGACGGGCCGGAGCAGAGGGAGGCAAAGGAGAGTGTTGGGGGTGGGAGGGGGAAGGGGGGGTGGGTGAGGAGGGGGAAGGTGGTGGAGGGAAAGAGGGTGGTTGGTGGTGGGAATAGGGTTGGGGTGGAGGGGAAAAAGATGAGGTAGAGGATGTGGAGGTGGATGAGGAAGTGGAGGAGGGGGAAGGGGAGGAGGGGTTCAAAGGAGTACAAAAGAAATCAAGCAAAAACAGGTCTATTGACCCCTCTATGCTGCGTGTCCTCCAAAACACTGCGGATCAAGTGTCGAAACAGCGGTTTAGAGTAGGTAAGGGTAGTAGGGGTAGGCAGCCCCGCCCAGGGAAGTACTACCGCCAAGGTTTCGGGAGACTCCGGGAATAGCCTGAATTCCATTTTCTCTCCCAGGCCTTGGTAGCTGGATACATATCTTTCTGCCTCGCACATCAGGGGTATCAGGAAAACCCTCTTTATATAACATACACATCCAACTTCACGACATTGCCCTACATAGCTATCCTCTATCCATAAAACACTACTCTTCCCACTACTCACCGCCCACACCCCGTGCCAGACGCTGCAGACGCTCTGTCAACGCTCTCACGATATCGATCATAATTTGAGTATTAACTACTCATCCTCTTCATTCTTGTGCATGAAAGGTGGTTAAAAGCACGTTTAACCATCCTGTAGCTTAGTAAGTAACACTGCACGATATTTCGCTGTGTATTGACTGAAAAACTTTGTGTTTATCACAAGACTCCTGCTCGGACAGGGCGCCACTAGCGCCATCTATTGTTTTGTTTTGCTTTGTAAACAAACGCTCTCTTATTACTATTTTATATAAAATCGTAGCCCCTAATTTTACCCATTACCTACTGTAGTAAGTATCAATTTAACTGCCTTGTATGTAAGTAAAGCTTTGCATATTAATTTGCTAATAAACAATATTGTTTACTAACTAACCGCCTACAGGGACTAACGCCGACACCATTTTGTAAACAAACCTTTTTGGGGATTATACATATTAAATTCCAGCAAATTTTGTACCAAATTTAAGTGCATTCATTTATCTTTTCCCCCTAGATATATTCTTGACTTTTTCTCCTCAGACTGATTTTACTTTAAGCTAAGGGTGGTATTTGTACAAACTAACCTAGCCTAACCCAACCTGCCAAGCTTTTAACCTAACCCAAACCTAGCCTAGCCTATAGCCAGCCAATCTGTTTTATTATTAACTCTTGTAGATATTGTATTTGGTATCCTACTGTAGCTATATATATCTGTAATTTTAGTTGTTGCTTGCACGATCTTGTAATAACCTTTGACTGATACACTTTTTTATCTAAAAAGAGTAGGCTACTGCTTTACTAGGCTTCAGTGACACCAGGGTCATCTGTTGACACAGTATATTAACCCCTTGTGTGCAGTCACACTTTATTTTTATATAATCTCTATTTGGTGAATTGTATATTTAGTTACATATTCTGTTATACATATATTTGTTTAAGGTTAGGTTATCACACCTGGTAGCCTATTTCTGCGAATTTCAATTTTATTATATTCGGTTAGGCTATTCAACGCTGGTAGCCTATTATTGCGTATTTCAATTTAAAAAACAAAAACCTTTTGGTTAGGCTATCGCCCCGGGAAGCCTAATTCTGCGTATCTCAACATTTTTGTTTTCAGTTAGGCTATCACCCCTGATATCCTATTTCTGCGTATTTCAGCATATTTGTTTTCGGTTGAAGTGATTGAAGTGTTTTTAAAGTGAGTGAAGTGTTGTAAAGTGAGTGAATTGTTTTTTTAAGTGAGTGAAGTGATCTGAAGAAAGTGACTGTCACCATGCCTCGCGCTTGTGCGAACTGCGCCGGTAGGTTTGGTGAGTCCATGTTTGCTACTATCGATCTTCAAGTCTGCCGGCTCTGCCAGCAACGAGAAAATTTTACAGTGAAATTAGATGAAGCCTACAACAAGATCAACGTCCTCACCATGAAGCTGGAATCACTCCAAGAGTTTGTAACACTCAACGTTGGAGTGCCACAAACTTCAATTGTCACCGCAACTCCAGCAGCCACCAACGCCCCAATGTCAACTGCCAACAATTCAACGCCTACAGTAGCCATTTCAGCTGATGTTTCCGATACTCAAGATACAAATAGCGACTCTCTTCCCCATCAAGACAACTTCCGTGTCGTGAGGAACAACGTTTGCCCCAAGACCAGGAAACACATACCGATTACCGAGTGTCAAAACCGTTTCCAGATACTCGCAGACTCAGATGACGAAGAGGAAATAGAAGAAGTCCGGCTCGTGGGAGACTCGATGATACGTGGTCAGCTCACAGAGTTTTGCGCCAGGGCACCTAAGACCAGGAAGCGTTTTTGTATCCCTGGTGGTGGTGTGGATGACGTAGTTGCAGCAGTTGACGAAGTATCAAAGCTGGCCCCTGCAAATACAATGTACGTCATCCACGTTGGATCCAACGATATACAGCGAACCCGGTCGGAAGATTTGCTTTTAAAGTACCAGCAGCTGATCAAGTCGTTTAAGGAGAAGTCATCAAGGATCATCGTCTCAGGAATCGTCCCCCGGCTCGGTGTAGAGAGCCGATTTTACAACATAGCCACCAGCACAAATCGTTGTCTAGCAAACCTCTGCAGGAAGGAGAACGTGGGATTCGTCGACACCTGGGACAATTTCTACTACGATGACTATTTGTTTTCGGATGATGGAGTTCATCTGAACCAGGTGGGAGCAGCGCGTTTTGGGCGTCTTCTCAACGATGCGGTGAAGGATTTTCGGAGAAGAAATCGACTCAGCACAGGACAACCAGGAAGGAGGACCGAAGACAGCGAGGACGGCAATCTACAAAGGAATTAAATACTAATCCGTCAAGAACCGCGAATTTGGATAAAGCTCCACCAACACGACCCAAATTCAAAACCGTCAGGGATAACGACCGAGGACCGAGGACAGCCATGAATGTAAATGTAGATCCGACCAGAACCAAAAATTCGATGAAAGAACGATCTGCGAGTTCTAAAACCGCAACTTTAAAGGTTTTCTATGCAAACGCTCGTAGCATACGCAATAAATTTTCAGATTTAGAGGAACTAGTGTTTACAGAAAATTATGATGTGATTGGCATAACAGAATCTTGGCTCAATACACAAGATAGAGACTTTTTAGCAGAGTATTCACTTCCCGGTTATGTAATGTTTGAGAACAGCCGAATAAATAAAAATGGAGGTGGCGTTTTATTTTATATCAAAGAAAGTCTTAACCCGACCCTCGTGTCAAAACCTCAAATTGTGAACGTCGACACATCTTTTGTGCTAATAAAGAATAATAAAGGTACAAAAATAATACTTGCGTTAATATACAGACCTCCAGCTCAATCAGTGCAAACTGACCGAGAAATTTACGAACAAATTGCAGATGTAAGTAACTCACAAGATACCGTAATTTTTGGCGACTTTAATTTACCTGTGACCAAGTGGGGCGATACTCTTACTTCACACTCCGGACATGACTTGTATACGAACTTGCAGGAGAGTTCGCTTTATCAATTTGTTCGAATGCCGACCCGTGGTAATAACGTTCTTGACATTGTACTTGCAACAAAAGAAGAATTGATAGAGAATTTGAATGTTGGTGATGAATTCAGTAACAGCGACCATCGTACGATAACTTTCACTTTAAAGTTTACTAGTAACGAACCAAATAGTAGCATCGAAAAAGTCCCTAATTTCAAGAAAGCAAACTTCCATAAACTTAGAGCTATGTTTAAAGAAACTGACTGGAGCTTTTTAATTAACAATAACGACATAAATACATCTTGGAAGTTATTCGAAACCACTTACCTAAAAGCAGTGCAAGACTGCATACCATCGAAAATACGGCGTCCAGGCCATAATAATAAGCCCAAATGGTGGAATAAAGATATTTCAAACTGCCTGCTTGCTAAAAAATGTGCTAATGATAGATTAAAATCCTCACAAAATGACGAAGAACGGGTGAAATTTGTAGAGCTACGACGCAAAGCCAAAAAGTTAATTAAGCAAAGTAAAAAGACCTTAGAGTTACATATTGCGAATCAAAGTAAAACAAACCCGAAAGAATTCTATAGTTATATCAGAAAGAAAAAAGTAGTTACTTCAACTGTTGGACCGTTAGTCGATGAAAAAGGAGAATACACCAAAGACGAAGTACAAATGAGTAATGCCCTCAATACCTTCTTTGCATCAGTTTTTACAACAGAAGACCTCAGTGATATCCCTACACCATCGCCGATTCAGATTGATAATTCAGATGTTTTAAGCAATATCACCGTTACAGAGAGAGAAGTATTGAATTGTTTAGATAAACTCAAGGTAAATAAAACGCCAGGACCTGATACAATCTCGCCTAGAGTTCTAAAGGAAGCTAAGAATGAGCTCTCCAAACCACTGACATTACTATTCAATAAATCCTTGCAGTCTGGAACTATGCCTGATCAGTGGAAGCTAGCCAACGTAACACCGATATTCAAAAAAGGCAGCAAATCCCTACCCAGTAACTATCGTCCAATTAGCTTAACCTCAGTTGTATGTAAAATGCTAGAAACGGTCATACGAGACAGACTCGTAAATCACTTGGAGGAAAATAACATACTTAAAGATACTCAACACGGCTTTCGTAAAAAACGTTCCTGTTTAACAAACCTCTTAGACTTCTTCCACGATATCCTCAACCTCTACGATGAGAGTAAAGCTGTAGATATTATATACCTTGATTTTCAAAAGGCCTTTGACAAAGTTCCCCACAAACGTTTACTGCTAAAACTAAAAGCGCATGGAATACAAGACGGTGTGTTGAAATGGATAGAAAATTGGCTCAGCAACAGAAAGCAAAGGGTAGTCATAAACGGTAAGGCATCTAAATGGACCAATGTAAGTAGCGGGGTACCCCAGGGATCGGTACTAGGACCAATTCTCTTTCTAATTTACATCAACGACATAGATGAGGGTCTCACCTGCACAATCTCAAAATTTGCTGACGATACAAAAATTGCAAATAGCGTACTCTCAAAAGAACAAGTTGACGATATGCAACACAATCTAGATAAATTGTCATGTTGGGCCCAAATTTGGCAAATGAGTTTCAATGCGGATAAATGTAAAGTACTACATGTCGGATACCTAAATGAGAAAGCAAACTATTCGATGAATGGCACTCAGCTTAAGAATGTAAACAGAGAAACTGATCTGGGAGTAACAATATCGAGTAACCTAAAACCGAGTCAACAATGTTCAGAAGTTGTTAAGAAGGCAAACAAAATAATTGGCTTTATAGGCAGGTCATTTGAGCATAAATCCAAAGAAGTTATCCTAACCCTTTACAATTCCTTAGTCCGCCCTCTTCTGGAATACTGCGTTCAATCCTGGTGCCCTTATTACCAAAAAGATATAAACAAGCTAGAACGAGTTCAACGTAGAGTTACCAAAATGATACCTAGCCTAAAGAACAAACCATACGAAGAGCGTCTTAGAGAATTAAATCTATTTCCTTTAACCCAGCGCAGATTAAGAGGCGACTTAATTCAAGTGTTCAAAATCATCAAAGGCATCGACAATATGAACTGTAGTAAGTACTTCACTATCGACCAATCTAATTACACGCGGGGAAACGGTTGCAAAATTATTGGTAAATCTTTTAACTCGCACGAATCTAAGAATTTCTTCTTCAATCGAGTTGTCAACTTGTGGAATGGGCTTCCCCGAGACGTTATAGACTGCAGCACCGTTGATTCATTTAAATTTCGCCTAGACAAATATCTCGCATCAAACCCGCGACTGACTGCGTTTGTAAATGAATAACTTTATCCTCCCCTCAGTTACTAACCCATATGTCCCCTACTAACTTCCTAGTCCTGCCACGTTAGTGGCAGGGCAGTAGTTCCCTTTCCAATGTTCCCTTACCCACTCTAAACCACTGTTTGGACACTTGATCCTCAGTGTTTTGGAGGACAAGCAACCTAGAAGGGTCACTAGATCTGTTGTTGCTTGATTTCCTTTGTACTCCTTTGTACTCCTTTGTACTACATATCATACATGTAACACAATACACCTACCTAATAAATATGGCAATACAATTGTTAAGAGCAAACCTGGTGGTCCCTCGGATATCCACCCCCGGCAGGGTTGGGTCATTGACACAGGGCCCTCCCGGTCGTCATCATGCGACTGTGTCAAGAGCGTTGCAACGTCCCAAAGCTGCTCGTCGGTGCAGCTTTTTCTTTAGCAATATAAGGGGACTTCACTCTAACATATATTCTGTACACCAATTTCTTCAAGCAGAATCCCCTACTCTCCTTTTTTTGACAGAGACTCAAGTAACATCCACATCTGACACGTCTAGATTTAATTTTCCAGGTTATCAACTGCTCCAAAATTTCAGACCTAAAGGAGGTGTATGTTGCTTCGCAAAATCTGAAATTGCCCTGGAGGAGGTTACTAGTTTCAATTGTCCCTATTTTGATTATTCTATATACAAATTAATTTCTGCTGGTAAATTTAAATATATATGTTGCATCTACCGTTTCCCAAATACTCCTCCAGAGCAAAGTCTTTTTGATTCTATGTCCTCACAACTCAGTGTCCTCAACTTAAATGCTTCTTCTGAAATCACTGTGTTGGGTGATTTTAATGTCCATAATGTTGAATGGCTCACTCATTCAGCCAGGACTGATGATGCTGGTCTTGAATGTGAGCTATTTGCAGACTCATTTAATCTCACTCAACTAGTCAACCAACCCACCCGTGTACCAGATAATCCTAATCCTAATTCCCACCTACTGGACTTATTTTTAACAACTAATTCAGAAAATTATGATGTTACAGTGAGGTCCCCGCTTGGATCTTCAGATCACTGTCTGATATAGGCCACCTGTCTATCACCTACCACACCTTCCCACTCTGAACCTGTTTTGGTGACTAAATGGCATTACGATAGGGCAGACTGGGAGGGTCTTCAAGGTTTGTTTATTGATATTCCCTGGACCTTTTTCTTTTCTAATGATGCACATTCCACCTTGAGCCACATACAAGATTTTGTAAAAATTGGAATGGAAACTTTTATTCCTCATCAAAAGTACAGTAAAAGATCTAATTCACCTAAATGGTTTGACCATAATTGTGCTAGAGTAACTGAACAAAAAGCAATAGCCTACAATGCATACACAAGATCAAAAACACATGAAGCCTTTAATTACTTTAGAAACATCAGAAATCATGCCAAAACTGTATTAAACCTAACCAAATCAAACTTTCTCCACAAGCAGGCAAATAAACTTCTAAATAATCCAAATGATAACAAAATATTTTGGTCTACTCTTAACTCATTCAAATCCAACTTCACTACTGCTTCATCCATTCCACCATTAAAATCTCTGACTGGCAATCTTGTAAGTGACCCACGAGGTAAAGCTAACCTTCTTGCGGATATTTTCTCCACCAACTCAACCTTAGATGAAATAAATCAAGATGTCCCTGTACTTAATTTTGATTCGCCTGAAATTCCCTCACTTAAGATCCACACCAGACATGTCAAAACTATTTTGCAGAATCTCTCAGTAGATAAGGCTCCTGGTCCAGATGAAATTCCTCCAATAGTACTTAGGAATTGCTCCTTGGTGCTCGCTCCTGTATTGGCAATTTTTTTTCGTCTGTGTACTCATACCTCATGCTTCCCAGTACCCTGGAAAGAAGCAAACATCCATCCAGTTCCTAAAAAAGGTGCCTCTTCCGATCCATCAAACTACAGACCAATAGCTATAACTTCCACTCTTGGTAAAGTCTTTGAAATTATATTAAATAATCACATAATTAAGCATCTTGAGAATAATAAATTAATCAGTGATAGGCAATATGGTTTTAGACGATGTCGATCAACTGCAGACATTCTTTGCCTTCTTACGCATCAAATCAACCAACATGGAGAAACACATACAATAGCACTGGATATATCAAAGGCATTTGATAGAGTCTGGCATCAATCCTTATTGTCGAAGATGTCACACTACGGCCTAGCATCATTAGTTCCACTAATTTCTTCTTATCTTCATAACAGAAAAATATGTGTAATGGTAGATGGCCTTTATTCTCAATTTCACTCAATAAATGCTGGTGTTCCCCAGGGATCAGTTTTGGCCCCAACTCTGTTCCTCATTCATATCAATGATCTCATATCTACCACTCATAATCCAATACATTCCTACGCAGATGACTCAACGCTCCACAGTTCCTTCACATTTACCAATTCTTTCACCCAACCCGATCTTATAAATTCAAAAATAAACACTGCAATTTCTCTGAACCAGGACCTTTCTAGAATTAATGAATGGGGACAAAAGAATCTAGTTTCCTTTAATGCACAGAAAACCAAGTACATTCAATTTTCTAACCGACAGAATCTCACTGACTCCCATATATTTTTTAATGATGTAAATATTCCCACTTCCCTTAGTATTGACATTCTCGGTGTAACATTAACTACTAACTTGAGCTGGACACATTATGTTAGAAGCATAGCTAAGAATGCCTCTAAAAAACTGGGACTCCTGTACAGAGTTCGAGAATTCTTCAATGACGAGCAGTTGGCCGTAATATATAAGTCATGTGCGTTCTCAGATGGATTACTGTTCACCTCTGTGGAGTGGAAGTGGAGTGGTTGCATTGAGGCAGTTGGACAAAATTCAAAATAAAGCTATTAGATTAATCAATAACCCTGCAATCACACATGACCTTCCTACATTATCCATACGAAGAAACATTGCATCCCTTGCATTATTCTACAGATATTTTCACAGAAATTGTTCCGAGGAACTTGCTTCAATTGTGCCGCCTCTCCACATCTTTCCCCGTAGAACTAGGGCAGCTGAGAGCGCCCATGAATTTACACTTTCTCCTCCACAATGCAGAACTTCTGCTTATCAAAATTAATTTATCCCTAGAACTACTACTCTTTGGAATTCACTTCCCTCGAGTTGCTTTCCACAAACATACAATCTACAAAAGTTTAAATCCAGTTGTTACAAACATTTTATGAATGGAGGATGCCTTTAGGCACATGGACCTTTTTGTTTTATCTGTGTTTTTCCTTCCTCCGTTCATTGTCTCTTTAAAAAAAAAAAAAAAAAAAAAAGGAAAAAAAAAAAAAAAAAGAAGGGAAAATTGGAAAGGAAACCACTGCCCTGGAACTAATGTCTGTGGCAGGACAAGGAAGTTAGTAGGGGACAGATGGGTTAGTAACATAACACAGTTATAAGGATCTTTCGTATATCTGGGAAAAAGAGAGTAACGTCTTAGCAATATATAACGCAATAATCCTTTGATGAATCTGAGGGTGGAATAAAATAAAGTTATTAATTTACAAACGCAGTCAGTCGCGGGTTTGATGCGCAAGATATTTGTCTAGGCAAAGTTTAAAAGAATCAACGGTGCTACAGTCTATAACGTCTCGGGGAAGCCCATTCCACAAGTTGACAACTCGATTGAAGAAGAAATTCTTAGATTCGTGTGAGTTAAGAGATTTACCAATAATCTTGCAACCGTTTCCTCGTGTGTAATTAGATTGGTCGATAGTGAAGTACTTAATTCAGTTCATATTGTCGATGCTTCTGATGATTTTGAACACTTGAATTAAGTTGCCTCTTAATCTGCGCTGGGTTAAAGGAAATAAATTTAATTCTCTAAGATGCTCCTCGTAAGGTTTGTTCTTTAGGCTAGGTATCATTTTGGTAACTCTACGTTGAACTTGTTCTATCTTGTCTATATCTTTTTGGTAATAAGAGCACCAGGATTGAACGCAGTTTTCCAGAAGAGGGCGGACTAAGGAATTGTAAAGAGTTAGGACAACTTCTTTGGATTTATGCTCAAATTACATGCCTATAAAGCCAATTATTTTGTTTGCCTTCATAACAACTTCTGAACATTGTTGACTCAGTTTTAGGTTACTCGATATTGTTACTCCCAGATCGGTTTCTCTGTCTACACTCTTAAGCTGAGTGCCATTCATGGAATTGTTTGCTTTCTCATTTCAGTATCCGATATGTAGTACTTTACATTTATCCGCATTGAAACTCATTTGCCAAATTTGTGCCCAACATGACAACTTATCTAGATTGTGTTGCATATTGTCAACTTGTTCTTTCGAGAGTACGCTATTTGTAATTTTTGTATCGTCAAAAAACTTTGAGATTGTACAGGTGAGACCCTCATCTACGTCGATATAGATTAGAAAGAGATTTGGTCCTAGTACCAATCCCTGGGATACTCCGCTACTTACATTGGTCCATTTAGATGCCTTACCGTTTATGACTACTCTTTGCTCTCTGTCTCTTAGCCAATTTGGGGGGTAAGGGGGGTCGTGGGTGGAGGTTAAGGAGGAGGGGGGGAGGGAGGTGAAGGCGGGGGAGGGGACGCAGAGGGGAGAAGTGGTGAGAGATTAGGGGATGTAGGGGGAGGAGTAGGGTTGGAAAAGTGGGAGAGCCGCAGCCTAAGGAGGCCGGAAAAGGGGGCTTGGGTGAGAGGAGGCGGAGAAGGGGGATGGGTGGCTGTCTTGGACACCAGGCATACGTAGCGATTACGTATTGATTTTGTTTCACCATTGTGATCGACGTTTACCTGGTAAGGATTCGGCACATTTATGACGCGGAATGGGCCAGAGAATTTTGGTTGGAGTTTGTTGGTGATGGGGAAATTCGCTATCATGACGGTGTCGGCGAATCTCCAGATCGACCGTGGTGATTGTCACCTAAACATCTACAAAAGTACAAAAAGTACAAAGTTTATGTGATACGGATTGTGGGCAGGGAGAGCATCTGTTTAGAGATCTTGACAGGATTGGAGTTGCCTGAGACGAGACTTGACGTGGGTGATGGTTGGGTGGGGATCGAGGTAGGGCGAGGGAGGGCTAATTAGGGGCGACTCCAAAACTCCCTCGTGCGGAGTAATACCGTCGTCTTTTGGGGTGGAGTTCAAGCCCCACTGAATCATTTTTAGCTGGTTAGGCCAGTCTTTGGATTGGGTGGCAAGTAATTTTGTTCTAATTTGATTGTTGATGGAACAATGAGTTCTCTCGCACACCGCGTTCTCTTTAGGCCAGTATGGGGAGGAATGTGATATCTTGAAACCCATGAGGCGAGAGAGTTCCTCCCAGACTTTACCGGAAAATTTGGGGGCGTTATCAGCATGCAAGGCCTAGGGAAGGCCGAAATTGGGAAAAACATGTGTTTGCATGGCGTCAGCAACCGCTTTGGTGCTGTGTTCCTTAACAGGGGTAGTGATGAGGAACCTTGAGTAGGTATCAACGAAAGTTAAGGTGAACCTGAATGAGTTGACCGAGGGCAAAGGGCTGACAGTGTCTAGGTATAGCAATTGCCATGGCATTGTTGCTTGGATTGAGCCAGAGGGGCCGGGTGTGCGAGAGATATATTTACCACCAGCACACGACAACAAGACTCGACTGTTTCCTTCGCAATTGGGTTGGGATGGGGGGTCCAGTACACATTTTTAAAACATTGAAGCAGTTTGGTGTACCCAAGGTGAATCCTGTTGCTGTGGTGTAATATTTTAAGCATAGATTTGGCCTCGTCAGGACTGAGGACCATGTGGCCTGAATCGGTATAAAGGTGGAGGTGAAGAAATCTGGTTTGAGCCAGTTTGAGCAGACGGTAAGGTCCCACGAGTTAACGGAAGCTATCACTGCGGGCTAGGGGTTAATGAGGTCAAGGAGTGCTGGGGATGGTTCGGGAGGGTGGTGGTAGGGGGGAACGGTGGTGGTAGGTGGGAGAGGGCGTTCACGTTTGTGTGGAGTTTGCCTGGACGATTTGTAGTTTCAAATTCAATTCTTTGAGTGTTTCTATTCATCTAATGTGGTCTGGGAGGTGAGGAGCCATTGCAATGCATTGTGGTCTGTTATTAGCAGGGTTAATTTGGCACCTAGTAGATAGGAGTGCAAGTGTTGTAGTGCCCATATCATACCTAGACATTCGCGTTTCATAGCTGCGTAATTCGTATCCGCTTGGTTCAAGGTACGACTGGCACATGCAACGATGTGTTCCTTGTTGTCCACGACTTGTGCTAACACCGCGCCAATACCAACCAAGGAAACATCCATATACAAGCGGAAAGGAAGATCATAATTGGGAAAAGCTACGACCAGTGCTAATGTTAATGCAATCATTCGTCGGTCCATTTGAATGGTTCATCTTTGTGTGTGAGGTCATGGAAAGGTTTGGCAATCGACGTTAACCCTCAAACGAAACGGCGGTAGTAGGATGCAAGCCCCTGGAATGAGCAGACACCTTTGATGGACTGAGGGGGTTGGATGTTGCTGATGAGTGTTAATTTAGAAGGATCCGGGGCAATACCTGATTTGGATATGATATGACCGAGGTAAGGGACAGGATCACGGGCAAGTTTACATTTTGAGGGTTTGAGTTTAAGGCCAGCTTGGCGAATGCAGTTGAATACCTGACGTAGGGGGTGTAGGTGTTGTTGCCAGGAGGTAGCGTAGAAGATAACATCGTCTAAATAAGCTAGGCACGTTTCCCAGGTTAATCCGTGTAAAACGGAATCCATTAACCTTGAGAAAGTAGCGGGGGCATTGCATAAACCAAATGGCATGACATTAAATTCGAAATGTCTGCCACTGCTTGTGGAGAAGGCAGTTTTCTGTTTGTCAGCTGGAAGTACTGGGACTTGCCAGTATTCTGATTGCAGGTCGAGGGTGGAGAATATCGACGAGCCGTGCAATGAGTCGAGAGAGTCGTCGATACGGGGGAGGGGTTTTGCGTCCTTGATTGTGACATAATTTAGTTGGTGATAATCTATGCAAAAGCGTAGTGAACCATCTTTTTTTTTACAAGGACGACAGGGGATGACCAGGGGCTGGTGGAGGGATCGATAAACCCTACATCGAGCATTTCCTGAACTTGTTTGTTATCTTCCCGATGTTGTAAGGGGTTCTTATGGCGGAGAGGTTGGCGGATGGGGGGGGGGGGGCTGGTAGTGTGGATAGGGTGTTCTAATACCTTGGTGTGTCCAATGTCTTAAGGAGTTTGTGAGAATTTTTTTTTTTGAAACTCAAACAGCAACGTGCATAGTTAAGCTTGTTGGTTGTGAGGGAGATGGGAGGGAATGACGGGGAGGACACGGGACACGCCCCTGTCAGCAATCCTTCAAAGACAAACGTAATGAAGCCATAGAACACTTATCTTCTGATCTAACTACTATTTCCCATTGGGGCAGAGAAAACCTTGTTACCTTTAATGCTTCCAAAACCCAATTTCTCCATCTATCTACCCGTCCGGAACTCACAGCGGACTATCCCTTATTCTTCAACAAAACAAAAATCAATCCTTCATCTTCTCTCAATATTCTTGGTGTCTCTTTTTCTTCTGATGTCACTTGGAAGGACCATATTACCAGTCTTGCTAAGGCAACCTCCCAGAAGTTGGGTGTGCTCAACCGCCTCAAGGGGTTCTTTACCCCTGCACAGTTTCTTGCTCTGTACAGGGGCACAGTGCGTCCTTGTATTGAGTATTCTTCACATGTGTGGGGAGGTTCCTCTCACACCGCTCTCCTTTCGTATCATTAACTCCCGTCCACTCACCAACTCTCTGCAATCTCTCTCTCTCTCTGCCGCAATGTTGCATCTCTCTCGCTATTCTATCGCTACTATAATAATCAGTGTTCCTCAGAGCTTTCCCAGTGTATACCACCTCCTTTGTGTAGGGCACGTGGTACCTGTCTTGCAACATAATTCCACCCCTACTCTGTGCAACTCTCCAACCCAAGAATGAAACGTTACTCTCAAGCTTTCTTCTATTCAACAGCTGAGCTCTGGAACTCTCTCCCAGAATCAGTCTTTCCCTCTTCCTATGACTTAAATTGCTTCAAACTCTGTGTGTCTAGGCATTTTGGCTCGAACGTCCCTTGATTTTGGCCCTGTCACTCTTTCAACTATTGGGGGGGGGGGGAGTTCCGCCTTTTTCCTCCCACACTCACATTGAAAAAAAAAAAAAAAAAAGTGACCAGTGCCTACTGACATACACTCACACTGTTAATCTCAAGTTAGTTCGCCCTATTCTTGAAAAACTTAATTTCATCACTTGAGGCTAATTTACATTCTTTGATCACGCAAACTGCAACACGAACTAGGTCCCCTGCAGAAGACCACGTTGCAATTAATCAGTGCCGGCAATGCCCCCCTCCAATTTCAGGGTGAAACTTACTGTCTCATTACCCGACAGATCAATATCAACCATAAATTTTCCGTTCTAGATTTCCACGACGCTCAATATGACGGTTATTTAAGCCTCAACCTTTTACAATTGCTTGGTGCCCAAATCGATTGCCAAAACCACTAACTGTCTTTTAAGCCAACATTATCCCATAACTCATCTGCATACCCACCCCAATCAGCTTCACCGCACATCATTGCTCAAGCAACGATGCTGACATCCATTAACATTCCGCCACATCATCAGGCATATGTGCCCATCTCAAGGCCTACTGACGCCCCCTTTGTCTTCTCCTCTTTCTCCCATATCTCCCCCTCCTGCCCCTTTGCCCCCTTCTATCAATTGCCTACAAGTGGCGAATATTTCAGACCATCCCATCAATTTTCCAAAGGGATTATTGATGGGTGAGTTGGAAAAATTTGACACCATAGTACCCCCATCACCCCCTTCCCCCCGGCCTCCTCCCGTGTCCTCCCCGTCATTCCCTCCCATCTCCCTCACAACCAACAAGCTTAACTATGCACGTTGCTGTTTGAGTTTCAAAAACAAAAATTCTCACAAACTCCCTAAGACATTGGACACAACAAGGTATTAGAACACCCTATCCACACTACCAGCCCCCCCCCCCCCCATCCGCCAACCTCTCCGCCATAAGAACCCCTTACAACATCGGGAAGATAACAAACAAGTTCAGGAAATGCTCGATGTAGGGTTTATCGATCCCTCCACCAGCCCCTGGTCATCCCCTGTCGTCCTTGTAAAAAAAAAGATGGTTCACTACGCTTTTGCATAGATTATCACCAACTAAATTATGTCACAATCAAGGACGCAAAACCCCTCCCCCGTATCGACGACTCTCTCGACTCATTGCACGGCTCGTCGATATTCTCCACCCTCGACCTGCAATCAGAATACTGGCAAGTCCCAGTACTTCCAGCTGACAAACAGAAAACTGCCTTCTCCACAAGCAGTGGCAGACATTTCGAATTTAATGTCATGCCATTTGGTTTATGCAATGCCCCCGCTACTTTCTCAAGGTTAATGGATTCCGTTTTACACGGATTAACCTGGGAAACGTGCCTAGATTATTTAGACGATGTTATCTTCTACGCTACCTCCTGGCAACAACACCTACACCCCCTATGTCAGGTATTCAACTGCATTCGCCAAGCTGGCCTTAAACTCAAACCCTCAAAATGTAAACTTGCCCGTGATCCTGTCCCTTACCTCGGTCATATCATATCCAAATCAGGTATTGCCCCGGACCCTTCTAAATTAACACTCATCAGCAACATCCAACCCCCTCAGTCCATCAAAGGTGTCTGCTCATTCCAGGGGCTTGCATCCTACTACCGCCGTTTCGTTTGAGGGTTAACGTCGATTGCCAAACCTTTCCATGACCTCACACACAAAGATGAACCATTCAAATGGACCGACGAATGATTGCATTAACATTAGCACTGGTCGTAGCTTTTCCCAATTATGATCTTCCTTTCCGCTTGTATATGGATGTTTCCTTGGTTGGTATTGGCGCGGTGTTAGCACAAGTCGTGGACAACAAGGAACACATCGTTGCATGTGCCAGTCGTACCTTGAACCAAGCGGATACGAATTACGCAGCTATGAAACGCGAATGTCTAGGTATGATATGGGCACTACAACACTTGCACTCCTATCTACTAGGTGCCAAATTAACCCTGCTAATAACAGACCACAATGCATTGCAATGGCTCCTCACCTCCCAGACCACATTAGATGAATAGAAACACTCAAAGAATTGAATTTGAAACTACAAATCGTCCAGGCAAACTCCACACAAACGTGAACGCCCTCTCCCACCTACCCCCACCGTTCCCCCCTACCACCACCCTCCCGAACCATCCCCAGCACTCCTTGACCTCATTAACCCCTAGCCCGCAGTGATAGCTTCCGTTAACTCGTGGGACCTTACCGTCTGCTCAAACTGGCTCAAACCAGATTTCTTCACCTCCACCTTTATACCGATTCAGGCCACATGGTCCTCAGTCCTGACGAGGCCAAATCTATGCTTAAAATATTACACCACAGCAACAGGATTCACCTTGGGTACACCAAACTGCTTCAATGTTTTAAAAATGTGTACTGGACCCCCCATCCCAACCCAATTGCGAAGGAAACAGTCGAGTCTTGTTGTCGTGTGCTGGTGGTAAATATATCTCTCGCACACCCGGCCCCTCTGGCTCAATCCAAGCAACAATGCCATGGCAATTGCTATACCTAGACACTGTCAGCCCTTTGCCCTCGGTCAACTCATTCAGGTTCACCTTAACTTTCGTTGATACCTACTCAAGGTTCCTCATCACTACCCCTGTTAAGGAACACAGCACCAAAGCGGTTGCTGACGCCATGCAAACACATGTTTTTCCCAATTTCGGCCTTCCCTTGGCCTTGCATGCTGATAACGCCCCCAAATTTTCCGGTAAAGTCTGGGAGGAACTCTCTCTCGCCTCATGGGTTTCAAGATATCACATTCCTCCCCATACTGGCCTAAAGAGAACGCGGTGTGCGAGAGAACTCATTGTTCCATCAACAATCAAATTAGAACAAAATTACTTGCCACCCAATCCAAAGACTGGCCTAACCAGCTAAAAATGATTCAGTGGGGCTTGAACTCCACCCCAAAAGACGACGGTATTACTCCGCACGAGGGAGTTTTGGAGTCGCCCCTAATTAGCCCTCCCTCGCCCTACCTCGATCCCCACCCAACCATCACCCACGTCAAGTCTCGTCTCAGGCAACTCCAATCCTGTCAAGATCTCTAAACAGATGCTCTCCCTGCCCACAATCCGTATCACATAAACTTTGTACTTTTTGTACTTTTGTAGATGTTTAGGTGACAATCACCACGGTCGATCTGGAGATTCGCCGACACCGTCATGATAGCGAATTTCCCCATCACCAACAAACTCCAAGCAAAATTCTCTGGCCCATTCCGCGTCATAAATGTGCCGAATCCTTACCAGGTAAACGTCGATCACAATGGTGAAACAAAATCAATACGTAATCGCTACGTATGCCTGGTGTCCAAGACAGCCACCCATCCCCCTTCTCCGCCTCCTCTCACCCAAGCCCCCTTTTCCGGCCTCCTTAGGCTGCGGCTCTCCCACTTTTCCAACCCTACTCCTCCCCCTACATCCCCTAATCTCTCACCACTTCTCCCCTCTGCGTCCCCTCCCCCCCCCTCACCTCCCTCCCCCCCTCCTCCTTAACCTCCACCCACGACCCCCCTTACCCCCCAAATTGGCTAAGAGACAGAGAGCAAAGAGTAGTCATAAACGGTAAGGCATCTAAATGGACCAATGTAAGTAGCGGAGTACCCCAGGGATTGGTACTAGGACCAAATCTCTTTCTAATCTATATCGACGTAGATGAGGGTCTCACCTGTACAATCTCAAAGTTTGTTGACGATACAAAAATTACAAATAGCGTACTCTCGAAAGAACAAGTTGACAATATGCAACACAATCTAGATAAGTTGTCATGTTGGGCACAAATTTGGCAAATGAGTTTCAATGCGGATAAATGTAAAGTACTACATATCGGATACTGAAATGAGAAAGCAAACAATTCAATGAATGGCACTCAGCTTAAGAGTGTAGACAGAGAAACCGATCTGGGAGTAACAATATCGAGTAACCTAAAACTGAGTCAACAATGTTCAGAAGTTGTTAAGAAGGCAAACAAAATAATTGGCTTTATAGGCATGTAATTTGAGCATAAATCCAAAGAAGTTGTCCTAACTCTTTACAATTCCTTAGTCCGCCCTCTTCTGGAAAACTGCGTTCAATCCTGGTGCTCTTATTACCAAAAAGATATAGACAAGATAGAACGAGTTCAACGTAGAGTTACCAAAATGATACCTAGCCTAAAGAACAAACCTTACGAGGAGCATCTTAGAGAATTAAATTTATTTCCTTTAACCCAGCGCAGATTAAGAGGCAACTTAATTCAAGTGTTCAAAATCATCAGAAGCATCGACAATATGAACTGAATTAAGTACTTCACTATCGACCAATCTAATTACACACGAGGAAACGGTTGCAAGATTATTGGTAAATCTCTTAACTCACACGAATCTAAGAATTTCTTCTTCAATCGAGTTGTCAACTTGTGGAATGGGCTTCCCCGAGACGTTATAGACTGTAGCACCGTTGATTCTTTTAAACTTTGCCTAGACAAATATCTTGCGCATCAAACCCGCGACTGACTGCGTTTGTAAATTAATAACTTTATTTTATTCCACCCTCAGATTCATCAAAGGATTATTGCGTTATATATTGCTAAGACGTTACTCTCTTTTTCCCAGATATACGAAAGATCCTTATAACTGTGTTATGTTACTAACCCATCTGTCCCCTACTAACTTCCTTGTCCTGCCACAGACATTAGTTCCAGGGCAGTGGTTTCCTTTCCAATTTTCCCTTCTTTTTTTTCTTTTTTTTTCTTTTTTTTTCTTTTTTTTTTTTTTAAGAGACAATGAACGGAGGAAGGAAAAACACAGATAAAACAAAAAGGTCCATGCGCCTAAAGGCATCCTCCATTCATAAAATGTTTGTAACAACTGGATTTAAACTTTTGTAGATTGTATGTTTGTGGAAAGCAACTCGAGGGAAGTGAATTCCAAAGAGTAGTAGTTCTAGGGATAAATTAATTTTGATAAGCAGAAGTTCTGCATTGTGGAGGAGAAAGTGTAAATTCATGGGCGCTCTCAGCTGCCCTAGTTCTACGGGGAAAGATGTGGAGAGGCGGCACAATTGAAGCAAGTTCCTCGGAACAATTTCTGTGAAAATATCTGTAGAATAATGCAAGGGATGCAATGTTTCTTCGTATGGATAATGTAGGAAGGTCATGTGTGATTGCAGGGTTATTGATTAATCTAATAGCTTTATTTTGAATTTTGTCCAACTGCCTCAATGCAACCACTCCACTTCCACTCCACAGAGGTGAACAGTAATCCATCTGAGAACGCACATGACTTATATATTACGGCCAACTGCTCGTCATTGAAGAATTCTCGAACTCTGTACAGGAGTCCCAGTTTTTTAGAGGCATTCTTAGCTATGCTTCTAACATAATGTGTCCAGCTCAAGTTAGTAGTTAATGTTACACCGAGAATGTCAATACTAGGGGAAGTGGGAATATTTACATCATTAAAAAATATATGGGAGTCAGTGAGATTCTGTCGGTTAGAAAATTGAATGTACTTGGTTTTCTGTGCATTAAAGGAAACTAGATTCTTTTGTCCCCATTCATTAATTCTAGAAAGGTCCTGGTTCAGAGAAATTGCAGTGTTTATTTTTGAATTTATAAGATCGGGTTGGGTGAAAGAATTGGTAAATGTGAAGGAACTGTGGAGCGTTGAGTCATCTGCGTAGGAATGTATTAGATTATGAGTGGTAGATATGAGATCATTGATATGAATGAGGAACAGAGTTGGGGCCAAAACTGATCCCTGGGGAACACCAGCATTTATTGAGTGAAATTGAGAATAAAGGCCATCTATCATTACACATATTTTTCTGTTATGAAGATAAGAAGAAATTAGTGGAACTAATGATGCTAGGCCGTAGTGTGACATCTTCGACAATAAGGATTGATGCCAGACTCTATCAAATGCCTTTGATATATCCAGTGCTATTGTATGTGTTTCACCATGTTGGTTGATTTGATGCGTAAGAAGGCAAAGAATGTCTGCAGTTGATCGACATCGTCTAAAACCATATTGCCTATCACTGATTAATTTATTATTCTCAAGATGCTTAATTATGTGATTATTTAATATAATTTCAAAGACTTTACCAAGAGTGGAAGTTATAGCTATTGGTCTGTAGTTTGATGGATCGGAAGAGGCACCTTTTTTAGGAACTGGATGGATGTTTGCTTCTTTCCAGGGTACTGGGAAGCATGAGGTATGAGTACACAGACGAAAAAAAATTGCCAATACAGGAGCGAGCACCAAGGAGCAATTCCTAAGTACTATTGGAGGAATTTCATCTGGACCAGGAGCCTTATCTACTGAGAGATTCTGCAAAATAGTTTTGACATGTCTGGTGTGGATCTTAAGTGAGGGAATTTCATGCGAATCAAAATTAAGTACAGGGACATCTTGATTTATTTCATCTAAGGTTGAGTTGGTGGAGAAAATATCCGCAAGAAGGTTAGCTTTACCTCGTGGGTCACTTACAAGATTGCCAGTCAGAGATTTTAATGGTGGAATGGATGAAGCAGTAGTGAAGTTGGATTTGAATGAGTTAAGAGTAGACCAAAATATTTTGTTATCATTTGGATTATTTAGAAGTTTATTTGCCTGCTTGTGGAGAAAGTTTGATTTAGTTAGGTTTAATACAGTTTTGGCATGATTTCTGATGTTTCTAAAGTAATTAAAGGCTTCATGTGTTTTTGATCTTGTGTATGCATTGTAGGCTATTGCTTTTTGTTCAGTTACTCTAGCACAATTATGGTCAAACCATTTAGGTGAATTAGATCTTTTACTGTACTTTTGATGAGGAATAAAAGTTTCCATTCCAATTTTTACAAAATCTTGTATGTGGCTCAAGGTGGAATGTGCATCATTAGAAAAGAAAAAGGTCCAGGGAATATCAATAAACAAACCTTGAAGACCCTCCCAGTCTGCCCTATCGTAATGCCATTTAGTCACCAAAACAGGTTCAGAGTGGGAAGGTGTGGTAGGTGATAGACAGGTGGCCTATATCAGACAGTGATCAGAAGATCCAAGCGGGGACCTCACTGTAACATCATAATTTTCTGAATTAGTTGTTAAAAATAAGTCCAGTAGGTGGGAATTAGGATTAGGATTATCTGGTACACGGGTGGGTTGGTTGACTAGTTGAGTGAGATTAAATGAGTCTGCAAATAGCTCACATTCAAGACCAGCATCATCAGTCCTGGCTGAATGAGTGAGCCATTCAACATTATGGACATTAAAATCACCCAACACAGTGAGTTCAGAAGAAGCATTTAAGTTGAGGACACTGAGTTGTGAGGACATAGAATCAAAAAGACTTTGCTCTGGAGGAGTATTTGGGAAACGGTAGATGCAACATATATTTAAATTTACCAGCAGAAATTCATTTGTATATAGAATAATCAAAATAGGGACAATTGAAACTAGTAACCTCCTCCAGGGCAATTTCAGATTTTGCGAAGCAACATACACCTCCTTTAGGTCTGAAATTTTGGAGCAGTTGATAACCTGGAAAATTAAATCTAGACGTGTCAGATGTGGATGTTACTTGAGTCTCTGTCAAAAAAAGGAGAGTAGGGGATTCTGCTTGAAGAAATTGGTGTACAGAATTTATGTTAGAGTGAAGTCCCCTTATATTGCTAAAGAAAAAGCTGCACCGACGAGCAGCTTTGGGACGTTGCAACGCTCTTGACACAGTCGCATGATGACGACCGGGAGGGCCCTGTGTCAATGACCCAACCCTGCCGGGGGTGGATATCCGAGGGACCACCAGGTTTGCTCTTAACAATTGTATTGCCATATTTATTAGGTAGGTGTATTGTGTTACATGTATGATATGTAGTGGGAAGAGTAGTGTTTTATGGATAGAGGATAGCTATGTAGGGCAATGTCGTGAAGTTGGATGTGTATGTTATATAAAGAGGGTTTTCCTGATACCCCTGATGTGCGAGGCAGAAAGATATGTATCCAGCTACCAAGGCCTGGGAGAGAAAATGGAATTCAGGCTATTCCCGGAGTCTCCCGAAACCTTGGCGGTAGTACTTCCCTGGGCGGGGCTGCCTACCCCTACTACCCTTACCTACTCTAAACCGCTGTTTCGACACTTGATCCGCAGTGTTTTGGAGGACACGCAGCATAGAGGGGTCAATAGACCTGTTTTTGCTTGATTTCTTTTGTACTCCTTTGAATCCCTCCTCCCCTTCCCCCTCCTCCACTTCCTCATCCACCTCCACATCCTCTACCTCATCTTTTTCCCCTCCACCCCAACCCTATTCCCACCACCAACCACCCTCTTTCCCTCCACCACCTCCCCCCCCCTCCCCCCCCCCCCCTTCCCCCCCCACCCCCAACACTCTCCTTTGCCTCCCTCTGCTCTGCTCCGGCCCGTCTACTGCCTTTATCCCCGACCTCATTAACACTTACGGTGCTGCCATATTTCTGCCTATTTTTTCCATATTAGGGCTCATTCAGGCACTCCTGATCGATTAGGCAAGTGCCTGAATGAAATTAAATGTATTCAGCCGATAACTAAACAAAAATAGCTTTAAAATGACGCCAGAACGAGCTTCGTAGCTCGCGGGTTTCACCCGCAGTGTTACCATAGACATTCGCTAAAATTAGCAATTCTCGCTACGTTTGCCTTTGACAGCACTGTATATCTCGCAATACTCTGACTCAGAGCCCTCAGTGCCTCAGGTGCCTGGTTGAGAGAAGGACGTGTGGCCTGTCATGCTCCCGCTGCCTTGCACTCGATTTTACAGGCTTTAAGAGGCTTTAAAAGCCTGTAGATTGCTGTAAATTGCCATGACGTTTGGGAACGTCTCCCGCAGGGAAAGGGTTAAAGATAACGAGTCCCAACCCGTCTCCCCCCCTAAACCCTCTCCTGGTCAAACCCCCCCCCACCCCCCCCTCTCCACTACCTTTTACCTCCTCTCACTTCACTACCAACATCCTCTCATCTCCCACCATCCCTCCCACCCCCACGACACTTTTTTGTTACCATAACTGTTATTATTGCTGTAAATACTTGCACATAAAACTCAATAGTTGTCACTGTCTGCCGGTTATGTCTCGAAAGCAGAAGTCAGTGCTTTTTCAGACTCAAGTTGCATTTACTCAGACAACGGTGTTCCATATTAACCCGGTCCAGTATCCTTATCAGAAGTCTCTGACTCAATTCCTATATTTAACCAGACTAAATAAATGTGTATGAATAAGTCATATATGTCTGATTTATAAAACTTCCCTCACGTAGAACCCACATTATTTCAGTATAATATATATATATACATATATACAGTATATATATATATATATATATATATATATATATATATATATATATATATATATATATATATATATATATATATATATATATATATTGTTACGTCCTGGGATATATAAACACTGGGCTCTTTCTATTGGACTAGGTATGCGGCAACAAGCAACAACGGAAAACGCTAGATCCAACCCTTATCTATAAACCCAGGCAACAAACCACCCTAAACCGTCAAGAGTCCTGCCTGGACAACAAAGTATCCTATGACACGGTTACAGGGTGCACGCGCTATAGACTGCTGATAGTCAAGCAGGCTATATAAAAGATTACACAATTAAGTTGACTTAAAGCTTCAAGGAAAAGATAGATAACAGAATTAAATTGCAGAAACAATTTAATAACAAACTAGAAGAAAGTACAGTTAACGTTACGTTAATTAATACAACTAATCACCCCTGCGTGAAAGAAGGTGAAAGCAAACAGTCCTCAAAACATCGTACCGGTAGACAAGATGCAGGTTTCTAAACTGCATGCGGCTACGGTAGGATCTGATGCTTAGCAAAGAAAGTAAGTTACGGATTTAGAGAACTCTTAACTAATAAGCAGGAATAAATACTAGTGATAGGACCTACAGTGTATAATGGCATAGGTATAATTAAATACAGGCAGCAACTCGCAACATAACCACATACAGGTGTGCTTCTCACTGTTAGTCAGGCAAGCCTGCTCGGACAGAGTCTCTAAGCCACACCCTGACTCACAATGCTCACAAAGAACGGTAAAACTGTGGCACAATAACAATCATACAGATATAATAAACCGCTAGCTGTTAATCTGCCAGGTGGCAGAGGTCTAGCCGGAAGGATATAGGCTTCGGATACCCGGGCTGAGCCACCTGCTCTAGCCTAGGGACGTTCCCAAGTCTGTGCGCCAAATTACTCTAATTGAAAGGGTGCTCTCTTGAGAGACTCAGATCCCAAGTATCTGACTCTCTCCTGGCGACCCTAAAACAAACGCAAGACGTGCTAGGGCAGTGCTGAGTGGACTAGGCAAGGGCCCTCACACAACACAACACTAGACACACAGGCACACAGACAAGAAAATGCCCCCAGACTCCCACGGGTATCCTAGTAAAGTTGTGCAGGTCCACAGGACTCGCACCTGCAGACTTTACTTAAAGGATCACAAAAAAAGCTCCCCTCCGGTCTAGCCCCTGCTCACCTGCCACAAGAACACACTAGCAAGCATGAAACCACCAAATATGAGACAACAAAGAAGCTTCCTAGGTCTCATTAACAATTACATCTCTGCATAAGGCCCTAAATCCTATCTAGTTATCTGAGAGCTCGTCGTTAATACAATAATAGATATAAGGTCTATCAAGGGGATGGGATAATTAAATAGATTGGTGAAGTAGTGGAAAGAAGGTATACAAAGTAAGAGAGAAAGTTTCTAAGTGGGGTTGAGAGGGATAGATATCAAGGGGGTCCGAAGGGTACGACAGTGAGGTGAGCCCTGAGTCTTGAATCTGTCTGGACCCCACCCTAGGCATGTGAAATACATCCCATGCTTGGCAACACTCAACACAGTTGCCGGGTCAAAATCCTCTACCCCTTGCGTAAGTCGAAACCAAGCCTAACGTTGCGATCAAATGGCAACATCAGGCTCGTCCCAAGCTAGTCTATTCCGCGCATGCGCCAAGCAACGTCCCCCAGCCGGTCTCTCTCTCCCGCTCGTCTCCTCCCACTCTCACTAGACTTACATCTTATATATTATAATGAAACAATCAACTATCGAGAATAAAATATACTAAGATGTGTTGGTTAAGAATAAGGGCAGCTTCAAGCTGTGAAACAACATAAGAATATCCCAGACATTAGTTACATTGTTGTAGGATATATACTAAGGAAAAGCCGGCCGGCCGGCTACCGCCAGCCGGTTTCTAAATGGCTGGGCAGCCGACACTCGCGCATGACCCGCACGTGGCTACTATGCAGGAGCGTCACACCTCCCCCAAGATATAAGACACTTGACTAAGTTCTTCATATCTAACAGAAAGCTTCTCATAGTACCACACACTGTTGCGACACAAGGCACTTATATACAAAAAATAAAGACTGTTGCACTCCACCGAGCAAGTTCAACTAACTTAGCGACAATAAGCGAAAACATTCAACTTAGATACTGCTACAACATCTTATACAAAATTCTACACGTTATAAAAATAAAGAGTTTTTATAAGGTTTTTGCTTTTTTAATTTGTTTTTTTCGGCTGAACTACAGTGACACCTATTTTCCTCCACACTCAACCCTCAATCCTGTAGCAGTCTAAACCAACATCATCCACCCTTGATAGACAATCCGCTATCACGTTATCAGAACCGGCAATATGGCGTATGTCCAAATTATACTCCTGAAGCATGAGTGACCACCTGGTCAGCCTCATATTCCGGTTATGAAACTGGTTCAAGAATTTCAGAGGGTGATGATCGGTATAAACCACTACGACTGGTCCGAAAGCAGGAACATATACATCGAAGTGCCTGAGCGCCAGCACTATCGCCAGGAGTTCTTTTTCAATTACAGAGTAATTCCTTTGTGCACTATTGAATTTTTTACTGTAAAAACTCACTGGATGTTCGATACCTTCATCATCTGTCTGTAACAAGACAGCCCCAGCCCCTACACCACTGGCATCAGTCACCAGCTGAAAAGGTCTGCTGCAGTCCGGGGCCCTGAGTATGGGGTGGGTACATAACAGGTGTTTCACCAAGGAAAACGCCTCTGCACACTCAGGAGACCACCGGAACTTCTTGTCCTTAGATAATAAGTCAGTTAAAGGTGCAAGTACAGTCGAATAGCCTTTGATGAAGCGACGATAATAGCCTATCATACCTAGAAACCGCATGATTTGTTTCTTAGTCGTAGGCTGGGGAAACTGATCGATGGCTTTGATCTTTGTCTGTGGAGGGCACACCTGACCCATCCCCACCTCGAACCCCAGGTACAAAACTGTGGCTTTGACAAAATCGCACTTACCCAGGTTTACCACCAAACCTGCTTCATTCAGTTTATTAAAAAGCTGTCCGATGTGAGCACAGTGACTGTTAAAATCATCGTCGTATATTATGACATCATCTAGGTACACCGTACAGTTGGGAATGTCGGCTACAATGTCGTTCATTAATTTCTGAAACGTTTCAGGGGCATTTTTCAATAACATGGCAACGATATGTGGCACCGTCCACCACAAACCCACACACCTCTCGCGCTCGCTCAGACAAGGGCACTTGCCAATAACCCTTAACAAGGTCTATCTTAGTGAGGAACTTGGCCTTTCCTATCTTATCCACACTGCCGTCCACGCGAGGGAGAGGGTAGGCATTTGTGGGGGTTAAACCATTCAAGCTGCGGAAATCTATACAAAACCGCACCTTGCCATCTGGTTTGGGCTTCAGTGTGATGGGGGAAGTCCACCTTACTGCACCCTCAGAAATCAGCCCATGTTTCAGCATATAATCCAGCTCTTCCCTAAGTGCTGGTAATTTAATAGGGGGAACACGGTATGGCACTGATTTAAAGGGCGGGTGGTCCCCAACATCGACATCGTGCACCGCTTGAGTAGTGAGGCCAGGATGCTCCGCGAAAACAGCTGGGTTTGAATCAAACAAGTGCTGCACAGCTACACGCTGTTGCTCAGGCAGGTGCAATATCAACTCGTGAGCCACTTGTCTAGAATTCCCCGCCCACTGATCCGCGGAAACATGACAGTCCCAATTATCCTCCCCCGCAGCTTGACTGTCCCTTCCTCCTTCTCCACCACGATCGCTGCAGATCAACACCGGGACAGTGAGAGGCTCGGAGGGGCGCCTCACATACTCTTTCATCAGTATTACATGGCAAAGTTGGTTCTTTTTCTTACGATCAGGAGTAGCTACTAAATAGTCGAGATCAGAAACCTTCCTTACAACCCGATACGGACCAGAATACTTGGCAGACAAGGGGTGTCCCACCAGAGGCAGTAGTATCAGTACTTCCTGATCTACTTCAAACTCCCCCAGCTTCACCTTCTGGTCGTATCTGTCCTTCATCTGAGCTTGTGAACTCTTAAGGTTCCGACCTGCTACCTCCAAGCTCTTTAGCATTCTCTCACGGCTTTCAACTACATACTTTAGAAGCGAGCATGGCTTTGTGACTCCCTCCCAGATCTCCTTGACTATGTGGAGGGGCCCCCTGACCCTGTGTCCAAAAACCAACTCGTTCGGGCTAAATCCCAAGCTCTCCCCAGGTACTTCTCTCGCAGCAAATAAAACGTATGGGAGACATAGATCCCAGTCCTTCCCATTCTCCATGCAATAACACCGCAACATACTCTTGAGAGTCGAGTGCCACCTTTCCAAAACTCCCTGACTCTCGGGATGGTAGGCAGATGACACCACAGACACTAGCCCATGTTGCTGCATGGTCTGCTTAAACAGAGCAGAAGTAATATTGGATCCCTGATCAGACTGGATCTCCTGAGGGTAGCCATAACGAGAGAAATAGACAAGTAGGTTTTTGACAACAGTCTTAGCCATCCCGTTGCGCATGGGGTAAGCATCTGGACACTGTGTTGCTACATCCATTACAGTTAGTAAACATTTATTGCCGGCACTAGTGGGGGGCAATGGGCCAACCATATCGATAACTATCTTGCTGAAGGGCGGCCCAATGACAGGGATGGGTTGTAACAGGGCTCTCGGGATGACCTGATTGGGTATCCCAACAACTTGACAAGTGTGACACTGTGACACCCATGACACGACACTCGCCTTTAACCCAAGCCACCAGAAAAGCTTGCTGAGAGCTGCCTCCGTCTTACGTGCCCCCAGGTGCCCTGCCAAAGGCACATCATGAGCTAATCTCAATAAGCTCTCACGGCACACCCTCGGTACTACTAACTGGTCCACTAATCCTGACCCGCCATCCCACTTTTTCTTGGGATCCTGATGTCTCCGATACAAGATCCCCTCGGACAAGAAAAAATCACCAGGCTGCGCATCCCCATCGCTCTCCAGTTCGATAGCACCATTACCACACGCCCTGACTTCAGGATCTTCCAGCTGCAAGGAACATATATCAGCAGGTGCCAGATTATCCAAGTTCATCTTAAATAATTTATTTCCACCTCCAATGTCCCGCTGAGCCATCCTTTCCTCACGCTGCGCATAACGATGCTGTCGCAGAGTCTCTTCCTGCCCTGCACCTGCACTAGCGGTGACAGGCCCCGGGGGCTCTCCAGACTCTAACATAGGTGCCAATAATGAGTCACCAAGAAACACTGCCGGCTCAAAACTCTCCAATTGACCAACACTTCCCGTTTTCTTGTGACCTTTCCTCCACGGTTTGATAGACTGAGGTGGTGGCTGCAAGGCTCCGGATGTCTGAGAACGCGTCACAACACACGCCATAGTTTGTATGCTACACTTCTCAACCCACTCCTGTTCCTCCCTACTAACGTCGGCCGCCTTCTCGGCAACGACCAAGGGTGAAACCTTAGAAGCAGGCACCGCAAAGTCGTTGCCGAGGAGGAGGTCGATGCCCCCAACAGGCAAGTTCTCTACAATTCCGACATCCAGTTCCTTCGCCACACCACCCACCTCCAGCTCCATCCGCACCAGCGGGTAGGACTTCGTAGCATTGATCCCCTGAACTACCACCACCCGAGCAGCGTTAATCGGCCTACCAGTAAAGTTCTTTAACAAGGTCTGAGAAGCCCCAGTATCACGCAATAGCTTAACTCCTCGCCTTTCGCCAGCCCACCTCACAAAACCATGCCCTCTATGACCCCCAAAGACGTCGCGGACAGGGTTCGAGCCTTCCGGACTCTTGAACACAGGCTGTGTCCCAACCTCTGACGAACTACCCTTGGCAAACTCAGAAGATATAGGCGACACCCCTATGCTGCGGACCAATGACACAACCTTGTTTGGTGGCTTGTTCGGACAAGCATTTGCAAAGTGACCCTCCTTGTGACATGCAAAGTACTCTTTACTCTTTGGTTTCCCTTGAGAGTGGGAGTTACCATTAGACTTCTTATACGGGACGGTATTTGGTTTATGTTCAGTTTTATTGTCAGTGCTAGATGGTTTTGTGTATTTATGTGTATCAAAATTCTTGGGAGGGGAGGGGTACGATCCTTTGCACCCGACTCACTCCTAGCTGCTGCTCCACACCCTCGAATTAATGACAGTCGGAGGTCAGCCATTTCTGCTGCCTCCTGGAGAGTTCTAGGATTTTTTTCCTTTATATTTAATGTTAAGTCCCCGCCTGTGCACTTAAAGAACTGCTCCAAGAGAACCAGCTCACTCAACTCCTCAAAAGTAGCTGCCCTCTCGGAACGCAGCCAATGTCGTAGTGCATCAGACAAGTCCCGAGCGTGTTCTAGGAAGGTACTATCCTTGCCCTTAGTAACACCCCGAAACTTTAAGCAGTAAGTTTCTGGTTGTAACTCATAGGCCCGGAGCACAGCCTTCTTTAGCTCATCATAAACTACACAGGACTCTAAAGGTAGTGCATCATACGCTTTTAGCCCCTTTCCTAGGAGTCTTGATGAAACTAATGCTGCCCACTTTTCCTGAGGCCACTGGTGTTGTTGTTGTTGTTGTTGTTGTTCCCCAAGCTGCCTGGCCGAACAGCCCCAAGGCTCCGAGCACGGCCAAGGCCATAACCGAGCGCCCCCACAGAACCCTCCCTACCGACCACAACAAAGCCTGGGTGACCGAAGCCACTCCAAGGCGGGGAGCCGAGGAGGGTGCGGAAACGCCCGGGAAACCAACCACCCAGGGCCCTGTGCCCCTCAGCAATTATGAAGAGAAAGTTGAGGGGCAAGGGAAAAATGTGACGCTTTGGCTTCCAATCTTGGTAGATTGGGAGGTCAATCCACGGAAGAGACGCCGTCACTCGAGATCTAGAAAATATATAAGTAAAAGGAACAGTCAGAGTAAGCTATGGGTATGGCAGAGATCGCTCAGTTCTCACTCTGATAGACCAGCCCATCACCAGGCCACTGGTGTTCCTGACACTTCTTCTCAAATCGCATAAAAAACTCAGTCACACATGATTCATCGAACACAGGAACTAGTTTAAGCAGGTGCGACAATGATTGGTCCCGATGTCTATTACCTCCCCCAATATTTCGCCCTGTTACCTCTACTCGAGATCTCTCCAGCTCCCTGTCAGCACGATACCTAGTAGACTCTGCCTGCAGTTCAGCCTCTCGTATAGCTGTTCTCTCTGCAGCCTCAACCTGAGCTCTAGCGGCCTCAACCTTGGCCATCTCAAGCCGAAACAACAAATCTGGAGTCAACCCTTGAGGAGGGGAAGGTGCATTTAATGAAGAGGGTCCCTGTGATTGAATTCCACGCTGCCATTGACCATCAACTTGGGGGTATGTACTAAATTCAGGCACCCTGACGTTTGATATGGGGGTAGAGTGGAGGGGGGGCTGGGGACCGGGGCCCCCAGTCGCCTCTCCACCCAGGTCTCTCCCTTCTAAACCCAATATCAAAGTCCTCAGCTGATCTTTCCTCATGCCACTTAAACCCTGGTGACCCTGAAGACCTGCCACACACTTTAAGCCATACTTATTCAGCTTCAACACCCTGGCAGCGGTAAGGGGCACCTCTAAAAATCTTCTAACACCCTCCTCGCTATCGACTAGCCACTCCACAGGTCTTTCTCCCTCCGAGCCCGTATCGTGACCTGACCCACCACTGTGTTCTGATGTATTAGACATGTTTGTGCACTGCAGTAATTATCACGGTTATAGAATGTGCCTTATCTCCTATGCAAGTATGTATATACTAATGTTATTTAAAGTCTTTAATGTGTTATATTGGTTGCTCCAAAAAAAAAACTCTATGTCCACTGTATTCCTCTAATCCTAAGGAATCTCAAAACAAATGACCACTATATTCCTCTGTTCAGTAAATCCTATGCAAGGTCGCCATTTGTTACGTCCTGGGATATATAAACACTGGGCTCTTTCTATTGGACTAGGTATGCGGCAACAAGCAACAACGGAAAATGCTAGATCCAACCCTTATCTATAAACCCAGGCAACAAACCACCCTAAACCGTCAAGAGTCCTGCCTGGACACCAAAGTATCCTATGACTCGGTTACAGGGTGCACGCACTATAGACTGCTGATAGTCAAGCAGGCTATATAAAAGATCACACAATTAAGTTGACTTAAAGCTTCAAGGAAAAGATAGATAACGGAATTAAATTGCAGAAACAATTTAATAACAAACTAGAAGAAAGTACAGTTAACATTACGTTAATTAATACAACTAATCACCCCTGCGTGAAAGAAGGTGAAAGCAAACAGTCCTCAAAACATCGTACCGGTAGACAAGATGCAGGTTTCTAAACTGCATGCGGCTACGGTAGGATCTGATGCTTAGCAAAGAAAGTAAGTTACGGATTTAGAGAACTCTTAACTAATAAGCAGGAATAAATACTAGTGATAGGACCTACAGTGTATAATGGCATAGGTATAATTAAATAAAGGCAGCAACTCGCAACATAACCACATACAGGTGTGCTTCTCACTCTTAGTCAGGCAAGCCTGCTTGGACAGAGTCTCTAAGCCACACCCTGACTCACAATGCTCACAAAGAACGGTAAAACTGTGGCACAATAACAAGCATACAGATATAATAAACCGCTAGCTGTTAATCTGCCAGGTGGCAGAGGTCTAGCTGGAAGGATATAGGCTTCGGATACCCGGGCTGAGCCACCTGCTCTAGCCTAGGGACGTTCCCAAGTCTGTGCGCCAAATTACTCTAATTGAAAGGGTGCTCTCTTGAGAGACTCAGATCCCAAGTATCTGACTCTCTCCTGGCGACCCTAAAACAAACGCAAGACGTGCTAGGGCAGTGCTGAGTGGACTAGGCAAGGGCCCTCACACAACACAACACTAGACACACAGGCACACAGACAAGAAAATGCCCCCAGACTCCCACGGGTATCCTAGTAAAGTTGTGCAGGTCCACAGGACTCGCACCTGCAGACTTTACTTAAAGGATCGCAAAAAAAAATCCCCTCCGGTCTAGCACCTGCTCACCTGCCACAAGAACACACTAGCAAGCATGAAACCACCAAATATGAGACAACAAAAAAGCTTCCTAGGTCTCATTAACAATTACATCTCTGCATAAGGCCCTAAATCCTATCTAGTTATCTGAGAGCTCGTCGTTAATACAATAATAGATATAAGGTCTATCAAGGGGGATGGGATAATTAAATAGATTGGTGAAGTAGTGGAAAGAAGGTATACAAAGTAAGAGAGAAAGTTTCTAAGTGAGGTTGAGAGGGATAGATATCAAGGGGGTCCGAAGGGTACGACAGTGAGGTGAGCCCTGAGTCTTGAATCTGTCTGGACCCCACCCTAGGCATGTGAAATACATCCCATGCTTGGCAACACTCAACACAGTTGCCGGGTCAAAATCCTCTACCCCTTGCGTAAGTCGAAACCCAGCCTAACGTTGCGATCAAATGGCAACATCAGGCTCGTCCCAAGCTAGTCTATTCCTCGCACGCGCCAAGCAACGTCCCCCAGCCGGTCTCTCTCTCCCGCTCGTCTCCTCCCACTCTCACTAGACTTACATCTTATATATTATAGTGAAACAATCAACTATCGAGAATAAAATATACTAAGATGTGTTGGTTAAGAATAAGGGCAGCTTCAAGCTGTGAAACAACATAAGAATATCCCAGACATTAGTTACATTGTCGTAGGATATATACTAAGGAAAAGCCGGCCGGCCGGCTGCCGCTAGCCGCTTTCTAAACGGCTGGGCAGCCGACACTCGCGCATGACCCGCACGTGGCTACTATGCAGGAGCGTCACAATATATATATAGAGAGAGCGAGAGCGATCTGTATACTGTATATCTATTTGTATGTGTATTTATAAGTGCACTGTGTCTATGTCGAATTATAAATTTATGTGTTTGTCCTTGATTAAGGTATAAGAAGTACGATTTTGATAGTCCAAGTTAAGTAGCATTTGAATCGCTCCAATCAATACCTTTCCCTTTTGTCAGATATAAATAAACCCACGCTACCCTCTTCCTATAATTGACCTCAGTTAGAATGGCCCAGAGTCTTCGCATCTTCCGACCCCATTGTATTTATCACCTTAACCTAGTTTGTGCCTACCTGTTAAGTAGGGATTAACCTATTAAGTATACCGGCTGCTCAGCGTCCCTCCCTTATCCCTTTGCTTCGGTACATACCCGTGTATGTGTCTCTATACGTACGTACATCCACATGCATTGTGAGAGTGTCACAGGTGCGTTAAGTAAAAGCTGCTGTCACAAAAGCGCTTTTTCCATCAATTTTCCATAAGTAAGTTTTTTCTTGTGTAATTTCGGGACATTTTCGAACTGGTATCGGTAAGTAGACTGAAGGTAGATTATGTTACGTGGCTGAATTCTGATAAAGTGTAATTTTTTAAGCTTCCAGACCTTAATTGCCCGTAAAAATTGCTCGAAAAATGGCTCGTGTGACTCCGGCTTTAACACAGGAAACGTTAAACCATTAATGAGAGTTGATTTCAACCCCCAGTGATCATTAACCCAACAACGGCGAGGGGGGGGGGGGGGTATTGAACTAGCTGCCCATGGGCGAGCATATTGGCTCCATTCAGGCCTATAATCGTCATTTTACGATAAATATCGTTATTACTTATTCATATGAGCCTATTTTACCTTCACTATGAAGATAGTAACCTGTAACAACAATAAAACAAGTGAAAATATAATTTTTCTGGTCAAAATCGCGAATATAGATGGACCAGCCCATTCATGAATTATGGAGAAAATTGAGACAATCCCTCCCTCCACGAGGCCTCAAGCCACACTGAGCCTACTCATTCACACACTCTGTTGTATAACACACTCGCTAGGCACGTAAGCACATCCTCCACACATTTTGCTAATGTTAGCACAAAAATATACCAACGAATTAGGGAATAACAGGGAAAATAGGTGATAATTGAAGGGGGAGAGGAAAGGGGGGAAGGAGGGGATGTGGAGGAGTGATATGAGGTATAGGGGAAAAAATAAAAAATAAAATGTTTAGTGCTACTGGGGCCGTTTAAATGTTTTTATTTTAGGCCTCCCTCTTAAGCGCTTTGCCGCCGTCGCCCAGTAAAACCTCTTATGAGCTTTTCCGCCATTTACGGGTTAAGTGCTACTTATGCCTCCATCACCATATGTGTATTAGAATAGATATTTATATTACTGCAGAGTATACATATAATATTACCTGTTACTTAGTCACGTCACTATTGGATAGACACTTGCTCCCTACCCCCCCCCCCCCCCCTGTATTTAGAACCTAAGTAAATACAGCCAGTTAAGTGTATCTATTTGTACTCCTTGTCCCCACTCTTTTATATGAATCTCCTGCTGAATCTGGTTAAAAAACTCAGTCTGTGCTTCTGAAATAGCCACACAACAATTACAGAGTACTCTCAGTCCCAACACAACACACAAATTGGCTGCAACAGCAAACTAATATATATTTGCAGGTACGTTAGTTGCCCACCTTGAGGCAACGGACCATGACGACCCCTTGGAAGGCAACAACGCTCGCCTTGTCTACTCTTTAGAAAAAAATGTGATAGACGAGTCCAGCGGTAGCCCCATCTTCGCCATCGACAGTCAGCGGGGCTTGATCACCACGGCGCTGTGCTGTCTCGACCGGGAGAAGACACAGCGCTACGCCATCCAGGTAGTGGCTACTGACGGGGGTGGTCTCAAAGGTGAGTACTCCGATGTTCCTCAGGGCTCTGTCCTATCTCCTATTCTCTTTCTAATTTGTATAAATGATCTTCTCAACTGTACCTCAATTCCCATCCATTCATACGCAGACAACTCAACCTTACACTACTCCATTAGTTTTTCAGAACGCCCCAGCCAGCAATCCCTCAACGACAAACGTAATGAATCCATAGAACTCTTATCTTCTGATCTAAATACTATCTCCAATTGGGGCAGAGAAAACCTTGTTACCTTTAATGCTTCCAAAACCCAATTTCTCCATTTATCTACCCGTCAGGAACTCCCAGCGGACTATCCCTTATCCTTCAACAATACAAAAATCAATCCTTCATCTTCTCTCAATATTCTTGGTGTATCTTTTTCTTCTGCTCTCAGTTGGAAGGACCATATTACCAGTCTTGCTAAGGTAGCCTCCCAGAAGCTGGGTGTGCTCAACCGCTTTAGGGGGTTCTTTACCCCTGCACAGCCTCTTGCTCTGTACAGGGGCATAGTGCGTCCTTGTATTGAGTATTGTTTACACGTGTGGGGAGGCTCCTCTCACACCGCTCTCCTAGACAAAGTTGAAAGGGAGGCCTTTCGTGTCATTAACTCCCGTCCACTCACCAACTCTCTGCAATCTCTCTCTCTCCGCCGCAATGTTGCATCTCTCTCGCTATTCTATCGCTACTATAATAATCAGTGTTCCTCAGAGCTTTCCCAGTGTATACCACCTCCTTTACGTAGGGCACGTGGTACCCGTCTTGCTGCTCAATCCCACCCCTACTCTGTGCACCTCTCAAACCCAAGAGTGAAACAGTACTTTCAAACTTTCTTCTACTCAACAGCTGAGCTCTGGAACTTTCTCCCAAAATCAGTCTTTCCCTCTTCCTATGACTTAAATTACTTCAAACTCTGTGTGTCCTTTGGCTCGAACGTCCCTTGATTTTGGCCCTGTCACTCTTTCAACTATGGGGGAGGCACTCGCTATTAGACAGTTCTGCCTTTTGCCTCCCTCAATCACATAGAAAAGAAACAAAAATGCCAGGTGTTGATCTGTACCCAGTGGTGGTCTATCCAGGTGGTGGTCTATATCATGGGGTGGAGTGGTCTTGCCACTGGACTGGTAATCCAATGGACCCGGGTTTAAATCCTGATATGTCAATGGGAAGATATTATTGGGATGGAATTTGTGTTGTACCTGGTAACAGTGCATTACCACAAAGCCCACCGAAACATCAATCAAATACCCTCATTGTTCACTGATTAAATAGCATTGTATGAATATTCCCATATTCAAAATATGCCTAGTGAGCTAATTGCTCAATAGGTGGCGTTCTGAGAGTGAGGGTCCGAGTCTGTGGGATAAGAAAGTGAAGCGCAGAGGTGAAGCAGCCTCAGAGATGGGCTGCTTCAAGCCATAAGTGGGTGCTTCACATGTCTCACTCCCTAGACTGAAACGAGACCTCACGGGTTTCACCGTGTTCAGCGGTAAAACGTACAGGCTCTCAGCCTATGCCCGAGAGGGAGTAGTTGAAATATAGACAACAAAAATTTGGTTGTTGATGTACTTGATGGTGGTTAGTACCAAGTGGTGGTCCACGGAAAGCAGTGCTCTGTACCAGGTGGTGGTCAGTCTCGCATTGTAGTTTGTACCAGATGGACCAGGTGGTGGTCAGTCTCACATTGTAGTTTGTACCAGATGGTTGTCAGCATCAGGTGGTGGTAAATGACGTAGCTAACAGAAGTGTAAGGCAGAAAACATTCAAAGTTACCATATTTGTAAAGCTAGACAACATTCATGTATCAAATTGCTTTAACCCGTCCAGCACCAGCGACGCGTCTGGCGCGTCGGCGATGTATGTAACGCACAGCCCCAGCGACATGTCTGACGAGTTACCCTAATTGCTCCGACCGTAACCTCAGGTGTAGCCACTCGAGAGGTCTCAGATTTGTATGGGAACTGTGTACGTATCCCACGCAACCGTGCCGATGGTTGAACACTCTCAAAGTCCACGTGGGTGCGCGTGAGCGCACAATAACCTGTTTTTTTGGGGTAATTACCTTCAATTTTTTACTCTTGTAAAATACGTTTTCGGGGGCTCTGTAGGACCATTCTTTAAGCTTTTTGAGCGGTTTTTCGTGGTTTTTCCTTCATTCCTAACCCATTCGCTATTGTTTCTGGAATATAACCATTTTTTGAAAACCGGCCGGGTTCTGGTGAACAAACAATACAAAACTAGCCGGGGCTCCACGGGTTAAGTTAGGCGCTAAAATACATTATGGATGCTTTCTATGCTAAACATCAATAGGTGGTCTCCAATAGATATACAGTACTTATATCTATTGTTGAGCAGTGAAAGCTGGAGAAACATCAGATGATCATACAATACATTGTAATCTAGCTATAAATAATTATATAATTAAATTGTCACCAGTCAATATTAACAAATGGTTTCAAGATATAGTGCTTCAGAGGTGAGTACGACGTCATGTAAATCTTAAGATAAACAGTCCTCATATGATCTATTTCTTTCCATTATAATAGTAAATGTTTACACATTTTTGTTGAGATTTATTTTCGAAGGAAAATGCAGGCAAGCTCTGATTACTTTCCTTAAGGGGACACTCCACCTTGGATTCCAAAAATGTGTACATTTTTCGATATTTTTTTTATATTTTTTTTTGCTTCCTATAATACTGTACTATCGTGGCAAGCATAAAGTTTCCACATCTGACACTCTATACTCCCCCTAGAGCCCACACCCACAACCCCTACATCGCCCGAAAAATATGGAAGTTTACGATCTTTTTGTTTTATTGTTATAAGCTTCCTATAACACTGTACTTGGGAGGGCTTGTGGCTTTGGCTCCGCTGCATGTCTGCCTGCCGAGATCGGAACCTCTCCGGGTGGTCAGGGGCCGGGGGAGTGCTGGAGCGACCTTGGTAACCCTGGTCTCTGGGTCTTCTCCTGGGTGACCTGGATGTGTGAGAGTGTGTTTTTTATCTGTGTTTATTTTTTGTTTTATGTTGTTTTTGTGTTTTCCCTGTTCTTGCTCTGTCTTGAGTCGGCTACCCCCAAAATGGGGATTGGGCCTGAGCATATAGATAGATAGATAGATAACACTGTACTATCGTGGCAAGCATCAAATTTCCACATCTGACACTCTATACTCCCCCTAGAGCCCACACCCACCACCAGTATACAGTGTACAGTATACACTCTAGTAATAGTATATTATAGTTTAGGCTATATAGTATAGTATATAGTATACATTACAGTTCACAAATATATAATATCCACCCTTCAGGATACCTTAGGGACGTACATCACTTTACAAAATAGTTTAAAATATTAAAAAAAAAAAAAAAATTGAGTTACCCCCAATAATTTTATTTTCGTCTAGGCGGGTGGGAGCATAGAGCACGCACTTAGAATAGGGGTAACACCAGCAGAAATTTTTCGCACAGACTGCTCATATCAATTTCATTATTTGGGCAAATTTAGATCTCTGTTCCTGAACATTTATGTTTATTCACCTTCTGTTCCCTACTCTGACTCTGATTATTGACCGATTCTCTCCATTTTTGTCACAGAATAAGACCAAGCATTTCTAACAAAGGTAGGGGACTCGGAAGTTATTTTTGGAACTTTCTTCAACACTAAAACGATTTATTTATGATAGGAAATTGGGCCAATTATTTACATTGATATTTACCTGGGGTTCTCAACCTGATCATGTATCAAATTGGCAATAACAAGACCCCTAGTTTATAGCCTATATATCTAAGTTACCTCAAACAAAAATTTGACGAAATCTGCACACAAATTTTTTGAGAATTCTTCGTTCTGCTGTACACTGAAAAATGCTCGCACGCACGCACGCGCGCACATAGAACATTGAAATTGGTATCGAGTTCGAGGTTTACCATGTACGTATACATAGTAAAAGGCCAGAACTGTAGCTCTTATAGAAGCTGAGAAAAGAAGGTGTCCTGAAGTGTCCCCTTAATTTTAAATTGAGAACTCACTGTCAAGTAATAACATTCAAATGTGACTTTGTCAGTTACAGGTACGGTATGTTGGAGACAGGTTATGTAAATAGCTGAATGACTGAAATAAGCTTAAATAGGGAACGTATAATTATGAAAACAAATATATATCTATTGAGAGGGTTAATTGTTAACTTCGTTAGGAACAGTGGAGATTGGTGATGTAAACCTCTCGTACTGAAGAAATAAATATATTTTTGTTTTTTCTCTTTGGGTAGCAGTAGCGATGGATGATGTTAACTATTAGTACTGTAGATGATACCTGCTTACTCTCACAGGTACAGGTACCGTGGTGGTGGAGGTTGGTGATGTGAACGATGTACCTCCAAGGTTCTCTCGACCAGAGTGGACGCTCAACGTGTCTGAGAGTCTCACACCAGATCACGTCATGGCCACACTCACCGTCGTCGACCAGGATGTCACAAACAACTTTGCATACAGAGTTAGTAGCTTGTGTTGATTTGCAAAGTAAAAGAAGAGAGTGTGCATAAGGTGTGTGTGTGTTGGGAGCAGCTCCCTGCTTGGGTACTATTTTTTTCTTTACTAAGACCTTTGGAGTCTTTAGTGAATGCAACTCTCACTACGCTTAATTGAATTCAGAGGTGACTACATAATAAATTAATAATACCAAAGTGAATTAAAATTGTTATCCCAATCACTTCGGGGGACGTACATATAGTCTTTTGCAAAAAAAGGCTATACTGCGGGCGATGTGCATACACGTTTTGATAGTAACGACTAGGTAGTTGCACCAACTCGCCCCACTTGTTGTTAGATGCTTCCAGGAGGTTCTAAGCTTGTCACCCATACCTTGTGTCCATACTTTTAATTCCATAAGCATTGGACAATCTAAATTTAAGTGTAATATTAAGTAATAAGTTTGTAGGAATAAGAATCACAATAATATGATACAGTATAAATGGGAATAATATTGAATTATGTTCTGTATTAGATATTAAGTAGTAGTATGAACTTAGGTAATTATAAAAGGGTCGATATTTACCGACCGATTCGCGCATGCGCGGAAATAGAAAGGCTCCCGCAGTTTGACAGGGAACCGACACTCTTGCTCAGTCCGCCACCACCGACAGTACCAATTTTCTTGTTCTCTCATTCCATTCCATTAACACGCTAGAACTAACCTCAACGTAGATTCCCATCAATTCACTGATCATCTATTATTATCCTCCTCATTCTAATGTCAGTCTAGAGGCCCCCTTCTGTCATTAACTATCCATTAATTTCCTCCTTGTTTATCATTAGTTTCACCAACTCTACCGCCATCCTTGTTGCCTGGTTCCACTCCACATTAATCCTATCCCATCGCCTACATCCCAGCAACCAGGTAAATATACTATTGTGTGGTTCAGTTAATTTCCTTCAAGAATATCCACATAATATATGGTCCTTCGAACGAAAACTTTTATTTAAATCATCTTGGTTTATTGTGGTTTGACGGCGGCGCGGATTGTTGTGGAGGCTTTGTCGGAGGCATGGTTGTGTTATTGTGTTGTCGGCCAGGCGGTCGGGAGGGTGCCACACATTTAATTAGTACCCTTTAATATCCACACTAACATGTCCCACGCGTTTTTAACCAAGAGGGCTCAATACCCTGAGGATTTGTGGATTCGGCTTGCTTATTATTCTGTGCCGAAGCAACAGCTATAGTGCTTCGAACTTTTTTCTGAAATTAATATGTAGGTTAGCCCAACACCATGTCGCATTCTAGAGCATCACTAATTAGGTTAGCTGTTATCTTTAAGGTTGGCCTAAATATTTTCTTGCAATTTAAATTTGTAATTAATTTAGCCTAACCTAAATTGAGTATTTCTATGTTAGCCTAACCTAAATTTATATTTCCAATAATTAAGCCTAAACTTCTAAATTTAGCATCATGTTAGCCTAATTTCTTGAATTTAAATATCTAGCCCACCAAATTTAATTATTTGCGATTTTAAGTGTTGGCCTAACCACAAATGAAAAACTAAATATATTTATTGCAACATGTGTGATCTTCCTTTGATCCTTGATATCACCATGTAATAAGTTCCCACCAATGAATAGGCCTACCGCCGTCGACTTAGGGTGGTCCAGGTAGACTAGGGGCTAGAATTTTTTTCCAAATTTCTCTGCTCCCTGGGTCTTATTTAAGACCTTTACTTGAGAAAGTGTTATGAGCGAAATTTCAGCTGAATTGAAGAATATTTAGAGGTGGCTCAAGGAGTCTGAAATTCCGACACTGACGGCGTCTGGGTCCCCCCCAGACTAGAAGAACCCCTCTGGGTATTAGCCGTTCGAAGGCAAATGTCTCATGCTTGACAGGCACTCATTGTCGCCTAGTTGTCAGGACGGATTTCTAGGAGGTACTGGAGCTAGTCTTGTGACGTCTACCAGCGTGGGCAGAATCGCCTCTCGTTAGCCACTAGCGCTCGCCATGGACATCGAAATGGGCTACAGTTATCCGAGAATGTTGTTTTTTCTTTCCTAGTAATCGCATTGTCACAGACAGTCCAGTGGTGGTCTTTATTTTCGTCTGTACCAGTTCCACACTTTGCTGCCTCTTTGCTTGTCTTTAGAGGGTCGCCAGGATAGAACCAGATACTTGTGATCTGGATCTATCGAGAGAGCACCCTAGTCAATTAACGTAACTTAAAGGATGCAGTATTAAGGACATCGCTAGGCTACGAGCCTGTCTTGCTCAACCCCAGTTCCTTACCTAGAGTATCCCAGCTAGACATTATTAATCGAGTAGACACTTATTAGTATTTAATATAAGCTCTTTGATATGTACGCATTATTATTCACATCATTTATTAGTCTAGGTTGTTGTTGAGTGGCACAACCATAGCAGACTGTTTCGTTGATGAGGAAGTACTTCTTTTAGTGTCGAGCATTGCTACCGTTGTGCATTTATAGTATTCTCGTGTCAGTTAACATTATATGTCCTATCTTTTAGTGTATTCAATTTACACGTGTGGTGTCCTGCCTCCTGCCTTTATATAGTTCAAGATTAGATACAAGCATCTTCTGAGCATCAGACTTTCTTCAGAAGTTTCCAGTTCTATGCTGTAGGACTATACTTCACTTTCTTTCAGATAGGAGTGAAGAGTTTATTGTTGTTTAGAGTAACTGTATTGAAGCATCTTTTTATTGTATTAAATCTTGCAGTGATTTAATTGACCTTTCCATAGATTCCTTTTTATGCATTTTAACGTAACTTGCATCTTGTTTGTTATCAGGCTATACGAGTGTGGGTTAGCCTGAAGTAGAGTACATATATGCCCAGTTAAGGATACCCCGCTATTGCAGATTAACTCTGGAAGGTATAAGTGTTTTGTTCGCCGGCATATAAGTTCGAGGGTTTGGATCTAGCGTACCGTTGTTGCATAGTGCCCTATTACTAGTCCAATCTTTAAGTGCCCTTGTTTTATTCGTAGTCCCGGTCATAACAAATGGCGACCTTGCCTAGTATCTTATCTTAGTCGTCATTCCAAATGGCGAAATTAGTGAACTAAAATAATTGCAGGGTTTTTGGACATTTGTTTTTTGAGGAATATTTTGGACACGTTGGATTTTTTTTGGCATCATAGTATTACACTTGAGTTGTCTTCCAGCATTTCTTTGAGTGAATAGTGCTACATGAGAGTTTAGGTACTTTTTTTTTTTATAAACGTTGAAGATTTCCGGTGGACACTATGTTGAACGACGGATCAGTGCACAGTGAGGACACAGTACGGGAAGCAGGCGAGGAGGTGGAGAAGGTGGAGTTATCTAGGGGCGCTTGGGTGGTGAACAGTGTGGAGGATGTTCGGATATTTTTGGAGGAGCCTGTGTCAGCGGATCGTGTGTCGGGGCTAGACCGGTACGGACTACAGTGTGTAGCCACGGTCTTAGGGTTTCCCGGTACTAGCGGTTTGTCGAGAAGTGAGCTGGTTACCCGTGTGGTCGGTGGGGTGCGTGGAGCATCGGTTGGAGCGAGAGCTGGGGCACCTTCTGCCCAGCCCCCATTCCACTCGACTCCTACCATGGCGTCCCCTCGGTCTCCGGAGCCGGGTACGTTCCCGCAGGCCGATACCCGCTGGCGGTTGGGTATGCCTCTAGGTGATTCACGTGGTGGGTCCCCAATAGTAGCACCCCCTCCTCAGGGTTTGTCTTCCGAGATGTTGTTTCAGCTCTAACTCGCCAAAATCGAGCAACGAAAGCATGAGGCTGAGCTCAGGTAGCGGGAAGCTGAGCTCAGGATTCAGTCTGAGGAGAGAAAGGCCATGTACTGTGCAGACATAGAGCTTGAGAAGTCTCGGGTGGAGTCGACAGGGCAGCGTCTCGGTTCTGGGAATCGAGGTCTTGATCAGTCTTTATCGCACCTTCTTAAGTTAGTCCCTGCATTTGACGAGTCGGGTGTCACCGAGTTTTTCCTGCATTTTGAGAAGAAGTGCCGGGAGCAGCAATGGCCCGAGGTTAAGTGGTCAGCCCTTGTTTCCTCTAGGTTGGTTGGCAAAGGACTCAAGGTATATGATGCGTTGCCCTTGGAGTCTTGCATCGATTATGAGGTATTGAAGGAAGCTGTTCTGCGGGCATACGAGTTACAACCAGAGACATATAGGTTGAAGTTTCGGGGTGTTACGAAGGGTCGTGAGTGCAATTTTCTAGAACATGCCCGGGAACTGTCTGATGCTTTGAGAAATTGGCTGAGGTCAGAGAAAGTGACGACGTTCGAAGAGATTGAGCAGTTAGTCCTTCTAGAGCAATTTTTTAAATGCACAGGCGGCGACCTGACTTTGAATCTCAAAGAGAAATGTCCTAAAACTCTACAAGAGGCAGCTGAGATGGCTGACCTGAGATTATCGCTGATTCGTGGGTGCGGGTCTGCACAACGGACCGATGCAGTTAACAAGGGGCGCAACACTCCACCCCCCCGAGTCAGTGATGCAACATTTAAAAACAAAAGCAAGAGCAATGATACTAATTTTGATCATAAACAAAAAACCGTCCCGTTTAAGAAAGGTCAGGGCCCTTCCCCACCTCAGGGGAAGTCCAAGGGTGAAGTAGAGTGTTTTAAGTGTCATAAAAAGGGGCATTTTGCACGTTCCTGCCCTAGTAACCAATCTGCAGCAGTCGTGTCTTTGGCTAGCAACATTGGGGTGTCTCTGAGGTCTTCTGCATTTACCCAGGGCGATATGTCAGATGCGGGGGCACAGCCAGTGAAGGAGTGTCCGGAAGGCTCGAAACCTGTCCGCGATGCTTTTTGCGACCATAGAGGGCGTGGCTGCGTGAGTTGGGTTGGTTGCAAGCATGGGTTGGAGTTGTTGCGTGATACAGGTGCATCCCAGACTCTGATGAAAAACTTTACAGGACAACCTATAAACGTGGCACGGGTAGTTGTGGTGCAGGGTATTAATGCTACACGGTCATACCCGTTGGTTCGAGTGGAGCTGGAGGTTGATGGTGTGACACGAGAGATAGATGTTGGAATCGTAGAGAAACTGCCAGTAGAGGGCATCGACCTTCTTCTCGGCAACGACTTTGCGGTGCCTACTTCTGAGGTTCCACCCTTAGTCGTTGCCGAGAGGGCGGCCGACGTGAGTAGGGAGGGGCAGGAGTTGGTCGAGAGGTGTCAATTACAGCAGATGGCGTGTGTTGTCACCCGATCTCGTGCATCTAAGGTGCCACAGCCTATTCCTCAGTCTCCAGACCAGCGGAGGAACGGTCGGAAGGAGAAAGCTAAAGTTGGGAGAAGTTTTGAGAGTTTTGATCCAACGGCTCTCCTTGGCGACTCAGTATTAGCACCAATGTTTAGGTCCGGAGTGGCCCCAGAACCTGTCACACTTGGTGAGGAGGTAGGGCGTGAGAAAACTCCGAGACAGCACCGTTACACGCTTAAACAAGATAGGATCGAACAGCCCAGTATCGGGGTAGGCCATAAGTTGCTCTGGGAGCACCTAGATAAATTGGCTCCTTCGGATATCTGTCGGCTGCAGCTAGGTGATCCTGAGCTTCAGAAGTGTAGTAACGGTGCAGTGGAACTTGAGGAGGACGGGGATGCAAAGCCGGGGGACTTCTTTCGTGTGGAGGGTATCTTGTACAGGCGTTTTCTAGATCCCAGACGGAGTTGGGAGGGTGGGTCGAGAGTGGTTGACCAGTTGGTAGTGCCTAGTGTGTGCCGTGATAGCCTACTGAGGTTGGCGCATGATGTACCGTTGGCAGGGCATTTGGGTGTACGTAAGACGGTAGCAGCATTGGCGAAGTTGTTTTGGTGGCCAGGTATGAAGGCACATGTGGAGTCATGGGTGGCAATGTGCAGTACCTGCCAGACAGTAGGTAAACCAAACCAGTGTATTCCCAAGGCTCCGTTACACCCTATTCCTGTAATCGGGCCACCATTCAGTAAGGTTATAATCGACATGGTTGGCCCTCTACCTCCTACTAGTGCAGGCAACAAGTACGTCCTCAAAATCATGGGTGTTGCCACTCGTTATCCGGATGCATACCCCATGCGAAATGGTACTGCTAAGACTGTTGTTCGTAACTTGCTATTGTACTGTTCTATGTACGGGTACCCGCAGGAATTGCAGTCAGACCAAGGGTCCAATTTTACTTCTAACCTTTTCAAACAGACCATGCAGCAGCACGGTATCAGTACAGTTGTCTCTTCAGCCTATCACCCAGAGAGTCAAGGGGTGTTGGAGAGGTGGCACTTGACTCTGAAAAGCATGCTGCGTTGTTACTGTGTTGAAAATGGCAAGGATTGGGATCTTGGGTTGCCCTATGTTTTATTCACTGCTTGGGAGGTACCTGGTGAAAGACTGGGATTCAGTCCCAATGAGTTAGTTTTTGGACATCAGGTCAGAGGCCCCCTCAACATGGTTAGAGAAATTTGGGAGGGCAAAGCAAAACCATGTTCCATGTTAAAGTATGTCCTCGAGAGCAGGGAGAGAATGCTGAGAAGCCTAGAGTTGGCAGGTAGGAATTTGGTAGGGTCGCAAGCACTGATGAAGGACAGGTACGATGGGAAGACAAAACTCCGGGAGTTTAAGGTGGGGCAGGAGGTGTTGATTCTGTTACCTCTGCCAGGTCATCCATTGTCTGCTAAGTACGCTGGTCCTTATAAGGTGGTAAAGAAGATCTCTGACCTAGACTATCTTGTGGCTACTCCAGATAGGCGTAAAAAGAATCAGCTGTGCCATGTGAATCTGGTGAAAGAGTTTGTGAGGCGCCCCCCTGAGCCTCTCGCTGTCCCTGTGTTGACCTGCAGTGGTCATGGAGGAGAAGGAGTGAGGGACAGTGAAGCCCAGGTGGAAGATAACTGGGAGTGTCATGTCTCTGCTGACCAGTGGGCGGGGAACTCCAGACAGGTGGCTGACGATTCTCTAGTGCACCTGCCTGAGCAACAGCGTGTAGCCGTGCAGCGCCTGTTTGCTTCATACCCCACTGTGTTTGCAGAGCATCCAGGCCTCACATCTCGAGTGGTGCATGACGTGGACGTGGGAGATCACCCCCCCTTTAAATCAGTACCCTACAGAATTCCACCCATTAAACTCCCAGCTCTCAGAGCGGAGTTAGAGTATATGTTAGAACGGGGGTTGATTGAGAAGGGGGCAGTTAGGTGGATATCTCCTGTCACTTTGCAGCCCAAGCCTGATGGGAAGGTTCGCTTCTGCATTGACTTTTGGAGATTGAACGGGTTGACTCCCACCAATGCTTATCCCCTTCCCCGTGTTGACGATAGTGTAGACAAGATTGGTAAGGCACAGTTTCTAACTAAGGTAGACCTAGTGAAAGGCTACTGGCAGGTGCCCTTGTCTGAGCGGGCAAAGGGGGTATGCGGGTTTGTGGTTGATGGGAACACCTACCGCTGCAATGTGATGCCGTATGGCCTTAAAAATGCCCCAGCAACCTTCCAGAGTCTTATGAATGAGTTAGTAGCTGACATCCCTAACTGCACTGTCTACCTAGATGACGTTATAATCTACGATGACAACTTTGAGAGTCACTGTGAGCACATAGAAGCCTTGTTTCGGAAGCTCAGTGAGGCCAGCTTGGTGGTCAATCTGGGCAAGTGCGACTTTGTCCGGGCAACTGTGCAGTATCTTGGGTTTGTGGTCGGGTTAGGCCAGGTGTGCCCTCCCCAAAACAAGATACAGGCTATTAACCAGTTCCCCAGGCCGTCCACCAAGCGGCAGATCATGAGATTTTTGGGCATGATCGGTTACTATCGCCGTTTCATTCGGGGTTATTCTACTGTGTTAGCTCCTCCGACAGATTTACTAGCAAAAGACAAAAAGTTCAAGTGGGCACCTGAGTGTGAAAGGGCTTTTTCGCTGGCCAAGCACCTACTATGCACTCACCCAATTCTCAGGGCCCCTGACTTTGAAAGACCATTACAGCTGGCAACAGATGCTAGCGGTGTAGGGGCTGGTGCCGTCTTAATGCAAACAGACGAGGAAGGTTTGGAGCATCCAGTCAGTTTCTTTTCCAAGAAGTTTAATTCAGCTCAGAAAAACTACTCTGTGGTGGAGAAAGAACTGCTGGCAATAGTGTTGGCGCTCAGGCACTTTGAAGTATATGTTCCTGCCTACGGGCCAGTCGTGGTGATTTACACCGACCACCACCCTCTTAAATTTCTGAACCAATTCCACAACCGGAATATGAGGCTGACACGTTGGTCACTCATGTTGCAAGAATACAATCTAGACATTCGCCATATTGCCGGTTGTGAGAATGTGATTGCAGACTGTTTGTCGAGGGTGGAGGATCCGGCGTAGATCACCACAGTTGTGTGGGTTTGAGTGGAGAAAAACCAGGCTTGCCCCTATAGAGCAGCCGTCAAAAACAACATTAAAATTAAATACAAAAATCACATAAAAACTCTTTCTTTTTTATAGTTAATTGTAAGTTGCCAATGTTATAGCTAAAGTCCTAAGTTGAACCTGTCTTTCACTTAGTAGGCTGGGCTCTGTGAAGCTCGCTCAGGCAGCATAGCAGGCTAAAATTATATTATTGTGTTTGGGAGGGGTTATAAGATTTTCTTTATGCCAATATGTTGTTTTATGTAAGAATTGAGCTTTGCATTTCATTTCTGGTGGAGTGGCTAGGTGTGACGGGTCTTGTCGGCATTCTGCCTTATCAGATATGGTGCTCGCCTCATGTTGAGCGTCCCATATCTTGGGCGGGGTGTGACGTCTACCAGCGTGGGCAGAATCGCCTCTCGTTAGCCACTAGCGGTCGCCAGGGACATCGAAACGGGCTACAGTTATCCGAGAATGTTGTTCTCTTTCCTAGTAATCGCATTGTCACAGACAGTCCAGTGGTGGTCTTTATTTTCGTCTGTGACAACGGGTTGTATTTTATATCAATAGTAGTGATGATAGTACCAGCGTGGGAATGAGAGAGACTTTCAGAGCGAGATGGTAGTGAGTGTCTGTAGGTGCGGGTGCTGTGTCACGTGACACCTGCTGTCTTGTGACATCTCGGCTCGTGATTGGCCAACCATCGTGCCTTTGCGGGCTCCTGTGTAACTTGCCTCCTGCATGAGGGTCCCCAGGAACTGTCCTCGTCAGGACAGGCTTGGCGCGCGTGCTTCTAACATCCCCTTGCATACTCTCTCCCGATCACCCCCTTTATCACTGTTTCTCTCTCTGACCTTCTTCTTTTCCATTACTTCTCGCCTTTATTCAATTACTTATCCCCTTGGGTTCTGCATACGGTTTCTATAGCCGGCCCATTGTATTGCATGCGCCGTCCTCAGAGATATTTACATGTACTTAGAATAGGTTTGAGGGTTCTTAGTTAGTATAGGTTAAGAACTTGGTGTGTGTCTCCATTATTGATTTAGTGTTTCTGCTCTTTTATTTAATGCTAGACTGGGATAAGGTAACTGTAGTCGTTGTCTCCGATGTGTGTAAGGTTTGCTTATACCTACACGACTTCGACCGGTCCTGTGGTAGCCTGTGTTGTCTTTTCGGTTGCGTCCTTTGCGAGTGCAGCATTGTGTTGACTGAGGGTTTTGGCCTGTACCAGTTCCACACTTTGCTGCCTCTTTGCTTGTCTTTAGAGGATCGCCAGGATAGAACCAGATACTTGTGATCTGGATCTATCGGGAGAGCACCCTAGTCAATTAACGTAACTTAAAGGATGCAGTCTTAAGGACATCGCTAGGCTACGAGCCTGTCTTGCTCAACCCCAGTTCCTTACCTAGAGTATCCCAGCTAGACATTATTAATCGAGTAGACACTTATTACTATTTAATATAAGCTCTTTGATATGTACGCATTATTATTCACAGCATTTCTTAGTCTAGGTTGTTGTTGAGTCACACAACCATAGCAGACTGTTTCGTTGATGAGGAAGTACTTTCTTTTAGTGTCGAGCATTGCTACCGTTGCGCATTTATAGTATTCTCGTGTCAGTTAACATTATATGTCCTATCTTTTAGTGTATTCAATTTACACGTGTGGTGTCCTGCCTCCTGCCTTTATATAGTTCAAGATTAGATACGAGCATCTTATGAGCATCAGACTTTCTTCAGAAGTTTCCAGGTCTATGCTGTAGGACTATACTTCACTTTCTTTCAGATAGGAGTGAAGAGTTTATTGTTGTTTAGAGTAACTGTATTGAAGCATCTTTTTATTGTATTAAATCTTGCAGTGATTTAATTGATCTTTCCATACATTCCTTTTTATGCATTTTAACGTAACTTGCATCTTGTTTGTTATCAGGCTATACGAGTGTGGGTTAGCCTGAAGTAGAGTACATATATGCCCAGTTAAGGATACCCCGCTATTGCAGATTAACTCTGGAAGGTATAAGTGTTTTGTTCGCCGGCATATAAGTTCGAGGGTTTGGATCTAGCGTACCGTTGTTGCATAGTGCCCTATTACTAGTCCAATCTTTAAGAGCCCATGTTTTATTCGTAGTCCCGGTCGTAACATTCTTCCTTGGCGATGTGCCTTCCGTTGTATTCCTGTATCAGGGCCACACCCCGCTCGGCGTGGTCGTTCACCACCGCGATGTTGTTGATGCGCTGCTTGGCAGTGGCGTAGCCCTCGCAGTTGCTCCACGCACGCGGATCCTCATCCACGAAGTCCGTCTCAAGTCCTCCTGGAGTGAGGTGTTGTCAGAGACTCCAGCGTCGGAAGATTCCCCTTCCTGACTTGGCTCCGCTTCGGGATGTCATCATCATCATTGTCCTCCTCTTCCCTTATGGCTTGAACCATTGCCCTCTTTGTCTCAGGTGGAACCTCCTCGTCGAAGAAGGCTAAGCACAGCAGCTCCTCCTATTGGTACCACAAGTGGTTGTCCAGATTTGCCGAAGACACACTCGCGATCTGGGGGTCGGGGTAGGTCCGCAGCTTCTGCGGAAGATCCAGGTCAGTCCTAGGAGCAGCAGCAGCGAGTGAAGCGGTGAACCAAGGCTTCACGTACACCGTGACGGCGAAAAGGGCGACATCCCTGGCGTATTTCTCCTCCCGCTTCGTCAGGTCGTAGAGTTGGTCCCGAAACATCCATATCTTCGAGCCGTACAGGATTTTGGCCATCCATCGGGCCTGGTGCATTGCCCCATGACGCTTGAAGGAAAATCCAGGGACAGACCCTCCCAGATAAATGACTTCCAGCTCCAGGTACTCTCCGTAGGCATCCCTGAACGATTTGGTGGACAGTTCGGAAGAGGCGAAGTCCAGGAGTGCCTTCCTTTCTTCCTCAATGAACGTGCGAGTCTCGTCCGAGTCCCATCCTGTTCGGAACTGCTTCTTGTTGAGGAGGTTCCACTGCTTTTGAAAGCGGCGGAACACTTGAATGTCCATTCCGGTGGAGCGCCCTGCGCATGCTCCGAAGACAGCTTCTATGATCACCTCCAGAATATGGTGCCGGCAGGCGAAGTAAAGCATCCCCCGACCCAGCGTCCGCTCCAGGAGGATGCAGGCCCCGGAATTGCGCCCGGTATTTGCAACCGTCATGTCGAATGACATTCCCACGACCTTGTCCTCCAGATCCCATTCCTGAAGGAGGGCGTAGACGGCATTCGCCTGCTGGTACCCCGTGCCAGAATCCAGCTTGGGAACTCCGAGAAGCTGGGTCTCACCACTGGTAATGGATGTGACTAGCACAGGGAGTCTGTCCACTTTCTCTACAGAATCCAGGAGGGAAGTAAGGAGCTTCCCGTCCCAGTGAACGACACATGGTTCTCCAGTCTCCTTGAATCCTTCCTTAAGGTCGGCCAACTTCTCAGCACGATACTGCTCACAGTAACACTTCACAGATGATCGGCTGATGTTCAACTCCGCGGGATCATGGCCTAAGCTCTTGGCCACCTCTGTCAGGACGTAGGGAGCCATCCTGTCGCTCATCTTGGTGCGGTCTAGGGCCGCTGTAAGTCCAGGGGTCCACAGATTCTGCACCTGAGTCCGTTTCCTCTGTGGGGGACTCGCATGGTGGATGAAAACGCTGAGCACTTGGCCGGAGAAGGGGAGTTTGTTCCCTCGGATGGCGTCCTTCAAGACAACTAGATAAAAGTCACGTTTTTTTTACATTTGTGGAAGAGAAAGAGAATGCTCGACGTCAAGACTGCTCTCCTCAACATCCTAGAACCAAGGCATATGGTATGACACTCAGAAACAGGCTATAGTCTATTCGCTGTAAGTAGGCAAGACATAATGACCTCTAACCTCTGTAACTCAAAAACAACAATAGTAATCAAGCTAATATTTCTACCATTTGGGAGGAGTCAGTCAAAAAATAGATGTGGGAGTGTACAGCCAATTTGCTCTAGCAATTTTTTAGTTACAGAGGATAGAGGTCATGATTTCTCGCCTACTTACAACGAAGAGACTATAGTAGAAACTTCAGACACATTGAGCCACCACTAAATATTGCACAATCATGCTGAAAAAATACCCCTTTATTTTCTCAGCAATAAGAGAAAAAAAGGCAGGGAGCAAATTAATTTGAAAGTTCGTCTTTTTGGACCACCCTAGCCGTCGTGTTTCAGTGTTAATTCCGAACCGTGTTTGATCGGCGGAAGAATTTTCTCTTTCGGCTGAAACATTAATACAAAAAAATTATTTCGCATTTCCATCCGCTTTTGACTAAAAATTACAATGGACGATCTAGCCCAAGGCAAACGCCGTAGGGCAGGCATTAAAGGGTCATTAACCGTCCTGTCAAGAGATTTAGAGGAGTTCTTGGAAACCGCAACTCGGGTAGAAGTCGAGGAAAAATTACATTGCGTGCAGACACAGGTGGCCAAGTTTGAAGCCAATCAAGATGTTTTGTTGCCGCTGTATACCTCTGACACTGAGTATTATAAGGAAAACCAAGAGGATACCATCTACTTATTTGAAATCTATGGGATAATCGCTATGCTGGAGGAGAAACTTGGAAAATAAGGTCATAATCGGTCCAAAACAAATAAAGTATCAGGCGTTAAATTGCCGCACCTGACTTTGCCTACCTTCGCTGGCGACCCCACATTATGGACGGGATTTTGGGATATGTTTAGATGTGTGGTGCATGACAGGACTGATTTAAGTGCGATTCAAAAACTGATGTACTTAAGGGGTCAGCTACAGGGAGACGCCTATAAACTGGTAGAAGGCTTTACGGTTGAGGGTGCAAGCTATTCCCCCGCCGTGGACTTGCTTCAGGAGACCTTCGGGCATCCCGACAGAGTAAAAGCAACACACATCATGAACTTTCATGACCTTGGCTCACCTAAATGTCAAACAGCACAACTAAAGGCTTTTTATGCCAAAATGGAAAGTGCGATGCGATCTATGACTAGTCAAAGGGTAAGTTTAGAGGAATTCTGCGTGGTTACACTATTGAATAAATTGCCATCACCAGTTAAGGAAACCATTAGGAGGGAGATGGTGATCAGAGTCTAGATTATAAGACTTTTTCACTGTGTTTTCAGGCAGAACTCTACAACATGGTGGGTCAAGATACCCCTGTGAAGGAATATCCTATGGCTACAGCTACATTCACAACACAGAGTGATAGTAGCCAATTTGCCTGTAAATTGTGTAGCGGGAATAATCATCCCTGGTACAAATGCTTTAAATATAAGACAGGCTCTCTCAGAATAAAGACAGCCAGGCAACTACGGCTCTGTGTCGGGTGTCTCTCCAGTGAACATGGTAGTAACGGGTGTACAAACCCTAATATTAAGAATTGTAATTTCTGCTGTGGCAAACATTTACACTCCCTATGCCAAAGGCAGAGAGAGGTGAGCTCGGCAGGTGGTGGTAGTAATAGAGTAGAGTCAACTCCAACAACCTCAACAACAATGTCCGTAAGTATGAGTAAACAGACAGTAATTTTACCCACAATTCAGCTTCCTGTAAACGGTAAGTACAGGAAGACCGTAAATGTCAGATCGCTACTTAATGAGTGATCGCAGAGGACTTTCGTGAAGAGCTCTGTATTACCTTCCCTTTCTTATGAATCAAAGGGAACGGAAAAATTAGTGCGACCTGGCTACAAAAGGGCCGGAAATTTGGTTTTACTTACTACCAAATACGGATATGCCCTTAGTGGTTCTTATGCGGCAACCACGTCTAGCTCCAACACTGAGGTTGTTACAATACTTAAATTGGCAGTGACCCCAGTAGATCAATATATGTATACTGGACAATTTCCATGTCATACAGAATTAAGTGCTTTGTGGGATTTAGAACATATTGGTATCTCACCTAAAGAGCATTCACAAGCCGAACTGCAAGCTTTGACCACATATGAGGAAACAGACACGTATGATCCTGAGAGTCAACAGTATCAGGTACGTCTGCCCTGGAAGAAAAAGGGACGGCTGCCCACCAACAAAGGTTTGGCTGTGGGTAGATTACGTGGACTCCAGAAGAGATTTATTGCTGACCCTGGGTTTTGTAAACAATATTCGCAGGTAATTTCTGACCAGTTGTCGCGTGGTTTCATTGAGAAGGTTCCATTCGATGATTCTGTGTCATTTCACTATCTGGCGCATCATGGGATCATAAAGGAAAGCAGGACTACTCCGATGCGTATTGTATTTGATTGTTCCACAAAGGTTAACCAGTAGAAGCCCAGTCTGAATGACTGTCTGTACACGGGACCATCTTTAATACCGGAGTTAGCTCAACTCTTGTTGAGATTCCGTCTGCATCAGGATGCGTGGGTCAGTGACATTGAGAAGGTCTTCTTGATGTTGAAACTACATGAAGACGACAGAGATTACACCAGGTTCATGTGGCCAAAAAGATCCTCTTCGTCTGGATTCGCCTCTTCGTTGTTATCGGTTCCAGTTTGTATTGTTTGGCGCTACCTGCTCCCAGTTTCTGCTGAACGCAACCATCCTAAAACATCTTTCCTTTTTTGAAATAGACCCAAAGATCGTACAGGAAATTAGGGCCGGGCTATATAACGATAACCTCCAAGGTACGGGGGACAATGAAGATTCCCTCGTCCATGCAACGGTATGGCTCGTGAAGTTATGAACAATGCCCACTTGTTCCTGCGTCAATGGGCTACCAATAGTCCTGTTCTGAGAAAGGTGTTCCAAAAGGATGGTGTTGCTGCTGAACAGCAAGAACTGGTGAGAGTTCTTGGACTAGTATGGGAAACGGCTTCTGATTATCTTTCCTTTGGAGTTCAGTACACTCCGGTCGAACATGTGACATAGCGTGAGTGTTTAAGGTTTTCTGCCAAACACTTTGATCCTTTAGGTGGTTTGTTGCCAGTGTCTATAAGGTCTAGAATATTTCTCCAGCAATTGTGGAGGCTAAAGATGGATTGGGACGAGGATCTTTCTGAAGACTTGAACACGGAATGGCTGGGGATAGCAGATGATCTGGTACTCTGTAGTCATATTAAGTTTGCTCGGAGGGTTGTATACGATCATGCTGTGATAATGATGATGATGATGATGATGTATCCCTACATGCATTCATTGATGCCAGCAGTATAGTATATGGGATTGCTGTGTATCTTGTTTGGTCAGAAGGCAGCCATCTGGTCATGGCAAAGGCCAAAGTCGCGCCAATCCAGTCCCTTTCTATTCTTAAAATGGAATTAACCGCCGTTTTACTTGCCGCAAGAATTGTAAACGTTATTGAGGTAGCCTATAAAGATAAACTTCATATCTCTGAAACCTATGTGTGAAGTGACAGTCAGATTACCCTACACTGGATAAATAGTAAAAAGAAATTACCAGTGTATGTCATAAACCGCATCGACGAGATACATGCCCTAGTTCCGATTGCTCATTTCCGGTATGTGTCGACTAAAGAGAACCCAAGTGATATGGTATCTCGAGGCGTGTCTGCTAAGTTTTTGAGTTCTTCCGCGTTGTGGTGGAATGGGACTAGTTGGCTCCCGAACCATGATGGATGGCCAGAAAACACAGTTCTCAAAGAGCAGCCCGCTGGTATTGTGACCCAAATCGTAGGCACGGTGCCCCAAGATGATACACAGTTATGGAACTGGGACAGATATAGCAGCTATGAGAGATTACAGCGTGTCACGGCAAGAGTGATAAGTTTCATCAAAAATTTGAAGGCGAAAATAAATGGCCTGCCTCGCACAGGTAGTGCTCACCTCAACATAAATGAAATCAGGAGTGCAGACAATATTCTTCTCAAATTATGACAAAAGAAAAGTTATTCGCATGAGTACTCAATACTGGAGAAGGGTGAACAGTCCAGAAATAATTCAATTTGCAAGTTAGAACTACACCTGAAGTGAGAGATTATACATTGTGGAGACAGATTGAGATTAGCGGCTATCTCAGAGATGTGCAAAAATCCAAAGCTTCTGCCCTCCAAACATCCCTTGACCCACCTAATAGTAGATAGGTGCCATCGGCTCTGTTGCCATTATGGAGTCGGCCATGTGGTTACCTACATAAGACAAAAATGGTGGGTCCCTAGAATCCGGCAGGTGGTGTGACGCCTACCAGCGTTGGCAGAATCGCCTCCCGTTAGCCACTTCCGCTCACCAGGGCAGTGAAATGGGCTATAGTTATCAGAGAATGTTGTTCTTTCTTTCATAGTACTTGCATTGTTACAGACAGTCCTGTGGTGGTCTTTGTTTTCGTCTGTGACAGCAAGAAGCATTTTATATCATAAAATGCATTGTAGTATAGTTGAGTAGAGAGAGCGAGCGGGCAGCAAGGGGGTAGTGAGTGTTGCTTCCCTCCTCCCTCCTCCCTCCCGGAGGACTTTCCCGCCCGCGCGGCCTTTCTCTCGGTTTTGATTGGCTGGTGGTTCCTGGCGCCTTCTGGAGGCCTGCTGCCTGGTGACGTAGCGGCCTGTGATTGGCTGACCACCATGCCTTTGTGTGATCCTGGGAGTCCCGAGGAGCTACTCTCTTTAGAGCAGGCTAGGGACGCACATGACTAACATCCTTTTTACCACTGTCTTCCATATCTCCACCATTCTGATACTATCTCTCTTCCTCAACTTTTTCTCTTTCATTCCTCTTATCTTTTAACGTCACAACACTCCCTTTGGGTTCTGCACACGATTTCATATCGGCCCATCGTATTATGTGTGTCGCTCTCTGAGATATTTACATGTACTTAGAATAGATTTGAGGGTTCTTAGTTAGTAGAGGTTAAGAACTCGGTGTGTGTCTCCATTATTGATTTAGTGCTCTGCTGGGTTATTTAATGCTAGACTGGGATAAGGCTTCTGTTGTCGTTGTCAGCGATGTGTGTACGGTCCGCTTATACCTACACGACTTCGACGGTTTCTGTGGTAGCCTAGGTTGTCTTTTTGGTTGTGCCTTTTGCGAGTGCAGCATCGTGTGGTAAGAGGGCATTAGCCTACTACCTTGTCACACAGTGCTGCCTCTTTGCTTGACTTTAGAGGGATCGCCAGGGTAGAACCAGATACTTGAGATCTGGATCTACCAAGAGAGCATCCCCGTCATTAACGTACCTTTAATCATACCGCCTTAAGGACAACACTAGGCTATGAGCCAGTCTTGCTCAGCCACAGTTTCCCTAACCTTGATATCCCAGCTAGACTTTATTCACCTAGCAGACACTAGTTAGGATATGAGCTCTTTATGATATGTATGCATTATTATTCACGGCATTTATTAGTCTAGGTTGTTGTTGAGTTGCACAACCATAGTTGACTGTTTCTTTGATGAGAAAGTACTTCTTTTAGTGTCGAACATTACTACTGTTGCGCATTTATAATATTCTCGTATCAGTTAACATTATATGTCCTATCTTTTAGTGTATTCAGTCTACACGTATGGTGTCCTGCCTCCTGCCTTTATATAATTTAAGATATGAGCATCAGACTTTCTTCAGAAGTTTCCAGGTCTATGCTGTAGGACTATACTTCACTTTCTTTCAGATAGGAGTGAAGAGTTTATTGTTGTTTAGAGTAACTATGTTGAAGCATCTTTTCATTGTATTAAATCTTGCATTGATTTAATTGATCTTTCCATAGCTTTCCTTTTGTGCATTTTAACGTAACTTGCATCTTGTTTGTTATCAGGCTATACCAGTGTGGGTTAGCCTGGAGTAGAGTACATTTATGCCCAGTTAAGCATACCCCGTTATCGCAGATTAACTCTGGAGGGTATAGGTGTTTTTGTTAGCCGGCATATAAGTTCAAGGGTTTGGATCTAGCGTACCGTTGTTGCATAGTGCCCTACTACTAGTCCAACCATTAAGTGCCCTTGTTTTATTCGTAGCCCCGGTCGTAACAGTGGTGAAAAAGGTACTGCGCAACTGCCTAAAATGTCGTCGGGTACAAGGTAAACCCTACGACTACGCCGGACTATTCCTTTTACCTGCCCTGCGGACCACCCCTGGAGATCCCTATAAGGTCACTGGAGTGGACTATAGTGGAGCAATCCCTATCAAAGACCCACCTGTCAAGGCTTACATGATCCTTTTTACCTGTGCTGTCACTAGGTCAATACACATCGAAGTAGTCAACAATCTCACATGTGATAGTTTCCTCCACGCTTTCAGGAGATTTTGCAGTCGAGAAGGTTTTCCCCGTATCATCTTGAGTGACAACGCAACTACGTTTGTTGGGGCCTCTAGGTACCTATCCGATATCTGCAATCACCCTAAGGTTCAGTCTCACCTTAGCAATGTGCAGTGTGAATGGCGGTTTATTCCTGCCAGAGCGCCATGGTTCGGCGCTATCTGGGAGAGAGCCATTGGCAATGTCAAGGCGGGACTGAAAAAGGTATTAAGACGTGTTCTCATTTCTTTAGAGGAGTTGACAACTCTACTCCTTGAAATTGAGGCAACTGTCAATGACCGTCCTTTTTATTATGCATCGGGTGACCTAGAGAATCCTAGCCCAATCACACCCTCAGTATTGGTGCGGGGACATCGGTTGCGGGATCTTCCTGAGGAAAGTGAAGTGGAGGAAGAGATTAAGGACCTGGACTACATCAATAAAGATGATATTTCATCCAGATACCGGTATATCCGCAAATTGTCGCAGGATGTCTGGAACGCTGGTCTAATGAGTATCTGGTGATGCTCAGGGAGGCACATAGAAATAAACTTCGACCAATCAACGGTCGGTGGCCAAAAATCGGTGATGTCGTCACCATCCATGATGAGGCCCCTCGTGCTTTCTGGAAGTTGGGCCGTATCACGGAATTATTACCCGTACGTGACGGTGAAGTCAGAGTGGCTAAAATCCACACTAAGTCGGGCATCTTCACGCGGCCAACTATCCGTTTATACACTCTTGAAGGGGATATTGAGAGCAAGGGTGATACCTCAGAGACATTGCCCAGAGACGTTCCCGTAGTGGCAAACTCAAATGGGCATCCTGTTTACGAACAAAGTGGACGTCCTCTTCGACAGGCGGCTCAAGCATCCTCCCAATTATGGCGGGATAAATTAGACTCCGGGCTGTTGTAATTGTTGTATAAACTCGGTGGCGGGAATATGTCCATACTTTTATTTCCATAAGCATTGGACAGTCTAAATTTAAGTGTAATCTTAAGTGATACGTTTGTAGGAATAAGAATCTTAATAATATGATTCAGTATAAATGGGAAGGATATTGAATTATGTTCTGTATTAGATATTAAGTAGTAGTATATCATTCCTATGAACTTAGATGATTATATAAGGGTCAATATTTACCGACCGATTCGCGCATGCTCGGAAATAGCAAGGCTCCCGCAGTTTGACAGGGAACTGATATTCTTGCTCAGTCCACCACCACCGACAGTACCAATTTTCTTGTTCTCTCATTCCATTCCTTTAACACGCTAGAACTAACCTCAATGTAGATTCCCATCAATTCACCGATCACCTATTATCATCCTCCTCATTCTAATTTCAGTCTAGATGCCCCCTTCTGTCATTAACTATCCATTAATTTCCTCCTTATTTATCATTCGTTTCACCAACTCTACCGCCATCCTTGTTGCCTGGTTCCACTCCACATTAATCCTATCCCGTCGCCTACATCCCAGCAACCAGGTAAATATTATAAGTTTGAGTCCCGAAGGGAAGAAGGAAAACCTAATATTTAGTAGAGGCCCCGGAATCATTGACGATGCGCCTTAACATTGTTTATGGCCAATCTTTGAACTCAAGCTTGTCTTTCAAACTTCCCGCCCGGGAGAGATCAAAATACGATTGTCACACATCGTGAGCAAAACGCTCTTAAAAACCACTCACGGACTCGTCCTATATGATGTGGGTACCACTACTATAAAAAATAATAAAATAAAAATATTAAACTTGATCTTAGCATTGCGCTTCTCATGCGTCTGCTGTTTGGGTACGCTTCGCCTCTCTCCTCGAAGCGCTTATTCCTCCTTATCTGATATATCAAGACTCTCAAAACATAGCAAATGAATGGGAAGGGGATGGAAGGGAGGGCCAAAATCGTCAATGATTCCGGGGCCACTACTAAATATTAGGTTTTCCTTCTTCCCTTCAGGACTCAAACTTATAATTTATTAGTGGCCCCTTCATCATTGACGATGCACCTGATATCTGAAGACTGCAGGGGGACATTCATCATGTACATCATTAACCACTAATAAATTACGAAGGTCCAATGAAACACGTACTAAAAAGATCAGTTTAATGAAAATAATAAAGAGATTACAGGCGGCGTTCCTTAAAGGTAGCCTGCGGTGTTAGCACCTTTACGTTTGACAGAACAGTTGGTGAAACACATAAACTATACATATAGCTTATAGATACATAAATAAATAAATCGTTTATCAATACTGATAATATGTTGGCCTATATATTGATGGCCCACAGGTACTGTATTACAAAATATTTGTACTCTCTCTTTTAATCCTAATCCTTAAGATTAATGAGCATAATGAGAACTCTATTGCATCTATAAAGTAAACATACATTTTTTCCTGACTATACTTATTTTAGTCTAAGCAATGGGTTATCACATGACCTTTCATTCTCGTCATATCTTGTATCACATAAAAGGCAGGTTAGAGTCCTTTAGCTAGGATACTCCGCCCCCCCGCCCCCCCTTTCTTTACAAAATAGCTTAAAACTAGACTTTCTGCCTTAATGCTACACATGTATGAGAAGGTTTCATGAGATTCACGGACAGGTAACGTGTTAGAAATGTATGATTAGATGACCACAACTGGGTCTGTTGAATATCATCGAGAGAGTAATTGTGGAGGAATCTGAGTGACGCCGCCCACTTCCGGATATCGTTCGCTCTAGCCAACACGCCCGGATTACTCTCTCGAATCACTTCTACCAGTAACGCAGCTAGCCGGCGTTTTTGAAGACGTTTACCTGTTCGCGAAACCCAGAGGGAGCCCGCCTGTGATTTGACCTTCAGACGACCTAATGGGACCGTCAGCTGTATCCAATTGAGTGAGCCTACCAGAGATTCCCAGATCCTCCTCGTTGTTGTCCGAGAATGAAGAAACCGAAAGAGTTTCCTCCGAAATCTCTGACGGTTGTCTTCGCTCTGAGTGAGTAACTCGGTATCCCAGATAAGGCCCACCCACTGGATATTCCTGGTGGGAATCAAGGAGGACTTTGCTAAGTTCACCTTGAACCCCAAGGCAGCGACATGATCTAATACCTGTTGAACATGTTGAAGGCATATAATTCTGGAGTGTGCTACCACTAGCCTATCCTCTAGGTACCATAACACCATGATCCCCAGTTCGAGTAATGGTAGCAAAGCCTGTCGGACTAATTTTGTGAAAACTCGGGGTGCTAGATTTATTCCAAAGGGCATTCTCTGAAAGACAAACGTTTGATCCCCGTTGCGTAAAGCTAGAAACTTTTCAAAACGTTTGTTGATTGGGACATGCCAGTAGACATCAGTCAGATCGATGGAGCACATCCAGCCCTGCGGCAGGAGTGTCAATCTGATCTGATTCACAGTCAGCATCCTGAATGACTGATTGTGAATGTGTGTGTTGAGATATGAGAGGTCGATCACCGGCCTCATATGAACACTGTCCCTTTTTGGCACTAAAAACAACCGGGATATGAACACGGGCTGTGACACAGGACTGGGGATAATGATCTGCTTGTGGGCCATCTCTTTGACGATTGATCCCACCTCCAATGAAACAAGATTGAATTCTGTGGGGATACGTAAACGGGGTCGCCGGGACCACCGCCAGGAGAGGCCTTTGCGGACCACTCTCCTTGCCCATGTTCGCCGGGGCCATGCCTGATGACAATCTCGGAAGTTGCCAGTTGCATAACTGGTGTTGTCCGGCAGTACTACTCTCGGTTCCGTCTCGCCTTGCCATGGCACTGGGAGTGAGAGAGCCTTGTGGTAACTGATCAGTTTTTTGAAGAGGAGGGGTGTGACTCTGATTTTGGAATGGGGGGATGAGAGGCCTTGGTACCATCACTACTGGGTTTACCCCTAGAATGACCCCTGAACCAATGCCCTCGACCCCTGGATTGACCTCACCCTCAAGGCGTCCCGTTATTCGCAGGGGCTGTGTAAGTCTTTGATGACTGATATGACTGTGCTTGACCACGAAAGGAACTCTTAGCTTTAAAGTTAGATTTAGCTGACTGCTCACCCTTAGACTTAGAAGTGGTAGCAGTTTGTGAGTCTAATAAGAAATTGACTGTGCGCCAGGCGTCGTCAGAGGCTAGGGTTTTGGTAAATACATTGGACAATATCAGTCTGCTACCGATCTCCGCCGGGAGCCTCCTCACCAAGTACACCCTCAGGTCTTGACGGACCCGTACCGCCTCAAAGAGAGCGGTCGGGATGTCGCCAAGAGACTGAATGGAGTTTTGGAGAAGAAGGCGCCTGGTCAGGGAAAGAGCCTTCTGGGTCCTGGCGTCCGTTGCCGACTCAGTCGTCCTGGTCAGAGAGGCCCCAAGTTGGCGGCTGAGTAGGTATATGGACGCCAGTCTCCAGGCTTTCTGCCTCATTTTAAAGTCTTTATCGATCTGTACCTGTGTTGGGGGACAAAAAGGTTCAGGTAACTGGCATAAATATAGTTTTGGGGCACCCAAAAACTAAAAAATGTATTGTGGTATCCCGTCCGCCTTGCCTACCGGCATAGAAAACCATAGATTATCTTCTGACGGAAGCTGATGACTGCTCTTGTTAGTAATGGTGCTGGCAAACAGCTGGGCCTCTTGTCCCCATGGCCCAGACTCCCCTTCCTGAAGATAAACTAAAGAAGACCCATGAGAGTCCCTGAAGGGTACTGCATTTAATTCTGGGATCAAACCCTGTAACAGCTTTAAATCGTTAAACCCATCTGATTTATTCCAGTCGGAAAAAGTTTTCCGGCGGAAGCGGGAGGCAAGGCAGAGGATTGCTTATAGACAAAATAGTCAAGATTATAAAATGTAGGAATAGCCCTTACGACAACATCAAGCACCTCCCCAGACTCAACTTTTTAGCCTCACTTGCCTCGATAACCCAATCTTCCGGCACAGGAGACTCACCTGTAACTGTGGATTGTGCGACCTCGGGGTGTAAAGGCTTAACAACTGACCAAGATTTATCCGGTCCATATAAAAGTGGCATAGGGCCCTTCTAACTGGGAATAGATTAATCAAGCGGGGGAGGTACCAAATCTGAAAACAATTTCAAATTGGACGGCAACAGAACCGTGGCACCCGAAGTGGGAGCCTGAGGAGTGACAGTAGGGGGAGGTAAAGTTACACTAACTTGAGGTTGCACTGGTACTTGCCCTAGAGGTCGCACCACCGGGGCTACTGGTATTGGAACTGATACCTGTCGCTCACCTTTAACCTGTCTCATAAAGTCAAATAACTCCTGTAATTGGTCCTTAGCTACAAAAATTCCACTTTCCTGGTCAGACTGAGATGCAGACCGGGACATCCCTGACTCCTCCGTTCCAGATTGCCGAGAAGCTGGACGTTGGCCAGACGCCAGCTCCTCGGTGTGTACTCCTTGTTGGTGTAGATTAGAACATGGTGACCGGGTCGGGGGGCCGACACAGCCTCCAACCGAGACTCGCCGACCCGGGCAGCGGTGTAATGTGTTCCTCTTTGTGAGTCATCGAGAACGTAGGGCTCAGAAAGGTCTCTAGGGTTCAAATCCGGAATGTCATACAAGAAGGGTTCATGAACTGAGGCGTGCTGGTCAGAAGAGCTATCATACTCCCGCCGGCTAGAACACACACTGCTACTCCTTTCCATTCCCAATACCGGCAAAGACTTAGGTTCAGGCTGCGGGTTGTGGGGAACAGTATACAAAGGAGTACAAAGGAGTACAAAGGAAATCAAGCAACAACAGATCTAGTGACCCTTCTAGGTTGCTTGTCCTCCAAAACACTGAGGATCAAGTGTCCAAACAGTGCTTTAGAGTGGGTAAGGAAACATTGGAAAGGGAATTACTGCCCTGGAACTAATGTCCGTGGCAGGATTAGGAAGTTATTAGAGGACAGATGGGTTAGTAACTGAGGGGGGGAAAAAATAAAGTTATTAATTTACAAACGCAGTCAGTCGCGGGTTTGATGAGAGATATTTGTCTAGGCGGAGTTTAAATGAATCAACGGTGATGCAGTCTATAACGTTTCGGGGAAGCCCATTCCACAAGTTGACAACTCGATTGAAGAAGAAATTCTTAGATTCGTGCGAGTTAAAAGATTTACCAATAATTTTGCAACCGTTTCCCCGCGTGTAATTAGATTGGTCGATAGTGAAGTACTTACTACAGTTCATATTGTCGATGCCTTTGATGATTTTGAACACTTGAATTAAGTCACCTCTTAATCTGCGCTGGGTTAAAGGAAATAGATTTAATTCTCTAAGACGCTCTTCGTATGGTTTGTTCTTTAGGCTAGGTATCATTTTGGTAACTCTACGTTGAACTCGTTCTAGCTTGTTTATATCTTTTTGGTAATAAGGGCACCAGGATTGAATGCATGTCTCAGGCCAATCCAGTGAGATTGGCCTGAGACATGACTAGATATGTCTCTTGGTGCCTCCCTGTGCGACGAAGTCTTAACCGGCTGGGGTGGAGGCTGAGCCGTCTTCTTCGACGATGAGGAGGACTTCCTAGACCGGCTCTCTCTTGACTAATCATCGCCGGCAGAAAGTGCTGCGTCAAAATCGGGGCGTGACCTCTTAGCAGCTTGATCTACAGAAGGCGACTTGGGTCTTGGTCTAGGAGAGCGGGACCTGTCAAGCCGGCTGGACGATGCTGGTAGGCGGATCAACAGTCCTAGGTCGCTTAGACTGGCGGGAGGAAGTTTCACGAGAGGAACCCCCAGGGGGTAAAGTAACTGACGCCCCTTTAAGCAAGTCATCTAAAATCTGGTCATCCAGTTGCAAAAATGTATGGGCTACCGTCTTACATTACGTTACATAATCAGATCTAATGTGAAGTAAAATAGTCTTACACTGACTATCGGCATGGTTCAAATAGGCATTGCGGAGGGCTAAACATTGAGTGCACGATTGGGAAAGTCAACGACCACGAGAACGGTCTAAACAAGGAACACACTTCACACAGAGGGTGTGCCTGATAACCGTTAAATTGCTACACCCAATAGCCTTACAAAAAGAGAAAACACTCATATCCATGGTAACTTCCTCCCGCCAGGGAGATTGCAGATCCTCCTAGGTGTCCCACATGCGAACCTGTTGTGTGAGAAAATTCCAAGAATCAATGCTCATAAGGACACGCTAGGCTGGAAAAGCTAATATTTCAATATAAAAATCTCCACGTTAAAGGAGAAAGAAGAATTGAATAGCACTATACAATCTTAGTTCCCCTTACGTTAAGTACATTCCCCAGAAATGTAAGTGAGTAGTTAATAGTCCCATGTGGTACTTAAATTATATAACTTCTTACCTAAGTGACCAACACTGACCTCATCCCGTCTTGTTATGCAAGAACTAAACCCGGCGACCAGCGCTACTATGGATATAAATTCTTAACCCCGGCGGACCAATAGCCAAAAAGAAAGCAGAGCAGTTCAACTGAACGCTACAAGATAGGAATGGGTGAGTTCGCTTCTCGGTTAAGCCATTGTTATCCCGGCGGACGTGGCTCCCAACGATGCATCCCCAGGATTAACGTCCGATTGTACCAAGCAACGAAAATTTTTATCTGTTAAGTTTTATGCGGCGGAGATGAAGTTGTGATAAAGGAGGCGGCATAGCCGGACACTCTCGGAACACAATTTTAGTAACATGCCAACTCAGCCGGAATCAAACTAGACGCCGTAAACAAAACAGACAAAATCCATTACAATCCAGTACCAAACGCGGATGTTCTGAATTTTAACATAACTCTAGATGTTTCCCGGCGGAAAAACCACGCGAAACAACTAGAGGCACATTGTTATTAACCCTTAACTGTCGGCGAGCAACATAAGTCGAGTTAAATAAAGCTGGACTATGTGGCGGCGCTCGACATAGGTCGTGTGGCAATTTCAGCACGTAATGTTGCTGAGAGAGAGAGACAAGTGATGGCAGGAGAGTAGCGAGCGTATGACTGCTCCAGACCACCGCGGCGAACCTACTGACACGAATCCCACCTCCTCCCTCCCTCTCTCACTCGCTATATACGGAATTGTATGGGGAAAGTGCCTAATTACATGCTTTTTGCACTCGCGTTGCACGGTTATTGCAAGAAAACTAGCCATCATAAAAGGATCGTTATGGTGTCATTCGAAAGCTCTGTTTATGCCCTTTCAGGGATAGATACTTGTTTTACGTTCTGGGTCTTATTTAGGCATGAAAATGATCACGTAAACAGCCCTATTTTGGCTAAAAACACCCCGCTGGGCGGTACATATAAATAAACCGCATAGGCCGCTCGTAAGGTGTTAAGTCTCACTCTATAAAAATCCCACCGGAAGGGCCAACCCTCCAATATGGAATGAACAACGTGTACATACATACATGAATAATAATCAATAAATCAATGATAACACACCCTAGCCACATAAAAGTAACCTACATGAGGCCAACTAGATGGGGGCAGATGGTGATGATATAAGTCATTGTAGCACAAACCTGCGATCCATCGATGACAACACAATCACGTAAAAACACGAAGAGTAGGTTGAAGAGTAGCATGGCTCCATGCAGGACCCCTCAGCTAAGTGAGACAATCCACGAGCACTAGCCCATGTGGCATACTGTTGAACACCCAAAATGGACCGAACAACAGGCCCCGGATCACTCTATAAGAAACCGCATGACTAAATAGTGAACTAATAATGAGCTAGGAAAATAAAACAAGCATGTGGGAGCCTCGCCTTATCACAACGAGGACTCCGCCTAACACTTATACTAAAGACCCTCAAAAACAGTCTTCAGGGCCCGCATTTAACACTCACAGCCTACTCCTAGTCGATAAGCTACCTGACCTCAGCACTTAACATGTACAAATGAGCAAAGACTCACCATAACCGAGGGGAGGTGACGAACAAGGGAGGGCAGGAGCGCTTGGGACACACGTCCGAAGCAAGCGGGCCCGGGAGAAATAAGAAGGAACAAACGCTTCGAGGAGCGAGGCGAAGCGTACCCAAACAGCAGACGCATGAGAAGCGCAATGCTAAGATCAAGTTTAATCTTTTTATTTTATTATTTTTTTTGCTAGTTTTTTCTAGTAGTGGTACCCACATCATATAGGATGAGTCCGTGAGTGGTTTTTAAGAGCGTTTCGCTCACGATGTGTGGCAATCGTATTTTGATCTCTCCCAGGCGGGAAGTTTGAAAGACAAGCTTGAGTTCAAAGATTGGCCATAAACAATGTTAAGGCGCATCATCAATGATGAAGGGGCCACTAATAAATACTATTGTGTGGTTCATCAATTCTACAGTTCATTTCCTCCAATAATATCCACACCTACTGTATTTCAATGTGCTTAGTGCATTGGTTGAGGGAGGGTGTTTATACAAAGAAGAGGCGCCTCGTACCAAGTCATCATTGAGTACCACGGAGAAAGCCAAATTTTTACAAATCGTCATGTTAGAAAGCTTAACCCTTAATTAGCGGCGAGCAACATAAGTCGAGTTAAATAAAGCTGGACTATGTGGCGGTGCTCGACATAGGTCGAGTGGCAATTTCAGCACGTAATGTTGCTGAGAGAGAGAGACAAGTGGTGGCAGGAGAGTAGCGAGCGTATGACTGCTCCAGACCACCGCGGCGAACCTACTGACACGAATCTCACCTCCCTCCTACCTCTCTCACTCGCTATATAAGGAATTGTATGGGGAAAGTGCCTAATTACATGCTTTTTGCACTCGCGTTGCACGGTTATTGCAAGAAAACTAGCCATCATAAAAGGATCGTTATGGTGTCATTCGAAAGCTCTGTTTATGCCCTTTCAGGGATAGATACTTGTTTTACGTTCTGGGTCTTATTTAGGCATGAAAATGATCACGTAAACAGCCCTATTTTGGCTAAAAACACCCCGCTGGGCGGTACATATAAATAAACCGCATAGGCCGCTCTTAAGGTGTTAAACCGTTAAGGGTACAAGTTAGAGCCGAACAAAGCACACAAACAGAAAAAACAAGTCACAGTCACGCCAGCCAGCCCACCATACCTCAAACCAAAGATAATAGAAGGAAAGAGGAAAAGAAAAAAAAATCCTCGCGCGAACTAGGAGTAGCAGTACTACCGTAGGGCATAATATTATAAGCAAAAGGACCCAGTGGTTATTCCTTATTAAATACTCCTTGATATCTGCGTGCCTGGCTTGTCTGCAGTGTTACCACAGTTAGGTAAAGTCCACATAATGAAGAAGCGTTAGATTAAAGAGGGAACGTCTTTAACCCATTCAGTACCAGCGACGGCAGAGAGCCGTCAGTAGATAAATCACTCCCCAGTCTAAGCGACGGGTACCAGCTGTCAGTAATATACGATCCTTGTAACTGCCAAGATCAGACAGTACCTGGTACCACGACGTTTGAGCACTGCTCTAAGATTTTGGCAACACTTATCAGCTTATTGCCAAGCCCCCACATGCTGGGAGAGGCAGTATTCCTCAATCTTTTGAGGTGGGAGGTTGGTATATCTTGCCTCTGAAGCCATTTTGGCCACATTGCTTGGGACTGGGGGGTACATTTATGCTAGGGGTTAAAAGTGAATTAATGTTGGTAAAAACACTTGTAAATTATTTAAAATAAAATAGATACCGGTATAAAAGCAAGAGGACAAAATTAAGTATACATATTGTGAGGTGTAGCAGAGAGGAAGAGAGAGAAGAAGCGCTAGTCTACACAAACACTGGTATCTGGCGGTATTGACCACTGAGGAGTACAGAGCCGATAGGTACCTCTCGACTAACAAGACCTATCGTGGGAAGGGGAAAGTTTATGGGCGTGTTGACATCTTGAAACCATGAGAAAAGATTTTTCCCACGGAATGAGAGATGAAAGACGTTCTAAGGAGCCCGTGTGACTCTGTTAAAAGACTCGTGTGACTCCATTTGCTTGCCGAAAGTTGGAGGGTAGGAAGGAGATGTGAGTTAGGAAATAAGGGTAGGGAATCAGTGTCGCCCTGAGCTAGGTGGAGGACGGAGGTAAAGAATCTCCCTCGCTCCGGTCTGGGCCTGTCCATGTTTTGTTCATGCTTGCTGACTCCTACTTTCGTGAGTTGAGACACTTAGGTGAGTGTAATGTTTAGTATCCTTAGAAGGGAGGTGAGACAGCAAAGAATATATATTGTGTATGTGTAACGAGCACTAGTGTGTGTGGTGCTCTATATATTTTGGGTGTGTTTTATGTGCATGTTTAGTGGACACTGATTCGTGTCTTTGAGTAGATACGTCGTCCGAGCGTTATCTGACGATAATTATCTAAACACGGTAGCCTGTCAATCAATGTTAATTAAATATCCGTGAATGGTGTTTTTGTGTTTTACACCGTGATGGTATTTTACGGTGTGTCGGTGTCGTGTGTTGATTTGTGATTGAGTTGTGATTCACAGTTTATATTAAGTTTACTAAGTGTTGATTCACCGTTTGCCTTCAATGTTCTCTCAGTGTGTTTATTCCTTTTAACGAGTGCGTTTACTTAAAGCTTTCATTCGGTGTGTTTAGTCAATTCTTATTCACTGTTACTCTAGTGTTTCTTCTGGTGTATTTTGTGTTAAAGATCATTGCTTTGATTAACTGAATTATTGTGCTTGTCAACCTGTTCGTTTATCCTAGTGAATTATAGTTTAATTAATACAAAATTAATGCTGTTTGATATCATCCTTTTCTACCTTGTTTATATGTTAACAATCATTTTGTAGTTATATACGTAGTCAGATTGTGTGTTGCCGGTGTTTGAATTTTATCTCTTGGGTTCAGCACCGTAGGGCCGTGACAATAATTATACACTACAAAAATACTTATATATGATGCAAGCTGTATAATTCCAAGCAACACAACAAGAATGAATATGTCATTTTGAACATATATTATTAGTTACATGTTATGTAGATGTTAATATGTAAAGTTGAACTAAAACTGGACATTTACACGAAATACGTACTTAGGTTATACTTATGACATCTAGAGATATTTTGTCCCAGCCTGTTTGACGTTGGCAACTCCCGAATCTCACAAGTTCAACTACAATGGAGGGGGGTGGAGGAGGCTTGCCTGTGAACATAATGACGACAATTTCACGATGATCTGGCCTTTACAGTAGCCTCTACTTATGTCTATTGAACTCTGTTATGTTTACAGAGTCTCTGGATAAAAATGAATTGATTATTAATAGCGTTATTAGTACAAGGTAGGGATTATTACAAATTAATAGGGACCCTCCCATTTTTTTGGCGATCGTGTTGCCATCTCTGGAATGTGCGAATCACTATTTTCAGCTTTGTGAAGTCACGATTTCCACTCTATCTATCTTTACTCTATGCCTCAAACTGAGCACTCAATCACTTTCACTGATTCCCCAAACCCCTCCCTACCTGCCCTACCTCACCCTACAGCCTACGTCCACAAACGAGACCAGACCCTATTCCAACCTCACCCTTAATTTGATCGCCTCCAATTAATGTACAAGGCAATCAATCACTCAATACCCCCTTTTTTTTTCTTCTATATTCCAACTACTCCCTCTCGGGCATAGGCTGAGAGCCTGTACATTCCACCGCTCAACACCGTGAAGCCTGTGAGGTCTTGTTCCAGTCTGGGGAGTGAGACATGTGAAGCATCCATCATGGCTCGAAGGAGCTCCATCTCTGAAGCGGCCGGTTGCTTCGCTCAAGTGCTTCACCGTCTCACCCTCCAGACTCAGACCCTCACTCTCAGAACGCCACCTATTGAGCAGTGAACTCACAAGGCATTGTCCCCCTGTAACATATTTTGAATATGGGAATATTCATACAGTGTTATTTAATCAGGGAACAATGAGTTTTTTGTTTTGGCATTTCGGTGGGCTTTGTGGTAATGCACTGATACTAGGTACAGCACAAATTCAATCCCAATAATATCTTCCCATTGACATATCGGGATTTGAACCCGGGTCCATTGGATTACCAATCCAGTGGCATGACCACTCCACCACACCTGGTGGAGTCCAAAACAAAAACCTGCCCATGAACGTCACCTAACACCCACACCGCCACAATTGTTTTTGCTACCCCCTATCCCTTCCTCTCCCTCAACCACACCTGCCACCACTTCAAGACCGATATTACCTACAACTTTGACAACACCCGCTGCACCTGTCGATGTACCTACCACCCCCACAACCAGATCACATAGTGTTCCAGTGAATAGGAATGTACAGTCTGTCTAGGATCCAGCTGGCCAACCCTCGCTCTGGGACTCGCAGTTTTATCTGGCAATACTTGGTGCAGTAAGGTGGTGTATTTTACAGGGATTGTGATTGGTCGATCGGATTTCGGCTATATCAGTGTCAAAACATGGTTTACGTTTACGTAGTGGGACCCGCAAAGGGCCGCTCTCGGGCGGCATGATGTGTAGAGGTTGTGCATGGGGAATAGTTGTTGGAGACAGGATAAGGTGAAGGATCAAGATTTGGGATGTAATGACTGGTGATCCTAGTTCTAAAAGAATCAAGAGTGGGGCTATTAACCCCTCGAGTACCAGCGACGCATGTTATGCGTCGGCAAGGTATATAACGCTAAACCACAGTGCCGCATAGGGTGCGTCGCGGTTAATTTACTCCGGTCCTATGGCACCTAGAGGGCTCAGATTTGTATGGGAATTGCGTAAGTATCCCACGCAAAGATGCCAATGGTTGACAACCCTCAAAGTCCAGCCGTGTGCGTGAGCGCACAAAAACCTGTTTTTACATGTTTTCGCCTACCCATTTCCTCAATGTTAATTCCGACTTTCGGGCGCCCCGTAGGACCCCTTAATGACCTAGGGGATCGGCTTTTTGTGTTTTTTCCTTCATTTTTAATCCATTCCAGGTGTTTTCTGGAGAAAAAAAGTTATTGACAACCTGCCGGGCCTGGAATGTACATTTATATTATATTGCCTGGTGCTCAGTGGGTTAACTACATGAAATGGGACGTGATTCCACTCTTGGATGCTGCAGCGAAAAAATAATTGTCTAAATATATTCGTGTTTGCCTGATAGGCGTGGTATTTTAAGTTGTGGCTGCGTCTCGTAAATTGTATAAGTATAGGGTGTAAATATGTATTTTTGTTTATGTCTACTAAGTTGTTGGTGATTTTATATAACATCTGTTGTCTGTGTATTTGTCTTCTTGTTGCAAGTGGGTCTAGTCTAATGTCTTGCTTGAGCAAAGTGACAGATGTAGTGTGTCTGATCCATCTTGCAGCTTTGTTTTGTATGGTTTCTAGTTTATTTATGTTAAGGTGAGTGTGTGGATCCCAGACGGTTATGCAGTATTCTAAGTGTGGCCGATAAAGTGTTTTGAATTATAGAATGTTGATGCTTGTGTTACACTTAGTGAGATTCCAAAGCAGAAGGCCCAAGGCCTTATTAACCTTTGTTTTGGTGCTGCTAATGGGAGTGGTCCACCTCATGTCCGCTGAGAGGGAACAATATCGAGAAAAGTGCTATTGAGTTTGTAGGAAAATGGGATTGTTTTGTTCGAATGGGTGAAGCAGATATGATGACATTTATCAGGTCTAAATGTCATCTGCCACTTGGCTTCCCAACCATCAAGGGTAGTTAAGTCGTCTTGTAGTCGAAGGCACTCCTCTCCCGCGATAGAATCATTCCCCCTAGACCACACCACACTCTCCAGACTCATATTCGACACCTTTTGGTCAAACTGGAGTACGTCCTCTTCATAGTCTCTCTCCCGCACCACCCTTGGGCAATACCGCTCTGATCCCTCACCCCAGTGTGCTCGCTTTCCAGATAGGGTGCTCGATGTCATGATCTTGAGGTTGTGTATTGGACACGCTGGCCAAGCCCAAGACCTCTATCGAATAAAGCTACTCCTTGACCCATACTGCCCGTGGTGCAGTACTGTGGAAGAAACTGTTGACCATTTCTTGCTGTACTGTCCCTGCTATCACTACCTTCGTCTCCACCTTCGTGAGCGGCTTCATGCACAAGGCATCATTAGGCAATCCCTCCCCATGCCCTTTAGGGGTGGGGGGGGGGACACTCTCTCTCCCCCCAACAGGTATGGCATGCTCCGGCTGGTGGCTAAATTCATCGCCAGAACGGGCAGGTTCGCTTACTAGCCCCGTCTACTAGACTAGACGAAGCGGCAGGGTGAGAAGGGATCCAGCCAACGGACCCTCCGGCCCTTCGGCCCAAGGAAGAAGAAGAATGAAGACAAGAATGCGTCAAGAACCTGCACCATCATCACTCATCATAGTGAAGAATATGAAGTGAGGTCCATACAATGATTCCAATAGGTGGGCGAAATTCCTTAAACACCTAATACCGGCATCCAATACAACAACAGAGAACACATATGGTCTCTACCCACAGGGTTGTGGCTTCAATACAAGTGGGAGAAACTTAATGCCGACTATAAAAATTGCCTCGATACACACCACCCCAACCACCGCGACAAAAGGACACAACGAGCGCAGAGAGAGAGAGCTTCTGTGCATACTTCATGCACGCTGATGCTCCCACACCAGCTACCGTTAGACGATGATGCCTACGGTAGCTGCCAAAAACACCAGAGCACCAGAGTGAGCCTTTCTAACCCACACATGCCATAAATTAAGTAATACAGAAATAAGACAGACTATGAGCACCAACCTGTCAACAGTGATTCTGCTAGGTATGATACTATCTTGTCCAGGTCTAAAGACTGGCCCACTACTAGGTTTGGGACTAGTAAAGCTAGGTATGATACTAGCCTGTCTGGTCTAAAGACTGACTCTGTCAAGTGTTTTGGTAAAACTGCTAGATACGATAATAGCAATTCAGGTCTAAAGACTGACTCTGCCAAGTGTTCTGGTAGAACAGCTAGATACGATGATAGTAACTCAGGTCTAAAGACTGAATCTTTATGTATGATACCAACGCAAGTGCAACAAGACGTAACTGCGAAGCCCGACACTCACCTTCCAGGTCATAGACTTGAGTTACGGAAGCCAAAGCTCACCTCTATTCCTTTACTTGCTTGCGGTTCGATACCTTGCAAAGCTAGTGGTACAATACCTAGCACCACCGAAGGCGAGAGGAGAAAATCTGCAAGTTGTCCAGTCCAAAATTTAAGGCCAGACTGAACACATACAACAGACAAAAGCCATACTAGAAGTCCATCACGCCTAGAAAACGAAAAACCACCAAGTCCCCCTCCGACACCGGGAAGGTCACTAAAATAAAACAATTGTCGTGAATCCTAGCTGATATATATACCGTAGTTTGAATTTCCCGGGTTCACGACAGCTGGTTCCTTTTTGTTTATACATATTACTTTATTTATCTTTGTGGATAAATATTACTGTGGTTGCACCAATTATATCTTAGTTTATTTTCCCTTATTATTTAATCACGGGGGACGATATAGAACCCTTAAATATATTTTATATTGTCACAATAAAAGGGAATCTCAGACACACTTCACACAGACTTCACCCCGCCAAGACAGACCGCCAGCTGCTGCCACATAACACCAAAACTTCCCTGATATTTGCCTCCCGACATGTCCATCACCTAATCGACACTCTTTGCATCACAGCTAAGTTCCTTTAATACTAGAAGTACTTCATAGATATTATTGGGACTACCACAGATAACCTACACATACATGTTTACAAGTAAGTCAAACGCCGACCCGGTATCATTTTTATAGCCTAGGCCAATTCATCTTTCAAGGTTTAGTTATTTAATTTATATCCGTTTCTCCTCTACCCCCTAGGAATAATAAACAGGGTGCCGTGTGACCAGGATACTGGGCCATCTGTTATATTGAGATTGGGGGGGGGTATTATGCCTGACTTGTCTGCCTTTGTGTAGAGCTGGGCGATCCAGTGGACAAATGCCGAGGGGCGCACCGGGGAAAGCTGCAAGGGCAGGGGGCGTTGGCCAAGAGTTTGTGCCATCGTCCGGTCGTTACCCTGTGCCCTTGAGAAAGGTGGCCGTCTTCGGCCATTCCTATGTACGGGATTTTCCGCTGGATCGTCCAGTGCAGTGCCCTGCTTTTTTTGTTAAACAGATCTATAGACCAGGGGCAAGGGTGGATACTGTCAGGCAGATCTCGGCCTGGGATGCGCTCCTAGCCTACAAGCCGGATCTTACATTCCTGATCCTCGGGGGAAACGATTTGACCCTGCAGACTGACCTTCAGCAGGTGGCCCTCGGACTCCAGTCTCTAGCTGAAGAGATAGAACAAAGGACTGGGGGTCACTGTCTGGTGGTCAGTCTGGAATCTAGGATAAGCCCTAGGGGTATGACCCCCGAGGAATATAATAGGGCCAAAAATGGTGTGAACCTCCGCTTGCGGAGAAATCTCCCATTTACCAAACAGAGGTACTTTCCCATGGGGATGAGTAAGACCGACTTGTGTGACGGAGTTCATTTACATGCGCCAGGGAGCCGGAAGGTGTTAGATAGGCTATTGGACAGAGCGCGTGCCTTCTTTGAGGAGAAGGACGGGGCCGAGGAGGAGCAGTCGACGCAATAGGCTAGATCTAAAGACTATGACGACGGCTGCGGCTGTTCCTCCTTCAGAGGAGTCGTGATCCTTCTTTCTCTTTCTTTTCCTTTCTTTTTCAGGCATTAACTTTGTAATTTGTAAACATTTAATATAGTAAAGTAAATATTGTAAAGTAGAGTTGTTGTTGTTGTTGTTTTTCCCCAAGCTGCCTGGCCGAACAGCCCCAAGGCCCCGAGGAAGGCCATAACCGAGTGCCCCCACAGAACCCTCCCTGCCGACCACAATAAAGCCTGGGTGACCGAAGCCACTCCATGGCGGGGAGCTGAGGAGGGTGCGGAAACGCCCGGGAAACCAAAGCCCCACCCAGGGCCCTGTGCCCCTCAGCAATTATGAAGAGAAAGTTGAGGGGCAAAGGAAAGATGTGACGCTTTGGCTTCCAATCTTGGTAGATTAGGAGGTCAATCCACGCAAGAGACGCCGTCACTTGAGATCTAGAAAATATATAAGTAAAAGGAACAGTCGGAGTAAGCTATGGGTATGGCAGAGATCGCTCAGCTCTCACTCTGATAGACCAGCCCATCACCACATGACTAGAACCCAATCCTCTCAGCATCAGCTAGGAAAGGCCCTAGAAAGCCGCCTTTGGCGGGGGGATAGCTCCCCTATTTCAACCCTTTTCGGGGTTGGGCACCCGCCCTGTAAAGTAGAGTAATATGACATAGGGTAAATTTCCTTTTCTTTGATCATTTGTAAACTCACAGGGAGCACGCGATCTGCATGCTTCAATTTGCTTGGTTGCTGTCGTCATCAATGTAAGTAGGTTAGCCTAGGCTTAGAATAGATTAGAATAGGTTAGCCTACAGTGACGATTAGTATTGTTGTTCCTTACCGTAAATTTTTAAAGAATGGAGGAGAAAATAAAGTTATTGCGGCGGTTCAGGGCTGCCAAGAAGGAAGGGATTACTAAGCTTACCTCTAATCTGTCTGAATTTATTGAACATGCTGCTACACTGCATGATGTAAAGGGTGTGAAAATCACTTTAGAAAAGGCCCTAGCTGATATCGAGTTGGATAACGTAGAGTTGTATAGCTTATATTCAGATGATTAGTTAGAGGAGGAGATGGTGAAAGATATGCAGTATGTTAATCAAGTAAACAGTCAGTTAGCTAAGTTAGATAGTGCTCTACAGACAACCACTACTGGTAGATCTCATGATAGCGCAGCAAGTAGGAAACAGAAGGGTATTAAGCTACCCTTCCTGAAGTTGCCAGTTTTTGACAGGGATCCAACACAGTGGGTGGGTTTCTGGGAGCTCTTTGATTGTAGTGTTCACTCCCAAACAGACTTAACTGACATTCAGAAATTTACGTATCTAAAGGGACAACTTAGTGGTGAGGCTCTACAAATTGTTCGTGGGTTTAGTTTGGTCGCTGCAAGTTATGAACCAGCGGTCACTATACTGAAAAACAGTTATGGTCAAAAGGATCGCATCAAAGCAGCTCACATAGCGAAACTGTGTAATCTCTCGCATCCTAGCCAGGAGGTCAGTGCTCTGAAAGATTTTTCCACGTCATTTGAGTGTGCATTAGAATCATTACGCTCTATGGATGTAACAGTAAGTGAAATGTGTGCAGTACTGTTGCATAATAAACTTCCTAGTGCACTCTCTGAGGTGATTAAGCGTGAATTAAAAGACAACTGGCTGGATGTGGATGAATATGTTCGTGTGTTTAAGACTGAAGTGTGCAATCTAGAAAGTAGACATAATCCACTAGAACAGTTTGGGGCGACCGCCACAGCAGCATATGCGGTGTATCAGAAACCCGATACCAAGCAGAAGTATGGATGTAAGTTGTGTTTAAAGACAGGAAATTTTGGGGCAAAGTGTGCAAAATACAAGAACAGTCCCGCCAAGGCCAGTAGAGCAAGGCAGTTGAAATTGTGCGTCGGGTGCCTGTCGTCAGAACATGGCAGCCAGGGGTGTACTAACCCTAAAATTAGGCCGTGCCGATTCTGCCAACAGAAACATTTTAATTATTTGTGTCCGATGCCACGCCTTGAACAAACTGGACAACCAGGAGCCCCTGAACCAACAGTGACCATGGCTGTGGCTTCGGGCCGTAATGCAGTGTTGTTACCTACCATTCAGATTCCCTTGACCGACAGAAACGGTCATACCAGTAAAGTAAGACCTTTGTTGGACCAATGTTCGCAACGTACCTTCATCTTGCGCTCTGCTTTATTGCACCTTGATTATTTTAGGGTCAGTAAGGAACAGCTAAGGCTCCAGGGATTTACTGGCTCACTTGGTAGTACTGAGTATGAAATAGTAGAGTTAACCTATCATCACAGAAGAAGGATGTGTAAATTGAGGGCCGTTGTGGTGGAGGAGTTACCAGTATACAAACCAGGGAGAGGATTAGAGATGGAGGTAAATGCTATCAGGGCTCGGGGTTACAAATTAGCCGATCCAGGTATCACTAATGGATATATGATAGGGTTACTGATTGGGGTGGACTTTTATTACCACTTTGTACATTCAGGCTATGTCAGGGAAGGAAGTATAGTTATGTTACCCACAATTTATGGTTATGCACTGAGTGGCACTTATCAGTCAGATATAGAAGAGACCCATGTAGAGATAGTCACTGTTCTTAAGTTAGCAGTAGACCCTTTAGTGGAGATTCAGGAAAATATTGGCAGTAAATCTCCAGAATTAAAGGATCTGACAGCTCTATGGGACTTGGACCATATTGGTATAAGTCCTAATGAGACTAGTAAGGTTGGGGAGAGAGTCTTAAATAGATTTTCTGAAACGGTACAGTATTCCGAAGCACAGGGACAGTATATAGTGGAACTGCCGTGGAGAGATAACATAGATAAATTACCTGATAACTTTAAGTTAGCCCTGGGCAGAATGAGAGGCTTGCAGTGTAAATTTATAAAAGATCCCAACTACTGTCAACAGTATACAAAGGTTCTGGATAATCTGTTAGAAAGGGGGTTTATTGAAAGGGTAAAAAACAGGAATCAAGCTGGTCATCCCATTCACTACTTAGCTCACCATGGTATTACTAAGGATAGTGTTACTACGCCTGTACGGATAGTGTTTGACTGTTCGGCTAGGATGGACGAGAAGGCGTTCAGTCTGAATGACTGTCTCCATACAGGTCCATCGCTAGTGGCTGACCTCACCCAGGTACTTCTACGCTTTAGATTTTTAATAATAATAATAATAATAATAATATTTATTCAGTTAGCAATTTACAGATTTGGTACCACATTGTTTGTTACAAATATGACATGTACCAGCCTTGCATAATTCCAACTAAGGATAGCCCAATAAGGCCGTTAGGCGTATTTCCATTGGGGTCCTTGATTTCCATTGGGGTCCTTGATTTCCATTTCCATGCCATCAATTTGCCTGGGTGAGTGATATTGAGAAAGCATTTCTCATGGTGGGGTTGAGTGAAAAGGATAGGGATGCTACTAGGTTTCTGTGACCCGTTGATCCCTTGGATGTTGCAAGTCCTTACATTGTCTACCGGTTCCGTACAGTTCTGTTCGGGGCCACCTGTTCCCAGTTCCTCCTTAATGCTACCATTCAAAAACACCTGTCTATGATACAGGAGAACAGTGAAGTAGTTAATAAGCTAAAAAGGGGGTTGTATATTGATAACTTACAGGGGACTGGTGATGATGTAAGTGATTTGCAACAACAATGTTGGGATGCCCGTAGAATATTTTCCAGCGCTAACCTGTCTTTACGTGAGTGGGTCACAAATAATGAGAGTTTGCGGGAACTGTTACACCTGAAGGGTATAGCTTCCGCCAAACAAGACGGTGTTAAGGTGCTTGGCGTTGCGTGGCTGACTGATAAGGATATGTTACAGGTTAATTGCGGCGGAAATAGCCCTGCATTGGTTATAAAACGCGAGGCTCTAAGTCTAACCGCGAGTGTGTTCGATCCTCTAGGAGTGTTGTTACCGGTAACCATCCGGGCGCGGAGGTTCGTACAGGACTTGTGGAGATTAGAGTGTGGGTGGGATGTACCCATTCCAGATGACATGAGAGCTAACTGGCAGGGTATTTATGACGATATGATAAATAGTACAGGTATCATCTTTCCCTGTCAGGTCACTAATTCTAAGAGGGTTACGCTGCACCTATTTAGATGATAGCTCAGTAGCATATGGTGTAGCGGCCTATGCTGTTGGTGATGAGGTGAGTAGGTTAGTAATGGCCAAAGCTAAGGTGGCGCCTATTAAGTCCCTCACCATACCTAAGATGGAGTTGACTGCTGTTCTTCTCGCAGCTCGTCTCGCATGTTATATATGTGAGGCCTACGCGGACGAGCTGATTATAAAGAATGTATACCTCTGGTCGGACAGCCAGATAACCCTATGCTGGTTGTCTAGTAAAAAGATTTTGCCTATATATGTTCAGAATAGAGTTGATGAGATAAAGTCATTAGTCCCCGGCGCTCATTTTCGTTATGTGTCCACAGAGGACAACCCCAGTGATCTAGTCACCAGAGGGATTTCATATGTGTCCTTAGATGCTTCTTCGCTTTGGTGGGGAGGGCCCACATGGCTACCTCACCAAATGCTATGGCCTGATCATGGCCCAATAGGGGGCTCAATAGGAGGGGACACCACTGTGGGTTGTAACACGAGTCAAGAAGGAACCCTGTCATTGCCGGTACTGGTTACCCCTACTGCCATATTGAATTGGGACCGGTATGGCTCATATATGAAGTCATGGCATGTAATGGCATGGGTCCTTAGGTTTATTAGGACTCTTAGAGAGAAGACACAAGGAAACTATCAGGCAAAACCGGCATACTTGACGGTGCCGGAATTAAGAGCAGCAGAGTCAGCCATGATTAAGGTAGCTCAGAGAGAAGCTTACTCTGAGGAACACCACTATTTGTCAAAAGGACAGGGCACACCAAGCAATATAGTGAAGCAGTTAGGCCTCTATATGGAGGGAGGCATGATACGCTGTAGAGGTAGGCTACACTTGTCAGCTTTACATGATAGCGCCAAGTACCCTATCCTTATCCCTAATAAACATCGTATAGCCACTCTCCTTAGTAATTACTGCCACAAAGTGTGTAACCATAGTGGTGTTAGTTATGTTGTAAATTACATAAGGCAAAAATGGTGGATCTCCAAGATTAGACAGGTAGTAAAGAAAGCCTTAAGGGGATGTATCATCTGCAAGAGTTTGCAAGGTACATCATACCGTTCTGTACAGGCCCCTCCATTGCCGGAGTTTAGAGTTCAGGAAGTGAGTCCTTTCCAGGTAATGGGGGTTGACTACACAGGTGCCTTGCCAGTAAAAGAGAAGGGGGGTACTGTAAGTAAATTATATGTAGTCTTATTCACCTGTGCAGTTACTAGAGCGGTCCATGTAGAGACGGTGTCTAACCTCTCCTGCGAATCATTTTTGCATGCGTTCCGTAGGTTTAGTAGCAGGAGGGGTTACCCTGAGATTATGATGAGTGATAATGCCACCACATTTGTTAGCGGAGCCAGTACATTACGGGAGTTGATAGATGATGCAAGGTTAAAAGGTACTCTAGCGGAATTCAAGTGCGAGTGGCGGTTTATACCGGCCAGGGCGCCATGGTTCGGTGTCATATGGGAACGGGTCATTGGCATCCTAAAGCCTGGCTTGAAGAAGGTACTGGGTCGAGCATTGGTTACCACAGAGGAACTGAATACGGTATTACTGGAGCTCGAGGCCACAGTCAATGATCGCCCGCTTGGCTACACCTACAGTGATCTTGAAGACCCTCTACCCATCACTCCTTCACAACTGGTTCATGGGAGGCGGATCAGAAGCTTTCCAAGGTGAGAAGTCACGGATGAAGATCTCAAGGACACAACGTGGCGTAACAACGATTCCGTCAACCATCGCTTCCAATATGTAACAAAACTCTCACATGACCTGTGGAAAAGGTGGAGGATTGATTATTTAATATCACTCAGGGAGCAACATCGTCACTTAATGGTAAAAAGAGGGATAGCATCGCCACAAGTTGGGGACGTCGTTCTAGTACATGATGACGGCCCCCGACTTTTTTGGCGTATAGGTCGGATAATGAAACTTCTTCGTGGTCCTGACCACGAATGTAGGGTAGTTCAGGTAAAAACAGGAGCCGGTTTGACCACCAGACCGGTGGTTAAGCTATACCCACTAGATATAGATTTAGAGGTAGTGGAAGACGACAGCAAGCCGAACTCTGATAATATCCTTCCTGCTACTGGAGCGGACCGAGGTGAATTCGTTAGAGAGACGCAGAGTTAGAGGGGATATGATAGAGGTGTTCAAGTGGGTTAGTGGGATTAACAAAGGGGACATGACAAATGTACTAAAGCTCAGTGATGGCGAAAGAACTCGTACCAATGGTTTCAAATTAGATCAATTTCGTTTCAGAAAAGATATAGGCAAATATTGGTTTGGTAACAGAGTTGTAGATGGGTGGAATGGACTACCAAGTGCTATAGTGGGATTAAAAACGATAGGGAGCTTTAAGATAAAATTGGATAAGCATATGGACGAGAAGGGTTGGGTGTGAAGGGGGATCAGCAGGGTTGGGCCAATCAGCGCTCTGCAGACCCCGTAATCCTGCGATAAATCTCTAACCGTTTTGGTAAGATGATCCTCAGGGTATTAGAGTGTCCAGCCTATAATTGGGCTTTGTAATTGGGGTTGTGTGGGACAGGGATCTGCCTTGCTTAGGCCAATCGGCTTTCTGCAGACTCCCATTTTCTTATGTTCTTATGTTCTTATACCCCTCAGAGGCCATCACGTCGGGCTGCTTTGGGTTCCTCCCAGTTGTGGTGATCCATGATCGGGACGGGACAATTGTAAATACTTTGTATATAGCTGGTGGCGGAGTATGTCGTGAATCCTAGCTGGTATATATACCGTAGTTTGAATTTCCCGGGTTCACGGCAGCTGGTTCCTTTTTGTTTATACAAATTACTTTATTTATCTTTGTGGATAAATATTACTGTGGTTGCACCAATTATATCTTAGTTTATTTTCCCTTATTATTTAATCACGGGAGACGATATAGAATCCTTAAATATATTTTATATTGTCATGATAAAAGGGAATCTCAGACACACTTCACACAGACTTCACCCCGCCAAGACAGACCGCCAGCTCCTGCCACATAACACCAAAACTTCCCTGATATTTGCCTCCCGACATGTCCATCACCTAATCGACACTCTTTGCATCAGAGCTAAGTTCCTTTAATACTAGAAGTACTTCATAGATATTACTGGGACCACAGATAACCTACACATACATGTTTACAAGTAAGTCAAACGCCGACCCGGTATAATTTGTATAGCCTAGGCCAATTCATCTTTCCAGGTTTAGTTATTTAATTTATATCCGTTTCTCCTCTACCCCCTAGGAATAATAAACAGGATAACAATCGTAGTGCGTCTCTAACTTTTAGAGTCCCCTCTTGCAATATTGTGTAATAACCCTTCAGGAAGACAAAACACACACTCTATCCTTATTCTTTTCCTATTTTAATATCTTACTCTTAAGCTTGGACATTCCCCTACCAACATAATAAGAGATACTAAATAGTAGAAATTTAATTACGAAACACCACAATGCCCGATCGCACACGCTTATATTTAGTGATTATTTATTAGTTAATTACTAACATTTAATTGTGAATATAATTAAACTATAGCCAAGCAATTAGAGAAAATTTATTTTTCGTATTAATGAGGCAGACATACTATGATATACTCAATTCTGATAACTTAGTTAATTAAACACAATAAATAACTATTTCCATTTGTATAAGTCCAACCTATATATATTGTTTGTGAACTTAACTGTACTTGTGAATAAATAAAAGTGTTTTTCTGTACTTGCCTTGTATTTTAGCGTATAAACAGTATATATATATATATATATATATATATATATATATATATATATATATATATATATATATATATATATATATATATATATATATATATATATATATATATATATATATATATATATATATATATATATATATATACTCCTTAGCTTCGCTTTGTTAGTAGAACTCACCAATAACCATATTTGCTTTTGTATAATAATATTATCCAGTTATCACTCGACAGTGCAATGTTTGTTTTCTTCGGTGGTGTGAGGAAGTTGAGAGGGTATGGTGAATGTTATAGGGATAATTCAACCCAATATTTACATTGGAGCTCGTTTCAATTAGCTCAGGGGTACGGATATGGCGCTAGGTCGATGTATATAATGCGAAATTAGCGGGAAAATAGCTTGCAGGGCGTATTCTACCCTATAGAATATAATGCACCGAAAGGGTTACAAAACAAATTTCCACTACTTACCTACCATCTGCAGCTTGGCCGACCAAGATTGCTGGCTTGGTACCAACTGTTCTCAATTCGAACGTGATATCAGACTGGCCGACTCGCAGTCAGTTAAACAGTAACTGCAACTCAACCGTGTCTTACCTTACTAATGTTGCCAGCCTGAATTTGGTTTTATCCAATTTAATGTGAAAATATTTAAATTCGTTACCTCCAAAGTGACAAAACTGGGTCCATTTCAACAGGCCTACTTCGAGAGATTCGTTTTTGTTTTCAGCACTGTCTCTTGTTTGCTCTATACTAGGAGAAAAAAAAACGTATCGGAAAAAAAAGGAAATATGTAAAGATAGATAGGATTCAATAGCATAAGTGCATGGGTATTAAGATTAATGAATCAACCAAACTGATATTCCTATTCCTGAATGAAAAATGCAACACACTCGGTAACTTATATTCATTACAGAATACCTATGTTTCTTTAAGCCTGAGAAGTATGTCTATATCTGTTGCCGAGGTGCTGTAACCATTTATTTACGTGCCAAAAGCCAACCACAATGCCATGAGTTGTGTTTATGTTGGTTTCCTAAACAACTGAATGTCAATATTTACAAGCTCAATATTTTCCTGCTCTCAATACCATGCATTGTTGATGCATTCCTATAGAAGTTTCAAGTGCCCGTATACAGAAGTAATTCATCAAAATAACTATTTGTTGTAGCACATTGGTAGCGTGCTCGGCTCACAATCGAAAGGACCCAAGTCTGATTCATGGGCAGTGTAAGGTGAATGTGCAACATCTGATGTTTGATGCCCCTGTTCACCTATACGTAAATATAAACCTGAAGTTAGTAGACATTATCATTGTCCTGTCTGTGGTGATAAACAACGGTAAAGAGTTCCGAACGATAGTGAATATAGTATACTTATTTGTATTATGAATTATGTATTATTGATCTCCTTAGTAAGGGTCACGACAGCTCAATCTGGAGTATTAATAGTCGGGCAAGACAATCTTTTCACTCCTATTGGACAAATCAAGGTTGGAATCTTTCGGACGTAACACTGTATATTATAATCACCTGAATTATATGAATGATAATACGCATTATATGGACAATTCATCAAATTAACTAACATTATATTATGGAAATGCCCTGCAAGTAAATGTAATTATGATTCAATAGAAATTACTTGTCCCACTTTGCATGCCTGAACAGCTTTATAAAGAAGTCGTGAAGCCTCTGTACAACTAAAGCGTTAGTGCTCCTCGAGTAGTTAAGCCGGGAAGTGAACAGTATGAATAAAGACCTAGACAATCTGCACATGGATGAATTCAAGGGACTGGGGTTCTCGTACAGAGGTTCCAGTCCTGGTCTCGATTAAGGAAGACGTCTGGGGTTCTTGGGCAGGACAACCTCCAGGTATATATTCCCAGTATACCTGGGGATATAAACTTGGGGGTCTCGGGGACTCCGGTCTTACGTTCTTCCTGACTTTAAGGTAAGTTTAATGATCCTCGTGGGTCAATAGCCACTGAAGTCCTATTTTAACTAACAGGATGAATTTGTCTTAAGCAAGAAAGTTTACAAACAAATGAAGTTATTACAATATGGACCTTATAAATGTTGATAATGGTAGTAAAGTTGAATAGTTAATTATTTCAATGGGAGGTCATAGGACTGCATGACCTGCCAAAATGGGAAATATAGATAATATAGATACATTATTAAATAACACAAATAATTAAAAACAAATGGAACGCTTTCATCATACTTGCACTATTAACAAAACATTCTTTAGATATAGACAGTAGCCTACATGCTAAATATTTGCAGATTATTTAGTGTGTTGAATTGATATGTGTATAAACACGAATTACTTTGCTTTATAATCAGGAATGATAGTGTACGAGGCAGATGTAGAATGCACAATTTAAAATATAAAATAAACTTGTATTGAGGTGCTAAAATGTGTTGTACTCCTGGAGAAAATTCGTACGAATGACTGTTCGATGTGTCTTACATATATTAATTAAGTGAAGAAAATATGGTGGGTGGCAAAGAATAAGAAGAGATTGAAGATTTAAGGTAAAGATTGATATCGGACTAGCATGGACATTCAGAATGGGGTTAGAAGGTAGATAAGGATGTAATGTATACATATGGAGAAATAGTTGTATATAAGATGGGAATATTTTGAAAGGAGAAAAGTCGAATTATTTGGAGGAATTAACTGTTCTGTGAGCTTAACTGTGAACTGAAATTAAAATTACTGAACATACTGTACATTAATTTTCATCGGTTATAGTTACATTGACCATATTCATCCAATTATGATCTACAGTATGTGTCAAACAATGTATTATTTTGTATTTTATTCATAATGACTTTATTATCTGTCTGTAGGTGGTGCCTGGCAGCGGGCAGGGGTGGCAGATGTTTCGCCTGGTGGGTCGTCAACATGGTAACCCTGGCGGTGACCTACTGGCCCTCATACCTTTAGACTACGAGTACCCAAGCCACAGGAAGGGCTTCAGGTTCAAGGTCCAGGTCACCGATATGGTATGTTATTGTTGAGCTGTGTTGGGTTTTAGCCTTGTTTTTTGTATATGTGTATGAAGGAGACAAAAGGCAGGTTGCCTGTAACGAGTGTCTCCCCCAAAGCAAAACGAGTGACAGAGCCAAATTCAAAATGCCAGGACACACAAAATTTATAGCAGTCTAAGTCATAGGATGAAGAAAAGATTGATCGAGGTACAGAGTTCCAGAGTTCACTTGATGAGTCGAAGAAAGACTGAGAAAGTTTACCAATTCTTGGGTTGGAGAGCTGGACAGAATAGGAGTGGGACTGTGTTGTAAGGCGAGTGCGTCACACTCGCCGCAAGGTGAGAGAGCCCTGAAGAACACTGATTGTTGTAATAGTGAATGCAGAGTGAATGAGATGCAACATTGTGGCATGTAGAAAGAGATTGTAGGGAACTAGTAAGAGGAATTGAGTTGATGAGGCGAATGTTTCGATTCTACTCGTTCGAGAAGTGCGGTATGTGTAGAAGCTCCCCACACATGTGAGTAATACTCAATACATGGGTGCACTGTGCCCCGATACAGAGCAAGAAGCTGCGCGGGGGTGAAGAAACCCACTGAGACGGTTGAGCACACCTAACTTTTGGGAAACTGTTTTAGCAAGAGTGGTAATATGATCTTTCCAAGAAAGGGCGGATGAAAAAGATACACCTAGAATATTGAGAGAAGATGAAGGGTTGAGTTGTGTATAGTTGAAGAATAGTTGATAATCTTGTGGAAGATTGTGATGGAAATATAGAGGGAGAAAATGGGTCTTGGAGGCATTGAAAGTAATAAGATTTTCTGTGGCCCAATCAGATATTATTTTTATTAATCTCACCACCACACCCCCAATGAAATTAATTAAAGTATATATGATCCACCGGGATTCGAACCCGGGTTATCACACACATATTTTTGCCACCTTAACCATTACACCACCAGGACGGTTAAAGGTTTATGCACACGCCTACGACTTATTATCCATTCTCGAATACTGGATATTAATCTAATCATGTTCATATTCCCAACCGCACTATGGTAGCCTACTGTTTAAGTGAGAGGAAAGAATATTCATGGGGCACAGATCATATAGACCGGCCTCTCGAAGAAATATCCCTAAACCTACTAATAATATTATTTTTATTAATCTCACCACCACACCCCCAATGAAATTAATTAAAGTATATATGATCCACCGGGATTCGAACCCGGGTTATCACACACATATTTTTGCCACCTTAACCATTACACCACCAGGACGGTTAAAGGTTTATGCACACGCCTACGACTTATTATCCATTCTCGAATACTGGATATTAATCTAATCATGTTCATATTCCCAACCGCACTATGGTAGCCTACTGTTTATTAATTAAAGTATATATGATCCACCGGGATTCGAACCCGGGTTATCACACACATATTTTTGCCACCTTAACCATTACACCACCAGGACGGTTAAAGGTTTATGCACACGCCTACGACTTATTATCCATTCTCGAATACTGGATATTAATCTAATCATGTTCATATTCCCAACCGCACTATGGTAGCCTACTGTTTAAGTGATCGATAATCGATAGATCAGAAGATAAGCGTTCTATTTCCTCATCATGTTTGTTTTGGAGTGCTTGCATGCTGGGTTGTTGTAAAACATTAGTATATAGTGAAAGGTAGAGTCATCAACATATGAGTGGATTGGACTAAAGGTACAGTTATGTGGATCATTAATGAATATTTAGAAAGAAAATTGGAGACAGTACAGAACCCTGAGGAACACCAGAGTTGATAGGTTGAAGTGAGTGATGGCCGTCCATAACTGCAGCGATGGAGCAGTTTGAAATGAAATTAGAGACAAAGGCACAAATAGAAAAATAGAAACCGAAGGAGGGTAGTTTGGAAATTAGAGATTTGTGCCAGACTCTATCGAAGGTTTTCGATATGTCTAGCGCAATAGAAAAAGTCTCCCTAAAGTTCCGAAAGGAGGATTACCAAGAGTTAGTAAGATAAGCAAAAAGATCACCAGTAGAGCGGGCCTCAAGGAAACCGTACTAGCGATCTGAAAGTAGTTTATGGGATAATAAATGCTTATGAAATTTTGAGCTAAGAATAATTTTAGAAACTTTAGAGATACAAGAAATGAGAGCAATTGGCATAGTTGGAGGGCTGGGAGCGGTCACCCTTCTTTGGGACAGGTTGAATAAGAGCAAACTTCCAGCAAGAAAGAAAGACGTTAGAGGAAAGACAGAGACGAAAGAGTTTGCCTAGGCAGGGAGTCAGCATGGAAGAACAGTTTTTGATTACAACAGAAGAACACCATCCTGCTTGTATGCCTTCTTAGTATTAAGCCCAGAGAGGGCAGAAAGTACATCCTTAGAAGAGATTATGATCTTAGGCATTAGTAAGTGAGAGGGGGTTGGAGAGGGAGGAGTAGCACCAGAATATTTTGAGGTGGAGTTCTTAGCTAAAGTTTGAGCAAAGAGTTCAGCTTTGTCAGAGGAAGAGATGACAGTGGTACCATCAGAGTGGAAAAAAGGAGGAAAATATGAGGAAGCTAAAATGTTGGAGAGGTTTTTGGCAAGATACCAAAACATTTGTGAAAAGGAAGAGTTGGAAAGTTCAGAGCATTTGTTATTTATGAAAGAGTTTTTGTCGAATCGAAGGACACATTTAGCTTGATTCCGGGCAAAGACATATAAAGTACGGGACTCTTGAGTTTGAAGGTGACGGTACCGCTTGAATGTTTCCTCCTTATTGCGGACAGCAGTAGAGCAAGCGTGTATAAACCAAGATTTTTGTGAGTTAGTTTGAAAGAAAGAGAATGGGATGTATGCTTCCATGCCCGAAAGATTTACCTCAGTAATGCGCTCGGCACTCTCTGAAGGTCACCAGCCACGGAAGCAAAAATCATTCCATGGGAAATCAAAGAAGTACTGCCGAAGATCCTCTCAGTTGGTAGCTCCAAAATGCCACACGTGCTGCCGGCTGTGTGTGTGGGGGGAGGGGGGGGGGTCAGAAGGCCGTACTGGAGAGGCAGGACAAGTGACAGAGATTAGGTTATGATCGGAGGAGCCCAACGGAGGGGGAAGAGTTACAGTGCAAGCAGACTACGAGAAAACCAGCCACAGGAAGGGTTTCAGGTTCAAGGTCCAGGTTACCGATATGGAATGTTATTTTTTGGGTGTGTTGGGTCTTAGACTACGAGAACCCTAGCCACAGGAAGGGCTTCAGGATCAATGACCAGGTCACTGATATGGTATGTTTTTGTTGAGAGGTGTTGGGTCTTAAAGGCCCCATAGACGGTACGACCACCGGATCCGTTCGCCGGAATCATAAGCGAATGTTTCTGTGTGTGTGGTTCTCATACGACCAAATATGGGTGGAGTCAGGCGGACTCTCTGTCTCGCTCACAACCTGCCATCTCCAGGTTCCTGGCTTCCGTTTCAGATCAGGCGCCCGAAGGTCTAGATGTGCATGGCGTCACCGTATGATGTACTTCAGTTCCATAGCAAAATTCGTTGGGTGAACATGACGCCGATGGCAACGTCCACAGATAAGGTAGTTTTGGGGGAGTTAATTGCAAAATATAGGCAATATCCTTGTCTATGGTGACTAGAGATTAGAGAATGTATTGATCAAGGAAAGAGATATGAGTCTTATTGTAGAAAAATACAAGAAGGATGCAATGGCCACTCGAGATACTGTAGCCAAAAAAATATTGAATTGAGTAGTTGATTTTGAATTATTTTCATTACAGAAAGGATATATTTTAACTGATTTACTCTGTATCAGAAAATTATGCTAATTTAATTGTATACCAAGATATGTATTTATTTTGATTATGAATGTTCACACTAACACAATGTAAGTTTGATATCCTAGTGATTTATTATTTTTACCTAGTACTCTTCATATAGAAATCAGTAGCAGCTTTTGAATAATCCTATTATTCATAGCAGAGAAGATATATTTGAACTGCCCCTAAGTCTAAATCAGTAAAGTATATTCCTTTTTTTCTGTTCCAAGAATGAAAAGAAATACTTTATATATGAATGTTAAGAATATCAATGTGTGGGTCTAATATCATATTCTTCGTTACCTACTCCTCTTTATATTTTAATACAGTAATTTTGCAGCTATCATTTTAAGTATTTTTCCACACAGATAGGTCACATTTGAATTATCTAAGTATTATCAGTTAAATATTATACTCATTTAATTTTTCAAAAATATAATTATTTTCTGATAGAGGAAAACAAAACGCATAAGTGTCTCGGCAGAACTGAAGTAAATTGCAATATCTGTGTGCGATGTTGAAATCGAAGTTGGAACGGAACCTGCTCTGTCGGCCGTATCGTTTATAGACTACAAGAACCCTAGCCACAGGAAGAGCTTCAGGTTCAAGGTCTAGGTCACCGATATGGTATGTTATTGTGGGTTGTGTTGGGTCTCTCTCTCTCTCTCTTTCTCTCTCTCTCTCTCTCTTTCATTGTTTCGTTTTCGTTGGATGCGCGAAGAATACAAGGTCAACCCGGTAAAGTCTTTAATATCCACGTTGTTAACTCTTTGAGTACCAGCGACGTGTGTTATATTTTATTCTAGCTATATTTAGACGATATCATGCAGCTTAAGAATGATCTGTGGTAGTTAAAATGGTTAGTCGAAATAATTTGAATCCTTATCATTGCTATAGGTCCTTCCAAACCTGAATAAAATCGTCTAAACATTGCCATGGTATAATTAAACGGATGTCACCGGTACTGAATGGGTTAAGTAATTGGTTTGACAACGTGAAATATAACAAAATTTTTAATCTTAATATGAATACAACATGCATCTATGGCTGGATAGAACTGAAGAGGTTCAACGCTCGTACGGTGGCGCTAACAAGTCATGTCTCAGCTGTCATTACGTTTTGTTCGCGCAGTGCTGTAATAAGGTCTGTCAGATGTTGAATACGGTGGGTAAGTGTAGGAACATGTTGGTATATCTCACTCAAAAAGAAGAAATCATGTGTAAATATTACTGATACCAATTCACCGGTCAACACGATTTTTCCGGCATAAGGTATTCCAATGGATTTTAGCTAATCTTGGTGTGCTGAATCCAAATCTGTCATCAGTTTTTGTCTATCACATCAGGTTTTAGAGATATAAAATCTTGTATTTTCGCAAGAAACAGCAATTTATGCTCATAATGGAAGAATTAAACATACATAGATACAAAAATTTAATGAGTCGTAGCACAAAGTTTTGAGAGTGAATGCACATTAGCAAGTAAGAATTAAGTGTGAAGATAACAAAACTATGTACAAAAAGTCTATTAATTTTGGTCATGTTACAACTGCATAAACTTCCTCTTCTTTGGCGATCTCTGATGTACAGCTTCTGGAATGTCTCTCATCAAGCTCCAGCAGTAATCTGCCATCGTGTTTGAGTCCGATCGGCCTTGGTAACGTTCTTCCTTTACTTTAATGTCTTGATGAAAGCGTTCACCTTGCTCTTCGCTCACATCACCCAGGTTCTCTGGAAACTTGCCCAAGTGGAAAGGTTGAACATATATAGCTGAAGCAGTCTCCACTGTGATCAAGAGCTTTGACGAATTGCTTCATCAAACCAAGTTTTATGTGCAGTGGGGGAAAGACAATGTTTTTCCTATCAACCAGAGGGTCATTAATGATGTTCTTGTCACCAGGCGTCAAACTGTTTCTTGGTGGCCATTTCTTTTTCACCCAGTGGTCTACTGTAGCCCTACTGTCCCAGTAGCACCGGCAACAGGGGTATTTTCTGTAACCTCCTTGCTGGCCCAGCAGAAAGTTCACCATTTTCAAATCCACACAAATTACCCATCCATGAACATGGTATTGCAACCTCTCCAGAACAATCTTGATGTTGGCATACTCTTCTTTCATTTTTACAGAGTGTCCTATTGGGATTGAACCATATATGTTTCCGTTGTGAAGTAAAACACATTTCAAGCTCCTTTTAGAACTGTCAATAAAAAGTCTCCACTCACTTGAATCATATGCAGGTAGTCCCATAGTGAGAAGAAGCCCTTCAACATCATTACAATAAACAAGCTGACCATCTGAATGGAAGTACTTCCGCAGTTCTGCTTCTCTGTTACGATACAAGGAGACACTAGTGCAACAGGTTTCAGCAGTCTTTTCTCTTGCAGCCTGGAAGCCAACAATTCAGCAGACTGCTTTGGCAAATACACATCTCTGACCAGATCATTCAATTCAGGCTGACTAAACAGAGAAAGTTTATCACAATCTGCATCAGATGGCTTAAAAAGATCAGTCTCATCTTCTTCATCTGTAGAAGCAGGTGAATTGAGGGTTTCGACATCAATCTCTGGCAGCTCAGTAAATACAGGCACAGGTATTTCCTAACAATAAACAATAAAGAAATCACTGACCATCCGCAATGAGTGACGAAAAGTAAATTTTTGGTAAAATCCATGAAAATGGGGTATACCGATAGCACAAAAATGTGATGTGATATAGCAAATCTGAGATCAGATTTGGAGTAAGCACCCCAACATTAGTCTAAAACTGCTCTAAGTTTCCATGCCAGGAAAAAAAAAAATGACCAGTAATTAGTGATCAAAACATAATTTGTGTCGAGACATAACTTATTAGGACATAACTTATTAGGACATAACTTATTAGGCCGACTGTACACATGAATTTGTTCCATTTATAAAAAAAACTGTCCTCCGTGGAATATATTTTCCTTCGAAGGTAACAATTCAAGAAGAGAGTAGATACTATTTTTCACACTGGAATGAGTGTATTGCACCTAGAGTATCGCCCGTGAATAGACCGCAAGGTATTTGAGATACCTAATATTCCTTGTAATAACCACTTGTGACATAATTTAATTATCTTTCTTTCTCTCTATCTCTCTCCTTTCATATATGTATATACTGTATATATATATATATATATATATATATATAAATATATATATATATATATATACAGTATATATATATATATATATATATATATATATATATATATATATATATATATAGATATATATATATATATATAATAATATATATAATGTATATTATATATATATATATATATATATATATATATATATCTATTGCCTGAAGCCGTGATCCCCGAAGGGGTGGCCACGAACGAACCGGCCCATGCACCTCTGTCCCCAGTCAGTCGACGCCCCTCCATATACTTCCTCACTCCATCCTTCCACCTCTCCTTCGGTGCACCTCTCCCTCTCTGTCCTTCCACCTCGCTCTCGTACACCCTCTTAGTCATTCTCTCGCTTTCCATGTGTTCCATGACCGAACCATCTCACGTTGTTCCTTTTCACACCCTCCAGCACATCTACCTCCACACCACACCTCCTTTGTCTGTCTATCCCTCCATGTAACTCCGCACGCACTTCTCAAGTAACTCATTTCCACCGCTCTCACTCTTGGTCTGAGTCTCTTCCCGAACGTCCATGCTTCGCTTCCGTAAGTTAGTGTCGGGATTACCACACTGTTATGCAAGGACTTCTTCATTGCCATACTGACCACCCTATTTCTTGTTACTGCTTTCAACATTCCTACAACCCTCTTCCCCTGTTGTACCCTCTCCCGCACTTCTTCATCCATAGTTCCATCTTTACTTAACACACTGCCCAGATACTTAACTCTCTCCGACATATGACGCGATTTTGAGCCTATTGGGGATACTTTAAAGCCTTTGTTACCATCAGGGGTATTTAGAAACCTTTAGTTTATTTACTGCATGCTCTGCAGTTGTCTTTGAGTTAGCTGTGGGCAGAAAACTAATTTTGGAGAGGTAATTATAAGAGTGAGAAAACTCTATTTCTTATTGCTAATCTGGCAACCTCTGCATCATAAATGCGTGAAAGGGTTCAAAGAGCTGCCGATCTCCATAGCCTGACCGTTCAACTTCACCTCACACTCTGTGACTTCATCCCTTTCGAAGACCATAACCTTGCTCTTTCCCGCATTTACCTTCAAATTCCGTTTTTCGCACACTGTTCCAAACTCATTTACCAGACCCTGCAACTCCCATTCATTATCGCTCATCAGAACTGTATCATCCGCAAACAGCACTATAGGCAGCTTCAACTCAATTCCCTCCCTTTTCAGTGGTACACCAACATCCACTGCTCTTCCCAGTATTTCTTTCATGACTCCATCCATATATTGTATACAGTAAACAACCACAGGGACATCACACACCCCTGTTCTTTCAACCCAACATTCAGGTCACAGAACTCGCTCTGCTCATTCTCCACACGTACTGCCGCCTTTGCACCCTCATACATGCTCTTCACTGCTTTCAGCAACTTGCCATTTTTTTTTTTTTTTTTCTATATTCCAACTTATTTCCTCTCGGGCATAGGCTGAGAGCCTTAACATTCACCGCTTTACAATGAACAGTGAAGCCTGTGAGGTCTTGTTCCAGTCTAGGGAGTGAGACATGTGAAGCACGTAGAGTACAACGAGCACCTGCCATCTTGCCTTCACATGAGGCACGGTGCTCACTCATGGCCCGAAACGACCCCATCTCTGAAGCCACCTCTTTCCCGTGCTTCACTGTCTAATCCCCTACACTCGGACTCTCACACTTACACACACACACACACAACGCCGTATATTCTAAGTAATTTCCACATACCTTCTCTATCCACTCTGTCATAGGTCTTCTCCAAATCCTTAGTGGCAACATACACCTTTTGTTGCTTCTCCAGATATTTCTCCACAACACAATTTTTTTTTTTTTTTTTTTTTTTTTTTTTTTTTTTTTTTTAAAGAGACAATGAACGGAGGAAGGAAAAACACATAAAACAAAAAGGTCCATGTGCCTAAAGGCATCCTCCATTCATAAAATGTTTGTATATATATATATATATATATATATATATATATATATATATATATATATATATATATATATATATATATATATATATATATACAGTGTATATATATAAATATATATACACACAGGGTGTCCCGAAATAGATGTGCCAAACTTCAGGGTATGATTATATAGATGATCCTAAGCACAGAATATTAAATACCAAACATTCTTAAATCTTAACTGTTTAAGAGGTATTGAAGATAGTATATAGTGTCCTCCCCTGCATCGCTGTAATGGACTCTTCCATGTAAAACAAAATTCAGCAGACATAAAGTGAGCTAATATGTCTATAATCATTTAGCAACTTACAGAATTAAAAATCCTGATAATAACATGGTAAAACAATTGCAGTTAGATGGGGGTGTGGTAAGCTCTAGGACAGTTAGACCAGCCTAATGGGAACACACTTAACCTTTAACCCTCAGGTCGCGGGGCCCGACATATGTCGGGCGAGAGAACCATGGCCATCACAGCGGGGCCCGACATATGACGGGCGGCATTCTGAGCACATTAGGGGCTCTGAGAGAGAGTCCACGCGTTGGGAGGACGATAGGCGGGCTCTGACCGCTCGGCATGGACCCGAGAGAGGTGACTGAGCTCCCCACCACAACCCTCCACACCCCTAGTCTCACGAGAACAAGGAAAAACTGAGGATATTACCGTATATTAGGGTTTTTGCCCTCGTGTTGCAACATCGTTGCAAGATAACCCGTGGTCGTACAAGGATGATTCAGGTGTCATTGGAAAGCTCTATTATCGCCCTTTCATGGATACATAATTGTACTACGCTCTGGCTCCTGTTTATGCATAAAAAGAGCATGGAATGAAGCTCATTTAGGGTAAATATGCCCGCCAGGCAGGTAATAGAAGTTACAAACATCCCCGTTGACAGGGGTTAAAAGGCAAAGCTATGGTATTTCAAACGTCCCGCCATTCGAAAGTATTTTGGTTTATTCCTGCTGAAAATCGTCATATTTACTATATATATCATTATTGCTTATCCATATGCACCTATTTTACTTTTAATATGAACATAAGAACATTTAAGAGCAATAAAAGAAGTGGGAATAGCATTTGGGGGGTGAAAAAGCTGTATTAATTGCCGCCCGGTCGTATCATGAGGCGAGAGCCCGGGCGGCGATAAACCTTACTTCCCGAGCTTTAGAGCGACACTGAAGGTTCTGAGTAGAAGTCTCTGTGTTGCAAGGATCTCTAGCTGCCTCGCCCGTGTTAAAGAGACCGCGTGAGGGAAATTCCGATAAATTACCTGATAAAAGCTGGAATAAGAGGAAAAATAGCTGATAATTGAGAAGGGGGGGGAGGGGACACATGTGTAGGAGTGGTAGCAAGACTTAATGGAGGGGAATTATTTCACCTAATCGCCTTCACCCAATAAAGCCTCTTAAGAGTACCGGCATCTTTCTCGGGTTAAGGAAATGCCATTTTCAACAGGGGATATCTCTGGAATGAATAAAATTTGGATTTTGCTTATAGAAAATGAAATGTTAAAATATTTTTTCTAACGTAATTCTGAAGTTTGGCACGTCTATTTTGGGACTCCCTATATATATATATATATATATATATATATATATATATATATATATATATATATATACAGTATAATTATATAAGATTATAATCTCTTCCATGGGTGTACATTCTGCCCTCTCTGGGCTTAATACTAAGAAGGCGTACGAACCGGATGGTGTTCCTCCTCTTGTACTCAAAAACTGTTATTCTGTGCTGACTCCCTCCGTGCCTAAGCAAAGTCTTCATCTGTGTCTTTCATCTAACGTCTTTCCTTCTTTGCTGGAAGTTTGCTCTTATGCAAGATGTCCCAAAGAAGGCTGACCGTTCCCAACCCTCCAACTATCGTCAATTTGCTCTCTTTCTTGCATCTCAAAGTTTCTCAAACTACTCTTCACTCAACTCCGGTGTTCCTCAGGGTTCTGTCCTGTCACCACTTCTCTTTCTAATATTCATTAATGATATACTCAACTGTACCTCTAGTCCTATCCACTCACATGCTAATGACTCTACCTTACACTATTCAACTAGTTTTTCACATCAACCCAGCATGCAAGCACTCCAAAAACAAACGTGAAAAGGCCATAGAATGCCTATCTTCTGATCAATCTATTATTTCTGATTGGGACAGAGAAAATCTTGTTACTTTCAATGCCTGCAAGACCCAGTTTCTCCCTCTATCTCTCCATCACAATCTGCCACAAGACTATCAACTATTCTTCATCTATAAACAACTCAACCCTTCATCTTCTCTCAATATTCTAGGTGTATCTTTTTCATCCGACCTTTCTTGGAAGGATCATATTACCATTCTTGCTAAAACAGCTTCCCAAAAGTTAGGTGTGTTCAACCATCTCCGTGGGTTCCTCACCTGCTCTGTCTTGGAAAGATCATATTACCACTCTTGCTAAAACAGATTCCCAGAAGCTGGGTGTGCTCAACCGCCTCCGGGGTTTCTTTACCCCTGCGCAGCTTCTTGCTCTGTATCAGGGCACAGTCCGCCCCTCTATTGAGTATTGTTCGCATGTGTGCGGAGGCTCCACCCATACCGCACTTCTCGAATGAGTAGAATCAGAAGCATTTCGCCTCCTCAACTCACTTCCTCTTACTAGTTCCCTTCAATCTCTTTCTACACACTGCAATGTTGCATCTCTTTTACTTTTCTATCGCTATTACAACAATCAGTGTTCTTCAGAGCTTTCTCACTGAATACCCCCTCCCTTGCGGCGAGTGCGAGGCACCCGCCATTCAAGCACAGTCCCACTCCTATTCTGTCCAGCTCTCCAACACAAAAATTGTCAAATTTTCTGTCTTCCTTCTACTCAACAAGTTAACTCTGGAACTCTCTCCACCAATCAATATTTCCTTCATCCTATGATTAGACTGCTTCAACTTCGTATGTCCAGGCATTTTGACTCCAACGTTCCTTGAATTTGGTTCTATCACTCTTTTTTAGTTATTTGTATTTTTGTGTTTTGTATGTGAGTGAGGGAGAAAAAGGCAGAACTGCCTGTGGCAAGTGCCTCCCCCAGAGTTGAAAGAGTAACAGGGCCAAAATTAAGGGATGTTCGAGCCAAAATGCCTGGACACACGGAGCTTGAAGCAATGTAAGTCATAGGAAGAGGGAAAAACTGATTCTGGGAGAGAGTTCCAGAGCTAAGCTGTTGGATAAAAGAAAGATTGAGAATAACGTTTCACTCTTGGGTTGGAGAGTTGCACAGAGTAGGAGTGGGATTGTGTTGCAAGGTGCTACATGCTCTTCGAAGAGGAGATGGTATACACTGAGAGAGCTCTGAGGAACACTGATTATTGTAATAACGGTAGAATAGTGAGATATATGCAACTTTTCGGCGAAGAGATACCCCGGAGGCGGTTGAGCACACCCCGCTATTTTAACAAGAGTGGAAATATGATCTTTCCAAAACAGAGCAGGAGAAAAAGAGACGCTGAGAATATGAAGAGAAGATGAAGGGTTAAGTTGTATGTTGTTGAAGAGTAAGTCATAGTTTTCGGGAAGGGGGCGATGAGTAGACAGATGAAGAAATTAAGTTTTGGAAGCATTGAAAGTTACAAGGCTTTCTCTGCCTCAATTAGAGATAGTAGAGAGATCAGAAGATAGGTGCTTTATAGCCTCCTTACGTGAGTTTTGGAGTTCCTGCTGCGAATGGTGTTCTGGAAGGCTAGTGGAATAGTGTAATGTAGAGTCGTCAGCAGTTGAGAAGGTTGTTAATGAATAATAGGAATATAATTGGAGATAGGACAGAACCCTGAGGAACACCGTAGTTGATAGGTTGAGGAAGTGAACGGTGGCCGTCCACAACCGCAGCTATGATACGGCCGGAAAGGAAATTAGAGACAAAGGCACAGATGGAGGAAAGAAACCGAAGGAGGGTAGTTTGGAAATGAGGGATTGTTGCCAGACTCTATCGATGGCCTTCTATATGTCTAGCGCAACAGAAAAAGTCTCACCGAAGTCCCGACCAAGAGTTAGTAAGATAAGAAAGAAGATCACCAGTATAGCAGCCCTTACTGTGGCCATACTGGCAGTCTGAGAGTAGGTTATGGGAAGATAATTTTAAGGTAAGAATAGTATAATTTTTTTTTAGAGATGCAAGAAATTAGAGCAATTGGACGATAGTTGGAGGGTTGAGAGTGGTTACCCTTCTTTGGGACATGTTGAATGAGAGCAAACTTCCAGCAAGAAGGAAAGATGTTAGAGGAAAGACCGAGATGGAAGGGTTTGCCAAGGCAGGGAGTCGGCATGGAAGTTTTTAAGTACAACTGGAGGAACACCATCCTTACGCATTCTTAGTATTAAGCCCAGAGAGGGTGGAAAGTACATCCTTAGAAGAGATTATGATGTTAGGCATACGAAGGAGAGAGGGGGGTGGAAAAGGAGGAATAGCATCCAAGTGGAGTTCAGCTTTGTCAGAGGAAGAAGTGACGGTAGTGCCGTCAGAGTGGAAAAGAGGAGGCACAGACAAAAAAGAAAAATGGTTGGAGAGGTTTTTGGCCAGATGCCAGAAGGCTTGGGAAGAGCTAGAGTTGGATAGTTCAGTGCATATATTATTGATGAAAGAGTGTTTGGCGAGTCGAAGAACAGATTTGTATTGATTCCGGGCAGAAACATAGGAAGTATGAGATTCTTAAGCTTTAAGTTGACAGTACCGTTTGAATGCTTCCTCCTTATTGGGGACAGCAGTAGAACAAGCATGAGTAAACCAAGATATTTTTGCAATTGACTTTGGGGGAGACACTTTGTTTTTTTTTATCTATGTGAGTGAGGGAGGCAAAAGGCAGAACTGCCTATAGCGAGTGCCTCCCCCAAAGTTTAAAGAGTGACAGGGCCAAAATCAAGGGACGTTCGAGCCAAAATGCCTGGACACACAGAGTTTGAAGCAATTTAAGTCATAGGAAGAGGGAAAGACTGATTCTGGGAGAGAGTTCCAGAGCTCAGCTGTTGAATAGAAGAAAGACTGAGAGTAACGTTTCACTCTTGGGTTGGAGAGTTACACAGAGTAGGGGTGGGATTGTGTTGCAAGATGGGTACCACGTGCCCTACGTAAAGGAGGTGGTATACACTGGGAAAGCTCTGAGGAACACTGATTGTTATAGTAGCGATAGAATAGCGAGAGAGATGTAACATTGCGGCGAAGAGAGAGAGATTGCAGAGAGTTGGTGAGTGGACGGGAGTTAATGAATCGAAAGGCCTTCCTTTCAATTTTGTCTAGGAGAAAAACAAATATATATACAGTATATATATATATATATATATATATATATATATATATATATTTATATATATATTTGTGTGTGTGTATGTGTGTGTGTGTGTGTGTGTGAGGGTGTGTGTGTGTGTGTAAGAGAAAGAACTATACAAAATGAATGGTACGCAGCTGCGCCTACGTCTTAATTGGTTTATCCAGTCATCAATATAAACGCATTTCGTGTTATAATTTCACCCAAAGCACTAACGTTGCCTTTTCGTACAAAAATGTACTTTAAGTACGTGTATTATAGTTATATACATTTAATTGAATAGCATATTCCTTTGAGAGCCAGCGTGTGGGAGCAAATCAGACAAAGCTTAATGTGCACCATCCATCTGTTCAATATTTATAACTGGGATTACTGGGTTACTGTTATTATCAGTCAAAACTCAATAAGTAGCCAACTCAGATTTTAATAGAATTATATATGATCTGCAGCACTATTGACAGCACCTGCAGCAATGTAGGCAGGCAGCCTTGTAATTATGTCTGAGACTAGATTAGTTTATTCTGCAGTTGTGGACGGCCATTGCTCACTTCCTCATTCTATCAACTCTGGTGTTCCTCAGGGCTCTGTCCTATCTCCCATTCTCTTTCTAATTTTCATAAATGATTTTCTCAACTGTACCTCCAGCCCCATCCATTCATATGCAGACGACTCTACCTTACAGTACACAATTAGTTTTCCTGAACGCTCCAGCCAGCATACACTTATCCGCTGATCTAACTACTATTTCCAATTGGGGCAGAGAAAACCTTGTTGCCTTTAATGCTTCCAATACCCAATTTCTTCATCTTACTACCTATTCAGAATTCCAAGAGGACTATCCCTTACACTTCAATGATACAAAAATCAATCCTTCATCTTCTCTCAATATTCTTGGTGTCTCTTTTTCTTCTGCTCTCACTTGGAAGGACCATATTACCAGTCTTGCTAAGGCAGCCTCCCAGAAGCTGGGTGTGCTCAACTGCCTCAAGGGGTTCTTTAACCCTGCACAGTTTCTTGCTCTGTACAGGGGCACAGTGTGTCCTTGTATTGAGTATTGTTCACGTGTCGGGAGGATCCTCTCCCACCGCACTCCTAGACAAAGTGGAAAGCAAAGCCTTTCGTATCATTAACTTCCGCCCACTCACCAACTCTCTACAATCTCTCTCTCTACGCCGCAATGTTGCATCTCTCTCGCTATTCTATTGCTACTATAATAATCAATGTTTCTCAGAGCTTTCCCAGTGTATATCACCTCCTCTATGTAGGGTATGTAGTACCAGTCTTGCAACACAATCCCACCCCTACTCTGTGCAACTCTCCAACCCAAGAGTGAAACGTTATTCTGTCTTTCTTCTATTCTACAGCTGAGCTCTGGAACTCTCTCCCAGAATCATTTTTTCCCTCTTCCTATGACTTAAATTGCTTCCAAATGTCCAGGCATTTTGGATCGAACGTCGCTTGATTTTGGCCCTGTCACTCTTTCAACTCTGGGGGAGGCACTTGTCACAGGCAGTTCTGCCTTTTTTCTCCCTCACTCACATAGAAGAACAAAAATGCCTCCCTTTCGGCAGCGCCAATATGCCACAAGCGCCGCCGACTGGGAAGGTGAGAAGGCCGTACTGGAGAAACAGGAGAGGTGACATAGAAAAGGTTATGATCGGAGGAGCTGAATGGAGAGAGAAGATATACAGAGTATGCAGAAGGATTAGAAGTTAGAAATAAGTTAAGAATGTTTGGCCGATCTCCAGAGCGGTCCGGGATACGGGTGGGGTGCTGAACTAACTGCTCTAGGTCATTTAGGATAGAAACGATGTAGGCTTGTCCAGCAGGTTGTTCAGTGAAATGAGAGGAGAGCCATTGGTCGTGCTGGTGAACATTGAAATCTCCTCAGATGGAGATTTCAGAGAAGGGAGAGATGGATAGAATGTGTTGCACTTTAGAAGTAAGATGGTCAAATAATTTTGGGTAGTCAGTAGAATTAGGGGAGAGATTAATAGCACAGATATATTGAGTGAGAGAGTGACAAGATAGACAGAGAGTTGAGCATTCTGAAGAGTCAAAGTTGGGAATACGAGAGCAAGACAAAAATATTGTGTACATACACACAACATCCCCCTTTGGCTTTGAAGTGAGGATAGAGATAGTATGAGGATACAGTGAAGGGTTTGCTGTCTGTTGCCCTAGGCAACTGGGTTTCGAGGAGGAAAAGTAAGTTAGGATTTGGTAGAGGAAAGATGGTAGAGGAAAGACCACGAAAGTTACAGAAATTGATAGATAGAGTAGCCTAACAGGAAGAGGTCCAGGACACATCCAGGGGATGATCCGTTGGGGTTGCCCTTAATACTGATGAGGCACAGAAAGGATCAGCTAGGGAGGCCAGATGGTGAAACAGGAGTACCAGCTGTCCTTATCATCTACTTGTAGTATTCCCTGGGAATACCACCCTGTTCGGCTGGTGCTTGCAGCCTCCCCTTTAAGTTAGTTAGTACTTTTGTTTATCAACATATTAACAGGATTATTTAAACATAAGTTTTATTCTTTATAGTATGAATATAATATATCCTGCAACGTTAGTATATTTTCAAAAATTCAAAACATGAATAATGCATTCTTTGAACATTGAGCGTGTACTGGCAGTCATATTTTATATTTCTCAAAGGTCTGGGGAATATTTATGGACTTATTTAAGAAGTTGGTGCATATATTCTATTTTGTGTGTATTCATTTAAGGGTGAGGGCGGGTGGGGTAACAAGTACCACGTAGACGGTGCCTGGGTGAACCTACGACTGGTGGACGTCAACGACAACACCCCTACCTTTACCAGTCACCATGCTCGCCTCACCCTGGCCGAGGACACACCCCCGGGCACCCTGCTCACCACCTTCACTGCTAATGATATAGATGGGGTCAGTATTGGTCCTGTATTATAAGAGAAACAATTTTGTCGGTGATAATCACTGTATTTTTGCCGTATTGCTAACCTGTCATTATGATACTGGTACGTTAGTTGTTGTAATCCCAATTAGAAGTACGGGGCAAATATTTAGGTTCTGGCATTGCAATTATAAGTACTAGCTATTTTATAGTTGCTAGGATCACGGTAAAAAGTAATTACCACCGACATTACTTGGAATCCGAGCTATGATGGTCTGTGCTTGTGTATGTGTGATTATAATAATAATAATAATAATAATAATAATAATAATAATACACGGTTTATTGATAATTGCAGTCGTAGGCTGAAAATGTACAGAGGAACCGTGTGTAGCTTAAGGAGCTAGTCTAAGGCCAAAATTGACCAACATATAAATTTTTAGTTTTTAACCATAATGGGTTCTACCATAATTAAAGTTTAAAAATCGAGTATTAAAGGGACCCTATCGGCCATTTAAATGTTTAAATACTCGCGCGCCACACCCACCCCGCGCGCCACTAACATATTTTCCGTGATATATCTTTTTTGCCACTGTTTTCATCAATTTCGTTTTGAGGAAATGTCTTTAGTTGACCCTATAATATCTGTAAGAGAAAACAAATGTGATTATGTAAAAGAAAATGCAACATTAAATGGAGTGACTAAACTAAAGTGAAAAAATATGAAGAAATATTTGTTTGCGTCTAATTTTCGGGACATACGACGGCCCACAGCCAACAAATTTATAGTATGGTACAGTATATTATATTATATAGCATAGTATAATAACCTCAGAAGAAATATTTCTCCAAAAATATGGAATTTCAGTATTAGTCCTTCATCCAAGACTGTCCTTAGTAATTGTTTATACGTGTTCGAGTCTTGTAAGAGTCTAATTTTCGGGACATATGACGGCTCACAGCCAACAAAATATTGTTTACGGTATATAGTATAGTACAGTATAGTATAGTATATAGCATAGTATAATAACCTCAGAAGAAGTATTTCTCCAAAAATATGGAATTTCAGTATTAGTCCTTCATCCAAGACTGTTATTAGTAGAAACTGAAACTGAAACAGCCATTGTGATTGATCGTGGTGCACATTTACTCATATTTCACAATGCCTAGGCCTACAAAGCGCACTGTTCACCTCAAGAAGTGCAAGATAGTGGCTGCTAAATGTCGCAAAAGATAAACTGAGGAAGCTAAAGCCTTAGCTGGGTCAGGTGAAGACATATACACAGTGGAGGTCAGGCAAATTTGGTTGCATCCACCAGTTTTGCTGGGCCTTCTACCTCAACTCAGGAGTCCACAGAAGGTTCTGACAGCCAAAGAGAAATCCTTGGAACTACAAAGAGTACTCTACTGGTAAGGGAGAAATTAATGAAGGAACATAGTACTACCAAAGAGGCAAGTGCAGTCTATTTACACCATCCTAACTTACTCACATGCAACCAGTGTACAAATCAAATCACTCCTCCCCCCAAATGATAACACAACAGAAATACAGTCAATTAAAATATGCACTGGCAACAACTCCAACATAACCATCATAAACACATACATCCCTCCCCAAACATCCCCTACAGTACTAAATGAATACAGACCACACTTACAACACATCACAAACACCCCACACACCCCACAAATCATCCTGGGTGGTTACTTCAACGCCAAGACGTCGGCCTGGTTTGTCGACAACCCCGACACAGACAGAGGGCTGGTACTACAAAACCAAACAGATAACCTCATCATTCTTAACGACATCCATCAACATACCCATATTCCTCACCAAGCCCTCTATAACCCATCATCTCCAGACATCACCTTTTGCTCCCCAGAACTCGCCCCCACAACATCCTGGAGGGTGGTCAGAACCTTAGGCTCTGACCACCTCCCGATCATTATCACCACCAAAACCAGACTCACCCCAGCTAGCCACAAACACACATACACCAATTATAAAAGAGCTAACTGGGAAGCATTCACAAATGAGACAGAACAACACTTCACAACTCTAAACAGTACACCCATCACTAACATCAACAATGCTGTACACATACTCAATAAAACTATCCAAAACGCTGACAAGAAACACATTCCAAGAGGTAACAGAAAAAGACACAACCCCAACTTCACACCAGAAATTCAAAACCTCATCAGACAACGTGACCTACTGAAACACTCCCCAGCACCCCACACACAAGACATCACACAACAAATTCAAGCACTCAACACCCAAACTAACAACAAAATACAAGAACAACAAAAACTAAATTGGAATAACTTCCTACAAACACTTGATCACAAAACAAACCCCAAAAAACTCTACAAAACACTAAACAGCATCACACTTTCCAACAGCAACACACAATCACATGCTGCAATCACAACAACAGACTCTACTCCTTCATGTAAACAACAAGCAAACACTCTCATCAATCACTTTTCACATGTCAGCCACCTAAAACCTCACTAAGACGACCGACGTGTCATCCGACGTAAGAGACAATTCCCCACAGACCCTGACTATACACCCTTCACCAATCACCAGACAAAGCATATCATCAACAATCTCAAGCACTCACCCGCCTGTGGCCTAGACAACATAAGCAACATACACCTCAGACACCTGGGACCACAAGGCATACAAGCACTCACTAACATATCAAACTACAGCTATTCACACAACACAATACCAGACATTTGGAAGCATGGTATCATCATCACATTCCCCAAACCCAACAAAGACCCCACGCTACCCTCCTCGCACCGCCCCATCACACTCCTTTGATCCCCCTCCAAAGTCATGGAATGCCTTGTATTACAACTAATTACACCTGACCTACCCCTAGCTCCAACACAACATGGCTTTAGGCCACTGCACTCCACAAACACTCTTCTCACAGACCTTACACAAAGAGCTTTCGACGGCATCAATTCAGCTAGACCACCACACAGATCACTATTAGCCACACTCGACATTAGTAAAGCCTTCGATTCCATCCCCCGCCACAACCTAACAAACAAAATCTACAACACAAACATGCACAACAACACAAAACAGTGGCTGGCCAACTTCCTAGCAGGCAGATGTGCACACGCATCTTTTGCCGGTCAGTCATCTAAAATCAGAAACTTTCCAAACGGAGTCCCACAAGGATCCGTCCTATCGCCCGCACTCTTCAATCTGTACATGCACGATATAACTACACCCAATACGCCCCAAATAAACTTAGCCTCCTATGCAGATGACATAACACTCACATGCACACACCATGACCCACAGAGAGCAACAGATCTCCTTCAACCCTATCTCAACACACTACATGGCTGGTGCACTACAAACAGACTTAATCTAGCCCCAGCCAAATCCACCGCAACCCTGCTCACAAGTTGGACAGGAGAACACGAATACATCCCTCAACTCACCATAAACAACACACCCCTAACACATTTCAGTAATGTAAGCATGTTTCCTTTTTTTTTTTTTTTTTATTAAGGTGACAGTTACAAAGTGGTGTACAATCTATCTTATTCTAGTTACATTGTAGTTTATCTTATTGTACCAGTACCTCCCTACAATCAACCTAGTTGTTCCCCAATTCGTCCCTCCGCCACGACCATTTCAAAGTCCAAGTCTCTCACTCTTGTCCTCTGTAGCGGGGAGGACCTTGTACCCCTGAGACATAGGAGTGCAGACCTGAGAAGAGAGAAAGAGAGCCGGCATCTCATCCAAGTTATGACTTGGCTTCTATGCTGGCGCTTTTTCTCCGATATTTGTTCAGCTAATCTGGCATAGAAGACACTTGCAGAAGGTCCCATACCTCCCGACGATGAGAAGACCAGAGGAGTAAAGCTTCCTTGATCCCTGTTCAAAATTCTTTCTTCATAAGCGCGTTTTTTCTCACTTTCGTTTCTCAAGTATGCCGCCTTGTGTCCTCGCTCACGATATGTTTGTGCTCTTGGGTTGAAGATTCTGATGTCGAAAAAAGCCCGTTGTCCCCTCGTCCAAAAACCTCGAGCACTTACGTCCACTCTTGCTTCATTTGAAGTATTTGCAGTATTGTGGGCCAAGCGCTGTCCGTCCATAGGCAGAAGTTCCGGTTCGATTCTGACATCATGGCACACCTCGTCCAGCATTTGTGCAGTGATGTCTCGTACTTCATCATGCCGGATACAGATGAATCCTCCTTTCTTACAAGTCATACAGTGGTCTGAGTTGTTTATTTCACCACATGCACATTTCAGCGGCAGGTTCGAAACTGGCCACCCATACCTCAAGGCTACGGCATCATTGAATTCTTGTTTATTTAAGCTGAAGCCTTTCTCCTTTATTGGTAATGATGTGAGCCAATTTGAAGCCCCCGTGTCTTGTGCCATCTCAACTCTCATTTTCAGTTCTTCCCTACATCTGGTCTTAATTTGTTCTAGGCTATGTTTCTGTCTCTCTTCTCTGCTCTTTGTAATTTCCTGTCTTGCATTTCGTTGTTCCTCTTCGTCCACCTCATCATTTTCATTTTGCTCCCGTATTTTTTCTGTCAGAGACGTAGTAAGTTTAAGGGAATTTTGGTTCTCATGTAGTGCCGCCTCCACTGGGTTTATGATCCCCATACCTCCGAACCTTGGCGGAAGAGCTAATAGATCTCTTAGCTCTTGTGTGACGCCTTCCATCTCTGTTAGGGCCGGTATGAATGTTCCTCTGATTGCTTCTTCAAGCGGTTGGAGCATCTGTCCAATGCCAGGCACTGTTCTCATAAGAAAGGTCCATCTGTGCTTAACACCATATGTGAAGGCAGTATATGCAGCATGTGGTTCAGATTTCGCAATGTCTGCCAGGGTTTTCACTTCCTTTACCCACTCTGCTACCTTTTTTCGCACATAGTCTCTCTTGCATTCTTCTGTGCCTATTACTGCTCCCAAATGGCGTTGACCCTCCTTTGTAATCTTCACTCCTGTCCCATCAAAAGTCCGCACCGCTTCTTCATACTTGTTTTCTTTCACTATTAGTACAGATTTACTAGCATTCGGATGGTACCCAATGACTTCGCCTACCGATTGTACTCTCCGCCACCATTCTTTGAGATCCCCTATTTTTCCTGCACCTGTGAGGTCATCTGCATACGCCACTTACACATACACACACACCCAAAATCCTAGGAGTAACATATGATACTCATATGACATTCAAACAGCACACCACAAACATTAAAAAGAAACTGACACCCAGACTTAACGCCCTCAGGTCACTTGCTCACACAAAATTTGGACACAACAAAGAAACTACCACCACAGTATATAAACAATACATAAGATCAGTGATGGAATACGCAAGCCCAGCCTGGGCTTCTAACCTAGCTGAAACACATCATAAGACCTTACAGACTATTCAAAACAAAGCCCTGAAGATCATTACAGGCTGCACAGCTACTGCACCCACAGATCACCTACATCAAGAAACCCAAATCCTCAAAGTCAAAGACCATCTGGACATGAGAGGCACTCAATTCCTGGCAGCAGCCTCCACGAACCAAGACCACCAACTAAACTACATGGCAACACACCCACAGACACCAAGAAATATCAAAACAACACCCAGTACACGGTATCACACACAATTATTGTCCTCTCTCCCTCCCTGCCCACCCCGAACCAACTTCCAGAAGCACATCCATACTCATATCTCTCACCGATCCATCCACTCACTCACAGACAACACGCAGCTGCATGCACGACCTCCCTAAATCCATCCTTCTGAATCCTCCCTTCCTCGCGAGGACAGAGTCCACCTGGCCAGGCTGAGATGCGGACACCATCCAGCTCTCCTGAGCTATCAGAAGAGACTGGATGACTCCGTTGTCTACGCCTGCCCGGGATGTAACACAGCACCCCATACCATTAAACACATCATAGAAGACTGCATTTCACACAACCACTTATGCCAACAACACAATCTACACTCAATGAGAGCTCTGTGGGAAAGCCCGATCGTGGCCATGGCCTTTCTCAGGGACTCGGGGCTGTTCGGCCAGGCAGCTTAGGAAACAACAACAACAACAAGAACTCACATGCAAAGTTTCAAGTCTGTAGCAGCAATAGTTCTCAAGTTAGGCCTATATGAAAAACAACGGTTTCAAAACTTTACAGCTAAATTCCCGCTAATCTATTTTTTTTGCTGCGAAAAATGCTATAGGCTAACATTCGCATTTATTGAAGGATTTTGATAATTTTGTTACCATTGTTTTTAGAAAACAGAGCACTATCAAACAATGAGAAGATGTTGTGGATGTTCTCAACATGAACAATACATCATTGGAAACCCACCCTTATTGTATTTACTTTATATAAAAATATAAAAACACAAAATCTTAATCATTAACAAAAAGCAAATAGCCTCATTGCTTTGTTCACTTTGTTTGTCTGATCATTTTGATACCTAAATCATAGAATCTGCACATAAATAAGGAAGTTATAGGGTTTTGTATTAGGCTAACCTGTAAAACGCATGGCGTGAACCGCCCCCTTAACTGTAACTAATATTATCTTATAATAAGGACCAACGCATGAGGTTGTGTAAGAGCTGTTTGCCGAGATCAATATTATGTACTAGGTTGGCAGATGATTTTCCAGATTGAGATAATAGATTGCATAGGAGCTATTTGACCAGTACACATTATGTGCTAGGTATGCTGGAAAATATAATAGTTACGCATTTATAAAAGGGTATAAGGGTTTGTTGAAAGCTATTGAGTTGATTTACTGACACCGTTACTGACTATGTTTACTGTTCGCCTAGTTACTATGTAACTGCTGATAATAAAAGTAAACGGATTATTAAGAATTAAAGCCAGAGGCTGAAAATATACCTGTGTGAAATTCATAGATATGCGGACCTATATTTAACTGCATTATTGTAAGCTTGATTAAACTAGTAAGATGTAACCGTGCTGTATACTTGCACAGTACATGTGTATGTACTTATCGTTACATACACTGCATGTACATACACACACAATGCACACACCTAAGCGTATCAATATGCAGTTTATGCATATGTATACATACAGTATATGAGTACATATACACACATACACATAAATCCACATATACATAATCATACACATACTGTGCGCACGCACAACCGTATTCATTTACATATCTGTATCTGTATATACATACATCTACACATGTATATACCCACGTATATACTCGTGCGTGAGTATACTGTATATTATACATAAACATACATATCTACCAGAAACCAGTCATAATAAAAAAAACATATATATATATATATATATTATGGATTAGTGTGCAACATACAGTATACGGTATCAATATTGGGTCTGATTAATTTAGTATTTTGGAGGTAACTTTGTGTATACGTATAGCCTGTGTGTGTCTTTTTTTTTTTTTTTTTTTTTTTTTTTTTTTAAGAGACAATGAACGGAGGAAGGAAAAACACAGATTAAACAAAAAGGTCCATGTGCCTAAAGGCATCCTCCATTCATAAAATGTTTGTAACAACTGGATTTAAACATTTGTAGATTGTAAGTTTGTGGAAAGCAATTCGAGGGAAGTGAATTCCAAAGAGTAGTAGCTCTGGGGATAAATGAATTCTGATAAGCAGAAGTTCTGCATTGTGGAGGAGAAAGTGTAAATTCATGGGCGCTCTCAGCTGCCCTAGTTCTATGGGGAAAGATGTGGAGAGGCGGCACAATTGAAGCAAGTTCCTCGGAACAATTGCTGTGAAAATATCTGTAGAATAATGCAAGGGATGCAACGTTTCTTTTCTTCGTATGGATAATGTAGGAAGGTCCTGTGTGATTGCAGGGTTATTGATTAATCTAATAGCTTTATTTTGAATTTTGTCCAACTGCCTCAATGCAACCACTCCACTTCCACCCCACAGAGGTGAACAGTAATCCATCTGAGAACGCACATGACTTTTATATATCACGGCCAACTGCTCGTCAGTGAAGAATTCTCGAACTCTGTACAGGAGTCCCAGTTTTTTAGAGGCATTCTTAGCAATGCTTCTAACATAATGTGTCCAGCTCAAGTTAGTAGTTAATGTTACACCGAGAATGTCAATACTAGGGGAAGTGGGAATATTTACATCATTAAAAAATATATGGGAGTCAGTGAGATTCTGTCGGTTAGAAAATTGAATGTACTTGGTTTTCTGTGCATTAAAGGAAACTAGATTCTCTTGTCCCCATTCATTAATTCTAGAAAGGTCCTGGTTCAGAGAAATTGCAGTGTTTATTTTTGAATTTATAAGATCGGGTTGGGTGAAAGAATTGGTAAATGTGAAGGAACTGTGGAGTGTTGAGTCATCTGCGTAGGAATGTATTGGATTATGAGTGGTAGATATGAGATCATTGATATGAATGAGGAACAGAATTGGGGCCAAAACTGATCCCTGGGGAACACCAGCATTTATTGAGTGAAATTGAGAATAAAGGCCATCTACCATTACATGTATTTTTCTGTTATGAAGATAAGAAGAAATTAGTGGAACTAATGATGCAAGGCCGTAGTGTGACATCTTCGACAATAAGGATTGATGCCAGACTCTATCAAATGCCTTTGATATATCCAGTGCTATTGTATGTGTTTCACCATGTTGGTCTGTAGCTTGGTTGATTTGATGCGTAAGAAGGCAAAGCATGTCTGCAGTTGATCGACATCGTCTAAAACCATATTGCCTATCACTGATTAATTTATTATTCTCAAGATGCTTAATTATGTGATTATTTAATATAATTTCAAAGACTTTACCAAAAGTGGAAGTTATAGCTATTAGTCTGTAGTTTGATAGATCTGAAGAGGCATCTTTTTTAGGAACTGGATGGATGTTTGCTTCTTTCCAGGGTACTGGGAAGCATGAGGTATGAGTACACAGACGGAAATTTTTTGCCAATACAGGAGCGAGCACCAAGGAGCAATTCTTAAGTACTATTGGAGGAATTTCATCTGGACCAGGAGCCTTATCTACCGAGAGATTCTGCAAAATAGTTTTGACATGTCTGGTGTGGATCTTAAGTGAGGGAATTTCAGGCGAATTAAAATTAAGTACAGGGACATCTTGATTTATTTCATCTAAGGTTGAGTTGGTAGAGAAAATATCCGCAAGAAGGTTAGCTTTACCTCGTGGGTCACTTACAAGATTGCCAGTTGGAGATTTTAATGGTGGAATGGATGAAGCAGTAGTGAAGTTGGATTTAAATGAGTTAAGAGTAGACCAAAATATTTTGTTATCATTTGGATTATTTAGAAGTTTATTTGCCTGCTTGTGGAGAAAGTTTGATTTAGTTAGGTTTAATACAGTTTTGGCATGATTTCTGATGTTTCTAAAGTAATTAAAGGCTTCATGTGTTTTTGATCTTGTGTATGCATTGTAGGCTATTGCTTTTTGTTCAGTTACTCTAGCACAATTATGGTCAAACCATTTAGGTGAATTAGATCTTTTACTGTACTTTTGATGAGGAATAACAGTTTCCATTCCAATTTTTACAAAATCTTGTATGTGGCTCAAGGTGGAGTGTGCATCATTAGAAAAGAAAGAGGTCCAGGGAATATCAATAAAGAAACCTTGAAGACCCTCCCAGTCTGCCCTATCGTAATGCCATTTAGTCACCAAAACAGGTTCAGAGTGGGAAGGTGTGGTAGGTGATAGACAGGTGGCCTGTATCAGACAGTGATCAGAAGATCCAAGCGGGGACCTCACTGTAACATCATAATTTTCTGAATTGGTTGTTAAAAATAAGTCCAGTAGGTGGGAATTATGATTAGGATTATCTGGTACACAGGTGGGTTGGTTGACTAGTTGAGTGAGATTAAATGAGTCTGCAAATAGCTCACATTCAAGACCAGCATCATCAGTCCTGGCTGAATGAGTGAGCGATTCAACATTATGGACATTAAAATCACCCAACACAGTGATTTCAGAAGAAGCATTTAAGTTGAGGACACTGAGTTGTGAGGACAGAGAATCAAAAAGACTTTGCTCTGGAGGAGTATTTGGGGAACGGTAGATGCAACATATGTATTTAAATTTACCAGCAGAAATTAATTTGTATATAGAATAATCAAAATAGGGACAATTGAAACTAGTAACCTCCTCCAGGGCAATTTCAGATTTTGCGAAGCAACATACACCTCCTTTAGGTCTGAAATTTTGGAGCAGTTGATAACCTGGAAAATTAAATCTAGACGTGTCAGATGTGGATGTTACTTGAGTCTCTGTCAAAAAAAGGAGAGTAGGGGATTCTGCTTGAAGAAATTGGTGTACAGAATTGATGTTAGAGTGAAGTCCCCAGTGAGTTTAGAACCGGGGAACGAGTATATTAAGCGTAACTGTATTAGCACCGGAAAAGGGAGAACATTTACTTTAGTTTTGCTAGGTATGAAGTATGTTTTATTTGCTTGTGATTGGGATTGTTTGCTACATTACGTACTTATTGTTGATCAAGTAGACGATGCTAGGGATGGGGCTATTTTTATATCTTTCGGTTCTTGCTCGAATTGGGACAAGCGTGTTGATGTGCCTAGTGAGTCTGTGTGGGGGGGCTGGTGGGGTAGTAGGTGTCTGTGTCTGGGGTTGGTCAGAAGTTGTTCCCCAAATTTCTGGGTGAGGTTTTTGTGCATGCTGGCTAGTGGTTTTAGACCCAAAGTGACTAGTGCTTCGTGATAATTTGCGTATGCTGGACCAAGGATGATCTTACATGCTCTCTTCTGTACTTTTTCTAATTGCTCTTTTTGTGTTGCAGTAAGTGAGGAGGCCCACGCTGGGCAGGCATAGTTGAGTTTTGGCAGAATGAATAGAGAGTATACATATGTGAGATCAGGTGAGGGGGCGCCGAGTGATTTGAGGCGACGGAGGAGGTATAGTTTGAAACCAGAGAGTCAGAGACCTTGATTACTTCACTGATATGGGGTTTCCAATTTAGGTTATTGTCTATGATAACCCCTAATAGTTTGAATGTATTCACTACCTGTAGGACGGTTGATTCGAGTGTGATGAGAGGTGGTTCTAAGTTCTCTGAACCTACACTGATGTACATCACTACCGGTACCGTTTTATCACTATTGATGGTCACGTCGTTTGCTGAAGTCCACTCCTGAAGTCCATTCACGTTGTCCTGAAGGGTGCTGAAGTCGGGGGCGGTGTTGTCAATACTGATTGTGATGATAGAGTCATCCACATATTTCCACCGTAGGTTTGTGTCCCATAGAGCGTTTTTTATGAGCATAAGGAAGCATAAATGCCCCATTCTCGTACCCTGCGGTACGCCGCATGTTAGTGGGAAGGTGGCAGAGATTTTACCCTGATATCGTACAGCCTGGCGCCGGCCGGTGAGGAAGTCTGCTAGCCATGCCACTAGGTGCGGGCGTAACCCTAGTTCCACCGCCTTCCTGATGATTTTGTTGTGATTCACCAGGTCGAAAGGTTTACTGAAGTCGAAAAATGTGAGGGCTACCGATGTTTTTTTTTCTTTTCTAGGTTGTCTTATATGAATTCAAGGCAGCTCACTAGACAGTGTGTGGTGGAAGAAGCTTTCATATTGCCAAATTGTTGTGGATCAATTGATGGAGCTATATCTGCGTAGGATATGCCCACTCGAACACGAAACTCTCGCAGATGAGGCTGGGGATAGAGGTGATTGCTATCGGTCGTAGTTTGTCTAGGGATTCCGGACTTGTGGTTTTGGGCAATGGTGTGACAAACGAGGTTTTCCATGCCGTAGGTCACTTGCATTGTGATAACGATGCGTTAATTATGGAAGTGAGTGGCTTAGCTAATTTGTATGCAAATTCCTTGTAGAGTTTTGCAGGGAGTTAGTTTGGAGTGACATATCTTCTTTTCAAATGTTAGGCGACTCATAACCTGATATTCTTCCACAGTTCCCGAAGGTGTTGGTGATGGGAGGAAGGCAGGCAGATTTTGTGGTTGTAGGGGGGGGGGGGGGGGGGGGACGTTGACAGATGGCCACAAAATGCTGGTTGATTTTGTTGGCCGCATTTTCGTGGTTGAGGTTGTTTACGCAGGGAAAGGATGGGGTCTGTTTCTTGTTCAAGTCGGTTTATTTCTTTACACCTTCATACCATTTACCGATGTTTGCCTGTCTCAGATTCTTCAATTTGTTTGGGTAATATCCCTTTTTTGCTTTACGTATTTCCCGGATGACTGTTGCGTAGAATTCTGTAGAGATTCATATCACGTTGCTGAAGGGCTAAGTTTCTTTGATGAATGAGCCCTTTAATATGGGGGGTCATCCAGTTTGCATCAGAGGGGTGCAGTTTCGTGGTTTTCACTGTCAAGTGCTGTTCATGTGCTTGGGTGATGGTGAGGTTGAAATTATTCCACTTGGTGTCCATATTATCGGGTGTTGTAGCTTCTAACCATGGGAGGTGGGTAATCCATTGACCGAAACTTCAGATGCCAGAGTCGGTGAGAGGGCGATAGCTCTTGGAGGTGTCAGGTGAAGGTGGTTGGGGGATGGTAGGGGAGGGGGGCCAGAGGACAGGCATATGTGTACTCCGACCTAGGGGTGACAGGGGTTGCGGGCGCTGGTACATGTCACACATGTCAGACAGAATTATGTCCAGCGTACAATCACCGACTTGCTGTAGATGAAGCTGGTCTTGATGGGAAATGCTATCAATTTCATTGAAGTCTCCACAAATAACAAGTTTCGCACAGGGGTAAGTTGTCCTTAGGCTGTCGGCGGTGTCGGTGAGATGTAATAATATATCTTTGGTGGGTGAGCAGGGTGGATGGTATACCACACAATATATTATAGAAGCGGCCTCTCTGGGACTGTGTCTTGGTGTAACCCTAACCCACAGTGCCTCTACATTCTCTGGTACTTGAACTGTCAGCTGAGTAGGGCATAGGTTTTGGTGACAGTAAAGGGCTACGCCACCGCCACGTTTGTTTGTGCGTAGGTGGGTAATGAGTTGGTAGTTATCTATTGAGCAAATCTCGGGAGTAATTTGCCAGGCTTCTGTTATGGTTACAACATCACTGTCCTGCTGTGTGTGCGTGTCTGTGTGTGTGTTTTTGTTTTGTTTTCCCATGTCCCAACCTTGGAACTGTAGGCAATCGGTTGCCTGTAAGTCTTGCAAGGAACAGATATATTCGAGCGAACCTTCGAGATTTTGAGTGCTTTATAATATGTGTCGCATTAGATGGTGACAGTGAAGCTTCAAGGTATTGGTTGCCTCCTCTCTGCCACACTAGATGACAATACCTTATTTATACACTTCACATGATATGAAACGAGCAGCTATAGGCCTACCGTCCTTCCCAGCATCTTTGAATATGGACGGGCATCATCTTTGTTATGAGTTGGTAACAATATACTGTAGGTGGTATATTCTTGATGTGTCGGTGTAACCAGAATATTTGTAGAACAGTGTCAATGATCAGCTCACATCAGAAAAAAACACTGACGTTTGGCATGGACTCCATCTCAGTAAGGTCCATCTTGCCCTCAGTCTACCACGCTATCCACTGAGCTATCGCCTCCCCCTACAGTGACTGTAGGTTTATATTTACGTGTTTGTGCGTATGTGTGTATCTTACTAGAGTCTACATTAGAAGATACACCAACTAGCAGCCTCTCAACCACCTTCACCACCAAGAACCTGAAGGAGTTAATAGTGACATTATGTGTATATGAGTGTGTCTGTGTGAGTGTGTGTGTGTGTGTGTGTGTGTGTGTGTGTGTGTGTGTGTGTGTGTGTGTGTGTTACCGCCTTTGTTTACTTCTCAAGGATACAACATTTGTCACCCTCCCTGCTTGGAATCTAGATGATGAACATATGACACTCTAATGACATTCTAACAACATATCACAAACATAAAACATAAACTGACACCCAATTGTAACGCCCTCAGGTCACTTACTCACACACCATTTGAACACAATAAAGAAACTACCACCACAGTATACAAACAATACATACGATCAGTGATGGAATATGCAAGCCCTGCCTGGGCTTCTAACCTAGCTGAAATACATCACAAAACCTTACAGACTATTTCAAACAAAGTCCTAAAAATCATCACAGGCTGCACAGCTACTACACCTACATCAAGAAACCAAAGTCCTCAAAGTCAAAGACCAACTGGATATGAGAGGCACTCAATGCCTGGCTGCAGCCTCCGCAAACCAACACCACCCACTACACTACTTGGCAAAACACCCACTGACACCTAGGAATATTAAAACAACACCCAGCACACGATATCACACACAAATACTGTCATCTCTCCATCCATGTCCACCCCAAACTATCTTCCAGAAGCACATCCATAATCATATCTCTCGCCTCGCCGTTCCATCCAATCACTCATAGACAACACGCAGGCACGACCTCCCGAAATTCATCCTTCTGAATCCTCCCTTCTTCGCGAGGACAGAGTCCACCTGGCCAGGCTGAGATGTGGGCACCATCCATCTCTTCTGAGCTATCAGAAGAGACTGTATATTTCCGTCGTCGACACCTGCCCAGGATGCAACGCGGCACCCCATACTATTAAACACTTCATTGAAGACTGGATTCTACACAATAACATACGCCAAACACATAATCTACACTCCTTGAGAGACCTGTGGGAAAGCCCGATTGTGGCCATGGCCTTCCTTAGGGACTCGGGGCTGTTCGTCCAGGCAGCTTAGGAAACGGTAACAACAAAAACTTGTGTTTGTGTGTTTTTGTTTTTGGTATGTATGTGTATGTATATTTGAATTGTGTGTTTTTCTTTTTGAGGGTGTGTTCATGTACTCAAATCTTGATTTATCAAGTTTTTTGTAAGCCGAGTGGTATCGCGCACACAGATCCCACCCATATACTGTGCAACAAATGTCAGCTTGCCTGTCGTCCATAGTATGTAGTCTGTCTGTCCGGAAACTCCTAGACCGTTCTAATGATTTTCGCCAAATTTCACAGGTATATATATTTGGTCAATGCGAGGGTCAATAAAAAATTATACTTAAAGATCAAATTGAAAAATATTATCAATATTTCATATGTTTTAGTTTTTATTCAAATGTCTTCATTTTTAATATACAAATTGCTGGTAATATTGGAATTATATTGACTAAATTTCAGATAAATATGATAAAGGGAAGGTCCAAGGTCCAAGGTCAAAATATGACTTTTACTAGTATTTATTATGCCAGCCGTTATATTCTCATTAGGCTTATCTTGCATATTCAGAATACTACAATAAAGGTCAAGGTCAAAGGTCAAGATCAAATATAAGGTCAATATTCTGAATTGTTTACTATTTATGCAATCTTTCCAAAATTCACTGTGATAGTTGCCCTCTATATTTACATGAACATGTTTAAATTTCTGACACATATCATTAAGGTCAAGATACAGGTCAAAGGCCAAAGTCAACTATTCCTTTAATATATCTGTAAATGGTAGGTTGCAATTAAATTAGGCATGTATATTTGATTTTCCAGGGCTACATCAACACAAACAAAAATGTACCCCAACATAAAGGTAAAGGTCACAGGTCAAGGTTAAAGATAAACTTTTATAATTAAGTTAAATAATTACTCAAACTTTGGCAAACTGACCTTGTTAGTTGCAAATTTTGGCAAATTGACTGTGTTAGTTGCTTTTTAATTAAATTATTATGTTCCTTCCAACAACCAACCATACTCCTAAAATCGATTAATGAAATTTACAAACACATGTGGCAGTCCGTGGATTCGAACCCAGGATGCTCACACCGAAAATCAACACCTTATACATCGCACCACGAAGACAGTTAAAGGTAGGTGGACACTGCCTACGATTTATTATGCAACTTCGAATCTTGCATATCAATCTAAGCATGTACACACATCCCAACTGCAACTCACGTAGGCTATGCATATGTGAATGGAAAGAGCAATTAATGGGGCCTTAACCACTTAGGGAAGTCCTCTCGATAAATTACTCCTGAACCAATATCAATTATTATGTTCCTTCCAACAACCAACCATACTCCTAAAATCGATTAATGAAATTTACAAACACATGTGGCAGTCCGTGGATTCGAACCCAGGATGCTCACACCGAAAATCCACACCTTATACATCGCACCACGAAGACAGTTAAAGGTTGGTGGACACTGCCTACGATTTATTATGCAACTTCGAATCTTGCATATCAATCTAAGCATGTACACACATCCCAACTGCAACTCACGTAGGCTATGCATATGTGAATGGAAAGAGCAATTAATGGGGCCTTAACCACTTAGGGAAGTCCTCTCGATAAATTACTCCTGAACCAATATCAATTATTATGCTCCTTCCAACAACCAACCATACTCCTAAAATCGATTAATGAAATTTACAAAACACATGTGGCAGTCCGTGGATTCGAACCCAGGTTAACATAATTATATATCAATTTCATATAAATATTCTAATAGTTAACCTTTTAACGCACAGGATGCGGTTTGAGCCTATTCTGGGATAATTAAAAGCCTTTGTGACCATCAGGGGTGTTTAGAAACCTTTAGTTTAATTATTTCAACCTCTGCAGTTGTTTTTGAGTTAGCTGTGGGCAGAAAACTAATTTTGGAGAGCTAATTATACGATTGAGAAAACTCTACTTTTGAATACTAATCAGCAACCCCCTCGTCCACAGGCTAGCGAGAGGGTTAAGGTCAAAATTCAAGGTCAACGGTAAAAGCAAGTGTTAATAATTTTCAGTAAATTACCCCTAGATAGTTTAATGGATTATCACCAAATTTTGCAGTCAAATTCAGTTGGTCAATGCAACGATTATCCAAATTTGCATTTGTTACTAAGGTCAAGGTCACATAATATGTTAGACTGCAGCACCGTTGATTCATTTAAATTCCGCCTAGACAAATATCTCGCATCAAACCCGCGACTGACTGCGTTTGTAAATGAATAACTTTATCCTCCCCTCAGTTACTAACCCATATGTCCCCTTGCAGTAGTTCCCTTTCCAATGTTCCCTTACCCACTCTAAACCACTGTTTGGACACTTGATCCTCAGTGTTTTGGAGGACAAGCAACCTAGAAGGGTCACTAGACCTGTTGTTGCTTGATTTCCTTTGTACTCCTTTATAATATGGTTACTATTTCTTATTTTAGAGTTAATATTCGAATTGCACCATATTAGTTATGTTTATGCTAACATTGGTGTTATGTTGACCAAATTGTATATAAATATTCCAATTGTTAAGGTAAAAGGTCAAAGGTCAAAATATGACTTGCAATATTTTCTCATTTTTGATCTATCTATCTATCTATCTATCTATTTACTCAGACCCAATCCCAATTTATTTTTTGTATTAGTCGCACTATAATATGTTTATCGCATGCCGGTATAACGCAAAGATTATACAAAAATAATAATAACAATATTAATAAATATAAAATAATAATACAAAAATGAATAAATCAAATCATATATAAAATAAATTAAATATACTGAAATGTCTGTCTCAAATCTATGTCAAATATAAGGTAAATTCATTTATTTTATACAACTAATGCATAGTAGCATGTAACATAAACATGAAATATATTAACTTTCAAATTAATATTATGAAGGTCAAAATATATGTCATAGGTCAATGTTAACTACTCTTCTAATACCAAGTCAATATAGTATCTCTATTATAAATATTAATGTTACAAAAGGTATCGATGTTCAAAACATGAACAATATAATAATCAAATACTGTCAGGGTCGAAGGCATATATATATATATATACAATATGTGTGTATGTGGTGTGTGTGTGTTTCTCAGCCACGGACAGTCAGAATGAGTGTCCAAGCTGTAATCAACTACACCATGGGGTGATGAAGAATGATTATCCTTTTCCTATTTATATTAAGAAGATGGAGAAACCCTACTTGGAGACAGTATTGCACTTCATACACAAGTCATAGGACCCATATTCCAGAGTACCATACAGGGATGTTTACAACTATTCCCACGTAACTCGGGTTGAATTGATTGCATTTAATTCTTGCCAAGCCAAGCACGAGAGTAGTAGTAGTGGTAGTAGTCGTTCCCTAGGCCGCCTGGCCGAACAGCTCCGAGATTCTAAAGAAGGCCATGGCCGACACTGGGTTTCCCCCAAGGCTCTCAAGGAATGTATATTGTGTTGCTGGCGTAAGTGATTGTGTGCTATGCAGTCTTCATTAATGTTTTTGATAGTATGCGTTGTTGTGTTACAGCCTGGACAAGTATCCTGGACGGAGTCATCCAGACTCTTCTGATAACTCAGAAGGGCTGGATGGTGCCCACATCGCAGCCTAGCCAGGTGGATTATGTTCTAACGGGAGAGAAGGGTATCTTTGGGATGGACTTCAGGGTGCCGTGCATGTAGCTGGATGTTATCTTTGAGTGATTGGATGGATCGCTGGGTAATTTGAGTATTAATACGCTTCTGGGGGCTGGCTTGGGGTGGGCAAGAGGGGAGTGATGACACTATTTGTGTATGATAACGAGTGATAGGTGTATTTTTATGTTTCTTGGTGTGTGAATGTTCTCCTACGTAGTGTTGTGGGTGATGGTGGTTTGTGGAGGCTGCGGTGAGAGTTTGTGTGCCTCTGATATCAAGGTGATCCTTGATTTTTAGCACTTTGGTTTCCTGGTATAGGTGGTCTGTCGGTGTGGTAGCTGTGCAGCCAGTAATTATTTTGAGGGCTTTGTTCTGTATAGTCTGTAGGGTGTTGTGATGTGCTGCAGTGAGGTTAGAAGCCCAAGCAGGGCTAGCACATTCCATTACTGAATGTATATATTGTTTGTATACTGTGGCGGTAGTTTCGTTGTTATATCCGAATGTTGTATGGGCAAGCGACTTGAGGGTGTTCACTGTTTAGCCTTGGTGTCAGCTTGTTTTGATGCTTGTAATATGTTGTTTAAATGACATTGATGTGTTGTATGTTACACCAAGGATTTCGTGTGTGCGTGTGCGTGTGTGTGTGTTATGGGGATGTTGTTTTAAGGTGAGGTGAGGAATATGGCGGAGTTCTGCTGTCCAGTTTGTGAGAAGGATCTCTGTAGATTTGGCTGAGGCTAGTTTGAGTCTGTGGTGAACCAGTCATGTAGTGTGCTGAAGTATGGTTGAATGAGTTATGCAGCAGTGTGTGCGTCTCGATGTATACATGTGAGTGTTATGTCGTCTGCGTAAGAGGCTGTGTGTATCTGGGGTAAGTGGGGTATGGGTAAGTCATGCATGTAGAGATTGAAAAGTGTTAGTGACAAAACGAATCCCTGAGTGAACCGTTTGTAAAATGTCTGGTGTTCGGTGACTGGCCAGCAAATGTTACATGAGCATATTTTCCTGCTAGATAGTTAGCCAGCCATCATTTTGAGTTATTGTGCATGTTTGTTATGAAAATTTGATTTGTAAGGTTGTGGCGGGAAATGGCATCAAAAGCTTTACGAATGTCGATTGTAACGAGAAGTGTTCTGTGTGCTAGCCTAGCTGAATTGATGCTGTCAAAATATTTTTGTGTGAGGTCTGTAAGAAGGGTGTTTGTGGAGTGTAGTGGCTTAAAACCTTGTTGTTATGGAGCACGAGAGTTATTAAAATTAAGTATATCTCACAAATACACGTGAGTTACTAAAAGTGTTTACACTCAGCCGGGATTAAATCATGGACTCTCGTCCTGACTGTCTGTGGTTCGAGTCCCAGTTGCGAGTAAAAACATTTAGTAACTCACGTGCATTTGTGAGATATATATATAAAATATACAAGATAAGATAAGATAACTTTATTGTCAATTTGCATACACTACTGTATATACAAAATTAAATTTGTTGTGGCTCAATATTAATTCAGAAATAAAAACGTGATAATGCACTATCCTATTCAATATATATTATATAAAAATAACACTGACACAATCATACATCTCATATTTATCTCATATGGCAGTTACACAGACTTCATTTTTATATCACATGGCAGTTACACTTACTTCATTTTTATATCACATGGCAGTTACACTGACTTCATAAGGTTATACAGAACGATACTCTTATGTATAAATTTATTTTTAATCTATTTGTATGTTGCATAGACAGAGTTAATCTTCTTCCTGACCTTAGGAATACTTGTAATACTTATGAAGGGGATGGCTAGTGTCTTGCTTTATCTTCTTCACCTGTTTCATTACACATTCCTGATATAGTTCATCTAACGTTATAGTATTGATACCTAACCTTCTAGCTTTCTTAATTATTTGTCCTAGTTTATGTTTATCTTTATTAATTAACTTACCATACCAGGTGGTCATTGAAGAACATAGAATTGATTCAATGGTTGACTTATAAAAGATATTAACTGTTGTTTTGTTTACCTGTATATTGTTCAGTAATCTTGCAAGGTGTAACTTTTGGTTACATTTCTTATATACTATATCGGCATTTGCACTGTCATTAATTAAATGGTTCGTCTATAATGAAAACTAGATATTTGTATTGGTTCAATCTTTCTACAGGTTCATTATCTATGATAATAACATCAGGTACATGCTTGTTAATTGTTCTAAAATCTACTACAATCTCCTTTGTTTTCTTTACATTCAGGTTCAGATGATTTATTTTACGCCACTCAACGAAATTATTTACCTGCGAAATATACTCATTAATGTTGTTGTTTACAATTTCCCAATGATTACTGTGTCATCGGCGTATTTTAATGTGGTATATTCACTAAAAGAACTTCTACAGTCGTCTGTGTACAAACTGTACAAAATAGGAGACATTACGCAACCCTGTGGTGCACCTGTGTTGGTAACTATTGTATTAGACTTAACATTTTTATTTGTGTGTATTGTGGTCTTTGCGACAGATAGCTAAAAATCCATATTAATATATTACCAATTACACTAAATATTGAACAGTTTATTTAACAAAATATGTGGTTGTATTGTATTAAAACCAGAGCTAAAATCGATGAATAAAATTCTGGTCTGTGAATCATGTTTGTCTAAATGCTTGCTGATCTCATTCACTAAGGTTAAGCACGCATCCTGCACACTACTGTTTTTTTGCAGTAAGCAAATTGGAGCGGATCCCTTACAGTTTCTACACTTTTACACAAATAATTTCTTAAAACAACTTCAAATAATTTCATAATATTTGACGTTAACACAATAGGTCGAATATCATTGAAAAGCTTAGGGGACGAGATTTTAGCAATTGGTTATATTTCCGACAGTTTCCATACGTTCGGTACTACCCCTTGATCTAGTGAGTCCTGAAACATTGTATGAAGAATAAGAGTCAGTTGGTCAGTGCAACACTTGATTGCTCGAGCTGGTACAGCTGCAGCCAGTTCCGCGCAGAACACTCAATAGGTGGCAGCACAATTAGTATTTATAAATGATCTGGTAACACTGGTGAGAGGTGGATAGGAGGTAAGGGTTGGGGGAGGAGAGAGATGGGTGAATGACGGTGGGGAGAGTCGGAAACAAGTGGTGGGGGCTAACGTAGGAGGGGAGGGAGGAATGGGGGTGGGAAACTTGAGGTGGGTGGCAGCAGAGGTTGTGGGAGGGGGGTAGAGAAGGGCAGATGGAGGACGGACGAGAGCGGAGGTAAGGGATAGGGGAGAAGGAAGGGAAGGCGAGTTACAGGGAAGGAGGACAGAAGGTGGAGGGTAGTGGAATATTGAAGGAGGCTGTGATGTCAAGTTGTAATTGCGCAAGCCTTTAAAACGATATCTTGGATTAGGACTTCATACCATTAAATATCAGGCTCAGAGGTTTCACATTTCTATTACTTATGTGATGAATTCAGAATTCTATTTATAAGAATTCAAGAGTAAACAAAGTCTAATTTACCTAAAAACTTATATGTGTTAACTTACTTTAGATGTTGATAGTGATGGATAGCTCAAGGATAGAGTTAGGAATAGATAGAAGCTATAGTGGCCACTAAAGGGTACTTCACACAGTCAGGAATGCGAGCTAGAATCACTAGGAGTAATGACTCCTGTTGATTCCTGGGAATACGACCGCGAGTGTCTGAAATTCCCTGTGCACTCACAACACCATAGGAGCCAGCGGGAGTGTACCTGCGAATCACTGAGAGTCACTGGGAGTCACCAGGAATCACCGGGATAAAACCGGGAATGAAGTGAGAGTTATTGAAAAGTTGATATGATAGCGATATCCTAGTGACTCCTGTTAGACTCCCAGTAACTCCAAACCAGTCCCGGGCGATTGGCCCTGTCCGACAAAATGTTCACCGTGTTTAAAGTTCTCGCCGCGAGTTGAACCACTCCCAGCGACTCCCAGTGATTCCTGGTGACTCCCAGTGATTCCCCAGTGACTCCCAGTGAGTCCTGGTGATTCTGGTGAGAACTGAAACTGAAACCGAAACCTGTCCGCGAATCAGATAAGAATCACCGAGAATCACCAGGACTCACTGGGAGTCACTGGGGAATCACTGGGAGTCACCAGGAATCACTGGGAGTGGTCCAACTCGCGGCGAGAGCTTTAAACACGGTGAACATTTTGTCGGACAGGGCTAATCGCCCGCGACTGGTTTGGAGTCATTGGGAGTCTAACAGGAGTCACTAGGATATTGCTAGAGTCAATAGGAGTCATCGATTTTCAACGCGAATAGGCCCAGGAATCCGAATTTTCAGCTACTCCTAGTGATTCTAGCTCGCATTCCTGACTGTGTGAAGTACCCTTAAGAGTTAAGAATTAGAATGACTTAGCATGAACATGTGGTTGTAGTGAGAGCGGCTAGAAGTAGGTGTTGCTGAGGTCGTAATCATAGATTACAGAAGCATAGAGGCGAAAGCGTGACGTCACACGGTTATTTTGCCACGCGTCCTAGGAATTTGGTGGCAGCACTGTTGTAGGGCATACAACCAAAACACATTCGTTTTTCCTTATTAGATACTCCTTGATATCTGTGCGCCCGGCTTGTTTGCAGTGTTACCAAAGTTAAGGGAAATTCCACAAAACGAGGGGGCAATAGATTAAAGAGGGAACGTCTTGAAAAATGATTTAATGTTGATAAAAATACTTGTTAATTATTTCAAATAAAATAGATATATAAAAGCAAGAGGAAAATATTAGGAATACAGTCATATACAATATAAAAAAATACTTACATATGATGTAAGCTGTAAAACTACAAACAACACAACAAGGATTAAAATGCCATTTTGAATATATATTATTAGTTACATGTTATGTAGATGTTAATTTATAAAGCTGCACTAAAACAGGATATATCACGAAATACGTTCATAGGTTATACTTATGACACCTAACGATATTTTGGCCCAGCATGTTTGACGTTGGCAACTCCCCACAACAATGGTGGGGGTAGGAGAGACGTGGCTGTGAACCTCCTCATAATGAGGTCAATTTCACAATGATCTGGCCTTTACGGTAGCCTCTAGTTATGTCTATTTAACTCTGTCATGTCTATAGAGTCTCTGGGTAGCATAGAATTGATTATTAATAGAGTTATTAGTACAAGGTAGGGATTATTACGAATTAATGGGGACCCTCCCGGTTTCCTTTGCGATCGTGCTGCCATCTCTCGAACGCGCGGCTCGCTATTTTCAGATTCGTAGGGTCTTTCTTTCCTCTCTATCCAATCTGTACTCTATGGTCGTAATCAAAGCGAGTCTGAGGGTTTAATACGGTGGACCCCCTGCAAGTTCCTATAAATGACACATGCGCAGTTAAAGGTACTTCACACAGTCAGGAATGCGAGCTAGAATCACTAGGAGTAGCTGAAAATTCGGATTCCTGGGCCTATTCATGTTGAAAATCGATGACTCCTAGTGACTATAGCGATATCCTAGTGACTTCTGTTAGACTCCCAGTAACTCCAAACCAGTCGCGGGCGATTAGCCCTGTCCGACAAAATGTTCACCTTGTTTAAAGTTCTCGCCGCGAGTCGGACCATTCCCAGTGATTCCTGGTGAGAGTCCCAGTGACTCCCAGTGAGTCCTGGTGATTCTCGGTGATACGTATCTGATTCGCGGACAAGTTTCGGTTTCAGTTTCAGTTCTCACCAGAATCACCAGGACTCACTGGGAGAGTCCCCTGTTTTGCCAGAGATCCGTTACAGTAAAATATATTACGAGATAATTACCGCGACAGTATTTACCCCCAGCCATGACACGAGTTATACTTAAATTGAGTGTTTTGGTATAGATATTCTGCGATCCCATAAACAAGGGATAGGTCGTGAAGTATAATTTAATCTCAGTGACGAATTACCATCCGTGCATTAACAGTTTAAGAGATACATAATAATTCTCTACTTGACTCTGCTAGATCGTATAAAATCGAACCTTAACGTTAGTCCCCACTTAATCGAATAACTAAACCTTAAGCCTAAAGCAACGTTCGGTATCAGACATTGTATAAATTAAATTGGTGCCCCCTTCAAGTGACTTTCTTATCGCTTCTTATCATGTCCGTATCGGAAGAATAATGCCCGAGACTCGGAAGTGGCAGTGCATACTCTAATCCAGATCCACGATTGTGCTTGGAGAATTGAAAGCCCAAGCTCTTATAACTGAACTCATTACTCTTATTCATGTTCTATAAAGTGAAAGTGATTCTTTTTCTATGCCGTGAGTGTGTTCAATAAATAAAGCTGTATTACAAACGTCATCCTGTGATTCTATTTGACGTGTGCAATTGATCCCGTGTGTGTATATATGTGAAAGGAGCTATCCCAGTCTTGTAGAACTCACTTACGCAAAAGTTAATCCTGAATAAAATCAGGGCATAACAAAAACGTTTGGGAGAGGCCCTGCGACTAACTCAGGCTGATGATGATGATGACAGTCGATATATACTGATACGACACTCTCTTGTAGTTATGTCACATCAGAGTGATGGGATGTTCTGTGTTCAATAATAATATTGTTAATTGTAGTGCCACTCCTTAACACCTTACGAGCGGCCTATGCGGTTTATTATATGTACCGCACAGCGGGGTGTTTTTAGCCAAAATAGGGCTGTTTACGTGATCATTTTCATGCCTAAATAAGACCCAGAACGTAAAACAAGTACCTATCCCTGAAAGGGCATAAACAGAGCTTTCGAATGACACCATAACGATCCTTGTATGATGGATAGTTTTCTTGCAATAACCGTGCAACGCGAGTGCAAAAAGCAGGTAATTCGGTACTTTCGGTACATAATTGAGTATGTAGCGAGTGAGAGAGGGAGGAGGGAGCTGAGATTTGTGTCAGTAGGTTCGCCGCGGTGGTCTGGAGCAGTCATACGCTCGCTAGTCTCCTGCCACCACTTGTCTCTCTCTCTCAGCCACATTACGTGCTGAAATTGCCACTCGACCTATGTCGAGCGCCGCCACATAGTCCAGCTTTTTTTAACTCGACTTATGTTGCTCGCCGCTAATTAAGGGTTAACTCCAGAAGAATGATGACGTGTTATGGCAATGTATTCTGGCTGTCCTTAGACGATTTTACTCAGATTAGGACTGGTATATAAAAGTCAAAAGATAACTGTTATGGCTAATACCCTGGATGTTTTCACATAATCTTCTTAAGCTGCATAAAACCGTCTAATGATAGCCAACATACATTGTTATAATGCATCATGATCCTCAGTAAGAAAAAGATGATTCGCTACGACTGTTATCCTCTGAATAAAGATGACTAGTTTAAATGTAGAACGTCATGTTTTTTTGTTTTTTAAAGACCTCCGTCTACGTATAGTGAAAAATCTGTTATCCTCCGGTAAATTGCTGGGTGAGTGAGTGAAGTGGACAGTACAGTCTAGAGAGTGAGCGAGCGAGCACACAGGTCGGCAGAGCTCCTCAAAGGAGGGGAATTTCGTAGGGGTACAGTGGGGCTAAGTGACCGATACACATATCAGAAGATCGGCGATGATACGGTGTTTCGGCACATAGTAAACAGAACGTGGTTTCTTGTTTAAAGTTTTATACATCTCCCATAAAGCATCTTTAGTATAATCTTGAGAGTGTCAGTGAGGGAACAAGGAATCCTTTAAGAGCCCAGCCCCGGCAGTGCCATAAACCCGCTAAAACCACACGATGAGTGAAGTGACCGTGTGTAGGACAGGCAATCTCACCCTTATGGTTCCCCACCATAGCCCTCACCTTCCACCTGCCCCGAGTATTTGACCCTCGGTCTTTCAATTTCTCCAACAATTTTAACCATTATGAAGTAATGGTATAAGATTTATTTGTTTTTCTCTCTCTCTCTTTCTCTCCTTTTTATCGTGAACATCTTTCCATCCACTTTCAATCACCTCACTTAACCTTCACAGGTCGCTCCTACTGTTATTATTTTTTTCTCCAACTTTATTCAACCATTACAGATCAATCTTTATTATTGTATTGTATTTGTTTTTCTCCAACATCATTCCATATCCAACTAGGCCAGCTCCCTCTCCCGCTCGCTTTCACTCTCTCCCGCCCCCGCCCCTGCTCTCTCTCTCTCTCTCTCTCTCTTAGCATTTTGTACAATTTAAGCATTTTGCCATAATTGCTGTCCTAGATTCGGTTACTCACTCAGATCCTGGCTCTCTCCCTATCTTAATGTTGACGGCATTATAAATATCCTAAGCATTTATCAATACTCAGCAGTCAGCATCAGGGTGGAGTCGCCAGTTTAATCATAGGATACAATGGGCCTGTTTCCTTTTAATTAGTAAGATCTTTTAGTTTTACCGGTGCCCAATGCCAAGGATTTATACATGTAACCACATAGCTTTAGGAGAAGCAGGCAAATTGCGTGTATGAGCCCATCAGAAAGTTTGATTATGATATGGGAATTTCTGCATACAACCAATTTTACATTAATAACAACAGCAATTATCTATATATGTGCCTGGAGAGATTTCCCAGGGTTTCTGAAACAAGGGAAATATTGCAGAGACGGAAACACCACGGGAAAACCAGGCAGATCAGGAGGTCGGCTTGGTAGAGGCAGAGGAACGGATAATCTTGGAGGACTATGGTCTAGCAGATACTAAGTATTTTAAGTGCCGACAAATCAATGCAAGAAAGACGTCATGAAAATGTTCCGGCTGTCTTAGATCTGTTCATTTAAGTTGTGTTGGGTTGACAAAGAAAGCATCAGGAGAACAACCAAACTGGAAATGACACCCATGCCCAGGGACCACTGCAGGGCCAACCAGGGCAACACCGGACGCCGACTTTATCAATCTTGTGACCAAATGGAAAGCGCGGATTGAGGTCCTTGCCCGGGTACCTAAAGGAGCCAGAATCCAAGTGGCGGAGGCCCTTACAACCATCATAAAGCAGGACCTAGAGCTCAAGACACCCCTCGCATGGGCACGGCTCCTTGGTTTCTCTTATGGGGCCCTTCGAAAACCACCCAGAACCAACATACAAGACCATATCCAGGCTTCACTAGCCACCAGAGTTAAACGTAAAGTAGCTCAGGCTGGTAGACCCCCAGAACAGCAACCAAATAGGGCCCAGAAGCAACAGGACAAGGAAGAGGAAGATGAACAGCTACAAAAGAGGGTCGCAGCGAAGCTGGTAGATAGTGACATCAAAGAGGCCGTCCGACTGTTGTCCTCTTCAGAAGGTTTTGCTGGTCATGGCACCGAAGTTGTTGAAACCCTATGAGGAAAGCACCCACCTTCACCTGGAGACCTAAGCCTACCCCCAGCCCCAAATGACCAGATACCCCAACCTTTAGTTGTCACGAAGCAGCAGGTGGTTGCCGCAGTGACTTCGTTCCCAGCAGGTTCAGCCGCGGGCCCAGATGGTATCCGACCCGCCCACCTCAAAGGCCTCTTGGGTCAGGGATCAGGAGCAGCTGGGGAGGCACTCTTGGAAACCCTCACCAAATTGATCAACATGGTTTTAAGAGGGGAAGTATCCGACTGTGCCACATCCCTATTTTTCGGGGCATCACTCTGTGCACTGGCAAAAAAAGATGGCGGTGTGCGCCCAATAGCAGTAGGGAACACCTTCAGCTGCCTTGCCACAAAGGTGGGTTTGAAACCGCTTTCGAATGGCCTAGGTCAACACTTAAGACCAGTTCAACTAGGTTTTGGAACTCCAGGGGGGTGTGAAGCTGCTGTACACGCAACCCGCACTTACCTCGGCCAAGCCCGAGAAAAACGGATGCTTCTAAAGATTGACATGCGGAACGCATTCAACAGCATTCGCAGGGATGTCTTCCTCCGTGCAGCTCGAGAGCACATCCCCACTCTGTACCCCTTACTTTGGCAGGCTTATTCCAAACCTTTAATTCTGATTTTTGGCGAGACGGTAATATCATCAGCGACCGGGCTACAGCAGGGAGATCCAGTTGGTCCTGCTCTTTTCTCAATAGGGGTGGATGCAGCAGCTAACAGAGTTAGGTCAGAATTGAATGTTTTGTACCTGGATGATGCTACCTTGGGTGGGTCTGTAGAGAATGTCCTAATCGATCTAAACAACATCATAACTGACCTCAGCCAGGCTGGGCTAGAGATAAATGACACCAAATGTGAACTTTTCCTCCTCCACAACACACTTGAAGAAAGAGAAGACACTCAGGCCCAATTTCGAGGCGCATTGCCAGGTGTAAGGATCCTTCAGGAGCACCAGCAAACCCTCTTACGTTCCCCACTTACACTGGCAGCAATCCCACCAGCACTTCAAGGTAAAAATTAGGAGCTTCAACGTTGTGTGAGTCGCTTGATACACATCGACGCCCACTCAGCTCTTCTCAAGAATTGCTTCTCCATCCCAAAGCTCCAATACCTTTTGCGCACATCGATGACTTACACAAACAATGGCGGCCTCCAAGAATTAGACAACATAATACGAGAAGCAGTGACCAGCATCACCAACGTGGAATTTCAAGATCGGACTTGGGCACAAGCCACTCTCCCTGTCTGCCTCGGGGGCCTGGGCATACGGAGAGCCACGGTCTTGCCTCCCCTGTCTTTATCTCTTCCCTTATCGCGACCAACGACCTTGTAGTGTCCATCCTTTCTTCTCAACCCGGAATGACACTTAATGGGGACGTAGCAGAAGCGATTAACACCTGGAAGGAAAGTACAGGAGCAGAGGAGGAGCCTCAGGGTACCTCCAGGAGCAAGCAGAAAGCGTGGGATACCATCTCGGCGTAGAAAAAACAAGAAAATCTCCTAACCAATGTGGACCAGGTTGCAAACGCACGCCTCCAGGCAGCCGCCCGTTTAAAGAGTGGCTTGTGGTTACATGCCATTCCCATCCCACCTCTTGGAACTCACTTGGATGCTGAAGCGCTCCAGGTTGCCATCGCGCTCAGAGTGGGTGTGGCAGTTTGTCACCCCCACACTTGCAAGTGTGTGTGTTGATGGATGCTCAAGGTCACCATACCTTGTCATGTAGTCACAGCGCAGGCCGCCTACCAAGATACTCAGCACTAAATGATGTCATAAAACGGGCCCTGCAAAGTGCTAACCGTGAACCACATGGACTTCTCAGAGAAGACGGCAAAAGGACAGATGGGATGACCACTTTCCCTTACAAGAATGGCCGGTACCTCGTGTGGGATGCCACATGTGTTGACACTTTCTCAATAACCAACATCACCAGAAGCGCCAACGAAGCAGGTGAAGCCGCCCGGATAGCAGAAAGTAGAGAGCGAGAAAAATATCAAGTCATCGCCAGAAGTCATCAGTTCGAGCCTCTGGCATTCAAAACTTCAGGAGTCTTCGGCCCTACCACCCTCAATATGGTGAATGAAATAGGCCGTAAAATCAGAGAAGTTTCAGGAGAACCCCGGGAAACCCTCTGGCTCAAGCAAAGACTAGGGATGGCTATCTTCCGGGGCAATGTCACCAGCGTCATGAGCTCAGTACGACTGGGCCATGCCACTGTGTGTGGCCCGGGCAGGAGTGGTGTATCCGTAGTCTTTCCACGGTAGGGTGTAAAAATAAACATTATTTGTATTTACCATGTTTGATGTACATAAATAAAAGGAGATGTGTTAGATGGCTGAAAGCCACAGTTGCTCGCGCGTTTGGGGCTAGCAACACGTATTATGAAAAACATGTATCCATCATACGTCATGCTTGTAAGTAGGTGTATGTGTGCAGGAAAAAACGCACCCCACACACAAAGAAAACACACACTCACACATCAAATTTAAGCAGAGGTGTCTGTAACTAAATATATTTCTTAGAAATAACAATTTCAATAATGAGAGAATGTATTGTAAAATTGTTTGGCAACATTCAATAATTACTTGTAGTACTTTAGGAATATCTTCATAAAAAGATTATTTACAATAGAAGGGTTTCAGGACGATACGAAACATACTATAGTACTGCGTCAGATATATGTTTGAGAACTTTATCGTATGGGGTGCGCAATAAGGGTTGTTTAGGTTTACCCTCTATTGCCCCTTTCCCACATTTGCGATTTCATACGATTTTCGTCGCCGAGGACGTAGTCTTGTCAATTCGCATGGAATGTGTGCAACGTCTACGATTTTGACCGTTAAAAACCATTGACAAGTTTACACTCGGCGAATGTCGCCGATGTGTAAGACGTAATCGGCGATATTATGCGATGTCATCGTCAAATTGAGCGATGGTTCGCCGATGACCTCGGCGAGAACTGTCACATTTGAATAAAATATTGCGAAATAATGCGAAGGATGAACGAATCCTCGGCGTATGTTCTGCGACGTCTTCGGCGAATTAAGCGATGGTTCGGCGAATACCTCGGCGAGATTATCCGAAAACTTTTTACATATATTTCATGGCAAAAACATAAGAACATAAGAAAACGGGAGTCTGCAGAAAGCCGATCGGCCCACACAAGGCAGATCCCTGTCACACCCAACCCCAATTACAAGGCCTAATTATAGACCCAACTCACTAATGCCTTGAGGACTGACCTCACCAAAACGGTCAGAGATCGACACAAGATTACGGGATCTGCAGAGCGCCGATTGGCCCACACCAAGCAGATTCCCCCTCATACCCAACCCAACTCATCGAAAATGTACAAATTTCTCTTAAAATCGCCAAACTAATTGGCCGAACGTCATAAAATATGAAAACTAAAGGGGTTAACCATGAGGAAGAAAGGGGACCAGAAAAACGACCCATCTCCCCTTAATTCGGAGATTGGCAATGTCCGGCTTCGCCGGAGAAATTTTTCTATCAAATAATGTACAAATTTAGTTTGCTCTCAAAACAAAATATATATATGTTGGCTCGCTACTGCTTACCAGGAAAATATTGAAACCTGGATGGGGGTAAACGTCTTAAAACAGTAGGCTTAACGGGGCAGAACGGATACAAAGCAAAGAGAGAGGGAGAGAAATAGAAAAAAAACGAGGAGAGAGGGAGAGAAAGAGAAAACAAAAAACAGCGAGGTGGGCTCAATGTTTGCGTTAAGGCTTAAAAATAGAGCCCACCTCGCCTTTTTTAGTTTTCTCTTTCTCTCCCTCTCTCCTCGTTTTTTTTTTTTTCTATTTCTCTCCCTCTCTCTTTGCCTTGTATCCGTTCAACCTACTGTTTTAAGACGTTTACCCCCATCCAGGTTTCAATATTTTCCTGGTGAGCAGTAGCGAGCCAACATATATATATATTTGTTTTGAGAGCAAGCTAAATTTGTACATTTTTCGATAGAAAAATTTCTCCAGCAAAGCCGGATTTCTCCATATAATGCTGGTTCGCTATCGCTTGCCAGGAAGATATCGATACTTGGATGGGGATGAACGTCTTAAAACAGTAGGCTGAACGGAGCCGAACGGATACAAGGCAAAGAGAGAGGGAGAGAAATAGAAAAAAAAAACGAGGAGAGAGGGAGAGAAAGATAAAACAAAAAACAGCGAGGTGGGCTCAATGTTTGCGTTACGGCTTAACAATTGAGCCCACCTCGCCTTTTTTAGTTTTCTCTTTCTCTTCCTCTCTCCTCGTTTTTTGTTTGTTTTCTATTTCTCTCCCTCTTTCTTTGCCTTGTATCCGTTCGGCCCCATTCAGCCTACTGTTTTAAGATGTTTACCCCCATCCAGGTTTCAATATTTTTCTGGTGAGCGGTAGCGAACCAACATATATATATTTTTGTTTTGAGAACAAGCTAAATTTGTACATTTTTCGATAGAAAAATTTCTCCGGCAAAGCCGGATTTCTCCATATAATGCTGGTTCGGTATCGCTTGCCAGGAAGATATCGATACTTGGATGGGGATAAACGTCTTAAACCAGTTGGCTGAATGGGGCTGAATGGATACAATCCAGAGAAAGAGAGAAAAGGAGAGAAAGATAAAAAAAAAACAGGTGAACCCCTCACGAGAGGTGCATAGAAAAAAGGGTTGACAGGTTCGCTATAGGCCTAATCATTTTTTATACCCACCTCGCCGAAGGTGTTCTTTGGCCTCGGCAGGTGTGTCTTGAGCATTCCGGGACGTCGCAAGGCCCTTCGCATGCCTCGTGCGGAGCATACCCCTAGCGGGTATACTCTCGGCGAGTACTTGTGCGCACGTCGACGACTAATCGACGAGGAAATCTACGATGACTTGTGCATCGTCGATGTTCCCTGACCATCTGAGAGCATCGGCGAGCCGCCGTGCAGGGTTGCAAAGATTTTTTTTGTGAGAAACCCTCCGCGATGTCTCGCCGATGTCGTCGATGATCCCCGAGGGCCTCTTAGATCTTTCTGCGATGTTCGACGATGCTTGCGAGGGCAACGAACCCTCGTGAGTCCTCGTCCCAAATTTTGAACAAACCGAACATTTGCGACGACCCGCGAGGCCGGCCGAAGCATACGATTATTATGCGAGGGTATACGTTTGTTGTCCGACATGTCACGAATATGGGTGTCGCCGGTGAAAATCATAAGAAATCGCACATGTGGGAAAGGGGCATTAGCCTTATATTATTAATTATACAATTTATTCTTTCCGTTATATACTACTAGCATTATCATTCACATTTTATAACTGGTATTTAATGTTATGCAATCGTAACTACACATATTTATGAAATATATATTAATTTTTGTTTTCAGTCAGTATATAAGCTTATAAGTTGGCCTCTCAACTCTCTCCCCTTCTACCTTAACCCCCACCACTTGTTTCCCACCCTCTCCACCGTCATTCGCCCATCTCTCTCCTCCCCCATCTCTTACCTCCTACCCCCCTCTCATCAGTGTTACTAGATAATTTATAAACACTATTTGTGCTGCTACTTATTGGGTGTCCTGCGCGTAACTGGCCGCAACTGTACATTGTCAGGACCCGTAGCTTTGGTGCTTCGGACGCGATTTAGAGTCTCCAGTACATTCTCATAAGGTATAATGAATCGATTGTCTCTTTTTATCTCTGATAACTGACATTACATTATTACACTCTTAACTGAAATCTATATATAAATATATAACGAGGAATAAGATGAAGATTATGAAGAAAACTAAGATGAAGAAGATGAAGACAACCAATGACCAGAGAAGGAACAATCATCACCTCCTCAGACGTCACTCATTCGAACACCAATCCAGAGATGCAGAAAAACTCTATATAAGCGGATGGAACAAGAACAACAACAATCACAACCTTTAATACCACAACAAGTAGAAGATCTCCGGACCTTCAAAAGACAGCTGGAAGAGATCAAGAGGAACTCCAACAAAAAGGCAAGAAAATCCAGAAAGACCTTCAATATGAAAAACTTACTTAAGTAACACCTTCAACACCACCAAGCCGCCTGCAAGCATCAACATTAACACCATCGGCTTCTTCACCACCACCATCTCTCACCTTCACCTACATCAGCTGCCTTTCCACCAAAACTTGACAAGTTGCTCTTTGAGTGTTCTTACCTGATTCACCAATGAAGATAACTATTCGAAGAACAGCAAGGAGGATGGCCCTCCACCGTTTAATCTTATATTTTGCTCTTCTTTTCTATCTTTACTTCTCTCTGATTCTTAGAGACCTCTCATCTACCCAGCCTATATACCGGTATCCCTCTTCGCATCGTATAAGCCGTTTCCTACCAACGAGGTTAAATACAAATTTCAGTATTATTGGTCAAAGAGTTGGGTGTGCATTTATATTACTTATTATTATATATATATATATATATATATATATATATATTTGTATTTTTTGAATTGCAAAAAAAATGCACAGCTACTTTACAAGTAATGTGTGTTTGTCTACCTCTTTTTGCGGGTGTATGCTTGAGTGTGTACGTGCTGACTATGCGTGTGTGAGTTTGAGATAATGTATGTAACATGGTCACAAGTGTTCATTATGTAGCTTATGCGCACAAAATGTTGAAATACAAATAATGATTGCAATGTTGCAGTGAAAGGAGAGATATCTAGTGTCACAACATGTATTATGAGGTTCCTTTCCAATAGATGTTTCACCCCGCAGGCCGGCCACAGTCTCGTACAGTACAGTATATCGGAGTCTAGCGATCCACTGGGTCAGTTCGGGGTGGACGAAGGCGGGGCGGTGTGTCTGGTGAGCGGCCTGGATCGTGAAACAGCCACCACCCATACTGTATTGGTGTGGGCGGTGGACCACGGTAACCCACCTAGGACAGCCACAGCCACGCTCACTGTACGTTGTTTACATCCACTGTCGCAATATTTATACCATTTTGTAAGTTGCAGGATCAGAGTCAGGCCATTTTCTTCCCCTTGGTTATTATCAAGAGGAAACGAAACCTTCGATTTGGTAGGCCATTACGACACAGGCTGAACCCTGAGAAGCATTGCTCTTCACGAACACATGCTACCATCATACTTCCTTTGGTGCAGTGTCACTATATTTGTCTATCTATCTATCTATTGCCTGACGCCGTGATCCCCGAAGGGGTGGCCACGAACGAACCGCCCCCATGCACCTCTGTCCCAAGTCAGTCGACGCCCCTCCCCCCAACCAGCACCACCTTCGTTCATGTACTTCCTCACTCCATCCTTCCACCTCATATTCGGTCTACCTCTCCCCCTCTGTCCCTCCACCTCGCTCTCATACACCCTCTTAGTCATTCTCTCGCTTTCCATACGTTCCATATGGCCGAACCATCTCAAGTTGTTCCTTTTCACACTTTCCAGCACATCTACCTCCACACCACACCTCCTTCTTACTTCCTCATTAGTCTGTCTATCCCTCCATGTAACTCCGCACGCACTCCTTAAGTAATTCATTTCCACTGCTCTCACTCTTGGTCTGAGTCTCTCAACCAACGTCCATGCTTCGCTTCCGTAAGTCAGTGTCGGGATTACCACACTGTCATGCAAGGACTTCTTCACTTCCATACTGACCACCCTATTTCTTGTTACTGCTTTTAGCGTTCCTACAACCCTCTTCCCCTGTTGTACCCTCTCCCACACCTCTTCATCCATAGTCCCATCTTTACTCAACACACTGCCCAGATACTTAAAAGAGTTGACGATCTCCATAGCCTGACCGTTCAGCTTCACCTCACACTCTGTGACTTCACCCCTTTCGAAGACCATAACCTTGCTCTTCCCCGTATTTACCTTCAAATTCCGTTTTTCGCACACTGTTCCAAACTCATTTACCAGACCCTGCAACTCCCATTCATTATCACTCATCAGAACTGTATCATCCGCAAACAGCAGTATAGGTAGCTTCCACTATATTTGTCATTGTGTTTTATGATTAATGAGTATTCAATTAAATAGAAATAAATATCAACAAATGAACATACATTATTTAGAATTTCAGTACAATAGTGCAGAGATAGTCATATTATACGCACAAGCTTCATATTTTGGTGACACAGTATACACTTTAGGCAATGTTAAGGTTTACCTTGTTCTCCCAGGTGGACGTGACCGACGTGAACGACAACGCACCATTTTTGGCGGAGCCGCGAGATGTGGAAGTGGTTGAAAACAGCTCGGCTCAAGTGGTGGCCAGAGTGAAGCTGGGGGACCCTGATGATTGGCGCCAGGGTCATGGTCCACCTTTTACTATAGCATTGGACCCCAGAGCATCCCATTACATAACTAACTCTATTAGGGTCAACCTAGACAAGAGTAAGATTTTTGAAAATCATAATTTGCAGTTACTCTTCTATGTTTGCAGTTGTAATTGAAACAATGTAGTTTCATCTAAAATAATGTAAACACTTGTTCCATGGTGCATCATATTATTGCCTTTTCTGGAATTAGTACGTAGATCTTAAGCGATTATCATATCTTGTCCTGCTCAGTTGCCATTACTGTATACTTCTCAAAAACTGTGCTTCCGTGCTGACTCCCTGCCTAGGCAAACTCTTTCGTCTCTGTCTATCCTCTAACGTCTTCCCTTCATGCTGGAAGTTTGCTCACATTCAACCTGTCCCAAAGAAGGGTGACCGCTCTCAACCCTCCAACTATCGTCCAATTGCTCTTATCTCTTGTCTTTCTAAAGTTTTTGAAACTATTCTTGCTTCCAAATTTCTTAAGCATTTCTCTTCTCATAATCTGCTCTCAGATCGCCAGTATGGCTTCCTTAAGGGTCGCTCTACTGGTGATCTTCTTTCATATCTTACTAACTCTTGGTCATCCTCCTTTCGGGACTTCGGTGAGACTTTTTCTATTGCACTAGACATATCGAAAGCCTTCGATAGAGTCTGGCATAAATCTTTAATTTCTAAACTACCCTCCTTCGGTTTCTATCCCTCCATCTGTGCCTTTGTCTCTAATTTCCTTTCTGGCCGTTCCATAGCTGCGGTTGTGGACGGCCATTGTTCACTTCCTCACCCTATAAACTCTGGTGTTCCTCAGGGCTCTGTCCTATCTCCTATTCTCTTTCTAATTTTTATAAATGATCTCCTTAACTGTACCTTAATTCCCATCCATTCATACGCAGACGACTCAACTTTACACTACTCCATTAGTTTTTCAGAACGCCCCAGCCAGCAATCCCTCAACGACAAACGTAATGAAGCCATAGAACTCTTAAATTCTGATCTAAATACTATTTCCAATTGGGGCAGAAAAAACCTTGTTAACTTTAATGCTTCCAAAACCCAATTTCTCCATCTATCTACCCGTCAGGATCTCCCAGCGGACTATCCCTTATTCTTCAACAATACAAAAATCAACCCTTCATCTTCTCTCAATATTCTTGGTGTCTCTTTTTCTTCTGCTCTCATTTGGAAGGACCATATTACCAGTCTTGCTAAGGCAGCCTCCCAGAAGCTGGGTGTGCTCAACCGCCTTAGGGGGTTCTTTTCCCCTGCACAGCTTCTTGCTCTGTACAGGGGCATAGTGCGCCCTTGTATTGAGTATTGTTCACATGTGTGGGGAGGTTCCTCTCACACCGCTCTCCTAGACAAGGTTGAAGGGAAGGCCTTTCGTATCATTAACTCCCGTCCACTCACCAACTCTCTGCAATCTCTCTCTCTCCGCCGCAATGTTGCATCTCTCTCGCTATTCTATCGCTACTATAATAATCAGTGTTCCTCAGAGCTATCCCAGTGCATACCACCTCCTTTACGTAGGGCACGTGGTACCCGTCTTGCAACTCAATCCCACCCCTACTCTGTGCAACTCTCCAACCCAAGAGTGAAACGTTACTCTCAAACTTTCTTCTACTCAACATCTGAGCTCTGGAACTCTCTCCCAGAATCAGTCTTTCCCTCTTCCTATGACTTAAATTGCTTCAAACTCCGTGTGTCCAGGCATTTTGGCTCGAACGTCCCTTGATTTTGGCCCTGTCACTCTTTCAACTATGGGGGAGGCACTCGCTATAGGCAGTTATGCCTTTTGCCTCCCTCAATCACATAGAAAAAAAAGAAAAAAAATTGACGAGGTTTGTTCTACACCTTAAGGCATAGTTATACTCTGTTAATATGGTATTAATTAAAATGATGGGATTAATTTCAAGGACATCACATCAATGCATATCGTGGCCTCTAGCTCTAATGTTCCTAAATATATTGTTCGTGCTTAGCACTGACTATACAGTGAATAATGTTAACGTTACACTTTTTACCGTGCGGTCAATAAAGAGGTTTCATGCGGTGTTTTACATCTGGAACACGACAATCGTGTTTTGTACTCGGAAGATATGATTGTGGTGATCTGGATGTAATGTAGCTGTAGTGTGAACAAATACACAATTGTGTATTATATACCAGGAGGTGATGATGGTCGGGGTGTTGGTGTAGTATGGACCACAGCAGCACTGGACAGGGAGGATCGCCGCACCATTTTGGTCCCTTTGGTGGTGGCTGACGCAGGTTGGCCGTCACTGTCAGCAACCGTCACCCTCACCGTCCACGTCGCTGACATCAACGACAACCCCATGTCACCGGCTGCCAAGACTGTTACTGTACACACACTACAGGTTAGTTATACTGTGATGTCACCTGCTGCCAAGACTGTTACTGTACTCACACTACAGGTTAGTTATACTGTGATGTCACCTGCTGCCAAGACTGTTATTGTACACACACTACAGGTTAGTTATACTGTGATGTCACCTGCTGCCAAGACTGTTATTGTACTCACACTACAGGTTAGTTATACTGTGATGTCACCTGCTGCCAAGACTGTTATTGTACACACACTACAGGTTAGTTATACTGTGATGTCACCTGCTGCCAAGACTGTTACTGTACTCACACTACAGGTTAGTTATACTGTGATGTCACCTGCTGCCAAGACTGTTATTGTACACACTACAGGTTAGTTATACTGTGATGTCACCTGCTGCCGAGACTGTTACTGTACTCACACTACAGGTTAGTTATACTGTAATGTCACCTGCTGCCAAAACTGTTATTGTACACACACTACAGGTTAGTTATACTGTGATGTCACCTGCTGCCAAGACTGTTATTGTACACACACTACAGGTTAGTTATACTCTGATGTCACCTGCTGCCAAGACTGTTACAGTACATACACAACAGGTTAGTTATACTGTGATGTTACCTACTGCCAAGACTGTTACTGAACATACACAATAGGTTAGTTATACTGTGATGTCACCTGCTGCCAAGACTGTTACTGTACACACACTACAGGTTAGTTATACTCTGATGTCACCTGCTGCCAAGACTGTTACTGAACATACACAACAGGGGTTAGTTATACTGTGATGTCACCTGCTGCCAAGACTTACTGTACACACACTACAGATGACTCTTGGTCATCCTCCTTTCGGGACTTCGGTGAGACTTTTTCTATTGCACTAGACATATCGAAAGCCTTCGATAGAGTCTGGCATAAATCTTTAATTTCTAAACTACCCTCCTTCGGTTTCTATCCCTCCATCTGTGCCTTTGTCTCTAATTTCCTTTCCGGCCATTCCATAGCTGCGGTTGTGGACGGCCATTGTTCACTTCCTCACCCTATAAACTCCGGTGTTCCTCAGGGCTCTGTCCTATCTCCTATTCTCTTTCTAATTTTTATAAATGATCTCCTTAACTGTACCTTAATTCCCATCCATTCATACGCAGACGACTCAACCTTACACTACTCCATTAGTTTTTCAGAACGCCCCAGCCAGCAATCCCTCAACGACAAACGTAATGAAGCCATAGAACTCTTAAATTCTGATCTAAATACTATTTCCAATTGGGGCAGAGAAAACCTTGTTAACTTTAATGCTTCCAAAACCCAATTTCTCCATCTATCTACCCGTCAGGATCTCCCAGCGGACTATCCCTTATTCTTCAACAATACAAAAATCAACCCTTCATCTTCTCTCAATATTCTTGGTGTCTCTTTTTCTTCTGCTCTCATTTGGAAGGACCATATTACCAGTCTTGCTAAGGCAGCCTCCAAGAAGCTGGGTGTGCTCAACCGCCTTAGGGGGTTCTTTTCCCCTGCACAGCTTCTTGCTCTGTACAGGGGCATAGTGCGCCCTTGTATTGAGTATTGTTCACATGTGTGGGAGGTTCCTCTCACACCGCTCTCCTAGACAAAGTTGAAAGGAAGGCCTTTCGTATCATTAACTCCCGTCCACTCACCAACTCTCTGCAATCTCTCTCTCTCCGCCGCAATGTTGCATCTCTCTCGCTATTCTATCGCTACTATAATAATCAGTGTTCCTCAGAGCTATCCCAGTGCATACCACCTCCTTTACGTAGGGCACGTGGTACCCGTCTTGCAACTCAATCCCACCCCTACTCTGTGCAACTCTCCAACCCAAGAGTGAAACGTTACTCTCAAACTTTCTTCTACTCAACATCTGAGCTCTGGAACTCTCTCCCAGAATCAGTCTTTCCCTCTTCCTATGACTTAAATTGCTTCAAACTCCGTGTGTCCAGGCATTTTGGCTCGAACGTCCCTTGATTTTGGCCCTGTCACTCTTTCAACTATGGGGGAGGCACTCGCTATAGGCAGTTATGCCTTTTGCCTCCCTCAATCACATAGAAAAAAAAAGAAAAAAAAATACTCTGATGTCACCTGCTGCCAAGACTGTTACAGTACATACACAACAGGGGTTAGTTATACTGTGATGTTACCTACTGCCAAGACTGTTACAGTACACACACTACAGGTCAGTTATACTGTGATGTTACCTACTGCCAAGACTGTTACAGTACATACACAACAGGGGTTAGTTATACTGTGATGTTACCTACTGCCAAGACTGTTACAGTACACACACTACAGGTCAGTTATACTGTGATGTTACCTACTGCCAAGACTGTTACAGTACATACACTACAGGTCAGCTATACTGTGATGTCACCTGCTGCCAAGACTGTTACTGTACACACACTACGGGTTAGTTATACTCTGATGTCACCTGCTGCCAAGACTGTTACAGTACACACACTACAGGTCAGTTATACTGTGATGTTACCTACTGCCAAGACTGTTACAGTACATACACTACAGGTCAGTTATACTGTGCTGTTACCTACTGCCAAGACTGTTACAGTACATACACAACAGGGGTTAGTTATACTGTGATGTTACCTACTGCCAAGACTGTTACAGTACATACACTACAGGTCAGTTATACTGTGATGTTACCTACTGCCAAGACTGTTACAGTACATACACAACAGGTCAGTTATACTGTGATGTTACCTACTGCCAAGACTGTTACACTACACATACTATAGGTCAGTTATACTGTAACAAATGTACAAACACGGACACTAATAATTATTAGAGGCAAAGAAAATACATGTTTGAGAAAATGACTTTGATAATGCATTTAACATATTGCTTGAAACTCTTGCCATTATGTTGAAGCTTTTTCTATGGAAAATTAGGTAAATACAGCTTCCTAGACTTCGTGTTAACTAAGGAATAATGTTGCAAGCAAAATTTCATATTTAATTTAAACATGAAAGGTATGAGACCATGCTTTAATGACTATAAATAGTAGTAGTAGTACTTTTATATAATTATATATATATATATATAAATATATATATATATATATATATATATATATATATATATATATATATATATATATATATATATATAAAACAGCCCTAAAAATTATGCAGGTGGTGTATATTTCATTCCGTGTAAAGGATGTAATGACATATACATAGGACAAACTGGAAAAAAAATGGAGGTGAGAGTTAAACTACACAAACAATCAGTAAGGTCAGCTCAAGAATCTAATGGTATTTTTAAACATAAACAAAGACAAAACCATCATGTAAATTGGGATGAGGCTAAGATGATCTACTGGTCAAGCTGCTATTATGAAAGACTATTTGCCGAGTCCGCCTTGATCAGAGAATTTGGAAACACTATGAATCTAAATTATGGCATTTACAAAATAGATAACATCCTGCTAAATCTCCTCCATGAAAATGATAAAATAAAAAGAGCTAGAAATAGATGTCCAGACCGTCAGATTATAGACTGAAACAGCTTGTAGTTTGACATCTGACCGGTTTGGTGAGGTCAATCCTCATAGTATTAGATAGTTAGGTATTTAATTAATACTATACACATGAGGTATGATCACTACAGTATGTATTTTCCTTTTTTTATAATAATTATTGTATATATGTATGTTTATGTATGGTTATATGTGTGTGTATGTAGGTATGTGTATGTATATGTGTGTTTATGTATATATACTGTTTAGTTGTGAGGGGGATATGCCAGGTGTGGGCCATTCGGCTTTCTACACACTCCTTTTTCCTTATGTTGATCTGACCATTATGGGAAGGTCAGTCCCCAGGGTCCATAGTATTAGTGAGTTGGGCCTATAATTCGGCCTTATAATTAAGGTTGGGTGTGGGAAGGATCTGCCTTGTGTGGACCAATCGGCTTTCTGCAGACTCCCATTTGGCTTTTGTTCATATATATATATATATATGTAATTTGTATTTGTATGTATGTAATGTATGCATGTATATGTATATATATGTGTATGTATACCGGTATGTGATTATATGTATATCTACAGTATATGTATTTCTTCATATTTACATAAGTTGGATTAAAAAAACAAAATTTTTTATAAAAAGACCTCCGTCTACGTATTGTGAAAAACCTGTTATCCTCCGGCAAATTGTGGGGTTGAGTGAGTGAAGGGGGGGACAGTGAATGAAGGAGGATACATGTTTTTCATAATACGTGTTGCTAGCCCCAAACGCGCGAGCAACTGTGGCTTTCAACCATCCGACACATCCCCTTTTATTTATGTGCATCACACATGTTACATACAAATAAAGTTTATGTTTTGTTTTACCCTACTGTGGAAAGACTACGGATACACCACTCCTGCCCGGGCCTCACACAGTGGCATGACCCAGTCCTGTCGAACTGAGCTCATGACGCTGGTGGCATTGCCCCGGAGGATAGCCATCCCTAGTATTTGCTTGAGCCAGAGGGTTTCCCGGGGTTCTCCTGAAACTTCTCTGATTTTACGGCCTATTTCATTCACCATCTTAAGGGTGGTAACAGTTTGAAAGGGATCTGCATGTCCATTGATTTGTATCAAATTGAATATATGATTAGATTGTATTGTTAGGCATATTTCAATGTACTGTATATGCATATCTGTATAAGTATATATAATGTGTAAGTCATTTATTTTGCATGTAAAAGAAATATGTTCCTAATAATATGGCAACAGGCAGTAGGATGGCAACACTTTTTGTATTTATATGCTAGTTAACAACTTACAGATGATTTAGGACGGGTATTTAAGCCTCACTCTCTCCCTGTTTTCTTGTACTACCCTGAAGATGTCTTGAGAGAATAGACAAAAGCTTGATGTTCCATTGTTTCAATTTTCCTAGCGAGTTTTACTACATAATTTGATCACACGTATTTGTGATTTAACCTCCATATATATATATATATATATATATATATATATATATATATATATATTAGGGTGGTCCTTATTTTGATTAAAAACACATAATGGCATTTTGTGTCGCAGACCCAGGTAAAAGTTTTCATTTGGGATTGAAACATTGTGAGTAAAATATTTTGTATATATCTTAATAATTAGAGGTTGCTCAAGTCAATTGAAATTTCACAATATTATGCCTATACTCAGTGTTCATAACACAACATAATTTCCTAGCCCCCCAAGCCAGCCCCCCCCCCCCCCCCCCCCCCCCCCCTACACACACACGCCCACACATACATAGTCTAAGTGGGCATTAGCTGCTCGAAGCAGAAGTCGCATGAGGACCAGTTTCACTCAGTTGCCCAGTAAGGTCTGCTTAAGGGCATTAGGGAATGATTTCCTGTGATCAGCAACTGCCTGCAGTAGATACTGCACTTGCCGTTTGTCCTTGGTGATGCGGCTTGAGAAACCTTGGATTAAGGCTACTCCTTTTTTTGCATGATCATTGATCACAGACAAAGCTTGTATACTAGCTTTTTCATTTTGGAAGCCAGGATCATCTTTCCACTTTTCTACTGGGAGCTCCAGGAAATACATATTCAAGTTGAGCTTTTTGAAGAATTACCTTGTGTTCTTTGTCGTGAAATTATATAGGTTCTTCACTTGGAGTGTGTCTGGATTGATGGTAACCCGTTTCATAGGCTCTTCTTCTCCAATAATGGTGTTCATGGCATCCAACATGCGGTCTTTCACTATTCTGACAAGTAATAATAATAATTATTATTATTATTATTACCAGAGGTGTCCCATCATTTTGTATACAGTTGCCTTTGATATGGCATCTCTGATGGTACTGTAGTCTTGTAGAGCTTTTAGCAACATCAGATCTTCTTTTGGTGCTTTTGCAGCAAGTGGTGCAGTTGTCCAAGCTCTCACATATATTCGGGCAAAGAAAATGCACAAATCTCGTAGTCCTCTGTTCTCCTTTGGAGTAAGCTTAAACTGAGAACGAAATAACCACAATTCGAAGGAATAAATGGCCTTTGCCATCCATCGTGATTGGTGCATTGCACCAGGAGCAGAAAATCGCACTCCCTGAGGTGATGTGCCAAGGAAGATGGAGGTCAGCTCAAGCATCTCTCGATAATAATCTCGAAGCTGCGTCTCAAATAGAGCCTTCTTATTGAAGTTCGTCAGATCATCCCTAACAGCTCTGACAGATTCTTCTGCCTGATCATCAGTGGAGGAATCTTCAAACTTATGCTTGTCAATCTGTTCCCATTTGGCTTGGAATCTTCTGAACAGCTGTATGTCGGGAGAAACTGCAATGAGGGCCATTGCAGTTTCAAATGCGGCTCCAGCTACAAGTTCTTGCACATGATGGCGGAAGACAAAATATAGCAAATCATGACCCAGCAACTGCTCAGTTTTGACACACGCATCCTTGTGGCGACCAGTGTTTGAGCTAATTGTATCAAAACACATACCTTGCACCATATCTGCAATGTGCCATTGCTGCAAAGTATTCACAACAGCTTTTGCTTGTTGATCACCGGTACCAGAGGGAAGTTTTGGAAATGCAAGGAGTTGGGAGGTACCTTTGTCTGAGACAAGAACTGGGAGTCTGCCCTGTCAAATCAGACATCAATTTACCATCCAAATGAACGATTAAAGCTGACTCTGGTTTGAAGCTTGAAAGGGTTTCAAATGCCCTGCTACTGCGATGAAGCTGACATTTCCTCCTGATGCTTGATCGATTCAGAATCAGTTCACTGACATCTTGACCCTGACTGCGGGCTGATTGGGTGGCAGTGTGCATGGCCATTCTATCTGAGGAATTGGTCCAATCTTATGCTGCAGAAAGTTCTAGAGTTAGAACTTCTTATCGCCCACGCATCTTGACAGTAGGCGAAGTTTGAATTGTTGATGGGCCACGAACTAGGACAGATTCCTCAGTAGACATACTATTGCTGTCCAAGACATCGATGACCTGGCATTTTTTGGCTTCTTCCTCTGCAGCCAACTTCCTTTTCTTTGCTTTCCTGAGGGCTTCTTCTTATAATTTCTGTCTTTTCAGAAATACTTTGTCAAGAGATGACATTGTCCCACGATGCCCTTTTTCTCGTTGCGCTATCAAGAAATCCTTATCCTGAACTGTCATCATGTTCAAAGAAATCACATGTGCAATGTCAAAGATATCTTCAAATCTATCAGTAAACTCTTTCTCTTTCTACTTTTGAGTTTCTGTCTTTCTTGAAGAGTTCTTTTTCAAACTACTCCACTTGTCAAAATATGTCTTCACTTTATTCACACAAACTGGCTTGTGGCGTGTGGGAATGTTTGTTTTTGCCCAAAATTGAAGAACTTTGTCTGTGACTTCCCCACCTGCCACTCTGATAGGTTTTTTCCCTATGCGATGAAGGCTTGAAAACTACTGTAACACTTGCCCTTTTGAGGGTAACTTAGCCCCTGTAATGTAATTATATAATTTCTTTATCAAATACCCATTTGTTCATGTTTGTACTCTTGCACTAGCCATTTTCACCTGAGAAAGAATGTTACTGTTATTATATATAATAGTAATGAGAATACTCTGCAGAAACATAATTACTCTATCTACAATGTAAGTATGGCCCCATAGGCATGCATATGTGGGACAAACTTTGACAGCCTTGAGCAACCCCTAAATATTAATATATTTAAAATAACTCTCCACACAATGTTTTTGTCCTGAATGGACACTTTTAGCAGGGTCTGTGGTAAAACATTCCGAAGTTGAAAAATAAGGACCCCCTAATATATATATATACAGTATATACATATATATATATATAAAACATGTGAATAATTATATATATATACAAAAACACGATGAGCTAATTGTCCAAAAATACAATAATTTGTTAACGTTCATGTTTCGTAGATTATGAATTTAAACTACAATAGACACAAATGTTGATATCTAAAGGGTATAAATTAATCTTTAGACTGTTATTAAATATAGTTACTATAAAACAAAATGTACTAGCTATTCACATGCAAAGAATATAGAACATATTTCCAAAACTAGAAAATAATAAAGTACGACAATATGGAAAGGGACATACGGGTACCTAATGGGGAAAGCAAAACAGATTGTCACTTGCATCTGGGTTAAGTCTGTTACTTACTCAAGATGTTTCTGTTCTCCCTGGTGATCCTGCTCATCACATTATATATATAAATATATATAAGAGTTGGGTCACTTAAGTTAATTAACTTAACTTTTGCCAATTAACCAACTAAGTTAATTAACTTTTAAATTAACTAGTTATTTTTGAAAAAATGGGTTAACTTAGCGTAATTGAAATATCTTCAAATTAATCGGTTAACTTAAATTCCGGAGAGATAATCGAAGAGGAAACAGAGAGATTATCTAGTGCACTACACTCATTGTAGTGTGCAAAATACTATCTACTCACTTCTTGAACTGTTCTACTGAAGAACTGTTTACAACTTTTCAGGGATTTTTTTCCAGGTAGAACAGATCTTATATGTAATATAGTTTTCACAAATACTATTGCTGAACCTTTTCAATTCTAACTTCCAGCCATGGTTACGTGTTGTATTCATATTGAAACTAAACAGAGAGAGAGAGAGTAAATTAGTAATTTACTCTTAGATATTTTGATGCGATTATATTATATATTGTATACCTATTGCTTATAATGCAAAGATATAAATATACATATGGATATGCAGAAATAAAGTAGAAACGTTAGGACCAAGATCAAACTGGATAGGACATTAGGAATAGTTGGTTGGGGGAGGAGTCAGTAGGATAATTATGGAGGATTCACACGGTCAAATTTTTCCGGGTTCTTTTCTCATCAACTCTGGTGACTTGTCTAGTTGTTTCCGAATTCAAGTTTCATTAGAATCCAGCTAACTATTTCCTTCTTACATTAGTATTTATGCTGATATCTATGAAAAATGACTTTCAAAATGCAAGAAAAAAAGATCGTATAACTCGGTCCTAAAGTGAGGTAAAGTCAAGAACTATATACTTGGTAAAGTGTTCGTGTGACTCAGCCCCAAGGTGAGGTCCTTTATACCTCACAATCAGTTAGGGACAGTGAACACACACACACACAGACACACACTACAATGCTAAGCAGAGAGCAAAGACAGAAAATGCCGATATTTTATGGTGGAAAAATACTTCTTACATTCGGCTACGGTATATCATGCCATTCTTCATCTGGATTAGGAAGTGTACCCTTCCAGTATGAATTACATTATTCCTAGTATATTTTTTCTAATTTCCAAAATAGGTAAGACTTCTCATAGTCAAGAGGGGTAAAACTACCTCGAGTATCTCCTTCAGTAAAGTATATCATGATGTTATATTTTGTCTTTCATCAGACGATATTAATAAGTTCAGGGAAGGCCTCCCATATTCAAAGAGTTCATTTCTTGCCTACATGTTTCAATACAATTACAAATTTACAGATTATTGAGAATGATAACTAAGTAATCGTAGGGCAAATACCAGAAAAGGGACTGAATATGAACCACGTGCCACACAGACGACTTACTGTACATTAGTGCACTGATTCATGTATACATTTTATGTCAACTACTATAACTCTCAGCTACTACCTGTCGCCCCTCTTGAATTGTCTGGCTACAGGTGTGTAAACCAGCAATGTGGCGCCAGGCGGATGGGTACTGGTGGTGTAATCTCCACGTAGGTGAGAGTGAGGCCAGGCCCGAGGGAGTATTCACGGGAACTGTGGTGGTGGGCTGGAAGGCTGTAGTAGGGTAAGCCAAGTTTCCTGAGGTGCCCTGGGAAGAGAGAGAGGCTGGGCTGTGGCAAGCTGCCTCAGTGGTGCCGGGTGCCTGAATGATCCGGGAGCTGAATGAATGAATGAATAAGAATATAGAAAAGGTGGGTGAGGGTGAAAGAAGGGAAGTTTTTATTGGTGTAAGAGAGAAAGTGTCAAAGTAGGAGGATAAAGAGTGTCGGGGCTTGACCCAACATGCGTGAGTTGTTTTGATTTTAGTTTGGGGGTTTAGAGGAGGGCTGTGTCTGTTGGTATTATTGAGACATATTTTTGATGGCATGCCAAGAAGGGATGGAGATAAAATGTTGGGTGGTAAAGGCAAAAGATAATTAATTTTGGGTGGTAAAAGTAAATTTGTGGTGAAGTGAGATTCAGAGGCTCTGATCGGTCAAGAGTGGTATAGAGGTTGGACTGTGGACGAGCCGGCATGCCCCACCGCCTCTACCAGTCTGGACGAATCAGATGAGTCTGGGTGAATTTGAATATAAAATGTTGTTTTCAATTCTTGAATATAAAATTTTAGGATAACAAAATGTGGTAATGGAGAAGGTTTTAAGGATGGTCTGGCAATTTTGGATGGTAAATGATCCGGGAGCTGATTGAATGAATATAGAAAAGGTGGGTGAAAACGAAAGAAGGGAAGTTGGTGTAGTAGTAGAGAAAGTGTTAAAGTAGGAGGATAAAGATTGTCGGGGCTTGACCCAACGTGCGTGCGTGCGTGAGTTTTTCAGTTTGGGTTGGTGGAGGGTTGTGACATTATTGTTGATATTATTGAGAATACATTTTTGGAAAGCTTCAGGATGGCACGCATGGAAGGAGGGGAGACTAAATTTTGGGTGGTAAAGGCAAAAGGAGTATTAATTTAGGGTGGTAAAAGTTTGCATAAAATAGTGATGGTCTGGCAATTTTGGATGGTAAGGGTCTAAAGTGGGGCAGCAAGGCATGGTTGTCAACTGCCGAGTTTAGAGATGATTGCACTGTCTTATGAAGAGCTTAATTTACTTTAGTTTTTATTGTGTATTTGTGAAAGAATTATACATTTTGGCTTTATGGCGGGGGAGGGAGTGATCTACTGTTCGCGTAATTTGATCGTGGGCGAGCGGGAGAGGATGAAAAGGAGCGGCCTCCTCCAAATGCTGGAGATTTGGAGGTAGAGTTAACATTCTTCTTTGGATTTAATGTTTTACGGCATTTTGGTCGAAAACGGTCTGAGTCAGGGGAAGGTAATTCAGCTGGGCTGCTAGGTTTTCTTTTTAGAGGAGATTCGGGAGGAATGGGATTGGGAGATTCATGAGGAATGGTGGGTGTTTTTGGTGTAGGAGGGGGTAGGGGAGGCATGAAAGTTGTTGGGGTATTGAGGTCAGGAAGATCTTTGGGGATAGGGGTAGAGGTAGAGGGGGTATTTGGGGTAGGCATGGATGGTGGTGGGATAGGGGAGGGGTCAGGAGTGTGGATGGGCATGTCGTCATTGGGGAGAGAGGGGTTCTGGGCAGGAGTCTCTTGGGTTGTGGTTTATTGTGTGTTAGGAGGAGTAGGAGTCTTGGAGTTGGGGGTGGATGTGGAGGTGCCGGTAGAGGGGGTGACTAAGGTGGGGGAGGTAGAGGATGAGGAGGTATTGGGGGAGGAGATGGCTGTAGGGGTGGGAGTTTTGGAGGATTTTGCTTTGCTGAATTGGTACCAGGATTCAGGAATAGAAATGGCAGGTAGATTGTGAGCAGTGAGGCCGTCATTAAGAAGTTTATTAAATGCTGAGTTAACTTGATGGTCTGTTAAGTGGAGAGCTACATTTACCAGCACTGATGTTTGGACAAATATTTCACGATTGAAGAAAGGGCTTGGGGGTTTGGAGCTGGTGGAGGAGGAGGAAGGCATGGGTGGGGATTGATGAGCTAGTGATGGGGTAGCAGCTGAGGCATATGATCTGATGGTGACTGGATGGGATGAGAAGAGAGGGCGAGGGTTACTGGAGGATGTTGGAGAGGTCTTTGAGTTTTTACGAGTCTGTTTGAGAACGTTGAGGCGGAAGGGGCATTCTGAACTTATGGCAATATGGGGGCCGCTACAGTTATTACACTTGAGGGAGCTTGAGGAGCAAGTTGTGAAGGAGTGGTCAGTGTCACCACAGCGTGAGCATACTTGCTCATTTTTGCAGGAAGATGTAATGTGCCCATACTGGTAGCACTTAAAACATTGTTGTAGATTTACCCATGACTCAGGAGAGAGGAACTCAGGTGGCATGATCACATGAAAGGCTTTGAGACCTGACTTGAGGAGTCTGCTGGCTTCCTGAGGGGAGGCACAGCGAATTTTGAGGGCTTTTTTGGGTGTTTTTGTGGCATCACAAACTTTGATTTTGTTCTTTTGTGAAATTTCGGTGGCAATTTCTTCCTCATCCCTGTTGAAAATACTTTTATCAGGGTGAGTGATCTTAACAGTGCAAGCAGCTTTTAACTCGGGAGAGACTACTAATTCATACCCTGCATTTTTAAGTTTGGTTACATTATCAGGGGCTAGGTAAGCATCAAGGTCTTTTTGAGAGGCAAGGCGAATTCTGAGGGTATTGTTGGGATGTTGGAAAACTTTAACAATTTGGGTCTGAGTTATACTGAATATGTGTGAGCCAGGATCATCAGGGGGAGGAGAGTTACATTTTCCTCTCCCCCCCCCCCCCCTTAATATAGGCCTGCCGCCCGGCCCGGGGCGCTGTGATTGGCTGGCACGCACGCGTGGCTCGCTGCTGCTGGGCACGCGCGAGCTGCATATTCACTTTTGTCTCTTCTTCTTCTTTCTCTCCATAGTATGTCCCAGGAAGTCATTTGCAATTATATTTTAGTGGCTTACGGGAGTCTAGGGCTGGCACTGAATTATTTGACATATTGCAAGCCGAAGGGACGGCCTGTGGAGAGAGCGATAGCGAGTTTTGGAATGAGGCTGTACGGGCAATTTTCGGCTCCGACAATGGAGCCTTTTGATTGGCAGAGCGAGGAGGGGTGCAGATGGTGGAAGTCATGCCTGGAATGTCCACGTTATCTGGCCACAAGGCTCTGCCAAAAGGAGCACGCTGATTGGCCGGCCGTCTTTCTACTTTATCATCTCCTACTAAATTAAGGCGAGCTCCTGATCGCCGCAACACTACACCCTTGTAGTCGTGGCCCTCGCTCCGCCACTCCACCATTTCACTATTTTCGTAAATGTACTTGTGTAGCTGTACTGCAGGATTCTAGTTCCCAACCGCAGTTTTAGCCAACAAAATTTGCCCCGGCTTACTGAGAAATTGCTTAAAAGCTCGGGTAGTCTGCACTCTTTGTCCTTTTCCGTCGACAATGGTTATTAGTCGACGGACCCGGTATTGTGGATCAGTTGGTTGAGGCATGGTGCCTTTCAACTGGCAAGCTCGTGCCTCGGGGGTCTTATTTCTAGTCTCGTCCGGGTACCGTATTGGTGGATGGCTAATTCTACCACTTCAGGTAATAGTTTCCGTGGGGCCTATTGGCTGAGAGTTCTCCGGAGAGCCTGTCGGTTGGTTCCCTCGTGTTTTATCAAACTTAGGTACCGACGAATCCGGTGGAGTTTTATCCCCAGGGAATACTGTCTCTTTACTCACTTCTGCCCAAAAATGTTCTTCCTCACCACTTAGAGTTTCATAAAAATCTCCCGGGGTAACTGAAACTTCGCTGTCTGGGACCGTAGACTTATCGTCGCGGGTGCGTCCAGAATATTCCCTCTCTCCACTCATAGTAACCTCCTCGGCTTCTTCGCCCCCCTCCGACTCGGAAAGACTATCGGTTTGCTTATTATTGAATGACCCCCAGAACGTGAATACCTTATTATCTCTACCTCTCTACCTCCCGGTGGTGACCACTTGAACAATTATTTGGGAGATCTGCCCAAGATTCTAATTCTCCCTCACTTTCTTCCCCCTCACTCCAGTCGCTCAGGTCTGTGGGTAAAATACCCTCGTACCTTTTGGTATGGCGGATGTGCGTAGCCGACACAATACCTCCGTGATGTACAGTACATACAGTACCTGATATGGCCCGTTTATTTCAACAATCTTGAAAGGGCCCTCGTACTTCTCCTCTAGTTTCCCTGTTCGGGTGGGATTATGTCTCTTCACTAGAATATATTCCCCCCGGTAATATGGGTTATTAAGATTCAGTTTAGTATGCTGTTGCTGCGTCACATGAGTGTGAATTTGTCGTCTTCGCTCCCCCTTCTCTTTCAGATATTGTTCCGGTTGTGAGTACTTGGTGGAATGAATGGGATAGGGAAAATGTCTTTCCTGAGGCAATTCTGGAGTGACTCCGAAAATAATTTCGTAGGGAGAATACCCAGTAGTCCTACAAATCGTGGTATTCACTCCCCAGATAATTTCGGGCAGTAGTTCCGGCCAGTTTCGGGATATTTCTTCCCCCTGTGAGCTCAAACTAGCCCGGACACAATTAGCTAGTACCCTGTGGTTTCCTTCACACACTGCTTTCCCTTGGGGATGATATGGAGACGTGTGTTGGATCTGGTAGCCCAAAGTGTACCCCAAGTGTTGCCAAATTTCATTATTAAACTCTTTTCCCCTATCACTCAGAATACAGCCCGGTGTCCCATACACAAAGATAACTTTCTCCAGGATAACCTTAGCTACTGTTTCGGCTCTCTTGTCCGAGATGGCACAAGCAACACCTTTTGTTCGTCTGTCTGGGTAGAGGTCCCATAATGTCCACCGATAATTTCTCCCATGGTTTCCCTGCTAGAATATGTCCAGGCGACTGTTTAGTTCCTCGGCCATCCTTCCCTCTCGGACATCCCAAACAATTTTGAATGACTTCTTTGACAATTTGGTCGGCTCTTGAAGTCCAGTACCTTTCATTAAATTGCTTCAGGACTCGAGACTGCCCCAAATGAGCCCCCCTCCCCTCTTGACCGTGAAGGAGTTGTATCATGTGTTTGGCCTCAAGATAGTCTAACACCACCCGATCCTTGGAATCCCTCCAGGCTCCCTCAGAAAATTTTAACTTGTCTCTACACCCCGGATTAGTCTGTTCCTGGCCAGGTAAAGTGGGTTGAACGGGGGCTACCGGTAATCTAGATAGGCCATCGGCGTTAGTGTGCAATTTTCCCGGTCTATGTCTAACGTCAAAGGAATATTCTTCCAAGATCCCCTTCCACCTAACAAATAACCCATCTTCCGTTTTCATCTTTCGGAGTCATTGCAAACTATGGTGGTCCGTGATAACTTCAAAATGGACCCCGGCTAAATAGGAACGGAAATACTGCACAGCCCAAACTAGAGCTAGACATTCCTTTTTGGTGACGCTGTAATTTTTCTCGCCCTTGTTTAGCGTCTGGCTTGCACATGCCACTATGCCCTCTTTCCCGTCAGCTCTCTGAGCTAAGACAGCGCCTAGTCCTTCATCGGAAGCATCGGCATATAGTTGAAAGGGTTTGGTAAAGTCGGGGTGACAGACTACAGGGTTAGAAGTGAGTTATTCCTTCAAGTGATCAAATGCTGTTTGACAATCCTGATCCCAGTCAAACCTTCGCCCTTTTTCCAATCTCTTGGTCATGGGTCGAGCAATTTTCGAGAAATTTGGTATAAATCTCCGATAATAGGAAGCCATCCCCAGAAACGCTCGGATCCCTTTTACAGTGGAAGGGGGTGTAATTTCTGCGATAGCTTTGATCTTGAGGGGGTCCGGTTGGATACCTTTTTTGGAAACTACATGCCCTAGGTATGCCACCTCGCGTGCCCCTAGTTGGAATTTAGACGGCTTCAATTTTAGTCCCGCCCTCCTAATTCTCTCCAATACCTCTTGTAGTCGGTTCATATGTTCTTCCCAGCTATTTGAAAAAAATAATAATGTCATCTAGGTAAGCTAAGCAAGTCTTCCATGCCAACCCCCCAGTACTTCGTCCATGACCCTAGTAAAACTGGCTGGTCCATTACAAACTCCAAAGGGCAAAACCGTAAACTGATACAGTTTCCCTTCGCTCGTGGCAAATGCGGTTTTCTCCTGGTCCTCTGGCCTAACTGGTACTTGCCAATACCCACTTTGTTAGTCTAGGGTAGAGAACCAGGTTGACCCATTTAATGATTCTAGCGAGTCATCGATGCGAGGTAGAGGTTGGGCATCTTTGATGGTGACATCATTTAATTTCCTATAGTCTACACAGAACCTAGTGGACCCATCTTTCTTTTTTACCAAGACTACGGGAGATGACCACGGACTGTAGGATTCCACTACTATTCCTTGTTTCAGCATCTCTTCGACTTGTTCTTTTTCTTTTTGTCTCATGATGGGATTTTGTCGTCGGTACGGTTGTCTAATAGGGGGCCCTGGAGTATGGATCTCGTGGGTGTGTCGGGTTCGGGCTGAGCCGTGGTCCCCTTCATCTTGAGCAAAGATGTCTCTGTAAGACCAGAGTAATTCATGTAAGGTAGTGGCCTGGTCGGACGTCAGTTGTTTCGGGATTTCAGGTAAGTTAACAGGTCCGTTTGTTCCAATGGTGGTGGGTTGTGCGGGTGTAACTTGTCCTAAGAGTGTTCCCTTCTGATAACTGATAGTCTCATCGCCAAAGTTAGCAAGTACTAGTCTCCTCTGCTCGGTAGTAATAAAGGTGGGGGATATTCTTACTTTATTCTGGGTATCAGGTTAAAGAATCCCGGCTGTCATTCCCTGGGGCTTAGGAATCTTTATCATTCTCCAAGATCTAGGGGGAATAGAAAGTTTTCCCGTGGTAGCTACCATCTGTGGTCGGACGGTCGTTGGGGTCTCTTTCGGCCCACACTGTATAGTTACCCCCAACTGGCTCATAAGGTCAATTCCCAGGCACCCATCAACTCCGCTATTAGATTTCCCCGATAGTACACAAAAATTATTGGTGAATTTAATTCCCTTCCACTGTATCACTACCGAATTAGTTCTCCCTAGGATAGTCAATGGTTGACCACCAGCTCCTGACAACTGAATACTAGTCTGCTGTAATGTCCCTATTTCTCTTGTGACTTCCGGTTTGGTTTCCATCTCTTGGTACTCGACCGGGAGCAATCTTCCCTGGTTTGGGTCGGTCACCCTGGGTAGGGGTCGATCATTTTGGATTGGGGGCCTTGAGTTAAATCTAGGGGTTTGAGTTTGGGGTCGGTTAGAACAGTTCCTAGCTAGGTGTCCGGTTTGCCTACATACAAAACATCGGACAATTTTTCTTGGATACACTTTGTTCGATTTCTCCTCTTCCCCTTTCTTTTTTTCCTCTCTTACTTCTCGGGCTTCCATCACTTTTTGATCACCTCCATGAGTTCCTTTGTGGTAGTCACTTCATTAATGATGCAGTGTTTCTTCACTTCCACAGGACATGCTTGAATCATGATCTCCCTAATTTCTGTTTCCTGACTCTCTTGGTCCATGTGTAGAAACGCGAGTTTGACATACTTCGTGATTCCCCTCCTCAGGGTTCTCACATTCTGGCCGTCCAGTTTCATCGTCTTTAGTTTCTCTCGGGCCTTCCTTGTGGAGGTTTCTCGGCCAAACTCCTCGATTAGAGCGGCCTTCACTTCTGCCCACGATACTAATCCCTCTAGACATACTCTTACGTCGTTTAGGGCCTTGTCTAAGTGTGCCTTTCCATAGGCTATTTTTTTCCCATCATCTTCTACCTCAAGTAGAGTGAATTGACATTCTATTTGTTCAATCCATAGCTCAATTTCTTCTTTCCCCTCTTCCCATACTCTGAACGGTAATACTGTCGCCAATATGTGGGTTCTGCTAGATAATTTATACTCAACCCAACAATTTGTCTAATCCCACCGCTTGCCACCAAAATGTTGTACTTAAATTTCTAAGTTCAAGCACACTAATAAGGTGGGGGAATAATTAGACAGTTGTTGGAGTTTTGTATATTTATTTAACAGCCCAACTCTTAAGCTAACACGGGTCCAGTAACCCACTTCCTGTTCGGGCCGAAATGAGTTCAATACACGAATTGAATAGTTCGTTGACCCACACCAGATAGTACATTGGAACTCGAGAGCTCCCGTTACCATCTACTTGGATTCCCGCTATTCAGGTAATGACTCACTTCGGCTTCGATCCATTGCAGGTTACCAGACTCAACTAATAATTTTACAACGCCCCCGGATGTCTAACTAAGAGACCAGGGCTTCTCTGACCAAAGACTCTTATTCGTAAATCTAAATCACAAATGCTATTTCCTAAATAATATAACCTTTACCGAGCCCCTGGATGTCTATCTATAAGACCGAGGCGTTACGAACATAAATCCTCCTAATACAATACAACACTGGCCCGTAGACCACTTAATTCCCCACAAATAATATAATCTTTATCTTACCACCCCTTTACAGCATCGAACGCGTAGTCCGTTACACCTGAACATAAATTATCTTAATACAACGCAATATCTTTACCCTAATACAATACAACACCTGAATACAACACTGGCCCGTAGACCACTTAATTCCTCACCAATTATATAATCTTTATCTCACGATATTGAACTCTTTATCCGTTACACTTATTCCCGGATACCTACATAATATCTTACGCAATAGATACGTCCTTACTAATTCAAAGATTCTACTCTCTATCGCCGCTCAACCGACGGACTAACCATTAATAAGATTATTGATTAAATTTCCTCCACAACATAAGATATAGTATAATTCTTGGACTAGTGTCCTTCCTATATATATTTCCCTAATACTCGGACTAGTATCCTTCACATATATATATATATATATATATATATATATATATATCCCTAAGCTGAAGCTCATCTATCCGCAACTATCTATTATTCCCACTGAACACTATAGTTGCTTTCAAATCTCAATCCCTCTTACTTTAATTAATTCTCGTCCTATAAGATACTATCTATTTGGTAGCTAATGGCATGGAGCCTTCTCTATCAATAAACACTAATACTCTATGAACACATCATCCCTTTATTTTGTTTCGTAAGTCAAGTCTATTTCTCTTTAGTCTGTTCTAATAAGAACACATTAATTATTTAGAGGGTAACCACTGGGTCAGTTAACATTATCTCTCTCTCTTTCTCTTTATCTCTTGGAAACGGTCACTCTCAGCTACTACCTGTCTCCCCTCTTGAATTGTCTGGCTACAGGTGTGTAAACCAGCAATGTGGCGCCAGGCGGAGGGATACTGGTGGTGTAATCTCCACGTAGGTGAGAGTGAGGCCAGGCCCGAGGGAGTATTCACGGGAACTGTGGAGGTGGGCTGGAAGGCTGTAGTAGGGTAAGCCAAGTTTCCTGAGGTGCCCTGGGAAGAGAGAGAGGCTGGGCTGTGGCAAGCTGCCTCAGTGGTGCCGGGTGCCTGAATGATCCGGGAGCTGAATGAATGAATGAATATAGAAAAGGTGGGTGAGGGTGAAAGAAGGGAAGTTTTTATTGGTTAAGTAGGAGAGACAGTGGTAATAGTGAGAGAAAATAGGGTGTCGGGGCTTGACCCAACGTGCGTGAGTTGAGTACTTGGGTTGGGGTAGAATTGTAATTGTTAGAGCAGTTTCTTTAACAACTTATTGGCGGGCTAGGCGGTATTTTACACCGAGCCGCCCAGCGGGCACAATCCCGAAATATTTGCTCACTTTCACTCGCCCTAGCGCCGTTACTATGGCTCCAATCGGAACGAAACGATAATATTTGAAACGAGGAACTCTCCGTCTCCCCATAGAAGTCTATTCTGGATGTAGTGAGCGAGTGTGGAAGGTGGGAGGAGGTGAGGAAGAGAGGCTACTTTTTGGTCTATTTCCCGGGCGCGTTCGGATGCGTTCGCTTTGTCCTGACTTCGGCCTCACGCGCGTCTATTATTCCTTCGGTAAGCAGTCTTATTTTCTCTTATTTCTCCTTATTTCTGTATTCTCTGTATTCTCGCTCTGTCTCTCTCTCTTTCTCTCTCTCTCACTCCTCTTGTCTGTCTGTCTGACTCTCTCTCTCTCTCTCTGGCTAGCTCGCTTTTCCTCTCTCTCCCCCTTTCTCCTTCGTATGCGCTCTGTCTCACTCTCTCTCCCTTCCTCCCTTTCTCTCTTCTCTATATTTCTCTCTTTCGTATATGTAATTCTCATTATTATTTTCTCTAATCCCTCTTTCTTTATTTGCTTGTAATATTTCTGTATTATTATATCTTTTTCACTCTTTCTTCAGTTCAGTTTCTGTATTCTCTCTTTCTCTCTCTCTTCCTCATCCGTATATGTAATTCTCATTATTATTTTCTCTAACTATTCACTCTATTTCTTTTATCTGCTTGTAATATTTCTGTATTATTATATCTTTGTCACTCTTTCTTCAGTTGTTTCAGTATTCTCTCTTTCATTTCTCATCATTCTCTAGATTTCATTCCTTACATTCTACCGTACACTGTGATATATACGCCTATCAAATGATTGCAATCAATATACGGTATATATATATATATATATAATTATACTGTATATTGGTGTATATTGATTGCAATCATTTGATAGGCGTATATATCACGGTTTACGGTAGATTTAATTCCTTACAATGTACCGTACATGGTGATATATACGTGTATCAAATGATTGCAATCAATATATGGTATATATATATATACTGTATATTGGTGTATATTGATTGCAATCATTTGATAGGCGTATATATCACCATGTACGGTAGATTTCTTTCCTTACGAAGGTGACCTTGAAATTGCTAGGACTCTTATCTCTCTTTTCGTAAGGAAAGAAATCTACCGTACATGGTGATATATCACCATGTACGGTACATTGTAAGGAATGAAATCTACCGTATACCGTGATATATACGCCTATCAAATGATTGCAATCAATACACGGTATATAATTATATATATATATATATATATATATACTGTATATAGGTGTATATTGATTGCAATCATTTGATAGGCGTATATATCACGGTATACGGTAGATTTCATTCCTTACAATGTACCATACATGGTGATATATACGCCTATCAAATGATTGCAATCAATATACGGTATATATATATATATATATATATATATATATATATATATATATATATATATATATACTGTATATTGGTGTATATTGATTGCAATCATTTGATAGGCGTATATATATATATATATATATATATATATATATATATAGGCGTGCATTCTCTCTCTCTCTCTCTCTCTCTGTTTCGCTTGCTTTGCAGGAATTTTGTTTTTGTTTTATAAATAATATTATTTCAACACATTTCCAAATCACCCTATGGGGTAGTGTTGACGACTCATTTTTTTTTTTTTTGTGGTGTTCCCAGGAGGTGTATTCCACATTTCATTGAGGTAGGCAAAAGGCAGTTATATGATTGAGGTAGACAAAAGGCAGAACTGCCTATAGCGAGTGTATGAATGTGATTGAGGTAGACAAATTACATGGATGTATGAGGTGGACCAAGAAGCAGATGGATGGATGAGATTCGAAACTTATGGATGTAATGGGTGATGTTGCTGATGATGATGAATGCACTTGTGTTTGGGTAGTGTGCTATTCCACCATATGAATGATTGAATTACATTAATTCATGAGGTAGTTTGAAATAGATGAATGAATGATTGAATGAAGTTATGAATGATTGGCAAGAGGTCTAGAGGAGGAGGTCTTGGAGGAGGTCTGGAAGTGTTCCAGTGTGTGGTACTCGGTGTAGCAAGGAGAAGCGCATAGTCCCACATTACAATGACTACACATGAACGTGCTTTCCTTCCTGACTTGGTTCCTCCTTGTTGTGTGTCTGCAGATGTGGCACTGCTTCAGTCCGTGCATCCGGATGGCTGCGATTTGTGATGCTGAGCGGGGGCAAAACACAATCTTGTGGGTCGTGAGGTAGTCCCGGCACTCAAGGCGGTTAGGCAGATTCACGATCGGCCTCGGAGGTGGTAGCACACGTGTGGTTCCGTGATTCCTGAGGATGGAGTCGATGATGTCCTTCGCGAACAGCCTTACAGACCTCTTCCTTCCTGTCCGCGTCATCCACAGGTTGTACGCGTTCAGGATAGTGACATCAAGAAGATGGAGTACGACCTTCTTGTACCACTTAAGGCAGTATCACACGACCACTTTTTCCCTCAACATTTATCCTCAGCACTGATCTGGCAGCTTATGAGGTCAACATTGAATATATTTCGGTCACCTAAATTCATCTATCATCAGTCTACTTTCCGATACCAGTGCAAAATATTCCAGAAATGTTGGCAGAAAAATGTTGATCATCGAATGTTGACCATAAAATCTCTCGTGTGATAGCGGCTTTACACGTCTTCCTGAGGCAGTCAACAGCAGTGATTTGCATGTCACTCTTATCTACCAACCGCATGCTTATATTGTAGTCCATAACAAGGTCAGGTTTGGAGATAGCTACTAGATGCTTGTCGCGGGTGACAGGGTCCATCTGGTATCTCTTCTTCCCGCTATCTCGCATTGTGGACTTGTGGAAGGTGGAGAGGACATTGACTGGCTTTGTGTCATGCCAACAAATAGCCAGTATACTGTCACTACTGCTCTTCTTCCGGAAGATGTCTCCTTTCCGTGTAACAGGAAACTTGGGCCAGTGTTTCCTGTTTGCCCTGACAGTTCCACAGCTTCCCATGCTCCTTGTAAGGAGATACCTGGCAAGGAGAGGAGAGGTGTAGAAATTGTCAGTGTACAAGATACGGTTGGCATCCAGATACGGCTCCATCAGTGTCTTCACAACCGCCCCTGAAAGACCCAGAGGGTCGTTTGGAATGTCCACATCAGTAGCGGTGTAGATGATGAGGTCCAGCACGTATCCTGTCTCGCAGTCACACAGTACAAAGAACTTGATCCCGAAGCGGTGACGCTTCGACGGAATGTACTGCCAGAAAGAGAGACGTCCACGGAAGAGGATCAAAGACTCATCGATCACGACATTCTGAAAAGGTTTGAAAAACCGGCGATACCTGTTCAGGAGAGAGTTCAGGAATGACCGGATTTTCCAAAGCTTGTCAGCTCCGTGTGCCGCAGTGTTGTCTACAAAGTGCAAGCACTTGAGAATTTGTCGGTATTGGTCCCTGGGCATGTACATATTGAAGACTGGCGTTGATCTAATGTCATGCATCAGCCAATAATCCAGCATGTTGTGCTTTCTCATGTGGGGCATTAGCATGGTGAGGCCCAAAAACACGAGGAGCTCAGGGATATCGATGGGCGTCCATCTCCTCATGTGGGGCGAGGCCATCTCTTTGGAGTGCTGCCTTGCATATAGGTTTGTCTCCCTTACCATGTCTCCGAGCAATTCATCGTCGAAGAATGCTCGGAAGTAGTGGTAAGGGGTATCATCCTCTGTGCAGGGAAAGCCAGGCTGGATGCCATTTGTTCCTTTATCAAAATGTGGTGGAACCCCAGGCATATCCCGAGGCTCGCAGTCCTCCTCCTCGTCCAGCCTCCTGCCCCTCCCGACCTCTCGTGGGGCACCTCCTGGGGCACCTCCCGGGGCACCTCCCGGGGCACCTCCCCGAGCACCTCCCCGAGCATCTCCCCGAGCACCTCTTCGGGCCCTTCCTCGGGCCCTTCCCCGGACACCTTGCTGTGGCGGTCCCTGTTGTGGCGGTCCCTGTTGTGGCTGTCCCTGCCCGCGATCAGAGTCGCTTGCCGGCGTGGGGGATATCCTGGCTTCAAGCGAATCAGGAGAGCTTGAGCCGGTGCCGGCATCACTTTCGGACATCGTCAGCCGACGCCTGGTCCTCCTCGTCTGCTGCATCCCGGGTGGCGTTGACAACCTGGGAGGAGCATCAACAGCTGGTGTAGACGTCGCTGGTCCTGGTTGTCCATAGGCGGGGGTTATTGGTAGCTGCACTACCCCCGAGATGTTCGCGAGCTCAACGGGCATCACTGGAGGCTCTGACGAGGCTCGCTGCCTGGATGTGCATGGGCCTGGCTCTGGGGATAACGATCTTCGTCGTTTGGCCAGTCTTGTGTTGCCTATGAAAATTGTGGGAATGGTATTTCGTATGAGGGATGTGCAGACTCAAATTTTACAACTAAGACATTATTTATTTGAGAGAGAGATTGAGTACAACGGAGTACAAAGGAGTACAAAGGAAATCAAGCAACAACAGGTCTAGTGACCCTTCTAGGCTGCTTGTCCTCCAAAACACTGAGGATCAAGTGTCCAAACAGTGGTTTAGAGTGGGTAAGGGAACATTGGAAAGGAAACTACTGCCCTGGAACTAATGTCCGTGGCAGGACTAGGAAGTTAGTAGGGGACATATGGGTTAGTAACTGAGGGGAGGATAAAATAAAGTTATTCATTTACAAACGCAGTCAGTCGCGGGTTTGATGCGAGATATTTGTCTAGGCGGAGTTTAAATGAATCAACGGTGCTGCAGTCTATAACGTCTCGGGGAATACCATTCCACAAGTTGACAACTCGATTGAAGAAGAAATTCTTAGATTCGTGCGAGTTAAAAGATTTACCAATAATTTTGCAACCATTTCCCCGCGTGTAATTAGATTGGTCGATAGTGAAGTACTTACTACAGTTCATATTGTCGATGCCTTTGATGATTTTGAACACTTGAATTAAGTCACCTCTTAATCTGCGCTGGGTTAAAGGAAATAGATTTAATTCTCTAAGACGCTCTTTGTATGGTTTGTTCTTTAGGCTAGGTATCATTTTGGTAACTCTACGTTGAACTCGTTCTAGCTTGTTTATGTCTTTTTGGTAATAAGGGCACCAGCTTTGAGCGCAGTATTCCAGAAGAGGGCGGACTAAGGAATTGTAAAGGGTTAGGATAACGTCTTTGGATTTATGCTCAAATGACCTGCCTATAAAGCCAATTATTTTGTTTGCCTTCTTAACAACTTCTGAACATTGTTGACTAGGTTTTAGGTTACTCGATATTGTTACTCCCAGATCGGTTTCTCTGTTTACATTCTTAAGCTGAGTGCCATTCATCGAATAGTTTGCCTTCTCATTTAGGTATCCGATATGTAGTACTTTACATTTATCCGCATTGAAACTCATTTGCCAAATTTGGGCCCAATGTGACAATTTATCTAGATTGTGTTGCATATCGTCAACTTGTTCTTTTGAGAGTACGCTATTTGCAATTTTTGTATCGTCAGCAAATTTTGAGATTGTACAGGTGAGACCCTCATCTATGTTGTTGATGTAAATTAGAAAGATAATTGGTCCTAGTACCGATCCCTGGGGTACTTACATTGGTCCATTTAGATGCCTTACCGTTTATGACTACTCTTTGCTTTCTGTCGCTGAGCCAATTTTCTATCCATTTCAACACACCGTCTTGTATTCCATGCGGTTTTAGTTTTAGCAGTAAATGTTTGTGGGGAACTTTGTCAAAGGCCTTTTGAAAATCAAGGTATATAATATCTACAGCTTTACTCTCATCGTAGAGGTTGAGGATATCGTGGAAGAAGTCTAAGAGGTTTGTTAAACAGGAACGTTTTTTACGAAAGCCGTGTTGAGTATCTTTAAGTATGTTATTTTCCTCTTAGTGATTTACGAGTCTGTCTCTTATGACCGTTTCTAGCATTTTACATACAACTGAGGTTAAGCTAATTGGACGATAGTTACTTTTTTTAATATCGGTGTTACGTTGGCTATCTTCCACTGATCAGGCATAGTTCCACACTGCAAGGATTTATTGAATAGTAATGTCAGTGGTTTGGAGAGCTCATCCTTAGCTTCCTTTAGAACTCTAGGCGAGATTGTATCAGGTCCAGGCGTTTTTTTTTTACCTTGAGTTTATCTAAACAATTCAATACTTCTCTCTCTGTAACGGTGATATTGCTTAGAACATCTGAATTATCAATCTGAATCGGCGATGGTGTAGGGATATCACTGAGGTCTTCTGTTGTAAAAACTGATGCAAAGAAGGTATTGAGGGCATTACTCATTTGTACTTCGTCTTTGGTGTATTCTCCATTTTCATCGACTAACGGTCCAACAGTTGAAGTAACTACTTTTTTCTTTCTGATATAACTATAGAATTCTTTCGGGTTTGTTTTACTTTGATTCGCAATATGTAACTCTAGGGTCTTTTTACTTTGCTTAATTAACTTTTTGGCTTTGCGTCGTAGCTCTACAAATTTCACCCGTTCTTCGTCATTTTGTGAGAATTTTAATCTATCATTAGCAAATTTTTTAGCAAGCAGGCAGTTTGAAATATCTTTATTCCACCATTTGGGCTTATTATTATGGCCTGGACGCCGTATTTTCGATGGTATGCAGTCTTGCACTGCTTTTAGGTAAGTGGTTTCGAATAACTTCCAAGATGTATTTATGTCGTTATTGTTAATTAAAAAGCTCCAGTCAGTTTCTTTAAACATAGCTCCAAGTTTATGTAAGTTTGCTTTCTTGAAATTAGGGACTTTTTCGATGCTACTATTTGGTTCGTTACTAGTAAAGTTTAAAGTTAAAGTTATCGTACGATGGTCGCTGTTACTGAATTCATCACCAACATTCAAATTCTCTATTAATTCTTCTTTTGTTGCAAGTACAATGTCAAGAACGTTATTACCACGGGTCGGTGTTCGAACAAATTGATAAAGCGAACTCTCTTGCAAGTTCGTATACAAGTCATGTCCGGAGTGTGAAGTAAGAGTATCGCCCCACTTGGTCACAGGTAAATTAAAGTCGCCAAAAATTACGGTATCTTGTGAGTTACTTACATCTGCAATTTGTTCGTAAAGTTTGCACTGATTGAGCTGGAGGTCTGTATATTAATGCAAGTATTATTTTTGTACCTTTATTATTCTTTATTAGCACAAAAGATGTGTCGACGTTCACAATTTGAGGTTTTGACAAGAGGGTAGGGTTAAGACTTTCTTTGATATAAAGTAAAACGCCACCTCCATTTCGATTTATTCGGCTTTTCTCAAACATTACATAACCGGTAAGTGAATACTCTGCTAAAAAGTCTCTATCTTCTGTATTGAGCCAAGATTCTGTTATGCCAATCACGTCATAATTTTCTGTAAACACTAGCTCCTCTAAATCTGAAAATTTATTACGTATGCTACGAGCGTTTGCATAGAAAACCTTTAAATTTGTTATTTTAGAACTCACGGAACGCTCTTTAATAATATTGTTGGTTCTTGTCGGATCTACATGTAAGTTCATGGCTGTCCTCGGTCCTCGCTGTCTTCGGTCCTTATCGCTGGTGGTCCTCGGTTGCCTCTGTTTTTTGCTTGGCGTTGGATGATTTATGTCACTGCTGCTTCTTCTCGGATGGCAGTTTTTGATCCATGGCTGCGGACTGCTTCGTGTAGGAGACGACCCATGCGTGCTGAACCCACAGGGTTTAGATGAGTGCCATCCTTGCGGAACAGAGTAGGCTGGTTATAGAAATTATCCCAGAGGTTGATGAATTCAACTTCTTCCTTCAGACACAAATATTTTAGTCGGCTATTTGTGCTGAAGGCCTTCTCGTAGAATTTGTCAGGTGCGTCGATCTTGGGGAGAATGCCTGAGATGATGATATTCCTTGACTTGTTTTTGTAGTGCTGGATCATCTTGCGATATTTCTCCATCAACTCTTCGGATCTGGTGCGCATGATGTCATTTGAACCAGCATGGATGACAAAAAGGGTATTTTCGTTTGCATCCTTTGTGGTATCTTCGAAGGCTTCCACAATGTCGTCCAGTCCAGCTCCTGGACTGGATAGAGAGAGAGAGAAAGGAAGAGTCCTAGCAATTTCAAGGTCACCTGCGTAAGGAAAGAAATGTACCGTACACGTGATATATACGCCTATCAAATTATTGCAATCAATATACAACAGGGGAAGAGGGTTGTAGGAACGCTAAAAGCAGTAACAAGAAATAGGGTGGTCAGTATGGAAGTGAAGAAGTCCTTGCATGACAGTGTGGTAATCCCGACACTGACTTACGGAAGCGAAGCATGGACGTTGGTTGAGAGACTCAGACCAAGAGTGAGAGCAGTGGAAATGAATTACTTAAGGAGTGCGTGCGGAGTTACATGGAGGGATAGACAGACTAATGAGGAAGTAAGAAGGAGGTGTGGTGTGGAGGTAGATGTGCTGGAAAGTGTGAAAAGGAACAACTTGAGATGGTTCGGCCATATGGAACGTATGGAAAGCGAGAGAATGACTAAGAGGGTGTACGAGAGCGAGGTGGAGGGACAGAGGGGGAGAGGTAGACCGAATATGAGGTGGAAGGATGGAGTGAGGAACTACATGAACGAAGGCGGTGCTGGTTGGGGGGAGGGGCGTCGACTGACTTGGGACAGAGGTGCATGGGGGCGGTTCGTTCGTGGCCACCCCTTCGGGGATCACGGCGTCAGGCAATAGATAGATAGATAGAATATACACCAATATACAGTATATATATATATATATATATATATATATATATATATATACCGTATATTGATTGCAATAATTTGATAGGCGTATATATAACCATGTATGGTACATTGTAAGGAATTAAATCTACCGTATACCGTGATATATACGTCTATCAAATGAATGCAATCAATATACACCAATATACAGTATATATATATATATATATATACCGTGTATTGAGTGCAATCATTTGATAGGCGTATATATCACGGTATACGGTAGATTTCATTCCTTGCAATGTACCGTACATGGTGATATATACGCCTATCAAATAATTGCAATCAATATACGGTATATATAATAATATATATATGTTTCTAGTCTCTCAGTGGGGATCGAACCATCGACCATCAGTATGATAGCCGACGCTTTAATCAATTACACCACGGCAGACTGCCGTGGTGTAATTGATTAAAGCGTCGGCTATCATCCTGATGGTCGATGGTTCGATCCCGACTGAGAGACTAGAAACATTTAGTGGCTCACGTGTATTTGTGATATATTCTCAATATATATATATATATATATATATATATATATATACTGTATATTGGTGTATATTGATTGCAATCATTTGATATGCGTATATATCACGTGTACGGTACATTTCTTTCCTTACGAAAAGAGAGAGAAGAGTCCTAGCAATTTCAAGGTCACCTTCGTAAGGAAAGAAATCTACCCTACACCGTGATATATACGCCTATCAAATGATTGCAATCAACAGGGAGTCACGTGAAGAAATGAATAAAGAAAGGAAGAAAGGAAGGGAGAGAGAGAAAATGCTCCTTGGTGGTACTGCCCAGGGGTAAGTGATAAAAGGGTATTCTGGGGATTGACCTGGTAAACAGTGAGTCACACAAAGGAAGATGGGAAGAACGAAAGAGAGAGAGAGAGAGAAAGTAAATTTCGCAAAAATATCATATATGGAACAATAAATATACGGTATATATATATATACCGGGTATATATATTAGGGTGGTCCTTATCTGTACGAGTAAAAATCAAAGTTGGAATTTCTAATGTCTCACCCCACAAAGTTATTCCATTGTGATCAAACATAATCGCACTAAAATTTGGTTACCCTAGCTCAACAACTTCTGGTGCCGCAAGGCACTTGAAGTTTGCCCCTTATGACGTCATTGAGTCGGCTTATAAGAAAGACGCTTTCGCTTCACGAATCAGTGCAGTGTCTGCTCTGAGGACGAACACATGTGTTTCCTCACTGCTGTAACTGGGCTTTCAGACATGGAGAAGCCGAAGAAGCCAACGACCCGAAAAGAAACCGAAGTATGGTTAGTGGGGCAGCCCCTCACTGAACTGACTGGTGGGAAGCTGCCGTCGAACAAGGAAGTCTTGCAGCGGCTCTTTCACCTCCTCTGCCTCGACAAAGCCACTCTTCGCGGCGCTGCTCTTCATCTCGACGAAGAAGTTGTGGCATTCTGGGCCCGAACTCGGATCCCCGTCGTTCAACCTCAGCACCGCGTGGGGAAGATTGAGCAGCTCTACGAGAAATGGAGGCAGCTGGGCAAGAGCAAGAGCCGACAGTCTTCGACCGAGCTGAAGAAGAGGGAAGATTTCACAGTCAAACTGTCCTTCCTCTTCGACATTGCTCACGCCGAGGCCTTGTCCTTTATGAAGAACAAGGAGGATGTGGAATTCTTGCAGCATCAACGAGAGGCCGGCCGCCCCGGGAGGATGTTGGGGATTGACGAGAAATTGGTGAAGCAGGAGGAGAGGAAGGCGACGAGGGACAAGGCGGAACCGGCCCGCAAAGACAAGGAGCGTGGAAGGAAGGAAGCTGCAAGAGGAGCCACGGCGGAACTCTCGGACGATGATGATGGTGCTGAAGACCAACCCGGGCCGTCATCAGCTGTTCTGGAGGAATCTCCTGCCAAGCGAGCTCGCGGCCTGGTCTCAGCCATCACTCCTGCTTTCTGTGCTGCCTCGATCGAACCAAGACTACGGACCAGGGGGCGGTGCATATCTTGGCTGCTGCTGCCTCAGCCTACGACCAAGACCCAGCTGAGATGGCCCTGAACCGACAGAGCATCAGGAGAGCCCGTATTCAAGCCAGAGCTATCGCCGCCTCGACCTCTCGCACCTCCCTGCCCGAGGGTGTCGTCCTGTCCATCCACTGGGACGGGAAGATGGTAACTGATGGACCTGGGCAGGAGCTGGCAGAGCGACTTCCAATTTTGGTGTCCGGCGAAGGGGTGTCGAAGCTCCTGAATGTTCCCAAGCTCCCATCTAGCAAGGGAGCAGCCATGGCGGATGCCATATTGGCCACACTTCAGGACTGGGGACTCGCCGACCGTGTTGTTGGGATGGCTTTTGACACCACGGCCTCCAACACTGGACAACTGTCAGGAGCTTGTCTTCTTCTTCAGCAGAAGTTTGACAAGCATCTCCTTCACTTCGCCTGCCGCCATCACATCCTGGAGCTCGTGGTTAAAAAGGTCTTCGGCCTCTGCACCTCTCTTGTTGCGTCTGGACCCGACATCCAACTGTTCCAGCGTTTCAAAGAAAAATGGGGCGCCATCGACACTGCCAGGTTCCAGACTCTGCTTGACGATCCTGCCGATCCGCCTCAATCATTCGCTCAAGAGCGTTCATCATCCACGCCACGACTATCGCGAGCACCTGGAACTCACCATCATTGTTCTGGGGGGAGTTCCGCAGAGGGGGATACGCTTTGCCCGGCCTGGGGCGTATCACCTTGCTCGATGGATGGCGAAGATCATCTACTCGATCAAGATCTTCCTCTCTCGCGAACAATTCCAGATTCGTCAACAGGATATCCATGGCCTGAGGTGCTTCGTCACCTTCTGCATCACACTCTACGTGCCAATGTGGTTTCGAGCTCCCGTGGCTTCAACAGCCCCTGCCCTGGACCTGCAGTTTCTGAAAAAACATCTCTGCTTATCCGGACTCCGAAGTCGCCATCACCGCTACGACGGCATTTGGACGACACCTCTGGTACCTCTCTGAGGAGTTGGTCGCCTTTGCCTTCTTCGACGACCATGTCGACGTCGACACAAAGAGAAAGATGTTGGCCGCCCTGTCCAAGGAGGGATCAGAGGACCCTCCAAAGCGTTTGACGATGGACCTCAGTCCCGATACCATCAAGCAAAAACATCTCTGGGACTTCGTCACGAGCACCACCCGCGGCACTGTGTCAGCGCTCGGAACCAACGACGGTTTCCTGGACATCGACCCTCAGATGTGGAATGGCCGAGAGGACTTCCAGAAGGCCAAGACAACTGTCGCTGCAGTGAAGGTCACCAACGACTTCGCCGAGAGAGGAGTAGCCCTCATGCAAGACTACCTGCTGTTTGGTGCTATACAACAACTTTCCTTCCTTTTCCTGCAATCTCCTGTTTTTTTTCCCCACGGTGGTTAGCAGGCCAATGAGGAAGACTTTTGAGTCTGGTGGATTATCAGGAGATTTGGCATTCTTTTTCTGTTTCTAGTCTTTTCTAAACAAATAAAATCCACCGCTACTGCTCCCCCCTGGATATGGTGTCTTTGGGGCTTGTTTTATACCTTACCCAGATGTGATGGCTCCGTCTGGGTCGACCTGTTTATATCCATCTTTATGTATTTGTATATGGATTGCTTTCAACTTTTTCTGTTTTTGTTTCTACTTTTGTCCGGTGATATAGAAGTTAATCCCGGTCCTCACAGACAACTTGCTACAAGTTGTCGTGTATTTTATTCCAATATTCGTGGTCTCTATAAGAACATCAAGGATCTTACATTGGCATCTGTTGATTATGATATTGTCTTTTGTTCTGAAACCCTTGTCTCTGGTTATAGATATTATTCTGAACTTCTTATACCTAACTTCGGTAAACCAGTTCTTATTCGGCGTGATTCTATTCTTCGTGCTCGTGGAATGAGCTTGTATATTAGATCTGGGTATAATGCTCAGCACTTAACTAAGCATATTTGTAAATGTCATGAGATGCAGTTAGTTAAAGTTTCCAGCAAGTATCATAATCATTACATTTTTAGCCTGTACAGAAATCCTGATGTTAACAATGACATATATGACTGCCTTTTAACAGCCATGGCTTCAATACAGTCTGTAGATGTCAAATCATCTTTTATTTTTGTTGGTGATGTCAATGCGCATCATCAAGAGTGGTTGAACTCGGTCTCTCCAACTAATAGAAATGGTCATGCTGCATCGGATTTTGCAAACTTATCTGGTTGTGAACAGCTAATCCAAGGACCTACTCATATGTCTGGAAATTGTCTTGATCTAGTACTAACAGACATTCCTGGCGTTGTAGAAACCTCCGTTCTTGTACCTGTTGGCACTTCCGACCACAATGCCATCATGTGTAAAATTAATCTTGATTTTTCTGTTCCTGATATTACTCTCTCACGTAAAGTCTACCTTAAATCCCGGGTTAACTGGGACAACGTTTGTAATGATGTTTGTAATATTGAGTGGAATCACATACTAAGATCTCATGACCCGGTTTCAGCTCTCAACAATTCCCTTCTTGGTATCCTTCGCAAAAGAGTTCCATCAAAGACAATTAAGTCTCGTATCAGGGATAAAGCATGGTTTAATGATGACTGCAAGCGTGCATTTGATGACAAACAGGCTGCATATCGTCTATGGAGGCGTAATCAAACCCCCTTGCATTGGGAAAATTATGTTTTTAAAAGGGCAGCTGCGCAGAGAGTTTATGATGGTGCTGAGAGGGATTATAACTCCCATCTTCAGGATGTTCTGGCAGGAGCTACACAGCCTCATAAATGGTGGGTCCGCTTTGAAATCCTCTTTATTTGGAATACATTCCTCCATGCCTCCTCTTTGTGATTCTGATGGCTCCATCTCTTTTTATCCATTATCGAAGGCCAATATTCTATCTAATATTTTTATTAATAAGCAGAGTAATCAGGAATTGTCTTTGCCATTGACATGTTTCCCTAGACCCAACCTCAATTCAATGGCATTCAAATCAGCTGAACTGAAAAGGTACTTGCTGGATCTTGATACCTATGGTGGCACAGACCCGGATGGGTTTTTCCCTCTCTTTTTTAAAAAGGTTGCAGTGGTCTTGGCACCTAAATTGGCAGTGGTGTTTAGGTTGCTTTTGAAATCAGGTAGTTTTCCTCTTTGCTGGCGTAAGGCTATTATCACTCCTATTCCAAAGGGAAATACTGCCTCATCATCTCCTAATGACTATCGCCCTATCTCCATTACACCTATCCTATCCAAGCTCTATGAGAGGCTTTTGTCCAGACGCCTTTCCTCTTATTGTAATAGTCATAATTTGATACCAAACTCACAGTTTGGTTTTCGTAAGGGACTGGGTACATGTGATGCACTTCTGACACTCACCCATGACTTGCAATCTTCATTGGACTAGGGACATGAGTCTCGCGTCATGGCTATTGACTTTAGTTCTGCTTTTGATTTAGTCAACCATAAAGCACTTCTGTTTAAGTTACAGCTCATTGGTATTGGTGGCAATTTTTTAAGGATCTTTGAAGATTTTTTGACGAAAATATCTCAGTCTGTGGTCATTGATGGGTGTCATTCCCCTTCTGTTACTGTTGTTTCTGGTGTTCCACAAGGCAGTGTCCTTGGGCCTTTGCTTTTTATTATTTTTACTGCTGACCTGTGTTCCGAGCTTGAAAATAAACTAATCTCCTATGCTGATGATACAACTTTATATGCGTCAATTGCATCACCAATAGATCGACACGTAATTGCTACTGCTCTGAATAGGGATTTAGCCAAAATTACATCATGGTGTGAACTTTGGGGCATGAAACTTAATGCTAGTAAAACACACTCCATTATCATCAGCAGATCTCGTACCTTGGATCCTCCCCATCCTTATCTACAAGTTTCTGGCGAGCAAATTGAGAATGTGGATACTCTGCATTTGTTAGGAGTTACTCTTGATCCCAAACTTACTTTTGAAAAGCATATTCGTTCTTTCTCCTCTTCCATTTCCCAAAAAATTGGTCTGCTTCGCAAGACCAACGGGGGTGACACCCCGGAACCCATCTGTACCTTGTCAAAGGCAGGACAATCTGGCTCAAAATCAGCCCCATCTGTCCACACAAACAGGTCGGATGCTGATGCTAGAGCACGTGCAGGTGCAGCAGGCACACGCCCTGGACGCCCTGGCACACGCCCTTAGCCACGCGGACGCCCTGCATGCCCACACCCACGCCCAGGGTCAGCGGCGTCGGCAGACTGACCACGTCCACGACCTCGCCCTTTCGCTCGTCTTGTCGGGACTTCCTCCTCCTCTTCCTGTTCCTCTTACTCCTCAGGCGATGTCAGGTCATCTGGGGCAATGTTGGGGTCGTCAGCATCGTCTTCAGGAGACAATTCGGGTGAAGAAGTGACCGGGCGTCGGCGGTGTGGGGCGCGGGAGGCTGCGGGAGCTTCAGCAATGGGAGCCTCGGCCTCGGGAGTTGGGCTCCTTTAGCGGCGAGCCGAGGGCTTCTCCGCAGCAAATAATGCTCTGCGGTGTGTTGAGGGCTGTGGCACACTAGTAATACCACTTGAAGAGGCCCTTTGGTCATTTTGAAGGAGAGATGAAGCCGAGGGCTTTGGGTGACCCACGCGGCATCCCGGGTCAAGGCGTCAGGACAATGGAATGCGGGTGGTTGCTAGACCAGGGTCGGCGTCACTATCACTGTCTTCAGCTTCCCTATCCTTTTCTGCGGCTGCCCTGCATGCTTTTTTAGCTGCACTTTTCACCAACGATTGTTTATAGAAATATTTGCCCACTTTCAAGAGCGTACGGGCAGGCAAAGGGGAAGGTCCTGGGCCACTAGGGCTAGGCCTAGGCTGACATAGCAAAGATGGCGAGTGGGTAGGCCTAGGTTCTAGCACACTTGGAAGTTCAATGGCACCTTCCTGAAACACTTCCACATCAGGATCATCACTACTGTCTCCCCCCTCAAATAAATCCACATTATCGTCGTCTCCAAAGCCAACGAAATCGTCATCTTTGCTTGCACTTATAAATTGTTCTTTGTCCACCAAGCTTTCGCCACTGCTCTCTTCACTATCAAAAAGTTGTCGCTGTATAGCGCTATCACTCAACAAACGCTTAACTTTCTTTCGTTGAGCTTTCTTCTCGGTTGCAACAGGCGTCGAAGTTGCGAGCGGGGTAGCAGTGGGGCCCGCGGGAGGTTGCAGCGATTCGGACACGTCGGAAATCATTTTTTCAGTATAACTCGCTATGGCGGCCACGTACGAACTGATAACACTAGTAGTTGAGGCTTGGTGGCGCTGCGGTCGCTCCTGCAATGCAAAATTTGGCCGCGCGAATTTTGAAGCACGCTTTCAAGCACAGGGATTTTAAAACGACATCCGGGCACCTGCCCTTCTTTTGTGGTGTCCTTTTAAAATGCTGCCCGGGCTGGAAGGGTTAAGAAAGGGTTGGGAATACATTAGCCTACAATGAAAATACTGAATAGGATTGTAATAATTATGGTGAGCAAAGATGCATAGTATATACAACTAGTAAAACGAAAATAATGCCTTGTGCTGCTTTATGATATATAAATGTGTTTAAGGTAGTTAGAGACATTCATAATATCATGACATAGGCAAAAGTAGACTTCGAATGTTTGAGATAATTATAGCTACTAACAATCTAGAGAAAGATGAACCAGGAGAGATACATAAAGCTTGATGAATTAACTGTTAACAGATTACAGGAAACAGGAAGAGATTAAAGGCGAAAAAGATAAACGGGAACAACGAATTATCAGTCCTCATTAATAATTTAATCCCGTTCTCAAACAACAGGGAGAATTTTCATTTATGTGAATATATGACCTGTGATTTCGTACACTATTTAACAGTAAATTGTGAATAACATAAAGCTTAACAACAAGGTCGGTATCTAAAAGATGATTGAAAAGGGAGGAGTTGCAGCATTTCCGTGTTTATTGTTGTCAGATTTGTTGTGCGAAAAAGCACACTTGGTATGGAATATATACGGATATGCTTCATTTATTGGGCTATCAAACTATTGCCCGTAACATAAAATTTCTTAATTCAATATTTCTTTAGGTTACCAATAATACAATCCTGACAAATATTGCCAATCAATAATATAAGGTCCATTGATTTCTTAATATATTTAGTTACACACCGACTTTACAATAGCATTATTGGTAACTCTAGATATTATACATCTTTATTAACCAATAAAGAGGGTAATCTTAATCTTACTAAATAATTGACTCACACAAAACCTGTAGAGCGAGACTGAAATAAAAGCATGGTCATTTTATAGTTAGTAAATAACTTTGCTATGTGAGTTACTGAGACAAAAAGGCAGAACTGCCTGTGACGAGTGCCTTCCCCATAGTTGAAAGAGTGACAGGGCCAAAATCAAGGAATGTTCAAGCCAAAATGCCGGGACACACGGAGTTTAAAGTAATTACAGTCATAGGATGAGGGGAAAATGGATTCAGGGTAGAGCGTTCCAGAGCTCAGCTGTTGAATAGGGGAAAGATTGGGAATATTGTTTCACTCTTGGGTTGGAGAGTTGCAAGGAGTAGGGTGGGATTGTGTTGGAAGACGGGTTCTACGTACTCTTCGTAGAGGAGGTGGTATACATTGAAAGAGGGTTAGGAACACTGATTATTGTAGTATCGGTAGAATAGCGAGAGAGATGCAACTTTGCGACGAAGAGAGATCGATCGCAGAGAGTCAGGGAGTGGACATGAGTTAATGAGACGAAAGGTTTTATTTTCTTCTTTGTCAAGAAATGCTGTGTGAGAGGATCTTCCCCACACATGTGAACAATACTCAATACATGGACGCACTGTGCCTCTGTACAGAGCAAGAAGCTGTGCCAGGGTAAAGAACCCCCGGAGATGATTGAGCATACCCAGCTTCTGGAAAGCTGTTTTAGCAAGGGTGGTAATATGATCTTTCCAAGTGAGATCAGGAGAAAAGGAGACACCGAAAATACTGAGAGAAGATGAAAGGTTGATTTGTGTATTGTTGAAGTATAAAGGAAAGTCCTGTGGGAGTTCTTGATGGGTAGATAAACGGATAAATGGGTTTTGGAAGCACCAAAAGCAACAATATATTTTCTGCCCCAAATGGGAATTGTTGATAGGTCAGAAGATAAGTGTCACGTGACTTTTGAGAGATTGCTTGCTGGGGGGTTCTGAAAAACTAGCTGAATAGTGTAAGGTAACGTCATCAGCATATGCATGAATAGCTGATAGTTGATAGATTGAGGAAATGAAAGATGACCGTCCATAACTGCAGCTATGGAACGGCCAGGAAGGGAAATAGATATAAAGGCACAAATTGAGGGACAAAAACTAAAGGTGGGTAGTTTAGAAGTTAGAGATTTGTGCCAGACTCTATTAAAGAACTTAGATATGTCTAGCACAATAGAAAAGGTTTCACCGAAATCATGAAAGGAGGATGACCAAAAGTTAGTAAGATATGAAGGAAGATCACTAGTAGAGCGACCGCTAAGGAAGCCATACTGGCGATCAGAAAGTAGATTACATGGGCAGAGAGATGCTTAAGAAATTTCGAAGTAAGAATAGTTGCCAAAACTTTAGAGATGCAAGAAATGAGAGCAATTGGATGATAGTTGGAGGGTTGAGAGCAATCACTCCTTCTTTGGGATAGGTTGAATGAGAGCAAACTTCCAGCAAGAAGGAAAGACATTAGAGGAGAGACCGAGACGAAAGAGTTTGCCTAGGCAGGGAGTCAGCACGGAAGCAAAAATTTGTTTAGTACAACAGGAGGAACACCATCACGCTTTCTTAGTATTAAGCCCAGAGAGGATAGAGAGCACATATTAAAAAGTAATTAGGATATTAGGTATAAGTAGGAGAGAGGGGGTTGGAGAGGGAGGAATAACACCGGAATCATCCAAGGTGGAGTTTTTAGCGAAAGTTTGGGTGAAGAGTTTAGCTTTATCAAAGGAAGAAGTGACGGTAGTGCCGTCAGAGTGGAAAAGTGTAGGGAAAGACGAAGAAGAACAATTGCTGGAGAGGTTTTTGGCTAGATACCAGAAAGCTTGGGAAGAGCTTAGAGTTGGATAGTTCAGAGAGAGGTAACCTGACCAAGATTCGAACCCAGTCACTCCAGGTATATTTGGAAGACCTGGGCACCATAACCACTCGGCAATGAGCATATGGCTGAGTGGTTATGGTGCTCAGCTCTTCCAAATATGCCTGGAGTGAGTGGGTTCGAATCCTGGTCAAGATACCTCTCTCTCTACCTGTTCGACATTAACATTAGATATTGGATAGCTCAGTGCATTTAATATAGAATCGATGAAAGAGTGTTTGGTGAGTTGAAGAGCAGATTTGGCTTGATTCTGGGCAGAAACATAGGAAGAATAAGATTCTTGAGTTTGAAGGTGTTGGTACCGTTTGAATGCTTCATCCTTATTGTGGACAGAAGCAGAACAAGCGTGAGTAAACCAAGTTTTGTTTACATTAGTCTGAGGGAAATAAAATGGAATGTATGCCTCCATGCCCGAGAGGATTAGCTTGGTAATGCGTTCAGCACTCTCCGAGGGTCCCCGGCAACGGAAGCAAAAGTCATTCTATGGGAAATCAAAGAAATACTGCCGGAGAACCTCCCAGTCGGCAGTGCCAAAGTGCTACAATTTCCGCCGGCTGGCTAGATTGGCTCAATCGGGTGACCGTGCTGGAGAGATAGAACAGGTAAGAGAGATAGGTAAGAGGAGCCCAAATGAGGGAAAAGATCGACAGTATAAGAGGAAGGGTTAGAAGTTAGAAACAAGTCAAGAATGTTAGGCCGATCTCCGAATACGGGTGGGTTGCTGAACCAACTGCTCTACTGTAGGTCATTTAGGATAGAAAAGATATAGATTGTTCACCAGGTTGGTCAGTGGAATGAGAGGAGAGCAATTTTGTTTTTGTTTTTTTGTTTTTTTTTCTATGTGATTGAGGGAGGCAAAAGGCATAACTGCCTATAGCGAGTGCCTCCCCCATAGTTGAAAGAGTGACAGGGCCAAAATCAAGGGACGTTCGAGCCAAAATGTCTGGACACACGGAGTTTGAAGCAATTTAAGTCATAGGAAGAGGGAAAGACTGATTCTGGGAGAGAGTTCCAGAGCTCAGCTGTTGAGTAGAAGAAAGTTTGAGAGTAACGTTTCACTCTTGGGTTGGATAGTTGCACAGAGTAGGGGTGGGATTGAGTTGCAAGACGGGTACCACGTGCCCTACGTAAAGGAGGTGGTATGCACTGGGATAGCTCTGAGGAACACTGATTATTATAGTAGCGATAGAATAGCGAGAGAGATGCAACATTGCGGCGGAGAGAGAGAGATTGCAGAGAGTTGGTGAGTGGACGGGAGTTAATGATACGAAAGGCCTTCCTTTCAACTTTGTCTAGGAGAGCAGTGTGAGAGGAACCTCCCCACACATGTGAACAATACTCAATACAAGGGCGCACTATGCCCCTGTACAGAGCAAGAAGCTGTGCAGGGGAAAAGAACCCCCTAAGGCGGTTGAGCACACCCAGCTTCTGGGATGCTGCCTTAGCAAGACTGGTAATATGGTCCTTCCAAATGAGAGCAGAAGAAAAAGAGACACCAAGAATGTTGAGAGAAGATGAAGGGTTGATTTTTGTATTGTTGAAGAATAAGGGATAGTCCGCTGGGAGATCCTGACGGGTAGATAGATGGAGAAATTGGGTTTTGGAAGCATTAAAGTTAACAAGGTTTTCTCTGCCCCAATTGGAAATAGTATTTAGATCAGAATTTAAGAGTTCTATGGCTTCATTACGTTTGTCGTTGAGGGATTGCTGGCTGGGGCGTTCTGAAAAACTAATGGAGTAGTGCAAGGTTGAGTCGTCTGCGTATGAATGGATGGGAATTAAGGTACAGTTAAGGAGATCATTTATAAAAATTAGAAAGAGAATAGGAGATAGGACAGAGCCCTGAGGAACACCGGAGTTTATAGAGTGAGGAAGTGAACAATGGCCGTCCACAACCGCGGCTATGGAACGGCCGGAAAGGAAATTAGAGACAAAGGCACAGATGGAGGGATAGAAACCGAAGGAGGGTAGTTTAGAAATTAAAGATTTATGCCAGACTCTATCGAAGGCTTTCGATATGTCTAGTGCAATAGAAAAAGTCTCACCGAAGTCCCGAAAGGAGGATGACCAAGAGTTAGTAAGATATGAAAGAAGATCACCAGTAGAGCGACCCTTAAGGAAGCCATACTGGCGATCTGAGAGCAGATTATGAGAAGAGAAATGCTTAAGAAATTTGGAAGCAAGAATAGTTTCAAAAACTTTAGAAAGACAAGAGATAAGAGCAATTGGACGATAGTTGGAGGGTTGAGAGCGGTCACCCTTCTTTGGGACAGGTTGAATGTGAGCAAACTTCCAGCATGAAGGGAAGACGTTAGAGGATAGACAGAGACGAAAGAGTTTGCCTAGGCAGGGAGTCAGCACGGAAGCACAGTTTTTTGGTGGTGGTGAGCGTTAAATTCTCCTAAGATAGTGATTTCTGAGACAAGAGAGATGGCTAGGATGTGTTCCAGTTAAGAATTTAGATACTCAAAGAATTTGGGAAAGTCATTAGAGTTAAGGGAAAGATAGACAACACAGAAGTATTTAGTGTGAGAATGACAGGATAATTTGAGCCATAAAGTGGAGAATTCAGAGGAGTCAAAATCGGGAACATGAGAGCTAGTGAGTATGCTGCATCCTCCTATGGCTTTGCAAGTAGGATAGAGAAAGTAGGATGATACAGAGAAAGGGCTGCTGTCAGTTGCATACAATTATGTCCAAAATAATGTGGTAGTATTTATTTTACAAAATCAAGAAACTGCACTGCAAATACATATATTGTAGTGTGAAAATATAATCACGGTTGACCCAGTTTGCTCTAACAGTAAAACTGCAGACTAAAACATACAATGAATATAGCAAATATAAATAGGTAGATAAACCTTGCTTCATTTACTGTAATACTGTGTATATATATATACTGTATATATATACGGGTATATATACACACACATATATATATATATATATATATATATATATATATATATATAATGTTTCAAAGTAAATTTGATATACAACCGACAAACGGTTTGTGCTTATGTTCCAATAGCGAGAGAGAGAGAGAGAGAGAGAGAGAGAGAGAGAGAGAGAGAGAGAGAGAGAGAGAGAGAGAGAGAGAGAGAGCAAGTTGCCTATAGCGCGTTTATCATGCTACACACACCTCTACCTAATTTTATCAAGGCTTGTGGTATTATGCATAAAAATTCGTTATATTACTATCACAATCGAAGGTGGGTACGTGAGATGTTAGACAACTTATTCATTATGTCATTACCAAAGTTTAAATTAATTGTTCTTCATATAATAATTCACACTCCAGCTACAGGTTTCTTTGTAATGCACCACCACCTACCCCTATCCTGCACTCCTGCTAGGTAGTTCACCATCCACATCCTCAACTCAACATACCACACCCCATCCTAATCCATTCCCACCCCCATCTCCTGCTCCCCCATCCCCACCCCCACCTCACCCATCCCAACCTCCAGCCCCTCCCTCACCCCCACCCTCACCCCCACCCCATCCTCGTGCAGCAGCACCCAACATACATCGTGCACATAACATTAACATTCTCCAATTGAACATAGATGGCATTAACACAAAGAAACATGAACTCTCACACTTCATCAAACAACACAACATACACATTGCCATCTTACAAGACACAAAACTCCGCACATCACAAAAAACACCCACATTTCATTATTTCACAACCATCAGACCAGACCGGGCTGTCGGCGGGGGCGGTGGACTCATCACCCTGGTACACAATGAAATATCAAACATAGTAACCAGTGTACAAACCAAATCCCTCCTCCCCCCAAATGATAACACAACAGAAATACAATCAATTAAAATATGCACTGGCAACAAATCCAACATAACCATCATAAACACATACATCCCTCCCCAAACATCCCCTACAGTACCAAATGAATACAGACCACACTTACAACACATCACAAACACCCCACACATCATCCTGGGTGGTGACTTCAACGCCAAGACGTCGGCCTGGTTTGTCGACAACCCCGACACAGACAGAGGGCTGGTACTACAAAACCAAACAGATAACCTCATCATCCTTAACGACATCCATCAACATACCCATATTCCTCACCAAGCCCTCTATAACCCATCATCTCCAGACATCACCTTTTGCTCCCCAGAACTCGCCCCCACAACATCCTGGAGGGTGGTCAGAACCTTAGGCTCTGACCACCTCCCGATCATTATCACCACCAAAACCAGACTCACCCCAGCTAGCCACAAACACACATACACCAATTATAAAAGAGCTAACTGGGAAGCATTTACAAATGAGACAGAACAACACTTCACAACTCTAAACAGTACACCCATCCCTAACATCAACAATGCTGTACACATACTCAATAAAACTATCCAAAACGATGACAAGAAACACATTCCAAGAGGTAACAGAAAAAGACACAACTCCAACTTCACACCAGAAATTCAAAACCTCATCAGACAACGCGACACACTGAAACACTCTCCAGCACCCCACACACAAGACATCACACAACAAATTCAAGCACTCAACACCCAAACTAACAACAAAATACAAGAACAACAAAAACTAAAATTGGAATAACTTCCTACAAACACTTGATCACAAAACAAACCCCAAAAAACTCTACAAAACACTAAACAGCATCACACTTTCCAACAGCAACACAACACAATCACATGCTGCAATCACAACAACAGACTCTACTCCTTTATGTAAACAACAAGCAAACACTCTCATCAATCACTTCTCACATGTCAGCCACCTAAAACCTCACAAAGACGATCGACGTGTCATCCGACGTAAGAGACAATTCCCCACAGACCCTGACTATACACCCTTCACCAATCACCAGACAAAGCATATCATCAACAATCTCAAGCACTCACCCACCTGTGGCCTAGACAACATAAGCAACATACACCTCAGACACCTGGGACCACAAGGCATACAAGCACTCACTAACATATCAAACTACAGCTATTCACACAACACAATACCAGACATTTGGAAGCATGGTATCATCATCACATTCCCCAAACCCAACAAAGACCCCACGCTACCCTCCTCGCACCGCCCCATCACACTCCTTCGCTCCCCCTCCAAAGTCATGGAACGCCTAGTATTACAACTAATTACACCCGACCTACCCCTAGCTCCAACACAACATGGCTTTAGGCCACTGCACTCCACAAACACTCTTCTCACAGACCTTACACAAAGAGCTTTTGACGGCATCAACTCAGCTAGACCACCACACAGATCACTATTAGCCACACTCGACATTAGTAAAGCCTTCGATGCCATCCCCCGCCACAACCTAACAAACAAAATCTACAACACAAACATGCACAACAACACAAAAAGGTGGCTGGCCAACTTCCTAGCAGGCAGATGTGCACACGTATCTTTTGCCGGTCAGTCATCTAAAATCAGAAACTTTCCAAACGGAGTCCCACAAGGATCCGTCCTATCGCCCGCACTCTTCAATCTGTACATGCACGATATAACTACACCCAATACGCCCCAAATAAACTTAGCCTCCTATGCAGATGGCATAACACTCACATGCACACACCATGACCCAAGAAGAGCAACAGATCTCCTTCAACCCTATCTCAACACACTACATGGCTGGTGCACTACAAACAGACTTAATCTAGCCCCAGCCAAATCCACCGCAACCCTGCTCACAAGCTGGACAGGTGAACACGAATACATCCCTCAACTCACCATAAACAACACACCCCTAACACATACACACACACCCAAAATCCTAGGAGTAACATATGATACTCATATGACATTCGAACAGCACACCACAAACATTAAAAAGAAACTGACACCCAGACTTAACGCCCTCAGGTCACTTGCTCACACAAAATTTGGACACAACAAAGAAACTACCACCACAGTATATAAACAATACATAAGATCAGTGATGGAATACGCAAGCCCAGCCTGGGCTTCTAACCTAGCTGAAACACATCATAAGACCTTACAGACTATTCAAAACAAAGCCCTGAAGATCATTACAGGCTGCACAGCTACTGCACCCACAGATCACACCTACATCAAGAAACCAAAATCCTCAAAGTCAAAGAACATCTGGACATGAGAGGCACTCAATTCCTGGCAGCAGCCTCCACGAACCAAGACCACCACCCACTAAACTACATGGCAACACACCCACAGACAGACACCAAGAAATATCAAAAACAACACCCAGCACACGGTATCACACACAATTATTGTCCTCTCTCCCTCCCTGCCCACCCCGAACCAACTTCCAGAAGCACATCCATACTCATATCTCTCGCCAATCCATCCACTCACTCACAGACAACACGCAGCTGCATGCACGACCTCCCGAAATCCATCCTTCCGAATCCTCCCTCCCTCGCGAGGACAGAGTCCACCTGGCCAGGCTGAGATGCGGACACCATCCAGCTCTCCTGAGCTATCAGAAGAGACTGGATGACTCCGTTGTCGACGCCTGCCCGGGATGTAACACAGCACCCCATACCATTAAACACATCATAGAAGACTGCATTTCACACAACCACTTACGCCAACAACATAATCTACACTCAATGAGAGCTCTGTGGGAAAGCCTGATCGTGGCCATGGCCTTCCTCAGGGACTCGGGGCTGTTCGGCCAGGCAGCTTAGGGAACAACAACAACAACAACAACTACTGCTAGGTTGCCCTCTATAGTTTGTCACCCCCCACTTTGTATCTTGATCTCTTTATGCATGTTCTGTCTCGTGCTCGTCTTCTACCTTTCATGTAGCGCTTTTTCCCATAGCTTCGTATCTTTTTTGGAATTTGCCTAGCTTACCTCTGCCGTTTTAATCATGAGTTTTAGTGCCACATAGTGTTCATGGGCTCAGGGTGTTAAACCGGAGCAATTTTGTGTGAAACTTTAATGAATATGAGAAGGAGTACAAGCAAAATAACATGGAATAGCATTGTTTGGGCCATTTTATCAATTCCGAAGACATATTATGAATTATAAACCATACTTTTGTATTTACATATACAATAATAAACACTAACAATAATGGAATCGGCTCTCGTTTGATACCCTGCACCCTGGTGCTAGTCCTTATATAGTCCTTATAGTAATACAAATAATAATAATAATAATAATAATAATAATAATAATAATAATATTACCCTCTCCCCTCCCCCATCTAAGATTCTTGAGGTTAAAACACACAGTTTCATATTGGAGGATGTCTTTGTTTCAATTTGCTACAACTTTAGCAGTATTATGTTTCATTAATATCAGCAATACAATATTGTGCAATCATAATACCACAGAATATTCAAAACACAAAATTATGTTTTCATAGTAAAGTAATTAGCCAACCACTTCCCTCAACCCCCACCTGCTACCACCTCGCCGCTAGTTCCCCCTCCCTTGCCTCCCTCCTTCCACCCCATACCGTCATCTCCTACCCCCACACCATCACTGTTACCAGATAATTTATGGGCACTAATTGTGCTGCCCTCTATTGAGGTCTTGGACAGACCAAGGGTGTATCTGTTTCATCTGTCCACAACTGTACATAGGTAATCAAGTCAAATGATAACACGTATGTTAGTGTAACGTCTAACGTGAAGACTTCTGGCATAAGGCGAATTGACTTGAAACAGCGTTCACGAGCGTGGGGCGGTGAGCGCTTATCAAGGGGATTAACGGAAGGGTCACACAGATAAGATAAATAAAAGGTAGTGTGTTCGACCCTAGGTCAGAGTGACTACTTTGGTATGAATTTATAATTCGAAATAGTGCGACTATAAGACACTGGTTGATATTAGATATATACTAAGGAGCTTATCGACAGGGTGGTTTAAGTTGGAATTGACTTATCTAAGCTTTTTTTGTGAAAGACTCGACACACGGATACGAAAAATAGATTTACACCGGGTAAGAGATCGATACACACAAGTATAGAATTCAAATTCAAATTTAGATAAATGAATCGCTATAACAGGTTTTGGAATGAATGCAAGTTAATATAAAATGAGGAAACGACACTCAATTAAAATGCGACTGGAAATCACAGTACATTAGAATTCGGAAGAACTCAGAATACAATAGGGCGTACACGACGAAGTTGTACTAGGTTAAAATACTACGGTAATAGTATTAAAGGAAATTTGACTATATTAGCAAATCCCTATCTGGCAATACGTGGATCAAAGATATGGTGTATGCGAATTACATAAACATACGATGTTATTAAATAGTTACTATGGAAATAGTAAAATCAAAGTAGTAACGGTCTCTACGATAATATGGAGACACGAATAATAAATGACTTGAACAAGAGTTACTATAAATGTGTGAAAATAATTATTAATTACCCACACACGTAGATCAGATTAATTCACAAGCACTGGTATCAACTAGATAGCTCGAATAATAGACTAAGGTTAACTCAAAGTCAAGGGTTCTTGACTTTTCGGTAAGGAAAGATAGATAGATTAAAATTTGGGCATAGGTCCTAGGTAAATGGTAGCAAATTAGGGAATATCTTCACGGTATACGTTTACACTTCAACTTGGATACACAAGAGAATCTATGTAACATATATAGGTGACATCTGAGAGTATTCCGTCTTGAGCCTAGATCGAGATGAATGTATATAACTGGTGTACAATTGATAATTAAAGGATAACACCTCAAGAAATATATTTCAAAGGGGTATGCGTAGCAATATCTGGTGCGATGAATTCACTTGCACAGATCAAGATTTATGGGAGGACAAATGACTATGTAACGTGTACACAGATCGATAATTGAACAATTTACAGGCACAGATCCTTGTCACAGATCAACTTAATAACACTTCCGGAATACTCGCATATATAACCTTACATGCAACAATAGCCACAAATTGAGATACACAGAAAGACTTAGGGTTAGCGTGGAGGAGGAGAAGGGCCAAGTACGAGGGTCGGGGCGTCACAGAGGTCCGGGCACGGCAGCTGGACGTAATGGGGCCACTCGTCAGGAGTCCAGGGGGCAGGGCCAGATGTCAGGGTACTGCTTCGGCAGGAGTCCAAGGGCAGGGGGGCAGTGGACAGCAGGCTCCTTCTCTCTCTCAGGGCAAACGACTCCTGGCCAGACTTATCCGGACGGAGTGTTTAGGTAGTTGTTGTTGTTCCCCAAGCTGCCTGGCCGAACAGGCCCAAGGCCCCGAGCAAGGCCAAGGCCATAACAGAGCGCCCCCACAGAACCCTCCCTGCCCTGACAATAAAGCCTGGAGTGACCGAAGCCACTCCATGGCGGGGAGCTGAGGAGGGAGCGGAAACGCCCGGGAAACCAAAGCCCCACCCAGGGCCCTGTGCCCCTCAGCAATTATGAAGAAAAAGTTGAGGGGCAAAGGAAAAATGTGACGCTTTGGCTTCCAATCTTGGTAGATTGGGAGGTCAATCCACGGAAGAGACGCCATCACTTGAGATCTAGAAAATATATAAGTAAAAGAAACAGTCAGAGTAAGCTATGGGTATGGCAGAGATCGCTCAGTTCTCACTCTGATAGACCAGCCCATCACCACATGACTAGAACCCAATCCTCTCACTCAGCATCAGCTAGGAAAGGCCCTAGAAAGCCGCCTTTGGCGGGGGGATAGCTCCCCTATTTCAACCCCTTTCGGGGTTGGGCACCCGCCTTTTGGGGTTGGGCACCCGCCCAAGGTAGTTATACTCCCGGACATATATCCGGACGGAGCAAGCTATTGAGTGTGAACTGACTTCCTGTAGTTTCAGTCAGTACATATTTGGGTTATTTCTCTTGGTCAGGTTGCGTGTGATCTCGTATAAATAGGGGCATAGTAAATACATATAAATGGGCTATGTTGAGGTTAATAATTACATGAAAAATATATTATGGTGCTTAATGACATCGCACTGAGGTTCTCGTCTTTTTGACCTTTGGTTCTTTCTTATATCATCAAGCCTGATGATGTAATTCGTGATTTTCTGTTCACTAATTGTTTTGGCTATTTGGATTGGTTATGTAATGGTTTTCTTCTGTGGCACTTCATTTCGCCATTTCACTTTTCTTCTCGTCTGGCAGCTTCTTGAGGATGGAGGGCCCCAACGATTTAAATACTCCCAGGGTTCTTTATGCTTAGATTGCATAAACACTTTTTCATCATAGTAATCTGGGGGGGGGGGGGGGGGGGAGGGAGTTCTGCCTTGGCTATTTGAGTCCCGCCCTGTGACTGGCAGGGCCGCGTGAGGTGATGATTGGATGGGCTTGACCTGCCCTTTGGGGGTAACTCACCTGTTTGGGGAATTAGAGAATGGGTCCAGTGGTCAGATTTCCCGTTCTCTGGAGAATGGGAAATGAATCTATTTCTAAATCCTTTTCTTCTGGTCTCCCTGGATTCTCTTATGGTGGCTATCTTGTGTGGTTGTCCTTTAGGATTCGTCATTTCAGTTTCGTTATTATTTTCTTTAAGCCTCGTTCTGTCTCTGATATATATGCCTTTGCGCAGCCATTATATGGTATATTGTATATCACATTATTCCTGTTTACAGTCTTGGTTTATTTAGTGTTTGTAATTTCACCTATTTTTCTCTCCAGAAGACGTAGCTATTTTAGTCCGGTTTTCATCAGACACTTATTTATTTTTGAAGCATTATTATAGTTACGTACACAGATGTATCCCCCATTTCCAATATAGTAATTTGTCATTCGGCTCGGTAGTGTAGTGGAGAATGTCTCGGCCTCCCACCATGGGTGACCCGATTTCAATCCCACGCTCAGGCATGAAGGTTTTTCGCATACACTGGTAGCCGGTACTGTTTCCTTTGAGCAAGGAAATGGGTAATAGTATCTGGTAATAAACATTGGTCGAGTGCTATTGAATCTCGGAGCGAGGGCTAGAGAGAAATGGCTCTAAATATGTAATTTGAACATTAGTATTTATTTATTATTCGTATGTTGATGTTGAACTTGATATTGTTTACCGCTCTTCTCACCACCTGTATCGCTCCTTCTACTGGGTACTCTAGTATAAAATATTCCTCTATATTCCTTCCATTGCCAGCAGTAGGAAGAAGCAGCTAGCTACATCTGGGTCGGATTCGTGTATATGATTCCTCTAGTCTCCCTTCACTATCAGCTAAAAGAAACCACTATATCTTGGCTACATGGATATATGTTTCCATTTGCAAGGAGTAAAACAAATTTCCCCTATTTTCCCTTTAATGCCATCGGCAGTAAGTAATACTATTTCTAGGTGAAACGAATATCTGCATTTTAATTTCCCTCCACTGCCAGCGACACCAGGAACAAATATATATATCCCCCGTCACCCGCATTGTAGAGAACAACAATATATCTTGTTACCCAAATCAGCCTCCAATGCCAGCGTTAGTAGAACAATACATGCACTTCTATTCAACATTTTCCTTCCTAAGCATTACCCCCATGGTGTAAGGGAGCCTCCATTCATGATGCAGGGAAAAAAGAAAAGAACATACCCTACATATCCTACTACATTTTGTAAGAGGCGACTAATAGGGGGGATTGCACTAGACTTGTGGACCAACAGCCATTACTATATAATAAAGCCATTGCTATTCGGCCCTGCCTTGGTATGGCACTGCCAAGGCTGGTGAGGAGCGAATAGGTGCCACAGGGGATTCTACTAGTCCTAGCTGGGCACTGTTTTGGCACCACAGCAGAGTCGGCGACAGCGTTCACATGTTGGGGCAGGACTTCATTATTCTATAGTCGTCAAAGTTGCCTAATGGCGGCTCATTGGCAATAAATAACCCCCCCCCCCCAGATTGGAACTCTCCGCCTAACAATATAGGGGCCCAAACCTGATGGTAGCACTCCAGGAGGCTGCCCTGTCATTAGGTGTATATTACCAGGCCAGTCGTTGTTCCGTGTAAGACTAATGGTGGGGCTCCAGGCACCTCTGTTCAGAGCTGCCTCACTTGTCAGGGTTTTTTTGTATTCAAGATCAGACTAAGGTCTGATCCCACGCATTTCTTGGTGTACCCTTTGGTGCAGCTTCCTCCACGTTCACGGACTTGCATCTTTTCACCCAACTTAGTTCATCAATCTTCTCCACCATCTAAGCCTACTAGTAGGTATTTCATCACTTATACTCTTGATACCTAACCGTCACTTCAGCTCTTCATTAGGTATCCTAACTTGTAGTTTGGCCCCACATATCCATCTCGCCATTCTCATCTCGTTATGTTTCATTCTGTTTAGATTATCCGCTTTGACAGGCCATGTTTCTGAAGCATATGTCATTGCGCTTCTAACACATGAAGCGTATATCTTTCCCTTAAAGGGGAGAGGAAGTCTTATCATAGTAAGTAGTGGCAACAGTTCTCCGAACTTTCCCCAGCCACATCTAATTCTGGCAATAGTGGTGGCCTTGGCCCCACCATCAGCAGAGATGATATCTCCCAAGAAACAAAACTTGTCCACCATCTCCAGTGCCTCATTGCCAAAGTTAACACTTTCGAACCGGTCATTGAACACAAGCTCACCTTTGTATACTATGCATACACATTTCTCAACTTTCGGTTTCCTCCTCAGTAGAGCTCCCTTTATTCTAGTACAGTGCTTCTTCCCATGGTGTACCCAGTAGTGGCAGACACTACACTGAATTGAGTTTGTGCTCACCCCTTTTCTGCATACTGGTCATGGGTATACACCACTTTTTCTACCTTTCCAACCCCTAATCTACCGTGTAAAACCTTGGTCTTATTTATATTCACTCTTAATCCTTTACTTGTCATGTTCTCTCTCCATCTTCTGAACTTGGCCTTGGCATCCCGCACACTATCTGCGATAAGTACTAGGTCATCTGTGTATAACAGTTTCAAGGGGAGCCCAGTTCTGAAATCTCCAGATAGTGCCTCCAGAACCAATACTAAGAGGAGGGGGCTTAACACACAGCCTTGGTGGAATCCAAAGCGAACTGTAAACGCCTCACTCACTACACCTTTTACCCTCACTGCTGTTCGTGAGTCCTCGTACATCATTACCACACGCACCCGCCACTCCCATCTTTTCTCATAGCCCACTTTACAATATATCTTGGCATGTTCAGGCTTTCAAGCGTGAATGTAGGTATTATGAGTAGCAGAGCAAATTAAATTGTACATGTACTCGAACGTAAAAGAGTGGATGTGTGTTGCGCCCAGCAATCCCAATGAAAGGGGTGTGGTGTGCAGTAGTTAGTTGAAAAAAATAACAAGAGACCGGATTTACAGGAGAGGGGATAATTCTGGAAAAGTGAAAGGAGGAGTGGGTGTTATGGTATCAGAGGAATGGGAGAAGAGCGTGACTGAAATAAGGAGAGTAAATGAAAGATTGATTGTATTGAACTTGAAAGTTGGTGAAAGAATTAAGAATGTGATATCGGCATATGCCCCACAGGTTGGCTCAAACAGAGAGCTGAAAGAGGCCTTCTGGAATGCCCTAATCAGTATCATTTCGGGCCTCTTGGAGAATGGTACCACACTAGTAGGTGGAGGCCTCAATGGGCTTGTGGGAGAATGTACTGATGGGTACGAGGGTGTGCATGGTGGATAGGGGCACAAAAGAAATCTAAACGGCAAATAGATACTGGAGTTCTGTGTTGCAGTCAACATGGTTGTGTGTAACATGAAGTTCAGGAACAGGTTGAGTCCTTCATTTTCTATCCCTCCAAATATACTTTTGTCTCGAATGTCTTTTTTGGCCGTTCCATGGCTGAGGTTGTGAACGGCCTCAAACTATCAACTCCGGTGTTCCTCAGGGTTAAGTCCTGTCTCCAATTCTCTTTCTAATATTCATTAATGATCTTTTCAACTATACCTCTTGTCCTATCCACTCATATGCTGATGACTCCACCTTACATTATTCAACTAGTTTTTCACAATGACCCAACATGCAATCACTTCAAAATTCACGTAATGAGGCCATAGCATGCCTATCTACCGATCTATCAACTATTTCCGATTGGGCAGAGAAAATATTGTTACTTTTAATGCTTCCAAGATCCAATTTCTGAATTTATATACCCATCAAGAACTTCCACACATCTATCCATTATACTACAACAATACACAAATCAACACTTCATCTTCTCTCAGTATTCTTGGTGTTTCTTTTTCTTCTTGTCTTTTATGGAAAGATCATATTACCACTCTTGCTTTAATAGCTTCCTTGAAGCTACAGTAAGTGTGCTCAACCATCTCCGTGGGTTCTTCACACCCGTACAGTTTCGTGCTCTATATAGGGGCACATTGCGCCCATTAATTGAGTACTGTTCGCGCGAGTGGGAAGGTTCAATCCATACTGCGCTTCTCGAAAGGGTAGAGTCAAAAGCATTTTATCTCATAAACTCACCTCCTCTTACTCATTCCCTACAATCTCTCTCTACACACAGCAATGTTGCATCTCATTCTTCTACTGCTATTACAATAATCAATGTTCTTCAGAGTTTTATCAGTGTTTACCTATTCCCTTATGGAGAGTGGGCACCCGCCTATAAATACACTCCTACCCCTATTCTGTCAAACTCTCTAACCCAAAATTGAAACGATATTCCCAGTATTTCTTGTACTCAACAAGCAAGTTTTGGACCTCTCTCCCTCAATTTGTCGTTCCTGCATTCTCTGACTAAAACTGCTTTAAGCGTTGTGTATCCAGACATTTTGACTCTAACGTACCTTGAATTTGGCTCCGTCACTTTTTCAACTTTGGAGGAGATACTTGTTACCGGCAGCTTAGCCTTTTGTCTGCTTCATTCACCTAGAAAAAAAAAAAAAAAAACAATCACATCCAGTTCTGGGGGCAGCAGTACCCAGATAGATTACTTCTTGGTGAACAGGGAATATCGGAACTTTGTTCGGGATGTAAATGTCATCCTGAGCGAAGAATGTATCTCCTAACATAAGCTCCTAGCTTGTGACTTGAGCTTCTTGCAAGATCCTGCGTGCAAGAAGTATATATGCCAAAAAGGAAAGTATGGTTGTTGAATACATCTGAATACAAGGTTAGGTTGTGCAGCGAACTGGAGGAAATGGTTAGGAGTAGGAGCGTTAAGCCAAGTAACGTAAACATTCAATGGAACTTCCTTGAATGCAGCCTTATTCCTGCCACTGACGAAGTCTGTAGCAAAACTAAGGGTCCCCCCAAGGCATAAGACTTCCTGGTGGTGGGATGACGAAGTTGAACATGCCATAAAAGAGAAAAGAAGATACATCATCAAGGCATGGAAGGAAGGAGGCAGCAGGGAGGAATATATGGCAGCTAAACGAATTGCAAAAATTAAAAAAGAAAAAGAGATATACAACACAAAGCAAATATATAGTACTTGGTCATACACCATGTGTGTACATACATACATACATACATTTAAAGACTGCTTGCTCCACACTGAGTACGGGCCCGGTCTCACATCGTAATGGCGGCGCTCCTTCACTTGTCAGGTTATATATATTAAAGATCAGACCATAAGGTCTGATCCCACATCTATCTTGATCTGATCTTTGGTGCAGCTCCACCCACATTCATGGGCTTGCATCTTTTCAACCAACTTAGTTCATCCATCCTTTCCACATGCCCGAACCATCCAAGCATTTCATCACTGATACACTTGGTACCTTTACTAGCCATACCGTTTTGTAATTTGGCTCCAACATTCATCTCACCATTCACGGTATGTTCCATTTTGTTGATATCATCCGATTTGACAGGCCATGTGGGATCTTCAACTTATCTTGGCGAGTTAAGGATGATAGTAGAGACGTTGTAGGAGATCAATGTTTCAGGAATGATAATGGGACAATTGTTTACGCTGACAAAGAAATCAGAGCTGCTTGGAAAGTACACTGCAAACGACTATCCATCATGGAGTATAAGTGGAATAGAAAGCAGTTTTTTAACAAAAAGCCAATACTAGGTCCCTCCCCTTTGATAGCGCCAGCTGTTGTATACAGCACAATAAATAAAATGAAGGACAGAAAAGCTGCAGGATGCTCCGACATTTTTGCTGAGATAATACAGCCTCAAGAGTCAGGTGACATACGCGTAAGATTGGTCACTGAACTAATAAATTCCATTACGAGAAAGGAGAGAATCCCAGAGGAATGACATGAAAGTGTATTAATAAACATATATAAGGGTCAGGGGAATTCGTTTGTTAGGGGAAAATTAAGGGGCCTGAAAATGCTTGATCCAATCATGAAGGTCTATGAAAGGGTCTGTGGGCATAATCGGGAGGGCATCTCTATCGATGATTTCGTGATGAGACACGGTGCAATCGATGCTTTCTTCATAGTCAGGCAGCTGCAGGAAAGATATTTATTTAAAGATGGGGATCTGTACTTTGTGTTTGTAGACCTGGAGAAGGCCTTTAATAAGATGCCAAGAGATGTTGTAAAGTGGGCTATGAGAAAACGTGGCGTAGAGGAGTGGCTGGTGCGTGTGATAATGATGTATGAGGACTTACGAACAGCAGTGAGGGTGAAAGGTGTATTGAGTGAGGAGTTTACAGTTCATGTTGGGAGTCCACCAAGGCTCTTTGTATTGGTTCTAGAGGCACTATCTACACATTTCAGAGCTGGGCTCCCCTAGAAACTGCTATACACAGATGACCTAGTACTTATTGCTGATAGGGTGCGGGATGCCAAGGCCAAGTTCACAAGATGGAGAGAGGGCATGACAATTAGAGGATTAAGAGTTAATATATATAAGACCATGGTTTTACACCGTAGATAAGGCCTCAGAAAGGTAGAAAAGTGGTGTATACCCATGTGCAGTCTACATAAAAGGAATGGGCACAAACTCAATTCAGTGTAGTGTCTGCCGCTGCTGGGTACACCATGGGAAGAAGCGCTGTACTAGAATAAAGGGACCTCTACCGAGGAGGAAGCCCAAATTTTAAAATGTTGTATGCATAGTATGCAAAGCTGCTGGTTGTGGGGCCGAGAAGACTCCTTCTCCCCTTGAAGGGAAAGGCATACGCTTCATGCGTTAGAAGCGCAATGACATATGCTTCAGAAACATGGCCTGTCAAATCGGATGATCTAAACAGAATGGAACATTACGAGACGAGAATGGCGAGATGGATGTGTGGGGCCAAACTGACAGATAGGATATACTGTATACTGAAGAGATGAAGTAACGGTCAGGTACCAAGAGTATCAGTGATGAAATGCCTACTAGTAGATTTAGATGGTGGAGAGAATGGATGAACTAAGTTGGGTGAAAAGATGCAAGTCCATGGAGGTAGAGGGAGCTGCACCAAGGCGTACACAAAGAAATGCGTGGGATCAGAACTTAAAGTCTGATCTTCAATACAAAAAAAAATGACAAGTGAGGCAGCTCTGAAACTGTGCATAGAGCGCTTCCATGGCATTAGGACGTGAGACCGGAACCACATATTGTGTGGATCACTCAGTCTTAAAATTGATGTATGTACTGTACAGTAAGTATTAGTGTTATTTGATATTTCTTATTCGTGCTCATAATTATTTTGCTACCCTCTATCTATTCCCAGCTTATATCTATCACAATAGTATATCTTGGTTATGTATATATACATACTGCTTTTATTTTCCCCTCACCCTCAGCGTCAGGGCACGGCGATACCTGTGGGTCGTGTGTATGTGGAGGACCCGGACGACTGGGATGCAGCAGCTAAGAGCTACGCCTGGCGCCAACCCCAGACCGGCTTCTTTTTGGAGACTGACACCGGCCGACTCACCATGGATGCCACCATATCTGACGGCAGGTGGGAGTCAATATTACCTTATACTGATCAAACATACACTCAAGAACACATAGTCAAACAGCAATATTTAAGAAGAACCTAATAAAATGTGTATTATGATATACATTACATACTCATATTCGTGTTTTGTATAGTTTGAGCTTTTTATCACTTGTCTGACTGTACAACAATTATTTTTCACCAAAAAACTATCTTAAGTCATCTGTGTTATAGGATACTACCATGAAGCATAATTTTCACGAGTATTCTTAATTTGTAGTTATTCCAACAATTTACATTACTGCAGATATGAATTAAGGTTGAAGGTGAACGACTCCAGCCAAGGTCAATATGGAGTGAGAGCAAATGTAACAGTAGATGTGAAAACGATGAGTCCAGACGACGTAACTCACGCTACTCCTATCACACTTAAGGCGGATCCTTATAGCCTTGTCAGAGAAAGTCAAGTAAGTATCTAGTGTCATATTGTTTGTGAAAGGAAATCCCTTAGTATGCATTTGGTATATATGTTATATTTGCCTTAATGCATGAAGGACAACCAAATCAATTGAAAACAACATCCAGAACCTACTTTCTTTCAGAGTTCATGCTAATATGTCTAATATCCTAATCTCTTCTAAAGATGTACTTTCTACCCTCTCTGAGCTTAATACTAAGAAGGCGTACGGTCCGGATGGTGTTCCTCCTGTTGTTCTCAAAAACTGTGCTTCCGTGCTGACCCCCTGCCTAGGCAAACCCTTCCGTCTCTGTCTCTCCTCTAACACCTTCCCTTCTTGCTGGAAGTTTGCTCTCATTCAACTTGTCCCAAAGAAGGGTGACCGCTCTCTACCCTCCAACTATCGTCCAATTGCTCTTATATGTTGCATCTTCAAAGTTTTTGAAACTATTCTTACTTCAAAATTTCTTAAGCACCTCTCTTCTCATGATCTGCTCTCAGATCGCCAGTATAGATTCCTTAAGGGTCGCTCTACTGGGGATCTCCTTTCATATTTTACTAACTCTTGGTCATCCTCCTTCCGGGACTTCGGTGAGACCTTTTCTATTGCTCTAGACATATCGAAGGCCTTCGATAGAGTCTGGCACAAACCTCTCTTTTCTAAACTTGGTTTTTATCCCTCTATCTGTGCCTTTATCACGAATTTCCTTTCTGGCCATTCCATAGCTGCGGTTGTGGACAGCCATCGTTCACTTCCTCAACCTATCAACTCCGGTATTCCTCAGAGTTCTGTCCTATCTCCTATTCTCTTTCTAATATTCATGTACTTCCAGTCCAATCCATTCATATGCTGATGACTCTTCCTTACACTATTCAACTAGTTTTCCAGAACCCCCCAACAAGCAAGCACTCAAAACATCACACGAAGATGCCATAAAACACTTAAATTCTGACCTATCAACCGTTTCCATTTGGAGCAGAGAAAATCTTGTTACTTTCAATGATTCCAAATCCAATTTCTCCATTTATATACCCGTAAAGAACTCCCACAGGACTATCCCTTATACTTTAACAATACACAAATCAATCCTTCATCTTCTCTCAGTATTCTAGGAATCTCTTTCTCTCCTGATTTCGCTTGGAAAGACCATATTACCACCCTTGCTAAAACAGCTTCCCAGAAGCTGGGTGTGCTCAACTGCCTCCGGAGGTTCTTTACCCCTGCACGAGCTTCTTGCTCTGTAGAGGGGCACAAGGCGTCCATGTATTCAGTATTATTCGCATGTGTGGGGAAGATTCTCTCACACAGCACTTCTTGACGAAGTAGAAAAGAAAGCCTTTCGGCTCATTAATACGTCCACTCACTGACTCTTTGCAATCTCTCTCTCGCTATTCTACCGTTATTACAATAATCAATGTTCCTCAAAGCTCTCTCAGTGTATACCACCTCCTCTACGTAGTGTACGTTACACCCATCTTGCAACACAATCCCATCCCTACTCTGTGCAACTTACCAATCCAAGAGTGAAACGACATTCTCAAACCTTCTTCTATTCAACAGCTGGAACTCTCTCCCCTCATCCTATGACATAAATTGCTTCAACCTCCGTTTGTCCAGGCATTTTTGCTGGAATGCTCCTTGATTTTGGCCCTGTCACTCTTTCAACTGGGGGAGGCACTCATTACAGGCAGTTCTGCCTTTTGTCTCTCTCATCCACATAGACAAAACAAAATGTGACAATTTTGTTTGAACTTTAGCCGATTGAATATTCGTGGAAGGTTGCCTGACAATAGTTCTAAAGATTAATATTATGTCTCCATCTGTGTCTACAGATGAGCATCGTTATTGAAGCATTCATGATATTTTTGTGGCAATTGAACTTAAGATCGTTGGTAGGTTACTTGACATTAATTCCATAAATCAATAATTTTCTTCCTCATCATTAGGGAGGTGGATCGTTATTGAAGCAGATTGAGCAGACTGTTGGCGCATGGGTGGAGGAGAGAGGCGGCATGGGTTTGAAAGCGTTATGGGTGGAGGCCCCAGAGGAAGACAACACACTGAAGCGCCCTTTTATTCCTGTCGCCCAGATTGCCCGGGTTTGGCTTGTCACTCCCGGCATCACCAATCTCGACCACATCCTCTTGTATAGGAAACGGGAGGTAAGACTTTTAACTCATTTCACAGCAAACCACAACAAAACTTTGCAGTTAAAAATATTATCCACTTTCATAAAATGGCATAATTATAATTTCATCCTGGCTACTTTAGACAATTATTCACAGTTTGGAGACAGACTATCAGAAGGGGCTATCACATTTGCCAATATTTCCTAGGTCTCCACGATTTCCGTGGTTTCCCCATCTAATTTCCGTGGTCTTGCCGACAATCAACGCTGCCCAAGCAATTAAGTTGAGAGATCGTCGTCTAACCACGGACATTTTCGGAGTAGCAACAACTTATTTGGCGTAGTACTGTATATGATGATGTAATCATGCATCCCTGTGCATCCTGCGGCCCAGGGGCTGCATGCGGCCCTCAAAACCTTTCAATGCGGCCTGATTCTATGGTAACAAAAAACCTAAAGTGCGGCCCTCGTGGACTAACTTAGAAATTAAATCTGTAAGTCACTAAGCCTTGCTAAAACTTCGGTTTGAGAGAGAGAGAGAGAGAGATATTAATTCATTCATAAGTTGGTATATCTGTCAGGTCTATTTTGTGTGCGGGACGAGAGATACCAACTTATGAATGAATGAATATTTATTTATATATTAGTGGCTCCTTCATCATTGACGATATGCCTTATACAGTATTGGCACTCTTCAAGCCCTTGCGTCAGCTGTTTGAAACTACCGCCAGAGAGAGATAAAGAGACCAACATCATAAGCGTACGCTAATTCACTTACGGAATCGTTCTTATGATCGGGAGCTCACTACGAAAAAACTTCGTAAATTAAAAAAAAAAAAAATTAGAATAGAACTACTAAAACTAGGCTTTCCATCGTGTGGATGTTTGCCCGTGTGGGTTTTGCCCGCAGACCATGCATTGCTCAGCGCAATACTTCCTTTACTCTCTGTGGCCCGTCGCCGATAGATGTGTGTTCCCTACCTGTCTTCATTCTGCATTCTTCGGTCTCCTAGTGAGTCTTTTGCTCATTTGTATGAGATGTTTTAGATGAGGTTTAGATTAGACAGGTCGGGCGGCCCCATTGGCACAGCCCACAGGAGTGTGTTATTATAGGGTGCTTTGAGTTGGCGTCCCCTCGTTCGACTATGGACGCGGCCGCCATTGTTTATTATTATTGTTTTCGATGCTCTCAGGTTAGCCTAACTAGTTATTTAGGAGGCTTTTTGATGCAGGGCTCCGCTTTTCAGCTACCTTTCTGGTAGGTTAAGAGTTTTTGTTGTCATCAGCAGACTATAGTTTAAGGGTTGCTTCATATGGTGAAGAACCTTCTATAGGGTGCTGCGTCATCCCTTCCATTCACGCGTGTCGTCGTGTTGAGGTTGGCTACTGGTCGTGCTGCTTGCCCTAGGCCTCGTGGCTAGCCTCGTGGTTGGGGTAATTTTATGGCTAGGATGCATTATTATTATTACTCTGTATTGTAATATTTGTAGTCATAAGATGTGACCTTCCCTTTCATTCAATGTGGTTTGAAATTAAAAGGAGGGTGTCAGGAGACGTCCTGACAATTATAAAATATGTACGTGTTGTGTTGGGCTATCTTGTTGCAAATGAGTTAGAAAACACAAAGGGTTTGGTTATACTCTTCCGGCGGGTAATAGCCGAGTGCTATTTTTACCGGAGGCTCTCTATGGCGGGCTGGAGTAATGATCCAATTAACCCGATCGTAGTCGGAGTACCACTACAATGCCTGGCGGAAGAGAAGGCTTCCACAAGGGTATTCGGCCCAGCCAGAATGACTCACCTATACGTAAAGATATCCTCACGTGGCGGGGAAAGACTTTTAAAGATAAAAAGACTATCTGTCATCACGGCGGACAGGTCAATATTTGGTGTTAACGACCATCCGTCATTGAGGCGGTAGAATCTAGTTAACTATAATACATTCCATAGGAATGATAACTGGTATAGGTCAGTGATACGGAGCGTCACAGATAAGTAGTCTTAACACCTTCAATAGTGAAAACCGGACGGTGGTTTTCCAAAAGGGTACGAAGGAAAATCAGAGTAGTAAGTGTTACTAGGTCTGGTTTTCCGGCGTACCCGAGGTATATAACATGTGTAAATGTCTTGCATTATCCTTATGAGCATTGATTCTTGGAAAATTCTTTCCATATCTCACACGTCTACCTCAGCGACGAGCCCCAGACAGGGGGCCAATCCCGGCAGGGGGGGGGGGGGGGTGGGGTCGTAACCATCATGCCTTACATTACCTTGTGTTCTACGCCAACTTGCATGAACGTGCCTGTTTTTAGCCATAAGCTCTGCATTAAATTTGCCACATGCCTCGATCGCTCGAGAGGAGTTTGGCTATCGAGAAAGTGTAGTGTTTGTTCTGAACTTAGGAATGGTTAAATTGAACCACAAGGAAGTCTCTTGTCAAGTAGCCCTGCTGGAAATCAAGGCTAACTTTAATTCGTATACAAAGGAGATAGCTCACAAAGCTTTACAGTGTGACGATGAAGTTTTGTGGGACTATCTAGTGATAAAATCTCCGGTATGCAGACAAAAGTCATCTCGTTCCTCAGTGAGCAAAAGGAAAGACCCACTAAAGCCATTTCGAAAGAACTGATTAGTACGGAAGATGACTCTGGTAACACGACCACGGCAACCCCCCCAGGCCGGTCTACCAAAAGGACTCAGCTGGACTCTTCACATGAAGACAGGACCCGGTCTCGTTCCAGGTCGCCCATGAAACAATCTTCACGTTCGTCGGACCAGGATAGACACCCGGCGAGCAAGAAACGAAGAATCACGCCTGACAAAGTGGCACCGGCAGTGTCCACTTCAGGCAGTACAGTTACAGGCAGTAAACGTAAATCCCGTACGGAGACGTTGAGTTCGAGGCCCCGGCAATCGCCGAAGCCTCCTCCTCCTCCCTCCGTCACTACCTCCTCCAGGCCTAACGTCCAATTTGACAGCAATCAGAGTCCCAATTTTAGATTTAACTGGGCTCTCAGAACCATAGGCGGAGGAAAAGGTCTTCATGCGTGCATGTTTCAAGCTTCGTCCACCACCTCGTCAGCTCATGCCTACTTGGTCACTTGACAAAGCCTTGTCTTTACTACATTCTCAGAAATATAGTCACAATCCTGATTTTGATTCAATCTTAAAGAAGGCTGTGTTCCTTATGGCTTTGGCTGCAGGAAACCGGGTATCTGAGCTGGCGGCGATGAGCAACGAACCAAATTGTCTCCGGTTTGGGCGACGCGATGCGGATGTTCAAATCGCGCCGTCCCCTACGTTCATTGCAAAAAACGAGCATAGTGAGCATGTTATTACGGTTTTCACGGTTCCGGCGCTCAAAAGAGGAGATACTCACCATAAATTGTGCCCGGTGAAAGCTCTAATGAATTTTATGAGAGCGTCCCGGCCTAATCAACCGGACGCCCTCTGGGTAAATAGAAAGGGTAATCGCCTTACGAAAAGGAAGTTAGCAACTTTACTTGTGGATGTGATAAGGGAAAGCAACCCGGATACTGTGGGGCTGGCTCATTACATCCGGAAATGGGCAGTGTCTCTCAGATTCTTGAAGAATTTCTCGGTCGCGGATATTGTCAATACGCAACTGTGGGCATCTAACCATACTTTCCTAACGTAATATCTATCTGTTGCCCTAGATAAACCGAGTCGAACCTGTGTCACGTTAAGACAACGGGTCTGATGGGTCTGGTGCTTTTAGAAATAAGGATAATTTTAAGAGTGAAAAGGGGGGGGGGGGGGTGTTACTGGATAGCAAAGTCCTTCAGCCCCGCCGGACAGGTTGTGAATACACAGGCAATGTGATATACTTAATCTTGAGGACTTGAAGTACAGTTCAAAGAAATGTTTTTTTCGTTTATTGTATTTTTGATACATAGGCATATTGATCAGGTTATGCAATAACATATTGTTCAGGTTATACAATAATTCATGAAGCTAAATATTTTTGTATTGTGATACACGACCAAATATTTAGTGATAAGCATGTACCTTATATTACTCAAGGACTTACCAGAGTCAAGAGTTCAACATATTTTGTATAAGAATTGATGTTCATAAACAAAGATTTATTTAATGATTAAGATGTTGGAAACATTTGTGATCGTTTATTACATGTACACCCAGAAGTGAAAGTCCCTGCATAGGGTTTACCCCCTACTCCTACTACCCCAGAAGGTAGGAACGGGGTGGTCCGTGCCCAGTCCCCCTTACTACTCCTACCCCAGGCAGAAGGGACGGGATGGTGCCAGTCCGTCACCCCTTCCTTCCCCTACCCTATAATGGAGAGATTAAACAAGCAGGCCCCCCACTCACACCCTACCCCAACCCCAGACAGGAGGAAACCGCCGATTACAACCATTGTTTTCCACGAACACAGAATAAAGTAACCTTGCAACGAGGCCGAGACCATGTCAGTAATTGGTAATCTATACATATTCTATATATGCCAGAACAATGTTGCAATAAATTATCTGATTTTACAGAATGAAGATCATTTACACTATCTGTCACCTATCCGTAGCTTGACACACAAACACTTATGATTTATGCATAATTAGTATTCTATCATGTTTGTATTTATAACGTAAATTTCCAATACCATGACCCCTTCTAGTTATTTTACAAATTATTGTATTCACCCGTGGCCAACCCTTCGGGGATCACGGCGTCAGGCAATAGATAGATAGATCGATAGTATTCACCCCACCCGCAAAATATGCATTGGTATTTAATGGATTTGCACATTGAAATGGAAATCTTGTAATTTTTGAATACCTCTGAAGAGATGTTGGAACTTACTAAAAAACATATTGTATGGATTGTTTAATTGATTATAAGTGGCATATTCATTCAATGCTCGATCCGTGGTTAGGATTTTTGGTGCATATTCGAGAATATTAACACTCTCTCTCTCTCTCTCTCTCTCTCTCTCTCTCTCTCTCTCATATATATATATATATATATATATATATATATATATATATATTAATTGCCATTTTAATGTATGACCATGTTCACTGCAGTCATTCATTTTTTTGGAGGGGGGATGGGGCCCCCTCTATCAAAAGGGTATTTCAAATGATTTCTCCACCAACAAACTTTACTTCTAAACTCAAATCATGAAATCAACAAATACATGTGACAGTCCAGGGATTCGAACCTAGGATGCTCACACCGAAATTCAGTGCATTTATGCATTACGCTATGAAGACAGTTTTACAGACTTCAACGAGGTATGTCCTAAATTTATAACAAACTAGATATCTACTTATCTTTTCGCGGATATATTATAATCAGGAGAGCATTATATCCGCGTGGCAACTGATAGTGAAATTATTGAAAACTCACTTCCCAAACAGTCTCACAGATACGATCTTAACGTAGCACTCGTGTTGTCTTAATTATACTGAACTTTTTCGAGTATATGTCATCTATATGATTAAATAAATAATTCTCATAATCGCTTTTCACTTGGAACGAGTGTTATTTCGAAGCATGCCGATGCTCAATGCATACGTATGCAAATACGAAATATAAGTTCAGTAATAGCTATTCACCATCTATCCTACCTAAAATGGACAGTTATATTTTATCAAATATTAAATACAAGGTATTCGGTAAGAAAATACTTATCTAATTCCTGCTATAGAATCTCTCTCTCTCTCTCTCTCTCTCTCCCTCTCTCTCTCTCTCTGAAAATGTTGTCTCGGTTCTTAAGGGATACCAACAGATTTTACATTTACTTTTGTAATTATTAGTTTTATTGCTTCTACATTAGCACACATCTATCATTAACGTTAATCTTTAGTGCAAGTTAATCAGAATCAATTAGATTAATAGTGTAACTGAATAGTTAGGGTCATAGGCTTTATCCTGAATAATGTTGGCAGGCCTGAACTGTATTAACTGTGGTGTTCCAGTAGTAGCAGAAGAGTTGGTAAAAAGCTATATATGAAGATCCATACTAATCTCAGCCTAATGTCAGAAAGCAATAAGGGTTAAACGAGACTCAAACTATGCAAGTATGTAGTTCGGGGAGGAAAGGTGATAGTTTAGCAGTCGACACATGAAAATCAGCTTTAGAACACCATGAATAGAGACGCATTTAGTATTCAAAGTTTAAACACGGTTACCAGCTACTCTAAATATACCAATAACTCATGAGGGAAATGCTTTACCACAAATGTTTGCCACGATGTTAATTAATTGTTCAATATATATATATATCCGACGTGAGATATGTCTACCATTTGTTTACTACTGCTTATTACAGTGATATAATAATTATGTTATCATATCTGTTATATATATATCTCTCTCATATACAGTATATATATATATACTTATACAGGTATATATATATATATATATATATATATATATATATATATATATAGGTTCTATATATACAGTATATAAACTCTCTCTCTATATACTATATATATATATATATATATATATATATATATATATATATATGTGTGTGTGTGTGTGTGTGATTCTACAGTATTGAGTTATGCACGAAATATATACTGTAGGCCTATGCAGTTTGCTATATTATTTAGTAACCCACTTCCTTGATAATATTTTCCAATAGGTGTTATACACCGAGACACCATAAAATACAATAATTCATTACTAGATTATACTGCTTTATAATACTACCAAATAGCAAACCTGGCATATTGTTATGCTGTCAAATGTAAAGCGAGTAGCTATTGTATTTTTGTGTATAATTTCTACATGATAATACATGTATAACAAATCATATATTAAGCCTCTGAGAATCGATGACACTCTTCTTTTCTGCTTTATCGCTATTATTAGACGATTTAATTCAGATTAGGACATTATTTCACATTGGTCCTTCCTAAGCTGTAATTATTCGTCTAATTATAGCCAGGATAAACAATCAAAATGCGTCAAAACCGTCAGAGGGTAAATTAATGAAGGTAAACACGATACCATTACTTATGAAATTGATAATGGTGTATGTGTGTGTCAACCTCCTGTCTGGCATTGGGGTGGGGTGTAAGTGTGCGAGAGGGGGGGGGGGGGGGGGGGGGCCGGAGCGGGGTAGTTTGTTCTCTTCATGGGTGGGGAGGGGAAGGAAGGGGTGACAGACAGGCACACCCTGCCCCTTCTGCCTGGGGTAGGAGTAGTAAGGGGGACTGGGCAGGGACCACCCCGTTCCTAGCTTCAGGGGTAGTAGGAGTAGGGGGTAAACCCTATGCAGGGACTTTCACTTCTGGGTGTACCTAATAGGTTATGTTATACAACTTTTTCTATTATCATAGCCACGATTTTCAGAAGAGTTAACAGAGGTCTTCTTTAAAGTACGCTCCCTGTATTACTTTCCATTTGTTTTATAAATTTTGTATGCACATAATAAAGTTTTAGAACGCTAAATTTGGGTATTTTCTCATCCTATTGTTGATATGTTAGTGGTTTGATATTTGCCACGAATGTCCCCTTCCAGACTTGAGATATCAGGCATATCGTCAACGATGAAGGGGCCACAAATAAATTATAGGTTTGAGTCCCGGAGGAAAGAAGGAAAACCAAATATTTAGTAGTGGCCCCGGATTCATTGACGATTTTGGCCCTCCCTTCCATCCACTTAATTCCCATTCGTTTTTGATGTTTTTGAGTTATCTTGATATATCATTGAAGTAAGTATGGCGCCAATCAAGGCAGCGTCTTCAGGCAAAACCCACACGGGCAAACATCCACACGATGGAAAGCCTAGTTTAAATTAAGCAGTTCTAATTCTTATTTTATTTTATTTTAATTTAACACCTAAAGAGCGGCCTAGGCGGTATAAAATATGTAGCCACCAAGCGGGGTGTTTTTAGCCAAAATAGGGCTGTTTACGTGATCATTTTCATGCCTAAATAAGACCCAGAGCGTAAAACAAGTATCTATCCCTGAAAGGGCATAAACAGAGCTTTCCAATGACACAACGATCCTTTTATGACCGCTAGTTTTCTTGCAACAACCGCGCAACACGAGTGCAAAAAGCATGTAATTCGGTACTTTCCCCATACAATTCAGTATGTAGCAAGTGAGAGAGGGAGGGAGGAGGTGGGATTCGTGTCAGTAGGTTCGCCGCGGTGGTCTGGAGCAGTCATACGCTCGCTACTCTCCTGCCACCACTTGTCTCTCTCTCTCAGCAACATTACGTGCTGAAATTGCCACACGACCTATGTCGCGCGCCGCCAGATAGTCCAGATTTATTATACTCGACTTATGTTGCGCGCCGACAGTTAGGGGTAATTTAAGAAGTTTTTTCGTAGTGAGCTCCCAATCATAAGGACGATTCCGTAAGTGAATTAGCGTACGCCTACGATGTTGGTCTCTTTATCTCTCTGTGGCGGTAGTTTCAAACAGCTGACGCACTTGAAGAGTGCCATTACTGTATAAGGCATATCGTCAATGATTCCGGGGCCACTACTAAATATTAGGCTTTCCTTCTTCCCTCCGTGACTCAAACCTATAATTTTTGTGTACATCTTTCGTAACTTTTTTGCATTACATTCACAGATATGTGGTTTACCATCAAGCTATTCGTGTAGGCTATATCGGATTTCCGTGATTGGAATAAAGAAAAATAGTAAGCAGGAATTATATTGTGGCTGAATAATTCACAGTCATGAATGTGGTATAAACGCTAGGTTCTATTTTGTTTTGAACAATGGCACGTAGGCTACATATTTTTGGTAAATATAAAGTTTATTGCCGAGTGCTATATTTTTTACTTTCATGTATGTGTCCTATGGATTCCTACGTTTACTTATTTTGTATATTCCATTGCTATATTATGTCCAAGGGTGGCCTATCTATCGGAAAATTAGATCCCGATCCCGTTCAACTTAGGTTATGCTTATATTAGGTTATATTTGACTATAAATAAGGTGCAATGAAATTATGAATAGGGGTGGGACTTTGTTGAAAGGTAGCTTTGACTGGGAATCACAAATCAGAAACCATTACACAACCCACGTTCCAACACTTAACAACCATGAAATTAGTAACAAGCAATGTCAGAATCATGATGACTAACTGGCAGTCTTACAAGAGGAATTTTCACATAGATTTCATGACCTCAAGAAACATTCACAAACCATTGAACTCTTTGCTTCTCCATTTTCTGTAGATGTGGAAACTATCCCGGAGGCTATGCAAATTGACAAATTTGAATTGCAATGTAATAATGAACTGAGACAGAAGCATGATAATAGCTGTCAGTTTTACAAGAAATATATATCAAACACAGAATATCCAAAACTATGTGGTCATGCAAGACAAGCGATGGCAGTGTTTGGAAGCACATATGTATGTGAACAGCTATATTTATAGATCTTCAGTAACTGACGAACATTTGGAAAGTACCCTACGTGTTGCCTCATTAGACATTCATCCTGATATTGACGAGTTGGTGCAACAAATGCAAAGTCAGCCATCCTATTAACTTTTAGGATAACCTATAACTTGGTCAATAATTAAGGTGGGTACAATGCTTTTGTTTCTGATCATTAGATATTATTGGTAAGTACTTTACTTATATATATATGTGTATATATATTCAATTACACAAAATTAGTTCTATGTATTTACCCCCATAATAATGTTTTGGGAACTTGTATGATATAGTACGGATGTGCGGCCCTCCATAACACACGAGTCTTGACTAATGGCCTTTTACTCAAAAAGGTTGCAAGCAACTGTTTGTAATGCAATATTTGCAATAAAAAAATACCTTGGCTGCGTAATATAATTGGCATATAGTTATATAACTTTTGCTACCGTATTCTGCAAATTGTAGGCTATGCCGTACGTATGCCTGCGTGGGGTACCATAACTAATTGTGTATGAACCATCCATTTCTCTATATCCTTTGATGTCTAATTTTCATATTTATAAGCACATCGCCTTGTTATTATAAGATCATATCATACAAGGACTTTCATTAATAACTATATTAACCCTCAACCGACGGGGACCGTCATATGACGGGATAGAAAATATTGGCCACCCCTGCGGTGTGCTTCATATGACGGATGCCATTTTGAGGACGTTATGAGCTATGAGTGAGAGACCGCGCGTTAGGGGGACAATAGCTGGCCTCGGACCGCTCGCCACCACCTTGGGGCCGTCACTGGCACATAGGCCTACTATGTCTCATCCCCACCTCTCTACCTCGCGCAACAAGGACAAAAATGGGAAAAATACCTTATTTTACGGTATTTTCACCTCTGGTTACACGATCGTTGCAAGATAACCTGTGGTCGTACAAGAATGATTCAGGTGTCAATGGAAAGCTCTATTATCGCCCTTTCACGGATATTTAATTGTATTACGCTCTGGCTCTTGCTTATGCATAAAAAGAGCATGGAATGAAGCTCGTTTTTGGAAAATATACCCGCCCAGCAATAGGGTCATGTAAACGAGCATGCCCACTTTTTAGGAGTTAAAGTAAATAAAAGCTTTCTTGCAATATGGTCAAATCAACTCTAATTTAGTCTAGTCAGGAGAATGACTGATACACGTGTCTCACATAAATTTAAACTTATAATTAATATATTGGCATAAACACAGTTGGTATTGATTGGTAATAAAATGAATAAAGTAATACGTTTTCGGAAAACAAAATAAAGCCTACCCCAGATTTGTTTATGTTTTGTTGCGTTTAAGAAAATTAATATTGGTTGACTAGCGCATACCTTACTAACAATTCTCCAATGAAAATAAGTAATAACCTACGATTATGTCACTTACCAGTACTTCTTTATTTTACCTCATAAATAACATGGTTTGCCCTTAATTCTCAAAGAGCGGGGTCGTTTGTAACATCTACTACCTGCCAAGCGGGCATAGTTACCCTAAACGAACTTCATTCCATGCTCTTTTTCATGCATAAAGAAGAGCCAGAGCGTAATACAATTATGTATCCGTGAAAGGTCGATAATAGAGCTTTCCAATGACACCCGAATCATCCTTGTACGACCACGGGTTATCCTGTAGCGATCGCGCAACGAGAGGTGAAAAACCCTAAAATAAGGTCATTTCCCCAGTTTTCTCCTGGTCTCGCGAGGCCGTGGGTGTGGAATGTTGCAGTGAGGGGCTCAGTCGCGGCTCTGTGGTCGGGCCGAACGGTCAGAGCCTGCCTATCGTCCTCCCAATGTGTGGACTCTCTCTCAGAGCTGATAATGTGCTCAAAATACCGCCCGTCATATGACGGGTATCGCCAGATTGTCCATTGTTTTCTAGCCCGTCATATGACAGGCCCCGCCAGTTAGGTGTTAACCCAGCAAGCGCATTGCCATGGTAACGACTACCATTGCCCCAGGCGAAGGTATGACCATTTTGGCGACTATTCCAAATCGCGACGAAACTACATCAGCGTGTAGGAAATGCACGCGCGCATCCAACAATATATAAATTTATACAATAATAATGTGTTGGGGCAGTGCCACTATTGTAGTCATGCGTATAGACTATAGGGGGTGGTACCAAAGGGAGGGAATGGAGGGTTGATAATGAACTTTGCTTATATATTGCTTTTTGAGTACTTTCATGCTTTATAATGTGCATGTACAGTTGGTCAAAGTTCCAGCTGACCCACCCTCGCTCTGGGGCTCGCAGAATTAGCTGGCAATACTGGTGTAGTGGTGCAGGGATACCACTTGCCATTAATGTGTTACCTGTGTCTGTCCTGTATATTACTGCAAATTAGACTATGTAATGTTCACGTTGTGAACACTAAATGCTCCTTCATTAAGCAGCCACCAATAAAACAGAAATATGTATTCTTTTAACCCTCTCCGATATATGACGCGATTTTGACCCTATTGGGGATACTTTAAAGTCTTTGTTACCATCAGGGGTATTTAGAAACCTTTAGTTTAGTTACCTCAAGCTCTTCAGTTGTCTTTGAGTTAGTTGTGGGCAGAAAACTAATTTTGGAGAGGTAATTATAAGAGTGAGATATCTCTATTTCTTATTGCTAATCTGGCAACCTCTGCGTCATAAATGCGTGAAAGGGATAAAATCGAGTAAATTATGTTGTGGCAGCCAACAGGGTTTATATGCGTTGCTAATCAGTGGATATAATAACTTGAATATTTAAGCAAATCTACGAACTTTGGGTGAATGTTCGGGATCATACATAGTGATTGTATGCATTTTTATTTGAGATAGGCATAATTTCCCTTGCTTAGTATATGTTCTAGCATGATATATCCGAAATCAGATCTACCAATCCCAATCATTGTAAGACACACCTCCTTCCTACACTAGTATTGCCAGATAATTCTGCGAGCCCCAGAGCGAGGGTGGGTCAGCTGGAACTTTGACCAACTGTACGTATAGAGGCGACCCATCTGAATTTTATAAAGCAATAAATAAGCCGCACATAGAGAATATACTCGATAAATAGGCAACATTTACGGGGAGAAAGAGTGGTGGTTGGACTAGTCGTGCGGATAGGGGAGGGAAAGGAGGGGGGATAAAGGAATATTGTGTATATTGTGCCTTTCGAGCACTTTCATGCTTTCTAATCTACATGTAGGCTACCAATTGTCCATACTCTAGTTAATATGAACAGTATCAATGCTACGCAATCTGGGTTGAGGCAGCGTTACGTATCTTATCTGTAGTCTTAATTAAGTTGAATGTTCTCATAGTCTTTAAGATGAACGTTTCTGTAGCCTTAAGTTGAACACTATATATTTCGGGAAGAACACATTATTCTATAGCTAAATATAGGTATGTAGAATGTTATTGTTACTATTATAATATTGTGTTTTTTCTCATTATATAATAATGGGATATATTTACCGAACGCATTGCGAGAGCGCCTAACAAAAGCCATGTGCAACTCCAAGGCGGGTTGCCTGGTCTTTCTCTTATCAACTCCCGTCATAGCAACATCCTAAGTAATTTTCTGGCAACTTTTCATTCAGTTAGATGTATTAGGTTCACTATTCATCTCATCTATCATCAAAGTCACATCACAAATTATTAGGAACCTTAGATTAACGTAAATAATGTGATATAGCCTAGCCTAGCCATTCTTCCCCTTTTCCTTGCCCCACTAACATTTGTTGAGCCTGACTACCTTCCTCCATTTTAGATATTACCTAATAATCTGAGCTAGAACAATAATCAGGTAAGCGTTATTCTCTATGTGTGTTATATAATTTACAGGTCCACATTCAACTATAAAATAACCACATAAATTGGTCCTTCGAAACCTAGTTACATATATTATAGACCTAGGCCTATTTAGTCCTTCGGAGATGTTTTTCGGTGAGGGGCTTCTTGGTTCCTGTGCTCCCGGGCTGTTTATTCCAGTATTCAGGGTTATTCCCCTGGCCACCCCAGGTGCCTCATCAACAGTATGAGGACTTCAAATGCTTGGAGTCAACTCCTAAAATTATAAACAAGCCGGATTTAACATTTCTGGTAATGGGGGTAGACTAATCATGTACACTGAGGGGCGTGCAACCTTTTTGAGTAAAGGGCCATTAGTCAAGACTCGTGTGTTATGGAGGGCCGCACATCCGTGCTATATCATAAAAGTCCCCAAACATTTTATTTTGGGGTTATATACATATAACTAATTTTGTGTAATTGAATATATATACATATATATGTAAATAAAGTACTTACCAATAATATCTATTGATCAGAAACAAACGCATTGTACCCACCTTAATTATTAACCAAGTTATAGGTTATCCTAAAAGTTAATAGGATGGCTGACTTTGCATTTGTTGCACCAACTCGTCAATATCAGGCTGAATGTCTAATGAGGCAACACGTAGGGTACTTTCCAAATGTTCGTCAGTTGCTGAAGATCTGTATTGGTTTTTAGTCAGGTTCATTTTTAAAAATAGCTGATCACATACATATGTGCTTCCAAACACTGCCATCGCTTGTCTTGCATGACCACATAGTTTTGGATATTCTGTGTTTGATATATATTTCTTGTAAAACTGACATACTGAGCTATTAGCGTGCTTCTTTCTCAGTTCATTATTACATTGCAATTCAAATTTGTCCATTTGCATAGCCTCAGGGATAGTTTCCACATCTACAGAAGATGGAGAAGCAAAGAGTGCAATGGTTTGTGAATGTTTCTTGAGATCATGAAATCTATGTGAAAATTTGTCTTGTAAGACTGCCAGTTAGTCATCATACTTCTGACATTGCTTGTTACTAATTTCATGGTTGTTAAGTGTTGGAACGTGGGTTGTGTAATGGTTTCTGATTTGTGATTCCCAGTCAAAGCTACCTTTCAACAAAGTCCCACCCCTATTCATAATTTCATTGCACCTTATTTATAGTCAAATATAACCTAATATAAGCATAACCTAAGTTGAACGGGATCGGGATCTAATTTTCCGATAGATAGGCCACCCTTGGACATAATATAGCAATGGAATATACAAAATAAGTAAACGTAGGAATCCATAGGACACATACATGTAAGTAAAAAATATAGCACCCAGCAATAAACTTGATATTTACCAAAAATATGTACAGTAGCCTACGTGCCATTGTTCAAAACAAAATAGAACCTAGTATTTATACCACATTCATGACTCTGTGAATTATCCAGCCACAATGTAATTCCTGTTTACTATTTTTGTTTTTATTCCAATCACTGAAATCTGATATACACGAATAGTTTGAGTACCGGAAATATCGAACATACTACAATTGCAAGAGCCGCAACAGTCAGTAATATATCCATAATGCTGGCTCACACAATACACATGTAGCTATACTAGCAAGGTTATGTTACATTACTCCAGTTTTGATATAACAGTAAGCCACATATCTGTGAATGTAATGCAAAAAAGTTACGAAAGATGTACACAAAAATATATAAATATTCATTCATTCATAAGTTGGTATCTCTCGTCCCGCACACAAAATAGACCTCTCTCTCTTAAACCGAAGTTTTAGAAAGGCTTAGTGACTTACAGATTTAATATCTAAGCTAGTCCACGAGGGCCGGATGCGGCCCCTGGGCCGCAGGTTGCACAGGGTTGATGTACAGAATTGAGCGAGTCATATTAGTAACGCAGTACAGTACTGCTACCAAGTTTCTTCTCCAAAAATATGTTAACCTAACCACCTGCCGTCATACATTTTTCAGGCAAGATGAGTGTTTTGGTAGGCAGGGCATATGATGAGATGTTTTCCCACCACGATTAAGAATATGCAGTAGCAAAGCACTCGCAGTACAGTGCTTAGTCAAATTTATCAATAAATGTATCAGTTACCCCTGTGGGTAAGGGAATAGAATATGCTCCACGTGCCTCCTGCTTGTCGTAAAAGGCGACTAAAGAGGTTGGGTCGGGGGGCTTAAAACCCACCACCCGTGAAAAATACATACTGCAACGATGAACGAACGAAGAGCCGACTAGACACGCACCTGCACCAGCTGTCCTAATCATCCACCTATAGCATTTCCTGATAAAGTAGGTTTATTGAATAAAGTGAAGTCTATGATCAACTGGCAAATTATTTAAACCCTATTAATATACAAAATTTAAATGTTATCATACATTTGGTGGCAGCGGTGGGATTAGACAAATTGATCACGATTAACACAAATTATTCAATAAATCCACAAGATGGCGACACTACTTCCAATTAGAGTATGGGAGAAAAGAAAAGAACAAATAGAACCAAGGACTGAACAATTGGAATATCAGTTCAAATTTTTAGAAATCACAAAGGAAGCCTATTGCAAGTTTTTAGCACATCTGGGGAAACTTTGAACGATGTCCGAATGAAACATGGACACTCATCAAATGCTCACTCACAGATGAGTTTGGGCGTGAGGTATCAAAACGATAAGAGGACCAGGAGAAAACAGCGTTTGCCACCGGTAAAGGGAAACTATACCAATTTCCAGTCTTTCCATTTGGGGTCTGTAATGGACCTGCTGGCTTCACCAAAGTAATGGATGAAGTACTAAGGGGACTGGCATTGGGTACGTGTCTAGCATATCTGGACGATGTCATTATATTCTCCAACACCTGGATAGAGCATAAAGAAAGACTCCGGAAAGTACTGGAAATGATAAAGCAGATTGGATTAAAACTAGAATCCTCAATATGTCAACTGGGAGCTAGAGAAGTGGTATAAATGGGCCCTGTGGTGTTAAAAAAAGGGATCCAACCTGACCCACAAAGAGTTTAAGCCATGTCTGAAATTCCTTCACCGACTACAGTAAAAGAAGTCCGAGCATTCCTTGGAATGACCGCACACTATTGGAGAATTTTCCCAAATTTCTCTAAACTTGCTAAACCTGTCAATACCTATTTAGGAAAAGGGAGAAGATTTTATTAGGACTTAAGTTGTCAGGCTGCTTTTGTAGTTTTGAAGGATAAACTGACCTTGGAACCCACAGTGTGCCACCCAGACTTTATTTTTATTTTTATTTTATTTTTAAATTGCTGTATACGGATATCTCATATGATGGACTAGGTGCCGCATTGGCTCAAAAAGTGGATGGAAAAGAAGGTATCATTGCCTGTGCCAACCGATTCCTACACAAAGGCGAAACAAATACAGTGCCATTAAACAAAGAATGTTTGGCGTTAGGCTGGGTGGTACAGTATTTTCGACCTTACCTAGCTGGGGTCAAATTTGAAGTTATCACTGATCATCACACTCTACAGTGGCTTCAGAAGATGAAGACAGAAGATAACCTGTTTGTGAGGTGGAAGGGAATCTTAGAAGTCTTCTTTCGAAGTGAAACATGGGTCTGGTAAACTACATACTAATGCCGAAGGATTGTTTCGATTACCAGTTGCTTGCATGCAGAAAAAAACCCTCCAGGGGAACAAAATTCCCTAGACTTACTCAACAACAAAAGGAAAAGTACCATCCTGATGGGGAGATATGGAGGGAATTTCGAGACAAACTAGTATTAGATCACGAGGAGGCCAAACACATGATAACACTCTTGTATACAGCAAAGGGGAGAGCAGCTCACTTGGGACAATCCAGGATCCTAAAGCAACTTAAAGGGAGCATCCTCCTAAAAATAACCGAAAATCTTCTCGTCCAGTATAATTCAGGTTATGGCATAAATGTCTCCACTCAACATTAATTTATACAGCTGTGAAATATTATTGCTGAAAACCGGGTCTAAATCCATCAAAATCTTGTTTATTTCAAACTTTCCCGCGATGCCCAGTTCGGGCGGGCGAGCAGGCGATAGTTACCGACCTTTGAGCTCGAATAACTTGACAAACTTTTGTCCTAAAAAGATCATAGATAATATCAATCGAAAGGGCATAAATAGTACTATACATTGTATGACTGTTATTGTTGTAGACCCACTATTTCGTAAACAGTCAGGCCTGGAATTATAAAACAATCGTAAATTTGTATACATTTCTATGTTCAAAACTTCTAAAACTTTGCGGCCGATTTTCTCGGAATGTAAGTTACCGACCTTTGAGCTCAATCGAAAGGGCATAAAAAGTACTATAAATTGTCTGTTTTGTATTGTTATAGACCAGCTAGTTCATCAACAATGAGGCCTGTAATTTAATCGCAAATTTGGATGACCTAATTTCCTAGTTCCTAATTCCATAATTAGAGAAGATATTAAAATTCAAAACAGACAAATCATAGATACGCTTTCCCTAAGATGGAGAATCACCATAAAATCATGATTGAATAGGTTTCCTAGGATGCATTCAAATTTTTCCTATCCCCATGTTTCATCACTAATTCTTACCTAACTCGAAAACTAATTTGATTAATTTTTAATCGTGATATACCAAATAGTATCTCCAATACTATGCGGAGTTACATGGAGGGATAGACAGACTAATGAGGAAGTAAGAAGGAGGTGTGGTGTGGAGGTAGATGTGCTGGAAAGTGTGAAAAGGAACAACTTGAGATGGTTCGGCCATATGGAACGTATGGAAAGCGAGAGAATGACTAAGAGGGTGTATGAGAGCGAGGTGGAGGGACAGAGGGGGAGAGGTAGACCGAATATGAGGTGGAAGGATGGAGTGAGGAAGTACATGAACGAAGGTGGTGCTGGTTGGGGGGAGGGGCGTCGACTGACTGGGGACAGAGGTGCATGGGGGCGGTTCGTTCGTGGCCACCCCTTCGGGGATCACGGCGTCAGGCAATAGATAGATAGATAGATCTCCAATAGACTCCTACTAGTGTGCCAAAAATCATTAAAATCAAACAACATCCACTGACACCTTCACGAGTACCAAAGAGGACGCTCCCCTTAATGAGAGGTACTGGACTCCTCATTGAGACAAGATAGCGAAAGAAGTTATCCAGAGTTGTATGGGCTGTCAAAGAGGAAAGGATAGCCTGAGCCCAAATCAAGTAGCGGGTCACTTACCTATTGGAAGACTGTGGGAGATACTATCTGTAAACATAATTGGGAAGATATTATTGGGATGGAATATGTACTGTACCTAGTTTCAGTGCATTACCACAGCACACCGAAATGCCAAAACAAAATACCCTCATTGTTCCCTGATTAAATAGTACTGTATGAATATTCCCATATTCAAAAAATGCTACAGGAGGGCAATGCCTAGTGAGTTAATTGCTCAATAGGTGGCGTTCTGAGAGTGAGGGTCCGAGTCTGGGGAGTGAGACGGTGAAGTGCAGAGGCGAAGCAGCTTCAGAGATGGAGCTGGGTTTGAGCCGTGAATAGGTGCTTCGCATGTCTCACTCCCTAGACTGTACAAAGGAAATCAAGCAACAACAGTTCTAGTGACCCTTCTAGGCTGCTTGTCCTCCAAAACACTGAGGATCAATTGCCCAAACAGTGGTTTAGAGTGGGTTAATGAAAATTGGAATGGGAACCAGTGCCCTGGAACTATCTGTGGCAGGATTAGGAAGTTAGTAGGGGACAGAGGGGTTAGTAACATAACACAGTTATAAGTGATCTTTCGTATATCTGGGAAAAAGAGAGTAATGTCTTATTAAATCCTTGCAACATATTATGTTCCAGTAAGTCCACGGAGGCGGGCGCCTGGTATCATTGCCACCGCCCCGCACAACTGTCACAACAACACTGCGGCCGTTAGAATTATCAGAGGAGGCTGAGGTTGCCACCAACGGTTTTATCGTAAGCGAACTTATCGGACTTACTGAGCTCCAAATGACGCTAGAGCGTCATATAACTTATTATAGAGCCATGAAGATAAGTCCATATGACGCACTAGCGTCATATGTGTTTTTGGCGGACTTGGCCATATGACGCGGTAGCGTCATATATGTCTGAAGGAGTTAATATATATACGCAATAATCCTTGATGTATTTGAGGAGGGAATAAAATAAAGTTATTAATTTACAAACGCAGTGAGTCACGGGTTTGAGGCAAGATATTTGTCTAGGCGGAGTTTAAAAGAATCAATGGTGCTGCAGTCTATAATGTCTCGGGGAAGCGCATTCCACAAGTTGACAACTCGATTGAAGAAATCATTTTTAGATTCGTGCGAGTAAAAAGTTTTACCAATTATTTTGGAACCGTTTCCCTGCATGTGATTAGATTGGTTGATATTAAAGTACTTACTACAGTTCATATTAACGATGCCTTTGATGATTTTGAAAACTTGAATTAAGTCGCCTCTTAATCTGCACTGGGTTAAAGGAAATAGATTTAATTATCTAAGACGCTCCTCATATGGTTTGTTCTTTAGGCTAGGTATCATTATGGTAACTCTACATTGAACTCGTTCTAGCTTGTCTATATCTTTTTGGTAATAAGGGCACCAGGATTGAACGCAGTATTCCAGCAGAGGGCAGACTAAGGAATTGTAAAGAGTTAGGATAACATCTTTGGATTTATGCTCAAATGACCTGCCAATAAAGCCAATTATTTTGTTTGCCTTCTTAACTACTTCTGAAAATTGTTGACTCGGTTTTAGGTTACTTGATATTGTTACTCCCAGATCGGTTTCTCTGTCTACACTTTTAAGCTGAGTGCCGTTTATCAAATAGTTTGCTTTCTAATTTCGGTATCCGATATGTAGCACTTTACATTTATCCGCATTGAAACTCATTTGCCAAGTTTGGGCCCAACATGACAACTTATCTAGATTGTGTTGCATATTGTCAACTTGTTCTTTTGAGAGTACGCTATTTGCAATTTTTGTATCGTCAGCAAACTTTGAGATTGTACAGGTGAGACCCTCATCTATGTCGTTGATGTAAATTAGAAAGAGAATTGGCCCCGAAACCGATCCCTGGGGTACCCCACTACTTACATTGGTCCAATTAGATGCCTTACCGTTTATGACTACTCTTTACTTTCTGTCGCTGAGCCAATTTTCCATCCATTTCAGCACACCATTTTGTATTCCATGCGCTTTTAGTTTTAGCAGTAAACGTTTGTGGGGAACTTTGTCAAAGGCCTTTTGAAAATCAAGGTCTATAATATCTACAGCTTTACTCTCATCATAGAGGTGAAGATGTCTAAGAGGTTTGTTAAGCAGGAACGTTTGTTAGGAAAGCCGTGTTGAGTATCTTAAGTATCTTATTTACCTCTAAGTGATTTATGAGTCTGTCTCTTATGAGTGTTTCTAGCATTTTACATACAACTGAGGTTAAGCTAATTTGACGATAGTTACTGGATAGGGATTTGCTGCCTATTTTAAATATCTGTGTTACGTTGGCAAGCTTCCACTGATCAGGCATAGTTGCAGACGGCAAGGATTTATTGAATAGCAATGTCAGTGGTTTGGAGAGCTCATCCTTAGCTTCCTTTAGAACTCTAGGTGAGATTGTATCAGGTCCGGGCGATTTATTTACCTTGAGTTTAGCTAAACATTTAAATGTTTCTCTCTCTGTAATGGTGATATAGCTTAGAACATTAGAATTATCAATCTAAATCGGTGATGCTGTAGGGATATCACTGAGGTCTTCTGTTGTAAAAACTGATGCAAAGAAGGTATTGAGGGCATTACTTATTTGTACTTCGTCTTTGGTGTATTCTCCATTTTCATCGATTAACGGTCCAACAGTTGAAGTAACTACTTTCTTCTTTCTGATATAACTATAGAATTATTTCGGGTTTGTTTTACTTTGATTCGCAACATGTAACTCCAAGGTCTTCTTACTTTGCTTAATTAACTTTTTGGCTTTGCGTCATAGTTCTACAAATTTCACCCGGTCTTCGTCATTTTGTGAGGATTTTAATCTATCATTAGAAAACTTTTTAGAAAGCAAACAGTCTGAAATATCTGTATTCCACCATTTGGGCTTATCATTATGGTCTGTACGCTGTATTTTCGATGGTATGCAGTCATGCACTGCTGTTAGGTAAGTGTTTGCGCGAATAATTCCCAAGATATATTTATGTCGTTATTGTTAAATAGAAAGCTCCAGTAAGTTTCTTGAAACATATTACGAACGTTTTGCTTTCTTGAAATTAGGGACTTTCTCGATGCTGCTATTTGGTTCGTTACTAGTAAACTTTAAAGTGAAAGTTATCGTACGATGGTCGCTGTTACTAAATTCATCACCGACATTCAAATTCTCTATCAATTCTTCTTTTGCTGAATGTACAAGGTCAAAGACGTTATTTCCACGGGTTGGAGATCTAACAAATTGATATAGCGAACTCTCTTGCAAGTTTGCATACAGGCCTTGTCCAGAGTGTGAAGTATTACTATCTCCCCACTTGGTCACAGGTAAATTGAAGTTGCCAAAAAACATGGTATTTTGTGAGTTACTAAAGTCTGCAATTTGCTCATAAATTTCTCGGTCAGTTTGCACTGATTTTTTTTTTTTTTTTTTTTTTCTATGTGATTGAGGGAGGCAAAAGGCATAACTGCCTATAGCGAGTGCCTCCCCCATAGTTGAAAGAGTGACAGGGCCAAAATCAAGGGACGTTCGAGCCAAAATGCCTGGACACACGGAGTTTGAAGCAATTTAAGTCATAGGAAGAGGGAAAGACTGATTCTGGGAGAGAGTTCCAGAGCTCAGATGTTGAGTAGAAGAAAGTTTGAGAGTAACGTTTCACTCTTGGGTTGGAGAGTTGCACAGAGTAGGGGTGGGATTGAGTTGCAAGACGGGTACCACGTGCCCTACGTAAAGGAGGTGGTATGCACTGGGATAGCTCTGAGGAACACTGATTATTATAGTAGCGATAGAATAGCGAAAGAGATGCAACATTGCGGCGGAGAGAGAGAGATTGCAGAGAGTTGGTGAGTGGACGGGAGTTAATGATACGAAAGGCCTTCCTTTCAACTTTGTCTAGGAGAGCGGTGTGAGAGGAACCTCCCCACACATGTGAACAATACTCAATACTAGGGCGCACTATGCCCCTGTACAGAGCAAGAAGCTGTGCAGGGGAAAAGAACCCCCTAAGGCGGTTGAGCACACCCAGCTTCTGGGAGGCTGCCTTAGCAAGACTGGTAATATGGTCCTTCCAAATGAGAGCAGAAGAAAAAGAGACACCAAGAATATTGAGAGAAGATGAAGGGTTGATTTTTGTATTGTTGAAGAATAAGGGATAGTCCGCTGGGAGATCCTGACGGGTAGATAGATGGAGAAATTGGGTTTTGGAAGCATTAAAGTTAACAAGGTTTTCTCTGCCCCAATTGGAAATAGTATTTAGATCAGAATTTAAGAGTTCTATGGCTTCATTACGTTTGTCGTTGAGGGATTGCTGGCTGGGGCGTTCAGAAAAACTAATGGAGTAGTGTAAGGTTGAGTCGTCTGCGTATGAATGGATGGGAATTAAGGTACAGTTAAGGAGATCATTTATAAAAATTAGAAAGAGAATAGGAGATAGGACAGAGCCCTGAGGAACACCGGAGTTTATAGGGTGAGGAAGTGAACAATGGCCGTCCACAACCGCAGCTATGGAACGGCCGGAAAGGAAATTAGAGACAAAGGCACAGATGGTGGGATAGAAACCGAAGGAGGGTAGTTTAGAAATTAAAGATTTATGCCAGACTCTATCGAAGGCTTTCGATATGTCTAGTGCAATAGAAAAAGTCTCACCGAAGTCCCGAAAGGAGGATGACCAAGAGTTAGTAAGATATGAAAGAAGATCACCAGTAGAGCGACCCTTAAGGAAGCCATACTGGCGATCTGAGAGCAGATTATGAGAAGAGAAATGCTTAAGAAATTTGGAAGCAAGAATAGTTTCAAAAACTTTAGAAAGACAAGAGATAAGAGCAATTGGACGATAGTTGGAGGGTTGAGAGCGGTCACCCTTCTTTGGGACAGGTTGAATGTGAGCAAACTTCCAGCATGAAGGGAAGACGTTAGAGGATAGACAGAGACGAAAGAGTTTGCCTAGGCAGGGAGTCAGCACGGAAGCACAGTTTTTGAGAACAACAGGAGGAACACCGTCCGGACCGTACGCCTTATTAGTGTTAAGCCCAGAGAGGGTAGAAAGTACATCTTTAGAAGAGATTAGGATATTAGGCATAAGTAAGAGAGAGGAGGGCGGAGAGGGAGGAATAGCACCGGAATCATCCAAGGTGGAGTTTCTAGCAAAAGTTTGAGCGAAGAGTTTAGCCTTGTCAGAGGAAGAAGTGATGGTTGTGCCATCAGAGTGGGAAAGGGGAGGGAAAGACGAGGAAGAGAAATTGTTGGAGAGGTTTTTGGCTAGATGCCAGAAAGCTTGGGAAGAGCTAGAGTTGGATAGTTCAGTGCATTTATTATTGATGAAAGAGTGTTTGGCAAGTCGAAGAACAGATTTGGCTTGATTCCGGGCAGAAACATATGAAGAATGAGAGTCTTGAGTTTTAAGGCGTCGGTACCGTTTGAATGCTTCCTCCTTATTGCGGACAGCAGTAGAACAGGCGTGAGTAAACCAAGATTTTTTAGCATTAGTCTGAGAGAAAGAGAATGGAATGTATGCTTCCATGCCCGATAGGATTACCTCGGTAATGCGTTCAGCACTCTCCGAGGGTCCTCGGCCATGGAAGCAGAAATCATTCCATGGGAAATCAAAGAAGTACTGCCGAAGAGCCTCCCAGTCGGCAGCGCCAAAGTGCCACAAGCGCCGCCGGCTAGGAGGATCGGGTGGCTGTACTGGAGAGATAGGACAGGTGACAGAGATAAGTTTATGGTCGGAGGAGCCCAAAGGAGAGAAAAGATCGACAGTATAAGAAGAAGGGTTAGAAGTTAGAAACAGGTCAAGAATGTTGGGCCGATCTCCGATGCGATCCGGGATACGGGGTGGGTTGCTGAACTAACTGCTCTAGGTCATTTAGGATAGAAAAGACGTAGGCTTGTTCACCAGGTGGATCAGTAGTGTGAGAGGAGAGCCATTGGCGGTGGTGAACGTTGAAATCTCCTAAGATGGAGATTTCTGAGAAAGGAGAAATGGATAGAATGTGTTCCACTGTAGAGTTTAGATAGTCAAAGAATTTAGGAAAGTTGGTAGAGTTAGGGGAAAGATAGACAGCACAGAAATATTTAGTAAGAGAATGACAGGAAAGTTTGAGCCATAAAGTTGAGAATTCAGAGGAGTCGAAATCGGGAACACGAGAGCAAGTGAGTTTGTTGTGCACATATGCACAACATCCGCCTTTGGCTTTGAAACTAGGATAGAGAAAGTAGGAGGATACAGAGAAGGGGTTGCTGGATGTTGCTACAGACACCTGGGTTTCGGTGAGGAAGAGAAGATCAGGTTTGTAGGAGGAGAGATGGTGCTCAACAGAGTGAAAGTTAGAGGAAAGTCCGCGAATGTTGCAGAAATTAATAGAAAGAGTAACAGGCCGAGGTCCAGGTAATTGTGTAGGGTCGTCAGGGGATGGTCGGTCGGGTGAGGGGGCATTTATGGTCCCCCCCCCTGGGGACTCCGAGGCTGGGCTAAAATTCATCATTTTGTGTTTTTTTAATTTTAGTGTGGAGGAATGAAGTGTGGTGTGCATGTTTAGTGTAGTGAAGGGGATAGGAGGAGGAGGTGTTTGTGAGAGCTAGCTGGATTGCTCTCAGTGTAAATGAGGCACAAAGAAAATCAGTAAGAGAGGCCAAGCAAATGAAACAGGAGTTCCAGCGACTCTTTATCACATGCCTATAACCTCACCTGGGTCTAGCCCTGATCGATTGGTGCCTACAATCTCCCCACAGCGATTGAGCTGGAGGTCTGTATGTTAATGCAAGTATTACTTTTGTACCTTTATTATCCTTTATTATCACAAAGGATATGTTGACGTTCACAATTTGAGGTTTTGAAAAGAGGGTCGGGTTAAGACTTTCTTTGATAAAAAGTAAAACGCCACCTCTATTTTTATTTATTCGGCTTTTCTCAAACATTACATAACCTGGAAGTGAATACTCTGCTAAAAAGTCTGTCTTCCATATTGAGCCAAGATTCTGTTATGATAATAACATCGTAATTTTCTGTAAACACTAGTTCCTCTAAATCTGAAAATGTATTGCGTATGCTACGAGCGTTTGCATAGAAAACCTTTAATGTTGTGGATTTAGAATTCACGGAACGCTCTTTAATATAATTCTTGATTCTGGTCGGATCTATATTTATGTACCTGTCTGTCCTCGGTCCTCGCTGTCCTCGATCCTCATCACTGGTTGTCTTCGGTCCTCGATCATCGTCCCTGGTGGTCCTCGTTCCTCGCTGTCCTCGATCATCGGCTCTGGTGGTCCTCGCTGTCCTCGATCGTCGTCCCTGGTAGTCCTCGGTCCTTGATCATCGTCCCTGGTGGTATACGGTCCTCGATGCTCGTCCCTGGTGGTCTTCCGGCCTTGATCCTCGTCCCTGGTGGTCCTTGGTTGGCTGTGCTTATTTTTCGGAAATCCCTTACTGCGTCGTGAAGTAGGCGGCCAAATCTTGCTGCTCCCACCTGGTTCAGATGAACTCCATCCTCTACAAACAGATGATCTTCACGGTAGAAGGCATCCCAGGTATTGATGAATCCAACGTTTTCCTCCCTGCAGAGTTCAGCTAGTCGACGATTTACGCTAGTGGCCATGTTGAAGAATCGGCTCTTCACACCGATCCTGAGGACGATCCCTGATATGATGACTCTGCGTGACTTTTCCTTATACGTCTGAATCAGCTTCCGGTACTTCAGCATGAGGTTTTCTGATCGAGTCCGCTGAGTCAACAGTACTATGTGCTGTACGACCAAATACTTTCTTTATGAAAGTATCTTTGGAACTGCCCCAATCTACATAAAAAACGCATATTTATCTCAAAAAGGCAAAACCTACCTCATCAACGAGAAGGGAAAAATAAGAAACAAAATAGATCAGAAAGCAAATACAAGAGAATCAACCTAACCAACCCTCTTTAAAAATTATTATTTCTGTGGAAGGAATCTGAGTGTAAAATGGAGGGAGTGTAAGAAACTGTTCTGGAAAGAAGTCAAGAAAGTTAGGGAAGGTAGCAAGGGAAACAGTAAGGGGGTGAAAGATAAGAATGGGAGAATGCTAGCCGAGAAGCAAGAGAGAGTCGAAAGATGAAGGGAGTACTTCAATGAGTTGCTAAATGTAAGGAATGAAGAGCTAGCCAACATAGTTGGATATGGTATGAGAGGGAGAAGAGGAGTAGTAGTGGAGGAGGAGGTGGGGATCAGGAGGTCAGAAGTGTGGGAAGCTATGAAAAGAGTGAAGTTGGGGAAAGCACCAGGAACAGATGGAGTGTGTGGGGAAATGTTGAGGTATGGTGGTGAGATAGTGATCGAATGGGTATGGAAAATGTGCAAACTAGCATGGGAGAAGGGGAATGCACCTGACGACTGGAAGACTGGCATAATAGTCCCCTTATATAAGGGCAAAGGGGAAAGAGGAGTGTGTGGTAACCACCGAGGCATATGTCTTTTAAGCGTAGTAGGGAAGGTGTACAGTAGGGTAGTGATTGAGAGAGTGAGAATGAGAACGGAAAAATGGATAGGCGACGAGCAGGGAGGTTTTAGGAAGGAAAGAGGATGTGTAGATCAGATTTTTACCCTGAATTGTGTTGTGGAGAAATATCTGGAGAAGCAACAAAAGGTGTATGTTGCCTTTATGGACTTGGAGAAGGCCTATGACAGAGTGGATAGAGAAGGCATGTGGAAAGTACTTAGGATATACGGAGTAGATGGCAAGTTGCTGAAAGCAGTGAAGAGCATGTATCAGGGTGCAAAGGTGGCAGTACGTGTGGAGAATGAGCAGAGCGAGTTCTTTGACCTGAGTGTTGGGTTGAAACAGGGGTATGTGATGTCCCCGTGGTTGTTTACTGTAAATGTGGATGGAGTCATGAAAGAAATACTAGGAAGAGCAGTGGATGTTGGTGTATTGCTGAAAAGAGAGGGAAATGAGTGGAAGCTGCCTATACTGCTGTTTGCGGATGATACAGTTCTGATCAGCGATAATGAATGGGAGTTGCAGGGTCTGGTAAATGAGTTTGGAACAGTGTGCGAAAAACGAAATTTGAAGGTAAATGCGGGGAAGAGCAAGGTTATGGTCTTCGTAAGGGGTGAAGTCACAGAGTGTGTGGTGAAGTTGAACGGTCAGGCTATGGAGATCGTCAGCTCTTTTAAGTATCTGGGCAGTGTATGGAGTAAAGATGGGAGTATGGATGAAGAAGTGCGGGAGAGGATGCAACAGGGGAAGAGGGTTGTAGGAACGTTGAAAGCAGTAACAAGAAATAGAGTGGTCAGTATGGAAGTGAAGAAGTCCTTGCATGACAGTGTGGTAATCCCGACACTAACTTACGGAAGCGAAGCATGGACGTTCGGGAAGAGACTCAGACCAAGAGTGAGAGCGGTGGAAATGAGTTACTTGAGAAGTGCATGCGGAGTTACATGGAGGGATAGACAGACGAATGAGAAAGTAAGAAGGAGGTGTGGTGTGGAGGTAGATGTGCTGGAAAGTGTGAAAAGGAACAACTTGAGATGGTTTGGCCATATGGAACGCATGGGAAGCGAGAGAATGACTAAGAGGGTGTACGAGAGCGAGGTGGAAGGACAGAGAGGGAGACATAGACTGAAGGAGAGGTGGAAAGATGGAGTGAGGAAGTATATCAATGAAGGCGGTGCTGGTTGGGAGGAGGGGCGTCGACTGACTGGGGACAGAGTTGCATGGGGGCGGTTCATTCGTGGTCACCCCTTCGGGGATCGCGGCGTCAGGCAATAGATAGATAGATAGATAGATAGAAATGGTCAAGTGGCTTGATCCTACTGGGGGGAGGGGGGGGGGGGGGATTAGAAGATATATACGAGGGACCCGTTTGGATATGTGAGATTAATGGACCCTACCAGGTCTGGTACAAGAATGAATGGTCCACTCATATCCGGCATGTCAAAAGATATGAGGGACCAATAAGGAATGATGATACTGTGTTCAGTTCTGAAGGGGGTAGCGATGATGAAGAAGAGATCCAAAGCAACAATAGTACAGGAGAGCTATACCCGGCCGAATCCAAATATGAATTTTCATTTAATTCAAGAGAAACCTCTTTGGTCCACTAGTTGTTATGGATCTCATTGGCAGAAGGAGGCCAGAGGAAACTCAGAAACCAATGTGAAACGCCTCTCTGAAGAAGAAGAATCGGAAACTGATTGTAAAGGGTGAAACGCAGACTCAGAACTGATTAGTTCAGAGGGGAGTAGCGAATCTGAGGAAGAAGGGGAAACAAGCTATTCGATTCCAGAAGAAAGGATTTTGTATGTTGTTCAAATTAATCCTTCCTGCCGACCTAATATAAAAGGAAGACTAGATAGGCCATTAGAACAACTGATTTGGGATAGTAACACAAAATCTGTGGTATGACCAGAAATAATTACTCAAAGTAGTCGAGTAAGCCGTCTACGAATCAGATTCGCCGAACCCGATATAAAAGAAACAGAGACAACAGCCTCGGGTCAGTTGAAAGGCAACATGCCTCTCCCAGACAACCCCTAATAGCCGCTCTGACGTTGATAGCAGTAGTCGACGGAAAAGGGCAGAGGATCGCATCAACTTTCTCAGAGAACTGCTCCAATCTGAAGATGTAGTTCTGATCACCCGGATGGCATTCCTCCACCAAAGCCAAACTAAACAACTACACAAGTTTCTTATGGGACATGGAAAGGAGATCAATTAAAAAGAAGGAGACAGAGGCAATATTGGGAAGATAATGCAGCGATCAGGAGCTCGCCTAATTAACAAAGAGGGTGGTGTGCTACTAAAACAGTCAGCCAATCAACGACCAGCATCTGACGTGATCACAGCATTCAAAGTTCATCAGATTCATGATCTAAGTGAGCAGAGATGTGGTGACAAACAAGCACCTAATCAGCAGCCAGCATTTTGGTACAAGGAAGAGGTGATGCATTGGCCTGATCAAACACCTTTCCCGCACGCTGATTCGTCAGCGGCATATCAATAATTGTCCTCGTCTTCTCACTTCATGTATTCCGGCAAGGAGAACATTATTCCTCTGGTTCAAGCCTCGTACTCCCGTAAGCCACCCAATAATGAAGGAAAGTAATTGCCAGGATATTATCACAAAGAAAGGAAAGCCAAAAAGGAGAATACAGATTATCAAAGGAGTCGCTCGGGCACCTGTCACCCGGGCCATGCAGTTCAGCCAATCAGCACGCGTGCCAGTGTGGTTGAGGGGTATATAAAGAGTGGAGAGCAGGGATAAATGTGTCTCACTCAGCTCCTGCTCTCTCCTGATTGGCTACAACTCTCCACCTATCCCTTACCACCAAAACCATCATGCTTCCAGCAGCCCCCTCCTGCTTTGCTGGCCATGTTAAATGGTTTAACTACAAAAAGGGAATGGGCTTTATCAGCCAACAGGAAGGAGGAGACATCTTTGTACATAGAAGGAGCATATCTCGCCCCAATCCACTCCACGCTCTGCCCTCTCTTGGTGACGGAGAGAGGGTAGAGTTTACCATCAAAAAGGGGAAGAAGGGAATGGAGGCACATCGAGTATCTGGACCCAAGGGTGACTGTGTGAAGGGATCGGTGCATGCCAGGAAGAGGAAGGAGAAGGCAAGAGTAGAGCAGCCATCTTGTGACAAGGACTCAATCATCAAAATCATTGTCACCACAGCCACTGCTCTTGCTGGTGGGGACATCAACCTCCTAAGGGTGTATCTCCCTGCCCTCCTACAAGCTAACAACTTGCCCTCTATTATCATCCCAAACATGCACTCCACCAAAATCACTCGTCCACAGGCTCCCTAACAACGTCCAAGACAGCAGCCACGGAAACACCTGAACATCTACAAACCAATCAATAGGAGCAGCCTTCCACCACCTCCTCCTGCAGTCTCGGCATCGCCACCTCCATCAGCAGTCAACATCACCGGACCAGTAGCAGCCTCGACTCCAGCACCTGCCACCATTAATCATCCGGTGGCACTCCCCTCCACGTCGTCTGAGTACACTGTGTCCACCATAGGAGAAATAGTCGACGTGGAGACGATCGAGGAAGAAGGAGTCAAGGATGCAGCACCAAGAGGAAAAAGACGTCCCCCCCTGAATCACCTTTTTTAGATTGCCATTTTGGGGGACACCGAAGCAACCCCTGATCCATCTTTTACACCAGAGCAAGTAGAAGGTCTAAGGATCTTCGAAAGTCAGCTGTTCAAGATCAGGAGCTCCATGAAAAACCCAAAAAGATCGAGAAAGACCTTCAACATGGAAGAATTCGTTAAACACCATCGACTTCTTCACCACCACCATCAACACCACCATCTCCTGCCTTCATCTTGCAGCCTCCCAGCCCCCTTCTTGGCAAGCCATACTGATCCAGCCCAATACTCAACTCACGCACGTTGGGTCGAGCCCCGACACTCTATTTGCTCTCACTTTTACCACTGTCTCTCCTACTTAACCAATAAAAACTTCCCTTCTTTCACCCTCACCCACCTTTTCTATATTAATTTGTATTGTATAAATGTGTGGCAACTCTGGCCTATGGGGTTGGCAACGCTGGTTTAAATCAGCGAGGTTAAGCAACGTGGGGTCTGGTCAGTAGTTGGATGGGTGACCACCTGGTATCGGCACACAGCTGCTGGGTGGGTTTGGTGGCCCTGCACCAGCACGGTGGTAGCTGGATGGGTGATTGCACCCGGGACCAACATTAATCAGATGGTTGCCACACATACATGGGATGGGTGAAATTTCCCTGGCTTGCCACCAGGGTCCAAGTAGCCCAGGAGTGTTGAACAAACTCCAATTCCTGTGTAGTTCCGTCTCACTCAGACGAAAATGAGTACCTCGAATCGTTGTGGCTCAAATGAATCCAGGGACCTGATTGGTGGCTTCCTGCAACCAATCAAACACACGAGAATGAGAACTTGGCTAGCCACCAGGATTGCTCATAAATCATTGGGCTGACTTGCTCTCGTGTTAGCCTTGTCCCACCCAGACATAAAAATGGGTACCTGGAGTGTAAAAACGGCATTGGCAAGGTCGTATCCTGGGGTAAATTTGATTACTTGTCTCATCATATCTATATTCCTCCGTTCATAAGTGTCTGTCTGTCCTGCCTGTCCCCCATCCTAGCCCAAAAACACAACTCACGCAGGTTGGGGCAAGCCCCGACGCCTTCATCTCCTACTACAATTCACTTCCTCACCCCCTACTACTTCCTCTGTCCCAACTCTAGTATTCGAGGCATTGGGTGATCAAAATTATTACTTGTCTCATCATATCTATATTCCTCCGTTCCCGGATAAATGTACTATTACACAACAAATCGAAAAATATATGGACTAAAATAGCACAACTAGACATAGGTAATCAAAACGAATGAATTACTTATGATTTAGACCTAGACAGAAGAGTAACAATGGGTTATAGAAGTAGTCAAGACCTTGTTCAGCTCCCAGAGCCTCACCCAATTTATGTATTAAGGCACTGACTCTGCTGAGTGGGGGTCTGATAATAATAAGTAGCCAAATGTATGTGTGGGTGTGTGTATGTGGGTGTGTGTGCGCGTGTACATGTGGACACAACAAAATAAAAACAAATGAAAAAAGAAAGAAAGGAAAAAAGGAAGGGAAAAAGAAAATAAAGAACAACATAATAATACATATATAAATCAAAAGGAAAAACTGGAAAAAAGGGAAAAGTACATATATGTGTGGGTGTGTATGAATGTATATGTATATATATATGTATATATATGGGCATGGTTGTGTATGTGTATGTAGTGGCAATGATGATAATAATAGTAATAATGAAATATAATGTACATAATTATGTTAAAATGTATTGAGTATTCTTGGGATTATTTAGAAGTATGTTAGTAATCTAATGAGTATAGCACATAATAATACAATAATTTCATTAGCATACAATATGTTAATTGTAACATAGCTTTGTATACTAAAATAGCGGAACAATAACATTCATGCAAACAAAACTGTCATTATAACATCTATTGAGGATCATAATAAGTTCATTGATAAAATGAAAGAGGAAAAATGAAGGGAAAAGGGAGAGGGGAAGGAATAGGGAAAAATCATAATATAAACAACACAAATTCTGTGCACAGTATGAACATGCGCTGATCAAGCCTTAATAATTGCAAGACTCCTCTTACCATAGAAATACTAGAAACATCAAACACGGGCAGAAAATTACCACACTATAATAATGATAATAAAGCTTAACAGAAAAGGAAAAAAGCAATGAAGTGTTCTGGTTGATCCCAGAATCTTTTGGTCTACTCCTGTACTTCGATTTCTTAATTATCTCTACTATCACACCAATCCCAAATTCCCTCCCAGGCATTCCTCCAAACATTCTTCCCAATCCTGAACCCAACCTCCAAATATTTTTACAGTTATTTCTTCTATCTTTACTTTAGCCATCGAATCGAATCGAGGGAGGCAGAGAGACAGACGGCACTGTCCGAATCAGACCCTTTCCTTGGCATTTCCAGAGCCATCCAGCATTTTCCCACCACATTATATGGGGGAATATTAGTAGACAAGAAAGATACTTTGTAAGTGACTTGCAGCAATAATAGCAGGCTATTTGGGGTGCACCCTGGTAGGAATTGAAAAATAGGGCTCAGTTACGGCCTAGAGGGTGTATATATATATATATATATATATATGCATGTGTAAGGCCATAATATTGGTTCAGTAATCACCGAGAAATAGCAATTATTTATAAATGTCGCTCTACTGCAGAAGGTGGCGAAAAAATGTATCATATTATCGTTAGACCGATCATACAGTAGGCCTATATATATAATTAAGAGTAACATGTCACTGATATTCCGGTTTAATTTTCCTTTTGTTTGAAATATTAGTATGACTTGAAATTCGACGCCAAACTAAGTAAATCAGGGAAGAGCACCCAGAGTGATAGGCTAATACGGGAATATAATTTCCGAAGAACGGGTTAAGACACTGACGGTTGTAATATTCAAAACCCTTCTCATGTTTGAACTTATCTTAGTCCGGAACAAGAAGTACTAATATAACGGAGATATATACCTGACAAAGAAGGCTTAATAAATGGAGTCAAATTTATGATCAACTGCCGAATTATTTATACCTTATTATAAAATTGATATATTTTTTTTACCGCAAATTTGACTCTAACTTACCTTGAATTTGGCTCTCTTATCACCCTTCAAGTTTGGGGGGAGGTACTTCTTACAGGAAACTTTGTCTTTTGTCTCCTTCACTCACATTTTGAATTCAGAATTTGAATGTTGGTGAAGAATTCAGTAACAGCGACCATCGTATGATAACTTTCACTTTAAAGTTTACTAGTAACAAATCAAATAGCAGCATTGAGAAAGTCCCTAATTTCAAGAAAGCAAATTTTCGTAAACTTAAATCAAAGCTTAAAGAAACTGATTGGAGTTTTCTGACTAACAATAACGACATAAATACATCTTGGGAGTGTTTCACAACCACTTACCTTAAGGCAGTGCACGACTGCATACCATCGAAAATACGGCGTCCAGGCCATAATGATAAGCCCAAATGGTGGAATAAAGATATTTCAGACTGTCTGCTTGCTAAAAAATTTGCTAATGATAGATTAAAATCCTCACAAAATGACGAAGAACGGGTGAAATTTGTAGAGCTACGACGCAAAGCCAAAAAGTTAATTAAGCAAAGTAAAAAGACCCTTGAGTTACATGTTGCGAATCAAAGTAAAACAAACCCGAAAGAATTCTATAGTTATATCAGAAAGAAAAAAGTAGTTACTTAACTGTTGGACCGTTAGTCGATGAAAATGGAGAATACACCAAAGACGAAGTACAAATGAGTAATGCCCTCAATACCTTCTTTGCTTCAGTTTTTTCAGCCGAGACCTCAGTGATATCCCTACCGCCGATTCATATTGATAATTCAGATGTTCTAAGCAATATCACCGTTACAGAGAGAGAAGTATTGAATTGTTTAGATAAACTCAAGGTAAATAAAACGCCTGAACCTGATACAATCTCGCCTAGAGTTCTAAAGGAAGCTACGGATGAGCTCTCCAAACCACTGACATTGTTATTCAATGAATCCTTGCAGTCTGGGACTATGCCTGATCAGTGGAAGATAGCCAACGTAACACCGATATTAAAAAAAGGCAGCAAATCCCTACCCAGTAACTATCGTCCAATTAGCTTAACCTCAATTGTATGTAAAATGCTAGAAACGGTCATAAGAGACAGACTCTTAAATCACTTAGAGGCAAATAACTTACTTAAAGATAGTCAACACGGCTTTCGTAAAAAACGTTCCTGTTTAACAAACCTCTTAGGCTTCTTCCACGATATCCTCAACCTCTACGATGAGAGTAAAGCTGTAGATATTATATACCTTGATTTTCAAAAGGCCTTTGACAAAGTTCCCCACAAACGTTTACTGCTAAAACTAAAAGCGCATGGAATACAAGACGGTGTGTTGAAATGGATAGAAAATTGGCTCACGCGACAGAAAGCAAAGAGTAGTCATAATCGGTAAGGCATCTAAATGGACCAATGTAAGTAGCGAGGTACCCCAGGGATCGGTACTAGGACCAATTATCTTTCTAATTTACATCAACGACATAGATGAGGGTCTCACCTGTACAATCTCAAAATTTGCTGACGATACAAAAATTGCAAATAGCGTACTCTCAAAAGAACAAGTTGACGATATGCAACACAATCTAGATAAATTGTCATGTTGGGCCCAAATTTGGCAAATGAGTTTCAATGCGGATAAATGTAAAGTACTACATATCGGATACCTAAATGAGAAAGCAAACTATTGGATGAATGGCACTCAGCTTAAGAATGTAAACAGAGAAACCGATCTGGGAGTAACAATATCGAGTAACCTAAAACAGAGTCAACAATGTTTAGAAGTTGTTAAGAAGGCAAACAAAATAATTGGCTTTATAGGCAGGTCATTTGAGCATAAATCCAAAGAAGTTATCCTAACCCTTTACAATTCCTTAGTCCGCCCTCTTCTGGAATACTGCGTTCAATCCTGGTGCCCTTATTACCAAAAAGATATAAACAAGCTAGAACGAGTTCAACGTAGAGTTACCAAAATGATACCTAGCCTAAAGAACAAACCATACGAAGAGCGTCTTAGAGAATTAAATCTATTTCCTTTAACCCAGCGCAGATTAACCCCTTCAGACTCATATGATGCAGAGGTTGCCAGATTAGCAATAAGAAATAAAGTTCTCTCACTCTTATAATTACCTCTCCAAAATTAGTTTTCTGCCCACAGCTAACTCAAAGACAACTGCAGAGGTTGAAGTAACTAAACTAAAGGTTTCTAAATACCCCTGATGGTAACAAAGGCTTTAAAGTATCCCTAATCGGCTCAAATTCGCGTCATATGTCGGAGAGGGTTAAGAGGTGACTTAATTCAAGTGTTCAAAGGCATCGACAATATGAACTGTAGTAAGTAATTCACTATCGATCAATCTAATTACACGCGGGGGAAACGGTTGCAAAATTATTGGTAAATCTTTTAACTCACACGAATCTAAGAATTTCTTCTTCAATCGAGTTGTCAACTTGTGGAATGGGCTTCCCCGAGACGTTATAGACTGCAGCACCGTTGATTCATTTAAACTCCGCTTAGACAAATATCTCGCATCAAACCCGCGACTGACTGCGTTTGTAAATGAATAACTTTACTGTTTGGACACTTGATCCTCAGTGTTTTGGAGGACAAGCAGCGTAGAAGGGTCACTAGAACTGTTGTTGCTTGATTTCCTTTGTACTCCTTTGTACACATAAGAAGAAACTGAGATAGTGTCCATTTTTACTTTTCTGGATGAACTTGCTTGCAAAATTAGGAAAGGGAGGGAGAGTAGATAAGAAAACTGAAGTGACAAATGCATATATTGTGATCAAGATTGTCAAGGAATGTTCCACTTCATTCTTACATGCTTGTATTATCCGTGAGTGTTTTAACGGTTTGCATAATTATGCTACAAATTAATAGGTATGCCAATGCATGATGAATAGTTTGGCTATTAAAACACTCTTATATTTACAAACAGCTGAGCAAAATACTGGGCACAGAAGTACAGACCGTGGGCGTCGGTGTGTGTGATGATGACGGGAGTGAGGGACAGTGTGAGGGCGGGTGTTGGCGGCGGGCGGTGTTGACGGATGACTTTATAGTACTAGACGACCAAACAACAGCCGTAGTAGGACCCAAAGTACAGGTATTGAGTGGCTGTGGCTGCCCCAACCCTGACCCTCCTACCTGGTTCACCTGCACACCTTTCACATGTCTTAATGGAGGCAGGTGTATACCTTTCTCTACAGGATCTAGGTTAGTAATTCACTTTTTATTTTGCAGAAAATATAATATTATGTTATCCCTTTTGTGATTGATCGTAGAATCAGTTGATATGTTTTGTATTATGGTAATGTCTATTTCGTTGTTAATACAACTATTTTTGTTTTCAATAAACAAGTTGTATGTATGTACTGTATATACTCAGCTGTGGTTGGCCGACTCGAAACAGCCCGAACATAAGCAACGTTAAAAGTTCCAATTCTTAGAGTTTGGGATCACTTTGGCGTTCCCTCGCCCCTTTCTCTGTCTCGTCTAGTAAGTTAATTTTACAAGGGGAGGAAGATTCCTAGCCTCCTGCCCCTGAAGTAGGAAAAGTAGCATAGGAAAACAGATGGACAGAAATGGCTAAGGTTGGGTATAGGATGCCAAGCCTCACTCTGATTACGACCAACTTATATATGTATATATATATATTATGAATGGTTAGGGTAAACACTGGGAAGAACTTTGATTCATTATTCTCTACCGTTTTGGGCTATGTTTTACCCATATTCAGAGAGACAGACAGAAGTGAAATGTACTCAGAAATATATATACAAAATCTAGAAGTTCCTACTCTGCATCATAAACTGCCAAGGTTGGGTAGAGGATGCCAAACCTCACTCTGGACAGGACCAGCCCTTACCCTATGTACAAGTAAATACACAAGTTAATAAATATTAATACCTGAAATTTATCTTTTTATTCATGAATTATCGTACTGATGTTACGCAACTTGCAGGTGTATATGCCCTCATGGTACCTTGGGTTCGCGATGCAAAATGTTGGCCAGACATTTTGAGGGTGGTGGGAGCAGTGAAGGCGGGGGTGGAGGGTGGGCCTGGGTACCGTCCATACCACCCTGCTCCGAGGTCCACATCAGTCTGGAGGTGTTGACAGAGTCTCGGGAGGCTACGTTGCTGTATTCAAGTCAGGAGTCCACACAGCCAATTAACAATAACGACCAACTCCTGCTGCAGCTGCGGAAGGGTCAACCGTTTCTGCTGTTGGACCTTGGCGGTGGACCAATCACTCTCGCTCTCAACGCCTCCTATTCTCTAGCTGACAACACTTGGCACAGGATAGACCTCATCTGGAAAGATGAAGTAAGGCAAATTTTAAGTATGCGCAATAATGATTAATCCTACGATTGACATTATTTGCGTTTTTCCCTTTCAGAAATAGAGGTTAGGATGGATCTATCTATCTATCTATCTATTGCCAGACGACGTGATCCACGAAGGGGTGGCCACGAACGAAACGCCCCCATGCACCTCTGTCCCAAGTCAGTCGATGCCCCTCCTCCCATCCAGCACCGCCTTCACTCATACACTTCGTCACTCCATCTTTCCACCTCTCATTCGGTCTACCTCTCCCTCTCTGTCCTTCCACCTCACTCTCGCACACTCTTTTAGTCATTCTCTCGGTTCCCATACATTCCATATGGCTGAACCATCTCAAGGTCTTCCTTTTCACACTTTTCAGCACATCTACATCCACACCACACCTCTCTCTTACATCCTCATTCGTCTGTCTATCCATCCATGTAACTCTGCACGCACTTCTCAAGTAACTCATTTCCACCCCTCTCACTCTTGGTCTGAGTCTCTCCACCAACGTCCATGCTTCGCTCCCATAAGTCAATGCCGGGAGCACCACACTGTCATGCAAGGACTTCTTCACTTCCATGCTGACCACCCTATTTCTTGTTACTGATTTCAGTGTTCCTACAACCCTCTTCCCCTGTTGCTCCCTCTCCCGCACTTCTTCATCCATAGTCCCATCTTTACTCAACACACTGCCCAAATACTTAAATGAGCCGACATTCTCCTATAACATATAACATGTGTCAGTGTCATGTAATTTTTAAAGCACTATGCTTATAAAAAACGTGCAATGCTCTACTGATATGGGTATGGTTGTTTAGATTAAATTTGCCATGTTTCTTGTGACACTACATTTAGTTTCATGAGATATTTTCTGTGTATGTTTAGTGAAACCTTGTGCAGTGTGTAGTAAGCGTGAACTGGAGAGAATGAGTTGTACGAGAGGACATGTATTCGAAGAAATCAACAACAATTCATATATTACTATTTATTTAGATAATTTCGCTTGCCATTAATTGTACTACGTGTATACTTTTATATATATATATATATATATATATATATATATATATATATATATATATATATATTGTTACGAATCTGGACCTCAGTTGCTTAGAGACTGAGACCGTATACGAAAATAATTACTAATGCAAATGCACCTTGTCTCTCTACCAAACAACACCACGATGCAACAGGTAAGAGCACTATGAACGCTTCCAGGCTCTTCTCAGGGCTTAAGGTGCACACTGCCCTGCTCCTATTCTGAATAATATGTAGAACATAAATAATCATGTAACGTACTAGCTACGAGAACTCGAAACCAACACCGGGATTAGCAATGCTGGGTTGGATAATCAAAACAGTTAAATACATAGGCTACCAGCAGACATCAAAGAAAGAAGAGTGCAGATGTACTTGGAGCATAACAGGCTATGCGCGCCCTCGACTCAGTACTAAACCGTGCGCAAACCAGCCAACGGTAATCCACTCTCAACCCAAGAGAGTTGCACAAAATAATTATACATATAATAATGTACTAACAATACAAGGCAGTGTCCTAATATGACTACTTACCTCGGGGTGATATTAGTGGAAGCAGGTTGCCCTGACCACCTCTAATATCACACCAATATATCCTACTTCAACATGGGCCCCCCAGCGAGATACCGCCCAGAAACAATGAACTCTTAGAGAGTCCACCTCCCACACTCACTTAATTATAGGGGGGGGGGGTCCAGACTGAAGCTGGATTCCTAATTAATATTAAACACTCTGTTGCCTCAGTTCGAAACCCGAGATAGGGAACAAACAATCGCTGGGGCAGAACCGTTAAGGTTGTTACCTGGTACTAAGCACAAACACTGGAACAAATATGTAGGGTATGGATGTGTGTGTGTGTGGACTGTCTATGGGGTTAACAGTGCTTATTATTAAGGACCCCGGCAAGCCTCCCAGCTCTCCCTATCACGGATCCCGAAGTAAACCACCGGAGGTACAGAATATATGATAAAAATGGAAATATAATAAAATGCTGATCAGAGGAAAGAGTATAATCAAAAGAAGAAATGAATGTCTAGGATTATCTGTTAATTACGTTACGTTAAAATCTGTGCAAACAAAGACAAACAAAAGGGGCAGACTGATGGGTCACAAGAATGGGTGGAATGGACTACCAAGTGCTATAGTGGGATTAAAAACGATAGGGAGCTTTAAGATAAAATTGGATAAGCATATGGACGAGAAGGGTTGGGTGTGAAGGGGGATCAGCAGGGTTGGGCCAATCAGCGCTCTGCAGACCCCCGTAATCCTGCGTTAATCTCTAACCGTTTTGGTAAGATGATCCTCAGGGTATTAGAGTGTTGAGCCTATAATTGGGCTTTGTAATTGGGGTTGTGTGGGACAGGGATCTGCCTTGCTTAGGCCAATCGGCTTTCTGCAGACTCCCATTTTCTTATGTTCTTATGTTCTTAAGAGAGAGAGGACACCTCCTATCTAGTATCTAGTCTGACGGCCGAGCAGAGAATGGCGAGAACACGCATGGCTGGCGGCCCCAGGGAGCCAGCCTCAAACTAAGGTTACAATATATCACCACACGATATGATAACACTAAGACACTTCACAAGAATAACTTATACTAACGTATTCCTGTGTTAACATATTGGCTAAAACAGCGTGGCAGATAAAATAAAGTATATCTTGGTATTGTAACACAACTAAACTTGCAATGGCCACGTAATTAAATAAGCTCGTGGTGCCGGCAAAATCGCCTCCTCCCGAGACAAGAGCAACATTCCTCACTCCCCTCCCTCCCAACTTGCAAGCCGACGCTGCCACGGGAAATTTTAACCCGAAACTGATGACACTATTGGCTCATTCTACACAAAAGTTTATTGAGACAAAAATGCTTAGAGGTACGGCAAAATTAGACATGTGCAATCAGAAGGGTATCGGAGTGAAACTCACAATACCAGGTCTTTCTAATAGACTTGGCACAGCTGCATAATATAGAAGACAGCTAGGCGCCACTAAAGTCTAGCTACTCCTAAAAGACCCTCTAGACCCTGGTCATTGTGATAATTTATATATATATATATATATATATATATATATATATATATACAGTATATTAATTATAATAATAATAACGATATGAGGAAGATCCACAATATCTATGTAGTGATTAAGGTAAAAGGAGACGTGTTTGAATCTTTGGGAGGTTTATGTACAGTACGTACAGAAATTTAGGCTACATTTTGAATAGGGTGGCATACAGAGAATCACTATGGACTGAATGAGACTTTTGTTGAATGAGGCTTAGTTTCTAATGTGCTATAGTGCAGTCAGTTAATGCTACAAGGCCAGAGTTATACCAAAATATCGTAGAAGAAGAAAATGTCAGGAGAAAGTAATAGAAATCTTACATATTATTTTTAACATCGTTCTTAACACCAAAAACACCCCAAAGTATATTAATTAAAGCATGTATTTCTCCCAGGATTCGAACCCAGGACATCACACACAGAACTTACACGATTTAACCTTTACACCATCAAGACAGTCATAAGTACAGCACATGACCACGATTGATATCCATTTATCAAATACTGGATATAAATCTAATCATGTACTGTACCCAATTTCACCATTAATAGCTTAATGCTTAAGCGAGAGGAAATTACATTTATATCAAGGAAAATATATATATTAATAAATGAGTAACAAGTAGCCTAACCTAAGAGATATGATGTTGACACTAATTGTAGTTTCTTTATTCATGCAGAGTTTAGTAATATTTACCAGAACGTCCCCGACTTCCCAAATTGACTAATTCCTTGACAGTGCATTGTTAATTGTGCGAATAGTTTGCTTGGGAACCAGATTAACTTGCACATGTAGTAATGTACACCCTATGTGGTGGATTGTGTTCTTTTATTGGTGGTGGATAGGATATAATTCCAAATGAAGCTATTACTCTAAAGCTCCTCGGTGGTCTAGTTGGTTGGGTGCTGGAGTGCTGCACTACTGGCCTGGGTTCGAACCCTCGCTGGGGCATAACACAAAAATATTAATTTACAAATTATTATTTTACTTAAGCGTTGTTTCCACATAGCGATTTTGATTAGATATTTTGTCTTTTTACTGTGTTCGTATACGTTTTGGTTTGTTTATTTTGCAAGTTTTACATTACAATTTATTATACCTAATATGCAGCTTCTATTTGTAATTTTTTTTTTTTTTTTTTTTACTTAAATTGGAGTTTGTTTTGTTTGCTGAACTGTAATTCGCCCTCTTATTGTACTACCTGTGACTTGTTTTATTGGCATATAATATTCTGTTGTGTATATTATTTCTCATGTACAAGGGACTTGTACCCGTTTCGTGTTTATTTATTGCTTCCCACGAAAATCGTGAGTGTCACAAAGTAAATCAAATTATCTAGAGAATGGTGTGCAATTTTACGATTATAGATTGTACTGTACGTTCCTTTCTTTTCTGTTTTCATAACTCAGGAGCGAGAGTACCGGTATTGTGATAGACTTAACTCCCTCAGCTTGTGAGTACCGTGAATATGATAGGCTTGTACTCTCCCAGTTTGTGAGTACCGGTATTGTGAGACTTAACTACCCCAGCTTGAGGGTACCAGTAATGTGATAGGCTTGTACTCTCCCAGTTTGTGAGTACCTGTATTGTGATAGACTTAACTACCCCAGCTTGAGGGTACCAGTAATGTGATAGGCTTGTACTCTTCCAGTTTGTGAGTACCTGTATTGTGATAGACTTAACTACCCCCAGCTTGAGGGTACCAGTAATGTGATAGGCTTGTACTCTCCCAGTTTGTGAGTACCGGTATTGTGATAGACTTAACTACCCCAGCTTGAGGGTACCAGTAATGTGATAGGCTTGTACTTTTCCAGTTTGTGAGTACCTGTATTGTGATAGACTTAACTACCCCAGCTTGAGGGTACCAGTAATGTGATAGGCTTGTACTCTCCCAGTTTGTGAGAACCGGTATTGTGAGACTTAACTACCCCAGCTTGAGGGTACCAGTAATGTTTTTTTTTTTTTTTTTTTTTAAGAGACAATGAACGGAGGAAGGAAAAACACATATAAAACAAAAAGGTCCATGTGCCTAAAGGCATCCTCCATTCATAAAATGTTTGTAACAACTGGATTTAAACATTTGTAGATTGTAAGTTTGTGGAAAGCAATTCGAGGGAAGTGAATTCCAAAGAGTAGTAGCTCTGGGGATAAATGAATTCTGATAAGCAGAAGTTCTGCATTGTGGAGGAGAAACGGTAAATTCATGGGTGCTCTCAACTGCCCTAGTTCTACGGGGAAAGATGTGGAGAGGCGGCACAATTGAAGCAAGTTCCTCGGAACAATTGCTGTGAAAATATCTGTAGAATAATGCAAGGGATGCAACGTTTCTTCGTATGGATAATGTAGGAAGGTCCTGTGTGATTGCAGGGTTATTGATTAATCTAATAGCTTTATTTTGAATTTTGTCCAACTGCCTCAATGCAACCACTCCACTTCCACCCCACAGAGGTGAACAGTAATCCATCTGAGAACGCACATGACTTTTATATATTACGGCCAACTGCTCGTCAGTGAAGAATTCTCGAACTCTGTACAGGAGTCCCAGTTTTTTAGAGGCATTCTTAGCAATGCTTCTAACATAATGTGTCCAGCTCAAGTTAGTAGTTAATGTTACACCGAGAATGTCAATACTAGGGGAAGTGGGAATATTTACATCATTAAAAAATATATGGGAGTCAGTGAGATTCTGTCGGTTAGAAAATTGAATGTACTTGGTTTTCTGTGCATTAAAGGAAACTAGATTCTCTTGTCCCCATTCATTAATTCTAGAAAGGTCCTGGTTCAGAGAAATTGCAGTGTTTATTTTTGAATTTATAAGATCGGGTTGGGTGAAAGAATTGGTAAATGTGAAGGAACTGTGGAGTGTTGAGTCATCTGCGTAGGAATGTATTGAATTATGAGTGGTAGATATGAGATCATTGATATGAATGAGGAACAGAGTTGGGGCCAAAACTGATCCCTGGGGAACACCAGCATTTATTGAGTGAAATTGAGAATAAAGGCCATCTACCATTACACGTATTTTTCTGTTATGAAGATAAGAAGAAATTAGTGGAACTAATGATGCAAGGCCGTAGTGTGACATCTTCGACAATAAGGATTGATGCCAGACTATCAAATGCCTTTGATATATCCAGTGCTATTGTATGTGTTTCACCATGTTGGTCTGTAGCTTGGTTGATTTGATGCGTAAGAAGGCAAAGAATGTCTGCAGTTGATCGACATCGTCTAAAACCATATTGCCTATCACTGATTAATTTATTATTCTCCAGATGCTTAATTATGTGATTATTTAATATAATTTCAAAGACTTTGCCAAGAGTGGAAGTTATAGCTATTGGTCTGTAGTTTGATGGATCTGAAGAGGCACCTTTTTTAGGAACTGGATGGATGTTTGCTTCTTTCCAAGGTATGAAGCATGAGGTATGAGTACACAGACGGAAAAGTTTTGCCAATACAGGAGCGAGCACCAAGGAGCAATTCTTAAGTACTATTGGAGGAATTTCATCTGGACCAGGAGCCTTATCTACTGAGAGATTCTGCAAAATAGTTTTGACATGTCTGGTGTGGATCTTAAGTGAGGGAATTTCAGGCGAATTAAAATTAAGTACAGGGACATCTTGATTTATTTCATCTAAGGTTGAGTTGGTGGAGAAAATTTCCGCAAGAAGGTTAGCTTTACCTCGTGGGTCACTTACAAGATTGCCAGTCGGAGATTTTAATGGTGGAATGGATGAAGCAGTAGTGAAGTTGGATTTGAATGAGTTAAGAGTAGACCAAAATATTTTGTTATCATTTGGATTATTTAGAAGTTTATTTGCCTGCTTATGGGGAAAGTTTGATTTAGTTAGGTTTAATACAGTTTGGGCATGATTTCTGATGTTTCTAAAGTAATTAAAGGCTTCATGTGTTTTTGATCTTGTGTATGCATTGTAGGCTATTGCTTTTTGTTCAGTTACTCTAGCACAATTATGGTCAAACCATTTAGGTGAATTAGATCTTTTACTGTACTTTTGATGAGGAATAAAAGTTTCCATTCCAATTTTAACAAAATCTTGTATGTGGCTCAAGGTGGAGTGTGCATCATTAGAAAAGAAAGAGGTCCAGGAAATATCAATAAAGACACCTTGAAGACCCTCCCAGTCTGCCCTATCGTAATGCCATTTAGTCACCAAAACAGGTTCAGAGTGGGAAGGTGTGGTAGGTGATAGACAGGTGGCCTGTATCAGACAGTGATCAGAAGATCCAAGCGGGGACCTCACTGTAACATCATCATTTTCTGAATTGGTTGTTAAAAATAAGTCCAGTAGGTGGGAATTATGATTAGGATTATCTGGTACACGGGTGGGTTGGTTGACTAGTTGAGTGAGATTAAATGAGTCTGCAAATAGCTCACATTCAAGACCAGCATCATCAGTTCTGGCTGAATGAGTGAGCCATTCAACATTATGGACATTAAAATCACCCAACACAGTGATTTCAGAAGAAGCATTTAAGTTGAGGACACTGAGTTGTGAGGACATAGAATCAAAAAGACTTTGCTCTGGAGGAGTATTTGGGGAACGGTAGATGCAACATATGTATTTAAATTTACCAGCAGAAATTAATTTGTATATAGAATAATCAAAATAGGGACAATTGAAACTAGTAACCTCCTCCAGGGCAATTTCAGATTTTGCGAAGCAACATACACCTCCTTTAGGTCTGAAATTTTGGAGCAGTTGATAACCTGGAAAATTAAATCTAGATGTGTCAGATGTGGATGTTACTTGAGTCTCTGTCAAAAAAAGGAGAGTAGGGGATTCTGCTTAAAGAAATTGGTGTACAGAATTGATGTTAGAGTGAAGTCCCCTTATATTACTAAAGAAAAAGCTGCACCGACGAGCAGCTTTGGGACGTTGCAATGCTCTTGACACAGTCGCATGATGACGACCGGGAGGGCCCTGTGTCAATGACCCAACCCTGCCGGGGGTGGATATCCGAGGGACCACCAGGTTTGCTCTTTACAATTGTACTGCCATATTTATAAGGTAAGTGTATGGTGTTACATGTATGATATGTAGTGGGAAGAGTAGTGTTTTATGGATAGAGGATAGCGACGTAGGGCAATGTCGTGAAGTTGGATGTGTATGTTATATAAAGAGGGTTTTCCTGATACCCCTGATGTGTGAGGCAGAAAGATATGTATCCAGCTACCAAGGCCTGGGAGAGAAAATGGAATTCAGGCTATTCCCGGAGTCTCCCGAAACCTTGGCGGTAGTACTTCCCTGGGCGGGGCTGCCTACCCCTACTACCTGTAATAGGCTTGTACTCTCCCAGTTTGTGAGTACCGGTATTGTGATAGACTTAACTACCCCAGCTTGAGGGTACCAGTAATGTGATAGGCTTGTACTCTCCCAGTTTGTGAGTACCGGTATTGTGATAGACTTAACTACCCCAGCTTGAGGGTACCAGTAATGTGATAGGCTTGTACTCTTCCAGTTTGTGAGTACCGGTATTGTGATAGACTTAACTACCCCAGCTTGAGGGTACCAGTAATGTGATAGGTTTGTACTCTCCCAGTTTGTGAGTACCGGTATTGTGATAGACTTGTACTTCCCCAGCTTGTGGAGATGATCGTGGACCTGTGTTCTGGAGGCAGCACAGAGAGTCAGCCACTATCGCAGGTCATGGACACAAACCAGACCATCACCCCAGCCTTACCTGACGCTCACACCTGTAGGGTGGCGGCCAGACTACCCAGGGGTGCCCGTGTCCTCAACACAGGCGGGATGCTTCAATTGGGTGGCCTGGCTAACATGGCAGCCACCCTCACACCACTCACGCCCTTTCCGCACTTCAAGGGATGCCTTAGAAATCTCAGGATTAATGGTCAGGTGAGTTAGAAATGGGCTGTACTTTTTGCATGTAATAGTCTATCAATGTTTGTGTTCACAGACTTTCATGCTTACGTATGTACATGCAAGTATTTGTACATGACAGGTGCGGACTATTAACTATGTATATTGTTACGAATCTGGACCTCAGTTGTTTAGAGACGGTATACGCAAATCATGCCTAATGCCAATGCACCTTGTCTCTCTGCCAAACAACACCACAACGCAACAGGTAAGAGCTTTATAAACGCTTCCAGGCTCTTCTCAGGGCTTAAGGTGCAGACTGCCCTGCTCCTACTCTGAATAATAAGTAGAACAGAAATAATCATGTAACTCACTAGCTACGAGAACTCGAAACCAACACTGGGATTAGCAATGCTGGGTTGGATAATCAAAACAGTTAAATACATATAGGCTACCAGCAGACATCAACGAAAAAAGGAGTGCAGGTGTACTTCGAGCATAACAGGCTATGCGCGCCCTCGACAGTACTAAACCGTGCGCAAACCAGCCAACGGTAATCCACTCTCAACCCAAGAGAGTTGCATATAATAATCTTGCATACATATAATGAACTAACAAACAAGGCAGTGTCCTAATATGACTACTAACCTCGGGGTGATATTAGTGGAAGCAAGTTGCCCTGACCACCTCTAATATCACACCAATATATCCTGCTTCAACCTGGGCCCCCCAGTGAGTAACCGCCCAAAACTATGAACTCTTAGAGTCCACCTCCCACACTCACTTAACTATGGGGGGGGGGTCCAGACTGAAGTTGGATTCCTTATTAATATTAAACACTCGAGATAGGGAACAAACAATAGCTGGGGCAGAACCGTCAAGGCTGCTACCGGGTCCTAAGCACAAACACTGGGAAAAATATGTAGGGATTATGGATGTGTGTGTGTGTGGACTGTCTATGGGATTAACAGTGCTTATTAGTAAGGACCCCGGCAAACCTCCCAGCTCCTCCCTATCACGAATTCTGAAGTAGCCACCGAAGGTTCAGAATATATGATGAAAATGGAAAGATAGTAAAATGCTGATCAGAGGAAAGGAATACTAAACAAAGGAGAACTAGATGTCTAGGATTCTCTGTTAATTACGTTACGTTACTCTGATGCAAGCAAGGACAAAATAAACAGGGTCAGACTGGTGTACCACTAGAGAGGGCTACCTCCACCTATACTGTCTGTCCGCCCACGAGAGAATGAAGATGCCTGGCCCTGGCGTAGCTAGCGGGAGCCAGGCTCAAACTAAGGGGGGGTTGCAATACATCACCACACGATATGATAACACTAAGAAACTTCACAAGAATAACTTATACTAAAGTATTCCTGTGTTAACAAATTAACTAAAACAGTGTGGCAGATAAAATAAAGTAAATCTTGATATTGCAACACAACTAAACTTGCAATGGTCACATAATTAAATGACACTGGTGGGGCAGGCAAGCTCGCCGCCCCCTCCCTCCCTGCCCGAGACGAGACGGGAGCAACTCCCCCCACCCCCCCCTCCCCCTCCACTTCCTCACTTACAACGGCTAGCAGAAAAATTACAGGTTGCCCTTAAAACATAATTTCATACACGAAACTAGTTACACTCTATTGGCTCATTCCACCCAAATGTTTATTGAGACAAACATACATAGAGGCACGGCAAAACTAGGCATGAGTAATTGGAAGGGTATCGAAGTGAAACTCACAATACCAGGTTTTTATAATACTAGGCTTGGCACAGCTGCTTTAATAAGTCAGGCGCCACTACCTTAACCGTCTAGTTACTCCTAAAAGACCCTGGTCATTGTGACAATATTTTAAAGTAAGTACATCTATCTACGAGTATAAACATACAATTCTATATAAACATTTATATATAATTTTCCGTAGTCTACTTGTTCATTGATTTTATTTTCCCTTTTTGTATTAGCATTGTATACGCCTCTGCTTATGGGCCAGTTCTTCTTCCTCTTGTCTCTCTCTCTTTTGATCCGGCATTTGTAAGGGTCTTTCCCACATATCCGGTTTTCGTTCGGTGAATTCCTTCCGACTGATTTTCCATTAACATAGGCCCGATTGTTGGGATTGTCACCGTTATTCTGATAAAATTAACGACTACATGGGATTTTTCAACATATCTGAGAGTATTCGCAGACACAATCGACGACTTGACAGCGATACTTCGCGGACATCAGTCAACAATAATCAAATCGTAATGAAAATAGGTGTTCTATTGCCGGTAGGTGATCAGGTGTCTACGAGACCCTAATGAAGGAGATGGAAGAACACACACACTTACTTGCTTTTGGTAGTCCATCGTTGTCCGATGATGACGTTCTCTCCTGTCTTCATCTTCCATGGGTTCACTGGTGACTGTAGAGGCCAATCCTCGATGAGCATCGCCTGCCACAGTCAGCACATTGAACGTTTTGGGCAGGTGGAGGTGGTGGGTGTTCCCGCCTGGCGTGCCTATGAGCACGCTTCTAATATTGGTGTTTTTTACGTTCCTCTTCAAAGATGTTCACTCCTTGATGGATGTGTCATCTCCCGGCTTTTTCTATTGCACTAGACATATCGAAAGCCTTCGATAGAGTCTGGCACAAATCTTTAATTTCTAAACTACCCCTCTTCGGTTTCTATCCCTCCATCTGTGCCTTTGTCTCTAATTTCCTTTCCTGCCGTTCCATAGCTGCGGTTGTGGACGGCCATCGCTCACTTCCTCACCCTATAAACTCCGGTGTTCCTCAGGGCTCTGTCATATCTCCTATTCTCTTTCTAATTTTTATAAATGATCTTCTCTACTGTACCTCAATTCCCATCCATTCATACGCAGTCGACTCAACCTTACACTACTCCATTAGTTTTTCAGAGTGCCCCAGCCAGCAAACCCTCAACGACAAACGTAATGAAGCCATAGAACTCTTAAATTCTGATCTAAATACCATCTCCAATTGGTGCAGAGAAAACCTTGTTACCTTTAATGCTTCCATCCCCAATTTTTCCATCTATCTACCCGTCCGGAACTCCCAGCGGACATTCCGTTATTCATCAACAATACAAAAATCAATCCTTCATCTTCTCTCAATATTCTTGGTGTCTCTTTTTCTTCTGCTCTCATTTGGAAGGACCATATTACCAGTCTTGCTAAGGCAGCCTCCCAGAAACTGGGTGTGCTCAACCGCCTTAGGTTTTTTTTTACCCCTGCACAGCTTCTTGCTCTGTACAGGGGCATAGTGCGTCCTTGTATTGAGTATTGTTCACATGTGTGGGGAGGTTCCTCTCACACCGCTCTCTTAGACAAAGTTGGAAGGAAGGCCTTTCGTATCATTAACTCCCGTCCACTCACCAACTCTCTGCAATCTTTCTCTCTCCGCCGCAATGTTGCATCTCTCTCGCTATTCTATCGCTACTATAATAATCAGTGTTCCTCAGAGCTTTCCCAGTGTATACCACCTCCTTTACGTAGGGCACGTGGTACCCGTCTTGCAACACAATCCCACCCCTACTCTGTGCAACTCTCCAACCCAAGAGTGAAATGTTACTCTCAAACATTCTTCTATTCAACAGCTGAGCTCTGGAACTCTCTCCCAGAATCAGTCTTTCCCTCTTCCTATGACTTAAATTGCTTCTAACTTCGTGTGTCCAGGCATTTTGGCTCAAACGTCCCTTGATTTCGGCTCTGTCACTCTTCAACTATGGGGGAGGCACTCGCTATAGGCAGTTCTGCCTTTTGCCTCCCTCACTCACATAGAAAAAAACAGAAAAAAATAAAAAAAATAAAATCTTCCCGGTTGGATGCAAATTGGTCAAGGGTCGTGGGCTCTATGCTGCACCTTCTTCAGGTCACCAGGTGGTGTTTATTCTGCAGCTTGGGTCCACCTGTTGCCCGCCTGCCTTCATGAAGTTGGCTGTACAGCACTCTATGTGGAAGTGTTTCCTCTGGCATACAAAGGAGTACAAAGGAAATCAAGCAACAACATATCTAGTGACCCTTCTAGGTTGCTTGTCCTCCAAAACACTAAGGATCAAGTGTCCAAACAGTGGTTTAGAGTGGGTAAGGGAACATTGGAAAGGGAATTACTGCCCTGGAACTAATGTCCGTGGCAGGATTAGGAAGTTAGTAGGGGACAGATGGGTTAGTAACTGAGGGGGGGATAAAATAAAGTTATTCATTTACAAACGCAGTCAGTCGCGGGTTTGATGCGAGATATTTGTCTAGGCGGAGTTTAAATGAATCAACGGTGATGCAGTCTATAACGTTTCGGGGAAGCCCATTCCACAAGTTGACAACTCGATTGAAGAAGAAATTCTTAGATTCGTGTGAGTTAAAAGATTTACCAATAATTTTGCAATAATATATAATATCTACAGCTTTACTCTCATCGTAGAGGTTGAGGATATCGTGGAAGAAGTCTAAGAGGTTTGTTAAACAGGAACGTTTTTTACGAAAGCCGTGTTGAGTATCTTTAAGTATGTTATTTTCCTCTAAGTGATTTACGAGTCTGTCTCGTATGACCGTTTCTAGCATTTTACATACAACTGAGGTTAAGCTAATTGGACGATAGTTACTGGGTAGGGATTTGCTGCCTTTTTTGAACATCGGTGTTACGTTGGCTAGCTTCCACTGATCGGGCATAGTTCCAGACTGCAAGGATTTATTGAATAGTAATGTCAGTGGTTTGGAGAGCTCATCCTTAGCTTCCTTTAGAACTCTAGGCGAGATTTTATCAGGTCCAGGCGTTTTATTTACCTTGAGTTTATCTAAACAATTCAATACTTCTCTCTCTGTAACGCTGATATTGCTTAGAACATCTGAATTATCAATCTGAATCGGCGATGGTGTAGGGATATCACTGAGGTCTTCTGTTGTAAAAACTGATGCAAAGAAGGTATTGAGGGCATTACTCATTTGTACTTCGTCTTTGGTGTATTCTCCATTTTCATCGACTAACGGGTCCAACAGTTGAAGTAACTAATTTTTTCTTTCTGATACAACTATAGAATTCTTTCGGGTTTGTTTTACTTTGATTCGCAATATGTAACTCTAAGGTCTTTTGACTTTGCTTAATTAACTTTTTGGCTTTGCGTCTTAGCTCTACAAATTTCACCCGTTCTTCGTCATTTTGTGAGGATTTTAATCTATCATTAGCAATTTTTTTTAGCAAGCATGCAGTTTGAAATATCTTTATTCCACCATTTGGGCTTATTATTATGGCCTGGACGCCGTATTTTCGATGGTATGCAGTCTTGCACTGCTTTTAGGTAAGTGGCATACGGATGAGGATGACATGGCTCACCCAGCGAAATAATTTGGCTGGGTGGGCCACATCATCCGTTTGCCAGAGGAAACACTTCCGCGTAGAGTGCTGTACAGCCAACTTCATGAAGGCACCTGATGTGAAAGGCCTCCTGAGCTTTTATGTTTCGTCGGTATGTTGTCCACATTTCACAGGCGTAAAGTAGGGTGAGTATGCACACCGAGTTGTAAACAGTTATTTTTGTTGATATTGTAAGATCCTTGTTTTTTGACGACTCTTGAGTAGAGGCTGCTGCTCGTTTGAGGCAGTGTTGTAGCTCCTCGTCCAGGCTGGTGTTACTTAAGAGATAGCTGCCGAGGTACTTGAAAAATGTAACAGTTGTCAGATCCTCTTCACCTCTTCTGAATATTGGCAGTTCAGGTGGCATGTCTGTCTTCCTGATGTTGATCGATAGGCCTAATCTGGTGTAGGCCCTAATCTGGTGTAGGCCTCTGCAACGGCTGTTAGAGCAGCCTGCAGTGCCTCTGGAGAGTGTGTCAAAAGAACACAATCATCTGCATATTGGAGGTCTAGGACATAGTCTAGTGATATTTTAGTTCTTGCCTGGAATCTTCTGATGTTGTCTAGGATGCCATCCAATCTATAAGTTATGTTGATCCCACTTCTTTCTTGGAGGGCTCGATGAAGGAGTGTTGTGACACATCCCAAGTAGGCCTACATGTTAAATAACATTGGTGCCATCACACCGCCTTGTCTGACCCCAGAGCCTACTTCAAATGGTTATGACTCCTGTCCCCCCATAGTGACTCTGGCCTTCATGCCTACATGGAACTGTCGTATTAACACATATACAGATACTCACAGACACACACACAGTGATAGGCACACACGCACACACACACACACACACACAGGGCAACATAAGTTATGATATGTTAGTCCAAAATACTGGGAACTGGGAATATCCATTACGATACTTGTCTAAGTAAAATGGATTGATTATAAAGTAACTAAGACAGGACAACACGAGCGCTGCTCAATTCCTGTAAACTACAAATAGGTAAATACACACACTTGCGCGTACACTTGAAGTAATGCTGGTTTCAGAATCTCCCAAATTAAACAGTATTCCTCCAAATTGTTGTTGGTGAATCCGAGATACCGGTATTTATGTATATATATATATATATATATTGTTACGTATCTTGATCCTCAAGTGGTTAACTTGATGAATCTAGATAGCACAGATATATATATTAACCCTTTCAGACTCATATGACGCAGAGGTTGCCAGATTAGCAATAAGAAATAGAGTTCTCTCACTCTTATAATTACCTCTCCAAAATTAGTTTTCTGCCCACAGCTAACTCAAAGACAACTGCAGAGGTTGAAGTAATTAAACTAAAGGTTTATAAATACCCCTGATGGTAACAAAAACTTTAAAGTATCCCTAATAGGCTCAAAATCGCGTCATATGTCGGAGAGGGTTAAGGTATCAGTCAGCTGAAGGCAAAACAAAAGTAAAATCTAATAAAATTATTTCCTGTTGTTGCTTCCTTTCCTTTTGGATCTTGGGACTTAGTATCCTTTATTGACTGATACTCTTTAATTATGAAAAATACTGAAACTAATTAAAGTCATGTAGTATTTATAAAGAATTATTATTTAACCGAAGCTTAGTAGGCTATGGTTATGAACCGAATAAGTTATAGCTAAAGAAGGACTATTAATTTATAAAAAGTCTTGAAAGATAAATATTAAAGTAAGAATATTTCTGTCTCTTACCCTTTTTGAAATGAATAGATAGTTTTCTTATATGTCCTTTTATTTATATTTAATGTAATTATTCTTGGTTCTTGTCTTACGTTAATAAGATTATATTATTATTATCATCAGGAGTAATATCAAAGTCACATAAAAAGTTAGATATATATTTAATAATTAGTTAAATGTATGTCTTAACCACGTAACATTGAGGTTTGATTATGAGTAAATAAAGTTACAGGATCGCTTCATAGATTCGATTCAGGTCTCACTCAAATAATATGAAAAGCAAAATATAATATTTTGAAGCAAAAGAATTTTCTTCAGCTTAGGAAATCACTAGAAGTAATATTAACACAGCCATGTTAGTCTAAGGCGATATTACTAATACGAGACAATAGCATCACCGTACTAAGCACCATTAAGCAATGTAAGCTTAATTAAAAGAAATGAAAGAACTCGAGTATTAATATAAAACAATAGTATTACTTTCATCATAACCCAATTACTTAAAGAGTTGCTTTAGTCCACAAGTTAGTCAACTAAAATAGTTAAGTACATAATAATAGCGTTAACGTTAAATCCCAATCAAATAGTTACGTACATAATAGTAGCGTTAACGTTAATTCGCAATCAAATAGTTAAACACATAATAGTAGCGTTCACGTTAATTCCCAATCACATATCTCACTAACCAACATAACGTAAGTGTTTACACCGAACACACTTAACACATTTATTATATAATCTGACTGACAGTCACAATCCCATTATAAATACTTCACCCCGTCTTCCTCCAGCTGCAAGTTCACCTTCCCCAACTCCAAATGAGACTGATTTGAATGCCCACAACTCGGGTCTTATATACTAAACAATGATGGTGTAGGAACGAATCAGGAGGCGGAGGCTGGTGCCTGCTCCAATCATAGCTCCTCGAGTCGCATAACAGGTGCCTGGTCCACTCACAGCTCCTGGCGTCGATCATACGTCATAGCATCGGTCATCGAGGTAGTTTGCAGGGTCCCCCATGACGCACGCAGGTGTGAAGGCTGGTTTGCAGGTATGCGGGCTCGTAGTCTGCTTCACCGTTTGGGTAGTTTGGCTCCTTCAACTCTAATTCTAACTCTTAAATTAACATACAGGGCTCCGTATGTCAGACCTCCCTAGAAAAGAGTTTAAGGAGTATAGTACATAATATTAAACATAATACATAAATAGATTCACCACCAGATTGGCAACAGCAAGATTATAATGAGGATATAATAAGGATATCACCCAAAGTAGGCAACGTCTCCAGGTACCACATCAGAACATAGCCGGAACGTAGCTGGAGCGTTATTCGAACTGCAAGGCATTATCTCACAGCTGAAGGCTTGAAAGCACACTACAAAAGCATGATATTTACCTCGCTACAAGGGAGAGCTAATTGCCAAAATCCTCTCATTAAATTAAACTTACTGCGGTATGAGGCCAACCTGGTAAATGCAATCTTTGATCCGTGGCAGTGGGTAGGTATCGTTCTTTGTGACAGCATTGACTTGCCTATAGTCCCTACAAAACCTATGGCTCCCGTCTGGCTTCGGCACAAGTATGACCGGACTACTCCACTGGCTGAAGGCCCTAGTGATCAGTTCATTAAATAACATAAAGTCAAGCTCGACCTGCAGTATACTCCTGCGTTGGGGCGAGACACGGTAGGGGGATAGTTTAATGGGAGTTGCATCCCCTACGTCGATGTCGTGCACGGCCAAAGAAGTGAGCCCTGGAGTATCACGGAACACACTGGGAGACTGAGATAAAACAGAGATTAGTTGATTCGCTTGATCAGAGGGAAGATGACATAGTTTAGATGGTAATTCCCTCAAAGCCACTGAATTATACTGAAAGTTGGATAGGCTACATGACAAGTCAAAGTCTGCATGGATACCTTCAGGCTCTGGAACAGTCTGTTGCGAGTCAGTAAGAGAACTGAAGACTTCGTCCGCACCAGGCTGTTCACAGGTCCTGACATTCACTGCCACAGTGGGAGAATCTGGAGGAGAGGAATCAGGGGACCTATGGTAGGGCTTCAACATATTTATATGGAATACTTGCGTGGGCTTTCTCCTGTCTGGGGTAGTTACTAGATAATCGGTAATGCTCACCCTCCGAATGATCTTATATGGGCCCCTGAACTTGGCAGATAACGGTTGGCCAAAAAGGGGGAGCAGGACCAAAACCTCATCACCGGGCTTAAACTCCCTCTCACGGGCTTTTCTGTCATACCATTTCTTCATGGAGCTTTTAGCCACTGTCAAGTTTTGAGCGGCAAACTCACATGAGGATCTCAGCCGGGTTTTGAAATCTGAAACATACTTGAGGAGGTTTTGGTTCCCCTCCTGGCCAACTAGGCTATCCTGCAATAGTTGCAAAGGACCTCTTACCTGGTGACCGAAAACTAGCTCATTAGGGGAAAAACCCAGGGATTCAGTTGGAACCTCACGAGTAGCAAATAAAAGAAAAGGTACCCCCTTATCCCACTCAACTCCGGTCTCTGTACAATACTTACGTAACATTCCCTTTAATGTCTGATGATATCGTTCGAGAACCCCTGGACTCTCTGGGTGGTAGGTGCTAGACTTAACATGCTCGATACCCAACTCCTTCAGGGACTGCTGGAAAATGTTAGAGGTAAAATTAGTTCCTTGATCACTTTGCACCTCATGGGGGAAACCCATTCTGGTGAAGAATTTGAGCAGTTCCTTGATGACAGTTGGAGAAGAGGTAGTCCTTAAGGCCTCTGGGTAGCGAGTTGCCATGTCCATGATAGTTAATAAATACATGTTACCTTGGGAAGTCTTAGGCAATGGGCCTACAATGTCCACTACCACCCGAGTAAAAGGATTCTCGAAAACGGGCAAGGGCACCAGAGGATGTACAGGCACCTTCTGATTGGGTTTTCCTGTCATCTGGCAAGTGTGACACACTCTACAAAACTCCACTACATCTGCACGCATTCCTGGCCAGTAAAAGTGGGCTCTGATTCTGTCTAGAGTTTTTCTCACACCTAGGTGTCCTGCCAATGGTATACAATGTGACATTTCCATGATATCTCTACGACAAGGTTTGGGGACTACTACTTGATGGACGTCCCAAGCCCCGTCATCGATTGGTCTGTGTGGCGGTCTCCATCTTCGCCACAATACTCCTCCTTTGAGGTAGAAACATTCACCACCCTCCTTACATTCCTCTTCACTCACGGACCTGGCAGCTAACTCCTTGCATTCACTATCATCTCTCTGTAGCTCTACCAGGCCACTAGGACAATTTGGAGGGGTTTCATGGTCATCGTTAGGGTCAAGATGAGCCATAAAGGTGTCAGATAAATCCACCTCAGTCACATCATCAGGCACAGTTGGAGCATCATTCACACTCTCATCATCCCTTTCATCAACTCTTACATACGGTACATTTCTGTCTGAGGAAACTGCTACTCGAGACATTGAACGTGTGACAGCACACAGGGAAAACAGTTGGCAACTCCTTGTCGAGCTCACCGGTTAGTGGCTCGTTAACAGGGGAAAGTGACAAAATGGGGTCTGGTCGGACCTTCTCACCTGCTACATCATTCCCCAAAAGGAGTGTTACCCCAGGCACAGGGATATCTTGGGACCTACACAAAGCTATGGTGGCCTCACCCTGTAGTAACTCACATTCAATTTCGCCTTTTACCAAGTATGCATAAAACTGGCCTCCAGCACCTCTCATTACAACTGGTTCGCCAGGTGGGCACTCAGTGTAAGGATTCACCATGAGGGTGCTAGTAGAACCTGTGTCTCTCAGAATTTTTACCTCATGCATACAACCATTTAATCTCACGTTGCCAGATGAAATAAAGGGACGGTAACTGTCCTGCACTGATGGTGAAATTATTATTGGCTTAACCCTAGTGGGTTGCACCACACATGCTACTACACCCCTGTCTAGATGATTTACGTTAGCTGCTAGGTACTCCTTCTGTCGGGAGTCCTGCATTAAAGGAACTTTTGGTGCTAGGTACTCCTGTCGGGAGTCCTGCATTACAGGCACATATGGAGTTTGAGATACGGCGGCAACTGTCTGCCCCGATCTCTCGGTTCTCTCCTTGGCCCAGCACTGATAAGCTAGGTGGCCTCTTGCCACAAAAAGTACATACTTTAGGGGATACGGGAACGTTCCCTCTTTGAGCATTACTATTAGTTTGGGGCCCACCTCTGTTACCATTGCCCTGAGTCGCATTTTTAGTTGGGGGAACAATTCTATTTTGGCTAGCTGGGGAAGACGTTATAGGCTTGTGACTGGGTCTGTCAGATTTGTGATTGAGATACTTAAAATTAGAACTAGAATTATCGTAGGGCTTCTTTCCACGAAATTTGTTGTTGAGCACGTATGTGTCAGCCATGTCAGCAGCGTCGGCAAGACAATCTACCTTTTTCCCCTTTAAATGATAGGATACAGAAGAATCAATTTTCCATAGGAAATTTTCTAACAGGACCAACTCCTTCAGATCGTTGTAGCTTGTGACTTTCTTACTCTTGACCCAATGATTGAAAGTTTTAGTCATGGTCCTGGCAAATACCTTATGGGTTTCTTCTACTTTCTTCTGGTTTTTACGGAAAGATTGCCTGTAAGCCTCAGGCTGCAATTGATAGGTTTTTAGGATAGCTTCTTTGAGATTGTCATAATCCTGCCTAACTTCTGCTACTTCTGACAAATACGTGGCTCGAGCCTGCCCTGTCAAAACAGTTTGTAACATGAAAGGCCATTGATCTCTTGTCCACTTCATACCTCCAGCAACTTCCTCAAACAAAACAAAGAAATCCTGCACATTATCCTCAGTGAAAGGTGGAATGACACTAGTCATAGTCAATCCCAGAGGGGGAGCAATTAAGGGAGCATTTGTATTGACATTTAGTTGAGCCGTACGATATTGATATTCACATTGTTCGGTCGTTGCACTGGCATTTATTCTGGCTAGTTCTATACTTAGTCCGGCTTGTTCGGTAGTTGCTCTGGCTTGTTCGGCATTTATTCTGGCTAGTTCTATTTTTAGTTTGGCTTGTTCTAGTTCGAATATTTGATCACCGGTCAAACCAGTTGGCAATTGTATATCAAGTTGGCTAGGTTTACTAGGGATCCCACCAACTGCTCCGTCACCCTCCCCGCCTTCTACAGGGAACAGGTGGGTTTTTATGGTCTGAGCCACCTCTACTTTAGACATGTTTGAGACCGTTAATTGGAGATGTGAGGCAAGCACTTTCAGTTCGGATTTTGACAGACAGTCAATATCAGGGGCTGTGGGTTCTGATTCTATGAAAACTCGAGCATCTTCGTCATTAATTAGTTGAGGCATGATTAATATTTGATTTTTAAGTAGTGAAACTTTAATGAAACCGAGTGAAACTGTATGAAACGAATCCTGGCAAGGTCGCCACCCTTCTGTTACGTATCTTGATCCTCAAGTGGTTAACTTGATGAATCTAGATAGCACAGGGATATATATTAAGGTATCAGTCAGCTGAAGGCAAAACAAAAGTAAAATCTAATAAAATTATTTCCTGTTGTTGCTTCCTTTCCTTTTGGATCTTGGGACTTAGTATCCTTTATTGACTGATACTCTTTAATTATGAAAAATACTGAAACTAATTAAAGTCATGTAGTATTTATAAAGAATTATTATTTAACCGAAGCTTAGTAGGCTATGGTTATGAACCGAATAAGTTATAGCTAAAGAAGGACTATTAATTTATAAAAAGTCTTGAAAGATAAATATTAAAGTAAGAATATTTCTGTCTCTTACCCTTTTTGAAATGAATAGATAGTTTTCTTATATGTCCTTTTATTTATATTTAATGTAATTATTCTTGGTTCTTGTCTTACGTTAATAAGATTATATTATTATTATCATCAGGAGTAATATCAAAGTCACATAAAAAGTTAGATATATATTTAATAATTAGTTAAATGTATTTCTTAACCACGTAACATTGAGGTTTGATTATGAGTAAATAAAGTTACAGGATCGCTTCATAGATTCGATTCAGGTCTCACTCAAATAATATGAAAAGCAAAATATAATATTTTGAAGCAAAAGAATTTTCTTCAGCTTAGGAAATCACTAGAAGTAATATTAACACAGCCATGTTAGTCTAAGGCGATATTACTAATACGAGACAATAGCATCACCATACTAAGCACCATTAAGCAATGTAAGCTTAATTAAAAGAAAATGAAAGAACTCGAGTATTAATATAAAACAATAGTATTACTTTCATCATAACCCAATTACTTAAAGAGTTGCTTTAGTCCACAAGTTAGTCAACTAAAATAGTTAAGTACATAATAATAGCGTTAACGTTAAATCCCAATCAAATAGTTACGTACATAATAGTAGCGTTAACGTTAATTCGCAATCAAATAGTTAAACACATAATAGTAGCGTTCACGTTAATTCCCAATCACATATCTCACTAACCAACATAACGTAAGTGTTTACACCGAACACACTTAACACACATTTATATAATCTGACTGACAGTCACAATCCCATTATAAATACTTCACCCCGTCTTCCTCCAGCTGCAAGTTCACCTTCCCCAACTCCAAATGAGACTGATTTGAATGCCCACAACTCGGGTCTTATATACTAAACAATGATGGTGTAGGAACGAATCAGGAGGCGGAGGTTGGTGCCTGCTCCAATCATAGCTCCTCGAGTCGCATAACAGGTGCCTGGTCCACTCGCAGCTCCTGGCGTCGATCATACGTCATAGCATCGGTCATCGAGGTAGTTTGCAGGGTCCCCCATGACGCACGCAGGTGTGAAGGCTGGTTTGCAGGTATGCGGGCTCGTAGTCTGCTTCACCGTTTGGGTAGTTTGGCTCCTTCAACTCTAATTCTAACTCTTAAATTAACATACAGGGCTCCGTATGTCAGAATATATATATATATATATATATATAAGCACAATAAACCCGAGAAGAACAACCAAGAGAAGAGTAACAATAACTATGACAAGACGAAAAACAACAACCACCAAGAAGGCAAGAAAACCACCTAAAGAGTAAGACAATGTATACCTATAATGTCAGAACACTTTCAGCAGATCTCAAATTAGAAGAACTAGTTGAAGACCTAGATAACGTCAGTTGGATATTGTGGGACTAAGTGAATTGCGTAGAAAAGTAAAAAAACAAACATTAAACAGTCATCACTTGTTCTGCTACAGAGGAAACAAAATGGAAAGGCTAGTTGAGTAGGATTTCTAATCAATCGCAGTGTTGTTGATAATGTAAATATATTCAACAGGGTATCATACATTATAGCTTGGGTAGTGATCAAACTTTGCAAACGAAACACTCTTAAAGTAATTGAAGTAAAGCTCTGATGAGGAAATTGAAATATTCTATGAAGACATCACCAGCATTCTAGACCAGAAAACAAAAAACATAGTATACAATGATCATCGGAGACTTCAATGCTGAAGTCTGAAGAAATATGGGAGAAGAATCATGTATTGGAAAGTTTTGAATAGGCGAACGAAATGACTGGAGAAATGTTAGTTAGCTTTGCAGAAAACTATGATTTTAGGATAATGTATACCTTAAAACAAAAATCGCAAGTGGACCTGGAGAAGTCCAAATGGAAAACAAAACAAAATATATAGACTTCATTATAGGAGACAACAACAACAGTGTTAACAATATCACTGTTATTAATAAGGTAAATATAGGGAGTGACCATAGAATGGTATAATGGTAGTAGGCTGCACAGCAAAGTTCAATTTTAAAGTCATCAGCAACAAGCTAGTTCTCGGGAAGAAAGCATGTCTACAGAAAGTTAAAAAGAATATGATGGAGTTTCAGCTAGAACTTAAAAATAGATTCCAAGCTCTCGACACGAATGAAATTGACATCAACAAAGTAAACAAAAACCGAACATTAGCAATTAGAGAAACAGCAGAAAAGATAGGTAGCACAAACACCAGTAAAGAAAGCAAGTACTTGCAAACTACCGTATATCTCATAAAAGGAAGAAAAGCAATGTAAATCAAAACAACAAGATTTGAAATAGAGAGAGCAGGACTAAACAAGCTAATCAACAAAAGAAGAAAGACGACGGGAAGAAGAGAGAAAAAGAAACATGTACTTAGTTGAAAAACCATTAGGAAAGGAAATAGCCTCAAACTAGCACAACGTAAACTGTTAGGCAAGCAACAAATGACTTCTCTGAGAAACAGCATTGGTGAAATCATAAACTGTAGAGAGCAATAGGGTGACACGAGTCGAACAGTTCGATGAAAAGTTCTACTACTCAAATATTTCAGTTCCATCAATTCATTCAACTACAGTTACAAGCGAAGTTCCACATATATCTGGAGATGAAGTAAGGTATGCAATTAACTACGATATTTTTATCAAGAAACTGGAACATTATGGAGTCAAAGATAATGCATTAGGTTGGTTTGCGAGTTATTTGTCAGGTAGACACCAATATACTAAAATAAGTGGGGAAAAGTCAAGTAAAAAGCTTATAAAAACGGGAGTAACTCAAGGTTCGACCTTGGGACCTTTGCTTTTTCTCATTTACATTACGATTTTATTGAATCTTCTAAACTTCTTAACTCTATTTTATTTGCTGATGACACTACCCTATTTTAATCTCATTCAGATATTGTAACTCTATTAACGCTGAAATAGAAAAGGTTTCTATCTGGCTGACATCAAATAAATTATCTCTCAATATAGGTAAAACTAATTGTATGCTCTTCGCTGGAAACAAAATGTGCAATCATAATATAAATACCAAGATAGGAATAAATATAATTGAACAAAATACAACTACTAAATTTTTAGGGGTAAATATCGATCAAAAATTGTTTTGAAAGGATCATATTGGATTTATTTGTAATAAAATAGCTAAAACTATTAGAATTATGTACAAGATATAAGATAGCCTAACTGTTGATGCTCTTAAATGTATTTATTATAGTTTAGTATAACCCTATATGCAATACTGTAACGTGGCTTGGGGCTCAGCAGCTAAATCCAACTTGCAACCACTGCTGCTCCTTCAAAAAAGGTAGCAAGGATCATATCAGGAGTAAGATATAGAGAGCACACTGCCACATTATTTTCCCAACATGGCATTAAATATTCATTATATTTTCAAATTGGAATGAGTTAGATTTGTACACAATCAAATACATTTCCCATCTGTCATAAGATTCCAAAGCATATCTAATGTGAATTCCCATAATTTAAGAAGCAGTAGTTTGTTAAGACCTCCCAGACCACGTACAGACACGCATAACAGATGTGTAACCTATGTCAGTGTCCTTTTGTGGAACGAGTTACCTGATGAACTCAAGTGTATTATCAACAAAGATACTTTTAAACAAAAAAATCTGATTTTTGTTAATGAACACTAGATGATCTATTTCCTTGAATCAAAGAATTAATATTTTGTGTCATGCCCCAGCCAGGGTTCGAACCCAGGCCAGTAGTGCAGCACTCCAGCACCTAAACCACTAGACCACGAATAGATACTGTACTGATTGTTTGACATATTACTGAAGTTTGGTTGAGGTAGAAAATCACATAGTGGCTGCAGTGTGTTTGGTGTCCACCCATATTAATATATGTTAATATATATTTTAATTGAGCTCATAAAAAATATCCTATTTCATGAGCTCAGCCTTGAATACTATGTTTGTTGTTCTGTTAGTATAAATCTGCATTCAGTTTTGTAAATTTTATTCAATAAGGCGAATAAACATTTTGACTTTGACTTTGACTTTTGACCAAAACAAAATGAAAAGGGGAAAAGCTCCAGGAGATAATGGGATAACACGCAATTTTTTGAAGGATGCAAGATATGAGGTCCAGACTCCAGTGTAAATTACCTCAGATATTCACTAAATTATTATGTAAGCGGGATGTTCCAGAATCTTGGTGCAATGCAATAAATAGTAACTCTACTTCACAAAAAAAGCAACAAGAAAAATATCGGCAACTACCGTCCAATTAGTTTGTTATAAGTTATTTACAAGTTATTCTCTAAAATCCTCACAAATAGGTTACATAAAAGTTTAGATGAAAATTAATCTCGGGGACAGGCAGGATGTAGAAGTGGATATTCACCTACGTATCACTTGCATACAATGAACCAGCTAATAGAGAAAACTTCAGATAATAATATACATCTTCGTTTAGCTTTTGTAGATTAATAACAGGCCTTCGATTCGGTAGAGGTAACAGCTATAGCAAACTCACTACATGAGCAAGGAATAAATGAAACATATATATAACTCTTAAAGAATATATATGTAAACAGTACTGCTGTGGTCCGATTACAGAGAGACTATCTATCTATCTATCTATTGCCGGACGCCGTGATCCCCGAAGGGGTGGCCACGAACGAAACGCCCCCATGCACCTCTGTCCTCAGTCAGTCAACGCCCCTCCCCCCAACCAGCACCGCCTTCATCCATATTCTTCTTCATTCCATCCTTCCACCTCTCTTTCGGTTTCCCTCTCCCTCTCTGCCCTTCCACCTCATTCTCGTACACCCTCTTATGCCCCTTTCCCACTGATGCGATTTCATACGATTTTCATCGCAGACACCAAGAAATGGGCACATTCGTGAAATGTCGCAACAAAATCTTGAACCCTCGCATGATAATCGTTTGACTCGCAAGGCCTCGCGGGTCATCGCAAATGTTCGGATTGTTCAAAATTTGGGACGAGGACTTGCGAGGGGTCCGAACCCTCGCAAGCATCGTCGAACATTCCCGAGGGATCGGCGAGGCCCTCGGAGATCTTCGGCGACATCGGCGAGACATCGACGAGGGTGTCGCACGAAAGCGTCGCCGAGAGTATACCCGCCACGGGTATACTTATATTTTTGTTTGGACAGCAAGCTAAATTTGTACATATTTCGATAGACAAATGTCTCCGGTGAAGCCGGATTTCTCCATACAATGCTGGCTCGCTATCGCTCGCCAGGAAGAAATCGCCACCTGGATGGGGATAAACGTCTTAAAACAGTTGGCTGAAGGCGTGCGAAGGACTGTGCGACGTGGAAGACACCTCGCCGAGGCCAAAGAGCACCTTCGGCGAGGTGGGTAAAAAAAAAATTATTAGGCCTATAGTGAACCTGTCAACCCTTCTTTCTATGCACCTCTCGTAAGGGGGTTCACCTGTTTTTTTTTTCTCTCTCTCTCCTTTTCTCTCTTTCTCTCGCTTGTATCCATTCGGCCCAATTCAGCCAACTGTTTAAAGACGTTTATCCCCATCCAAGTATCGATATCTTCCTGGTGAGCGATAGCGAGCCAGCATTGTATGGAGTAACCCGGCTTTGCCGGAGAAATTTTTCCATCGAAGAATGTACAAATTTAGCTTGCACTCAAAACAAAAATATGTATATGATGGCTCGCTACCGCTCACCAGGAATATATTGAAACCTGGATGGGGGTAAACGTCTTAAAACAGTAGGCTGAATGGGGCCGAACGGATACAAGGCAAAGAGAGAGGGAGAGAAAGATAAAACAAAAAAAGCGAGGTGGGCTCAATTAAGCCGTAACGTAAACATACGGCAAGGACATTGCCAAACTCCGAATTAAGGGGAGATGGGTCGTTTTTTCTGGTCCCCTTTCTTCCTCATGGTTAACCCCATTAGTTTTCATATTTTATGACGTTCGGCCCATTAGTTTGGCGATTTTAAGACATTTCACCCCATTTCGTTGTCAATATTAAGACTTTTCATGTCATTTAGGCGTCGAGGTTTTCCTGGCTAGCGATAGCGAGCCTGTACTTTTTGAGGAACCGGCCTTCGGCCAGGATATTTTTCTATCGAAAGATGTACAAATTGATCTTGAAGGAGGGTGTTGGGGGGTGCTTTATATGCTTGATGGAGGTCTAGGGATGAAACTAAATAAATCATAAACAAATATATAAATGAGCAAATATTACGCCCCTTAAGGGGAAACGGACCGTTTGTTTGGTCATTCATTCCTTTATTTCTTAGTTCACTAGACTTCCATCAAACTTAAAACAAAAAACTCTAGACCCCCCTTCAAGATAAATATGTACATTTTCGACGAGAGGGGTTGGGTATGAGGGGGGATCTGCTAGGTGTGGGCCAATTGGCACTCTGCAGACCCCGTAATCTTGTGTTGATCTCTGACCGTTTTGGTGAGGTCAGTCCTCAAGGCATTAGTGAGTTGGATCTATAATTAGGCCTTGTAATTGGGGTTGGGTGTGACAGGGATCTGCCTTGTGTGGGCCGATCGGCTTTCTGCAGACTCCCTTTTTCTTATGTTATTATGTTTGTACCATGAAATATATGCAAAACGTTTTCGGATAATCTCGGCGAGGTATCCGCCGAACCATCGCTTAATTCGCCGAAGACGTCGCAGAAGACACGCCGCTGAGGATTCGTTCATGCTTCGCATTATTTCGCAATATATTATTCAAATGTGACAGTTCTCGCCGAGGGCATCGGCGAACCATCGCTCAATTTGCCGATGACGTCGCATAATGTCACAGATTACGTTGTATCCATCGGCGACATCATCGCCGAGTGTAAACTTGTCAATGGTTTTTAACGGTAAAAATCGTTGACGTCGCACAAATTCGTTGCGAATTGACAAAACTACGTCCTCGGCGACGAAAATCGTATGAAATCGCATCAGTGAGAAAGGGGCATTAGTAATTCTCTCGCTTCCCATACGTTCCATATGGCCAAACCATCTCAAGTTGTTCCTTTTCACGCTTTCCAGCAGATCTACCTCCACACCACACCTTCCTCTTACTTCCTCATTCGTCTGCCTATCCCTCCATGAAACTCCGCACGCAATTCTCAGGTAACTTATTTCCAGCCCTATCAATCTTGGTCTGAGTTTCTCTACCAACGTCCATGCTTCGCTTCCGTAAATCGAGTGTTGGGATTACCACACTGTCATGCAAGGACTTCTTCACTTCCATGCTGACAGAGAGAGACAAAGAAGATAAAGATTGAGAAAGGAGTGAGACAGGGAGGCACAATCTCACCCAATATGTTCACAACTTGTCTTGAAGGGATCTTCAGAAAATTTTCATGGGAATCAAAGAGAATTAATGTGGACGGGGAATACCTTAACTATCTCAGATTTGCAGATGACGTTGTCTTATTTTCAGATAAAGCAGAAAAACTCCAAGAAATGCTCAATGATCTTAATAAAGAAGGTATAAAAGTAGGTCTAAAAGTGAACAGGAGTATAACCAAAGTTATGTACAATGATAAGGCTCAACGTAGAATAATTAGGATTGATAACGAAATTATAGAGGAAGCAAAAGAATACAATTATCTTGGCCAAGTAATCAAACTAACATAATAATACGAACATGAATAATAAGACGAATCACTCTAGGATGGAAAGCATTCGGCAAACAGAACATCAAGGAAAGTATATTACCAATATGCCTTACCCTTAAAGTTAATAACCAATGTGTGCTACCAACCATGATCTATGGATCCGAAACTTGAAAACTAACAAAACCAATGGAGAATAAGCTTAGGAGTGCACAAAGAGCAATGGAAAGATCAATGCTAGGAATAACTCTTAGAGATAGAAAGAGAGCATCGTGGATAAAACAGCAAAATCAAAGGCATGGGTATTCTAGAAATGATGAAAGAGCAGAAGTGAAGATGGGCAGGACATGTAGCGAGAAGAGAGAACAACAGGTGGAGTAAAAGACTTACTGAGTGGACCCCCAGAGAAGGAAAGCGCAACAAGAAATTACTAGACATGAGTTGGAGAGACGAAATTTATGTATATACAGGGTGTCCCAGGAGGAAAGGGCATAACTTGGGGAAATGATAAAACAAGGTATTCTAAGCCTAAAATGTTCTATAACAAAAAATCCAAATCTCAACCGTTAAAAAGATATTTAAGGTTTTATATAGTGTCCTCCTCCGCCTCCATGTAATGGACTCTTCCATGTCAGATAGTTTCCAACTGGTCCAAAGTGAGTTATTATATCTATAATCATTTTGCAACTTACAGAATTATTATATCTTTACAATAACATGGTAAAATAACTGCAGTTAGATGGAGATGTGGTAGATACTAGGACAGCTAGGCCACCCTTATGGGGAAATAGTTAAGAAAATGCCATTTTCAACATGCAATATCGCTTTACTGGTTGATATTTGGAATATTTCTTATGGAACATTTTCGGCTTAGAATATTTTGTTTTATCATTTCCCAAAGTTATGCCCTTTCCTCCTGGGACACCCTGTATATATATGTTTCTAATCCCTCAGTGGGGTTCGAACCGCCGACCGTCAGGACGATAGCCGACGCTTTAATCAATTACACCACGACTGCCGTGGTGTAGTTGATTAAAGCGTCGGCTATCGTCCTGACGGTCAGCGGCTCGAACCCCACTGAGAGATTAGAAACATTTAGTGGCTCACGTGTATTTGTGATATATACTCAATATATATATATTTGGAAGTTAGTGTAGCCAGTCAATATATTTTCTTGAAGGCATGTGAGATTAAATAATACGGCACCTTTAGCATTTATATTTTTTGTATTCAGAGATTCAATGTCTCGTGCAAAATTTCGTTGTCGGTCATTTAATTGGTAAAGTAAAGAACCGAAGTTATCAGCGGGTTGTTGGGTTGTAGAAGTAGTAGGAGGTTGTAACGTTTCAGCAATAGCTCTTGCCATGTTCACACAAGTGGTAATGATTTGAATACTAATATTGTGAGATAGAGGGTCTCACTAGTGATGAAAGAAGAGGTTGAAGTCCAAGGTAAAGTGGTGAGCAGGAAGAGTTGTAGAGATGAAAGATGGTGGGCTGGACCACCTTGCTATTTTTTCTTTGGTTGTTGGGAGTAAATGTTGAGCATCTTGGTCTTCTTCAGCTGTTGTCTCTGCTTTTTCGGCTTAGGACTGGAGAGCTGGTAGGAAGGCTCGGTGGAGATTGCTGGCGTTGTTGGTGGATCTTCAGCAAGGGCAGGGTTCCTCTTCTTAGGTGTCTTGTTGGTAGAGTTGATGTAGGTTGGTTGGTAGGTTGGTTCCCCAAAGAATCCAGGTGATGGTGTTCCTGGAGTTCTTGGAGGCAACTTTTCCTTGGTAGCTGTTGTTGTTGTTGTTGTAGAGGAGTGTTCCTTTTTGCTTATGCTAAGACTGAGAGGTCTCGGCATAAGCAGCTGCTGTATTGGATCACTCCTCGCCTCCAGCGGTGTTGGTTCTGGAGCTTGGTCTTGGAGGGCTTCTTCTTCCTTGTCGACGACCTCTTGGTGATTGCTGAGGTCGTGGAGAGACCCTCCTCAGGGATGGTGATTGTCGGCTGCTTGTTGAATGACAGCAGATAGGGGATCAGCTGGCAGAGTTGTTGTTTATCTGTACCAGCGATGGCTATGGCTGACCGGATACAGGCGTAGATTTTTGCCCTCAGTACAGCTTCCCCTTCTGCAGTCATTGTTGTTGTTGGCGCCTTTGGTGGAGTATTATGTGGAGAGAATGAGGAGCCCTAGACAGGGGCTCCTTCAGGGCCTGTGATGTTGATGGCTTCTCTTCCCTGACTCCCAAAGTAGATGGAAAACTCCACTGCTTCACCATTCCCCAACGAGGCTCTCTTGCTGCTCTTGTTGTTGTTGATGATATTTGTGTGGTGGCAGAAGATATCCTCGTTGTTGGAAGTTGTGACAAAACCATAGCCTGCTTTGAAATTAAACCACTTGACCATACCAATGGTTGTGGTAGTGATGGTGGCCATGGTAGAGGTGGTCAAGAGTGGAGAGGCAGGTGTTTGCAGGCAGGAGTGTTGAATGAAATTATTTGAATAGAAAAATAGATGGGTATTTATAGGGTGATCCTGGGCGCTGGTGGGCGGGGCTAGTCGGCAGTCTGCGTCTGTGGTTGACTGGCCGCAGCTATGCGCGCGCTGCGCCTGTCGATTGGCTGTTGGGGCTCGGGGGCACCAGAAGGTGGGCGTTGGCTGGGTGCAGCGTTGGTGGGGTCATATCCGTCATGTTGTCTGCAGGGGTAGGATCTTCTCGCTGTGGGGAGAATTTGGAGATCTAATGTCTGGTTGTTAAGTGGGGGGTTGAGTGCTTGTAAATAGATAGCTTCAAGGATGGGGAGGGGTCTGGAGTCGGATTCTTTATCTAATATGGAGGTGTTGATCTCAAGGTGTTTACGGGTTAGTTAAGGGTGGTCAGGGCTGTTATAATGATTTTTGATGGCGCCAGATTGAGGGTGGAGGGAAAGACGACGGCTTAAGTGAGTCTGGGTCATACCGATATACGTTTTACGGGGTCCACAGTCCCCGGTGGTACAAGAATGTTGGTATATCACATGATCCATATTCAGCTGTTTATTGTCGTTGGCAGGGCTGTTACGAAGTACAAGCGGGATTTTTTGGGGGATTTATAATAAATGATTAATTTAATTTTGCTATCAGTATTGGTGGGCTGGACTTTCTTCAGTATGATGTCTCTTATTACTGCTTCGTCTGTTTTGTGGTCGGAGGACATGTGGTTTTTATAGAACATCTTGATGTCCTCGGGGCTGGTGGTGTTGGGGGCTTCATTGTTGTACCATTTTTCTATCTATCTATCTATCTATTGCCTGACGCCGTGATCCCCGAAGGGGTGGCGACGAACGAACCGCCCCATGCACCTCTGTCCCCAGTCAGTCGACGCCCCTCCCCCCAACCAGCACCGCCTTCGTTCATATACTTCCTCACTCCATCCTTCCACCTCTCATTCGGTCTACCTCTCCCTCTCTGTCCCTCCACCTCACTCTCGTACACCCTCTTAGTCATCCTCTCGCTTTCCATACGTTCCATATGGCCGAACCATCTCAAGTTGTTCCTTTTCACACTTTCCAGCACATCTACCTCCACACCACACCTCCTTCTTACTTCCTCATTAGTCTGTCTATCCCTCCATGTAACTCCGCACGCACTTCTTAGGTAATTAATTTCCACTGCTCTCACTCTTGGTCTGAGTATCTCAACCAACGTCCATGCTTCGCATCCGTAAGTCAGTGTCGGGATTACCACACTGTCATGCAAGGACTTCTTCACTTCCATACTGACCACCCTATTTCTTGTTACTGCTTTCAGCATTCCTACAACCTTCTTCCCCTGATGTACCCTCTCCCGCACTTCTTCATCCATAGTCTCATTTTTACTCAATACACTGCCCAGATACTTAAAAGAGTTGACGATCTCCATAGCCTGACCGTTCAGCTTCACCTCACACTCTGTGACTTCACCCCTTTCGGAGACATGACCTTGCTCTTCACCGTATTTACCTTCAAATTCCATTTTTCGCACACTGTTCCAAACTCATTTACCAGACCCTGCAACTCCCATTCATTATCACTCATCAGAACTGTATCATCCGCAAACAGCAGTATAGGTAGCTTCCACTCAATTCCCTCCCTTTTCAGCGATACACGAACATCCACTACTCTTGATAGTATTTCTTTCATGACTCCATCCATATATACAGTAATCAACCACAGGGACATCACACACCCCTGTTTCAAACCAACATTCAGGTCAAAGAACTCGCTCTGCTCACTCTCCACACGTACTGCCACCTTTGCACCCTCATACATGCTCTTCACTGCTTTCAGCAACTTGCCATCTATTCCGTATACTCTAAGTACTTTCCACCATTTTTCTATGTGTTTCTTTATGGTTTTATCGACGTCGGTGTTGAAGTAGCCGTTGTTTATGAGGACGATGGTGTGGCGATGGGCAGCCCCCTAGGTGTCCTCTTCGCAAACTTTTTCATGGGCGCTATCGAGGAGGACTTCCTGGCCACACACCGCCCCTCCATCTACTGCCGTTACGTCGATGACATCTTCGTGAGGGTGAAGGACACCACAGAACTTCGAGAATTTCAGCAACGATTCATCACATCAGGACTCAATTTCACCTTTGAGACCACTGAAGGGAAACTACCCTTCCTTGACATCCTAGTCACCAACCAAGACACAGGCTTCAAAACTACTGTCTACACGAAGCCCACAAATAATGGACTCTGCCTCAACGGCAAAAGTGAGTGCCCCAAAAGGTACTACATCTCCACCATCTCTGCCTACGTCAGGAGGGCTCTCTCTCACTGTTCCTCCTGGCGGGACACCCACCATGAACTCCACCGCCTTACAAAAGTCCTCATAAACAACGGCTACTCCAACTCCGACGTCGATAAAACCATAAAGAAACACATAAGAAAAATGGTACAACAACGAAGCCCCCAAAACCACCAGCCCCGAGAACATACAAATTTTCTATAAAAACCCCATGTCCTCCGATAAGAGACATCATACTGAAGAACGTCCAGCCCACCAACATTGATAGTAAAATTAAATTAATAATTAATTATAAATCCACCAAAACCTCTCAACTTGTACTTCGTAAATGCCCTGCCAACGACAATAAACAGATGAATATGGATCATGTAATATAACAACATTCTTGTACCAACGGGGAGTATGGACCCCGTAAAACGTATATCGGTATGACCCAGACTCGCTTAAGCCGTCGTCTTACCCTCTACCTTCAATCTGGCGCAATCAAAAATCATTATAACAGCCCTGACCACCCTCAACTAACCCGTAAAGACCTTGAGATCAACACCTCCATATAAGATAAAGAATCCAACTCCAGATGCCAAGCCAGCCTTGAAGCTATCTATATACAAACACTCAACCCCCCACTTAACAACCAGACATTAGATCTCCAAATTCTTCCCACAGCAAGAAGATCCTACCCCTGCAGACAACATGACGGAAATGACCCCACCAATGCTGCCCCCAGCCAACACCCACCTTCTGGTGCCCCCGAGCCCCAACAGCCAATCAACAGGCGCAGCGCATGCATAGCCGCTGCTAGCCAACCACAGATGCAGCATTGCAGACTGCCGACTAGCCCTGCCCACCAGCGCAAATCTAGCGACGCGTGATCCCAGGATCCCACTAAAAATACCCATCTATTTCTCTATTCAAATCATTACCACTTGTGTGAACATGGCAAGAGCTATTGCTGAAACGTTACAACCTCCTACTACTTCTACAACCCAACAACCCACTGATAACTTCGGTTCTTTACTTTACCAATTAAATGACCGGCAACGAAAAATTGCACGAGACATTGAATCTCTGAATAAAAAACATATAAATGCTAAATATGCTGTTTTATTTAATCACACATTCCTTCAAGAAAAAAAAAAATATATATATATATATATATATAAAATACATAGGGTGTATTGAAATAACTGTTACAGTCTATGACGAACACATTGTAAAATGGAAAATGAACATATATTGTCGTATCACATTTCCCCCAAAAAAAGTGTTATTAATGAGATCTATGTTTTTTAGAAATCTAGCAAAACAGGGTTACAAATAAAGGACTAAATAATTGATACATGATTAACATGTTTACTATGGACTTAACTAAAGGGAAAGTATAGGTTTACCTATTCACACATTAGAAATTACGAAATCAAAGTATCTTAGAATATGGTGATGATATTAGGTAGTTAGCCGAAATATACTAATTATTTGAAACAGATAAGCGTACAAAAATAAGTAACATTTGCAACTCTGGTCACAGGGTATAATGCTGATGCCCAAGTCTGGGTCGAGTATCCAAACCTAGTTGAAGGTAATTCAATCGTTTATGAAGCAGAGTTCTTGATTCATAGATTCATTGCGGGTTGATCGTTCCTATCTTGAATGAAATTCCGAAAATGTTTTACGACTCGGTATAAAGAATCAAAGATTAAAAATATTGGGTATGATTGATTAGTGTATTATATCAGTTGGTGGTAATTAAAATTATTTGAATTAATTTCTTCTTATTACACTGTAATGACCATGTACAGTAGTGGTAATTAATTATGCTCGATTTTGAAGTCTCGAACTAATCAAACGAATCTCTGAAATGCAAATGTTCAGTAAGAATTAGTAAGGAGATTCAATTCAACCCGAAACCGCTTCAAATAAGTTCGTATTTTAATTAATGTTCACTACTGTATAATTAATTAAATAACATTAGGCATAACTTTGTAATGACCACATTGTTTGGTTATTTTTATCATTCAGCATAGCTTTTTTATTTACTAACATATGACAATAGTGTCTGCAGACCACTTGAGGATCGTAATTTGTTTCACCAAGATGCCTTTGGTCTTTCCTATGTTGAAAACAATGAATTAATATAAAATTATTTGAGTTGTAAACGGTGTATAAAGGGAATATTACTTACATTGCTTCACCCTGAAAACTAATTATGTTTATAATTCAATATTCCTGGGTATACATTAGGAGATGAGTGTGTGTGTGTGTGGGGGGGGGGGGGGGGGGGGGCATGAAAGGGGAGACCAATGCCAGTGTTCGGATTATAACCCATGCTTGGACGACTCTGAATATTTTACTTTATATCCTTTAAATAATTAATGATTAATTATTTGTTATTTTGTTGTAGAATAAAGTGAACTTGTTCTTTTATTCGGTACTTAGCACTTGAAGTCTGTAAGTGTTTTTTTAATACATACGTATATATATATATATATATATATATATATATATACAGTATATTGCAATCACACACTTCATAATTAAGATCATTTACTGTATAGACGAATTGATACAATCAGTGATGAGGAACACTTTATTGATAACGTTTTACATATAGCTTCATCAGGCCAAGGCATTGTACCAGAGTTGCCAGGTCCGTGGTAGCTCTTGTCGCCCAATTTTATCCGAAAAGTCGCCCGAATGTCGCCCTATTTTCGAGAAAGACCCCTTACCCTCCCTTGTTTTTTGCTATTATAATCCATTTTTTGTATGACAATTATGAACGTCTTTATTAAATTGCATTGTAAATACTGTCAAAGTTATGAGTGCTTGGAGGGACATGTATGCATGTTATTTGAAGAAAAGATATTTTTTTAAAAGGGCTGTTCTTATGTAGCTTGAAGTGTGGGGACATAAGCTACACAGTGGAATGCGTCGTGGACTGCAGACCCAAAGGACCTCAGATCAAGTCCACGCCAAACGTCAGTTTTTTTTCCGAGGTGATCTGATCATTCCTGCTGTTCTACAAGAATCCTGGCTACACTGACATATCAAGAAAACACCACGAATATCGTCTCGACTTCATAGCATAGATGATGCCCGACCATATTCGAAGATGCTGTGAACGACCGTATAGCTGCTCTCTCCATATCAAGTGACGTGTATAAATAAGGTGTTGTCATCTAGTGTGGCAGAAAGGAAGCAACCAAAACCTTGAAGCTCCACTGAAACCATCTAGTGCGACACATATGAAGCACCCTACATCTCGAAGCTTCAATTATAATTTCGTGGCCTCGTAAGAGTTACAGGCTACTGGACAGCCTACAGTCCCGAAGTTGAGACATAGAACAAAAATATATAATAATTTTTGGCAGCCTAAATAAAATCCTGGCCATATATTGAATCATTGTATGGTCAACATATAATTAAAAGTTCTGATCATAAGCATATACCGTCAGGCGAAATCAAATACAATATATACTGTAACTAAGTACGGTTATGATTGGCATGAATAAAAGTTATCTATAATATCACGTACAGCGTAATAAGTAGCCATCCCATTTGCGCAATTCTATAGTTGATGAAAACTTGGATTACAGATTGAGTAAGGTACGAGTAACTCATGATGGTATGATTATAGCTTGGCTATGATATCAAATGTAGTGTGTTAACCCGTTGAGTACCAGCGACGTGTGTTATGTCTTCGTCTAGCTGTATTTAGACGATATTACGCAGCTTAGGAAGGATCTGTGGTAGTTAAAAGGGTTGGTTGAGATAGTTTGAAGCCTTATTATTGCTAAAGGTCCTTCCTAAGCTGAATAAAATTGTCTAATAATCGCCAGAATATTTTGAAAAGGACGTCCCTGGTACTGAATGGGTTAAGTAACTCTCCTGATTCCATTCACATACCATCATGGTTTCATTACTCGGTGGTTTCACTGCCAAGTGGTTGTGCAACTTCGTTTACTAATTTGTCATATTAGTCAACACATATATATACTCAGTTATTTTATGATATGACCAGTGTAGGAAAACAAAAAATATAACATAATTGAACAAATTACCAGGAAACATGCATAGGAAAACAAGTAAATATGCACCGTAATTATATAAAAAGTACATTTGTTTCAAACTTATTCATACATAAAATCAACTACTGGATAGTTGCTATCACAGACGTCGTTATATATGAATTAAAATATAGTTGCTTGTCATTATGCTAACTGAAAATAAAATATTGCCTACATGCTTTGTCTTGGGTTGGGTTACTACTCAACAGGTCTAGACTATATAGACCGTGGAGGTTGTACTTGGCACTAAGCCTTCAATATGGCTACATGATTTTACGAATGAATATTTTGTTGTCTTGCCATCGTCATATTGATCCCATTATTTGTACAGGCGACGATTGAGAAGATTCTTGGACTCTCTTGACACAGCTGTAATGATAGATGTTCTCTGTAGCGGCAACAACATTAAAGTCGTCACTACATTGAAATTGCCAAATGGCATATAAGTTATTAGTACCGTATAGGTGGTGAATTTAACTCAGTATTGGCCTTTTTAAGTGTCATTAATGCTAGCACGGTTTAGTATATAATGGCAACGAACTGTATATGAAACTGCTTACTTATATATTATAGCCAAAGTATTTGAGTAATTAGATCGGAAAGCTATGAAAAGCTCATGCCATTAACACTAATATAATTCAAGGTTAACACCCCATTGAAGTACTCCAAAAAGAAACAATAGGCCTATACATTGAAACACTAATACCATACATATCATTCATATATTTTAAGCTTTGTTCTCTTTGACTCCCGTGTAAGGTATTTTTCTATAGGTGTAGGGAAACTACGGCAAAACTTGCAGTCGCGAATAGAGTGGTAGTGGTAGTGTTCGATTGGAATTAGAGTTTAAGTATTACATTTAATATTATTAGTTAAATTCTGGTCATAGAGTAACCAACAATGATATTCTATATTTGACATAAGATGCAAGGAGAGTCAGTGTATTTTGTTTTTCCTAAGGGGATTGTTCACTGGTTGATGAAAAGGGACTCGATAATGCGAGACAAGAAATTATCTATATTCCCAAGGGTTTTTCCGGGGGTCGGGGGAGAACTCAAAAATGTTCTGAGTGTCAGGGATTTAAGGAGGGACTTCAGCGTGTTCTTGTTGGCTGGTTGTTGAGTAGTCTTGCTGGTGGTGGTAGTAGTCTTATCTGGTGACTCGGATCTTGCCGGCATCAGAGAAGTCTTATGTCTTCTTTTTATGTGGGCAGCATTTTCTCGAAGATGATGATTTTCTTGGCTTCTGGGCAGCTTTGAACCTACTGCTTTCAGTCTCTGACCTAGCTTGTTTAGGCAACATCTAGCCTACCTTGTGGTGTCTTTTGGGCAGCTTTGGGCCTGCTGCTTCCAGTCTCAAACCTGGCTTGTTTGGCAGCGTCGACCCTACCTCATGAAAAACGGACTATGCCTGAAGTGTTTGACGCCTTGACCAGGGTGGCTCAGGCAGTGTTTCTTTGCTCTGCTATCCTGGTGTTGGTAGTGGTGAGGGATATAAGGGCTTGTGCAGTGCGGGTGAGTCAAACTCTGGGTGAGAAGGGCGCTCTGGGGCTGGTGTTGAGAAGGACTTAGATCCTTCTTGTTCGGGAGCCGGAGAGGTGGTAAGGCTTGCTATCTTTATTTCTTGCATCTTAGAAGCTATCGGCAATAATTATACCTTTGCTGCTAGGAACGGAGGTAACAGTGACTCATATCTACATATTGTAATCAAACCCATGATTAGTGATTACTGCCTTTAGTTCGACAGAATGGATATAAAGAGTTTACCTAATTGCTCTCACAGGCAGGCAGCACTTTCGTTATTTCAATATTAGCACGTTACTCACAGTCTTTAATTTATAACCACTCTTTCCTAACCCTACTTTTTTAACACATACATCACGTCTCTCTCTCTCTCTCTCTCTGTCTGTCTCTCTCTCTCTCTCTCTCTCTCTTTCTCACGTATAGAAGTATAGAAGAAAAATGTGGCATCCACAATTATTATGGAATCGTCGCCCTCCGATATGTGTCCTTAAGCTTAGTCACGATTGTCGCATGGAGTCGAGATTGGTAAGCCAGTTGCTTGATAATGGTGATGTTGACAGACTTGTGAAAATTTGCTGACTAAGCTCTTCAGTTAGGTGACGCCGTTTTTTGTTTATATGTTCTTATTCATCTTTAGCCAAGGTTTCTAGTAGTTGCAAGATTAATAACATTGAGTCAGTTTTCAAAGCCTTTGATTCCTCAAGGAACTTTCTTATCAGTGTGAAATAACATGGAGGTAGCAAGAATATTGTAAACATGGTGTCATCTGACTGAAGAGGTTGAATCAAATACAAAAATTAACTTCCATGACATTCCCAAATGTAAGCTGTTATTTCACACACACAAACACACACACACACACACACATATATATATATATATATATATATATATATATATATATATATATATATATATATATATATTATATACATATATATTTATATATATGACACCAACATAGGAAGAGTGATGAATTCCGATCATTATATTCAAGCTTTCCATAGAAATATAGATACACTACACGAATGGGCAGTACATTGGCAGATGAAGTTCAATGTAAATAAATGCAGTGTAATACAATTTGGGAAATCGATAGAACATGCCGGATATAGATTAAATAGCGTGAATAAACGAAACTCGGATACTGAAACAAAATTTGGGAGTCATCATCAACTGTGATTTGAAACCTAGAAGTGAATGCATTAGTGCTCGAAATAAGGCAAATAGAGTTCCGCATTTATATCTAGAAGTGTGAAGTGTGAACAGGAGACGTAATCTTAAAACTTTATCGAAAGTTAGTTAGACCACATGTGGATTACGCTGTCCAATGTTGGTGTCCCTATTACAAAATGGACATAGATTCCTTAGAGAGGGTACAACGAAGAATGACAAATATGATCCATAATATTAGAAATATTCCATGTGAAGAAAGTTTGAAGAAATTAGGCTTACATTCGTTAGATAGACGCAGAGTTAGAGGGGAAATTATAGAGGTGTTTCCTTGGGTTAGTGAGATTAATAACGGGGACATTAACGATGTACTGAAACTCAGTGATAGCGAAATAACTAGAGCTAATGTTTTCAAATTAGATCAATTTCGTTTCAGAAAAGATTTAGGCAAATATTGGTTTGGTAACAGAGTTGTAGATAGGTGGAATAGGCTACCGAATGCTATAGTGGGATCAAGAACAATAGAAAGCTTTAAGATAAAATTAGATAGGACGAGATGGGTTGGGTGTTTTATTTGTTCTATGTTAATGAGGGAGACAACAGGCATAACTGCCTGCAGCGAGTGCCTCCCCCAGATTTCAAAGAGTGACAGGGCCGAAATCAAGGGACGTTCGAGCTAAAATGCCTGGACACACGTAGTTTGAAGCAATTTAAGTCATAGGAAGAGGGAAAGGCTGATTCTGGGAGAGAGTTCCAGAGCTCAGCAGTTGAATAGAAGAAAGTCTGAGAATAACATTTCACTCTTTGGTTGGAGAGTTGCACAGAGTAGGGTGGGACTGTGTTGCAAGGCGGGTACTACGCACCCTACGTAGAAGAGGTGGTATACACTGGGAAAGCTCCGAAGAATACTGATTATTGTAGTATCGATAGAATAGCGAGAGAGATGCAACATTGCGGCGATGAGAGAGAGATTGCAGAGAGTTGGTGAGTGGACGGGAGTTAATAATACGAAAGGTTTTCCTTTCTACTTTATCTAGGAGTGTAGTGTGAGAGGATCCTCCCCACACATGTGAACAATACTCAATACAAGGACGCACTGTGCCCCTGTACAGAGCAAGAAACTGCGCAGGGGTAAAAAAAAACTTGAGGCGGTTGAGCACACCCAGCTTCTGGGAGGCTGCCTTAGCGAGACTGGTAATATGGTCTTTCCATATGAGAGCAGAAGAAAAAGAGACACCGAGAACATTGAGAGAAGATGAAGGGTTGATTTTTGTATTGTTGAAGAATAAGGGATAGTCCTCTGGAGGTTCCTGACGATGGATAAATTGAGTTTTGGAAGCATTTAATGCAACAAGGTGAGGGGGATCTTCCGGTTGTGAGCCAATCGGCTTTTTACAGACTGCCATTTCCTTATGTTTCTATATATATATACAGTAGCCTAGGCTATATAATGTATACAGCAAATTGCATTTTACATTTTGTCACGTTGTACAATATATCTTATGTTTTTACTGATTGAGCATGCACAAGTACATTATTATTTCCACAACTCCCTACTAAATTATTTATCGTTTAGTAAAATACAAAGAAAGAAAAATTTATCTTGTACGTACTGTAATTGTATAGCATAATGATCGAACGTCGGCCGAAGTGTCATGCCTAGATTCTACTACGCACACCACTACCCTTCAAAACCTAAGAGCGTTCCTTATGAAAACAGATATTTTGTATGCACTTAAGCCGAGGGCATCAAATGCCCAGATTCTGGGCACTGGGGTGTTATTTAATTCTTCTAAAAGCAGGTTCCATCTCATGTTCGATCCCAAGCACATATAGTAGAATGCGCACACTTTTTTTGTATTTACCTGTAGGCTTATTAAGCCGTTGCTTATAATCTGTCTGCACACAGTGTTTTTGATATGTGCCTGCGAGAAAAAATTAGTAACACACCTGAACCCAATAGCCCTCGGACTAAGGTAAAAAATCTCAGTTTTAATGGATGCTTAGGTTTTGAAGGGTGGTGGTGCAGCCAATAGAAGCTAGGGCAAAGTCTCCCGTTGGTCCAGGTTCGATCCCGACATCAAGAGAACACATGGTGTTCCTTTATATACTTGTCAGGCATACACTGTAGAAAGCACATAGTATTTATCAGCCTGTCGGCTTCCCAAGCCATTGATCACATAATTTCCTTTCACAAAGTGACCATAACTTTGCGAATAATATAAATTAATTAATAGCGTTCGTGTAAAAATATCACGATCATAAAGTCCCCCAGAACCATTCATTTATTAGAAATCGTCCTTTGCTAAGGAAATTTATATGCACAGCATTCGCATTGCTTCCCTCACCACCGCACCAGTTTCTACGACACAAGGGTGCAACCCCCCCCAAAACAGAGCTCCAACGCACCCTTTTCACCCGGAACAGCCCTTATATTGCCAACCTTACCCCCAAGATGCCTACATCCAGCCAGCCAGGATAGACAGAGATCGAGCGAGCCCTTCTTGCCCTTACCCCTATCAATGGGAAAGTAGCAAAAAGACCAGAAGAGAGTATAAAAAATCCCCACTTGCTTTTTGGTCAGTTTGGTAGGTCCGATGCTACCACCCCAGTGAGGCTCAATGCTCACAGAACAAGGCTCGCCACTAGTACTACCCCAGAGAGGCTCGATGCTCACAGAACTCGGTTCAATGCTAGTACCAACCCAGTGAGGCTGGTTGCTCACAGAACTATGCTCGACACTAGTACCAATCCAGTGAGGCTCGATGCTCACAGAACAAAGCTTGACGCAAGTACCAAACCTGTGAGGCTCGAAGCTCACAGAACTAGGCTCAACGCTAACACTACCTGTTACGCTGGCCAGCTTGCCAGAATGTACTCGTACTCGCTAGCGCTCGCTGGGGCAGTGAAATGGGCTATAATAATCGTAGAACGATGTTCTTTCTTTCTTAGTGTTCATGTTGTCACAGACAGATCAGTGTTTGCCTTTATTCTTGTCTGTGACACTTGGAAGTATTTTATATCATGAATAGAGTTATAAGATATGTAGTGTGTTAGTTGCAAGGAGAGAGAGAGGGTAGAGCGAGGTGGTAGTGTGTGTGTGTATGTACGTGTGCATTCCTCGCTCGGTGGGCCACCCGCCCCCTATTGGACGGCGGGCCTGGCGTGTCATATGACGCCTGCTTTTCATGTGACGTAGTGGCCTGTGATTGGTCGCCGCTATCCTAGCCCGGTGGTGGGGGGCTCCTTCCTTCTTCCTCTCCTCAGAGCATGGCATGTTGCGCTTGGTCCTAGACGTCCCTCGCATTCTGTCCCCAATCTAACCCTCTTTACTGCTGTTCCTCTCTCTGAACTCCTTCTTTCCAATACTTCTTATCTTTATTCAATTATCCATCCCTTCTGGTTCTCGCATACGACTTCCATAGTCGGCCAGTCGTATTACCAGCGCCTGTTCTCACATATATGTTTTGCACTAGCTTTAGGGATTATTAGAGTCATAGTCACATGGATTCATATTATTGGGTGCTTCTAATTATTTGGTTGTTCTTTATTACTATTTAATGCAAGACAGTGGAGGATATCTTTGGTCGTTGTCTGAGTTATGTATATGGCAAGTCAGAGCCTGTACGACTTCGACGGGGCTAGGTAGCCTGTAACCCTTGTGCATATTTTCCTTTGCGAGCTTAGCAGTATACAAGCGAAGGGCTTTTGCCTACTCTTGCTTCTATGCTTGCTACCTCATTTTATTGACCTTAGAGGAGCGCCAGGGTAAGACCAGATACTTGAGATCTGGACTTACCAAGAGATCCTCCTAGTCACTTAACGTAAGATAAGGGAAATCTGTTCAGGGGAGACAGTAGGCTACGAGCATGCTTGAGCTCTGCCTAGGCTCCCTGTACCGTTTATGCCAATGCTAGACTTTATTTGTAAGAAAGACAGCATTGTGTTTATTAACTTTAACTGCGTATGCTTTAGGAATTATTCACGTATGTTTTTGCCTAAGTTGATGTATAGTGCACAACCCAGTAGCTGTTACGTTGGCTAAGGAAGTACTGTTTTTGAGTGGCTGTTATTAGTGCTGTCACAGTGTTGTTGCACTCTCTTGTTCTATATATATGTATCCTACTTTTTGGTGTATCTAGGATACACGCTTTGGTGTCCTGCCGCTGCATTATTACTGTTCTATATTCGACGAGCATCTTAGAGCATCAGACGTTTTCAGAAGACTCCATATCTGTTTTCTGTAGGACTAGACTTCAAGTGTTTTCATAGAGCATTGAAGAGTTTAGTGTAGAGTCCAGACTCACACTAAAGATAACGTAAGCATATAACCTTTTATTAAATCTTGTCATAGTTTATTTAAGCATTGTTATTACTTGAGAGCTTTTTATTAACGTAATTACTCCTGTTGTGAGTAGGCTTTGCCGTCACCGGAAAGCCTTTGTAGAAGTGCACTAAACCCAGTTAATTGATACCCCGTTATCCAGTAGACTAACTCTGGAGGGTTTAAGTGTTTTGTTCACCGGCTTAATAGTTCGAGGGTTTGGAATTAGCGTACCGTTATTGCAGGTCTAGCCTATCTTATAGTCCAATATTAAGTGCCCTTGTTTATTTCGTTGTGCCGGTCGTAACAAATGGCGACCTTAGTCCAGTATATAGTGAACTGAATTTTGCAGGTTTTTTGGAGAAATCTTATTGCCATTTGGGGTTGAATTTATTTCTCGCAGTGTTGGCAGTGGACATTGTTTTGAGGATATATGGAACTTGTTGGAGTTTATTGGTGACCTAGTATTGAACTTAAAAACATCTTTGAATATTTGTTTGAGAATAAATCTACGCAAAAGTTTGGCTACTTTTGTCTTGACTTGGGATTTTTTTTGTTTTGACTCCATCATGTCACTGGACATAGCATAGTGAGGGCACAGTGCGAGAGACAGGCGAGAACGTGGAGGAGGTGGAGTTGGTTGATGGCGTTCGGGTGGTGAACGATGAGGAGGATGCTCGGAGGTTTTTGGAGGAGCCTGTGACGGCGGACCGGGTGTCGGGGCTGGACCGGTACGGACTGCAGTGTATAGCCACGGTCTTAGGGTTTTTTGGTACTAGCGGTTTGTCGAGAAGTGAGCTGGTTTCCTGTGTGCTGGGTGGGGTGCGTGGGGCTTCGGGTTGAGCGGGAGCTGGGGCACCTTCGTCCCAGCCCCCATTCCACTCAACTCCTATCATGGCGCCCCCTCGGGTTCCGGAGCCGGGTACGTTCTCGCAGGCCGATGTCCGCTAGCGGTTGGGTATACCTCTAGGTGACTCACGGGGTGGGTCCCCGGTAGTAGCACCCCCTCCTCAGGGTTTGACTCCAATATGTTGTTTCAGCGCGAGCTCGCCAAACTTAAGCATCAGGAGCGACAGGCTGAGCATGAGCATGACCAGCGAAAGAATGAGGCTGAGCTCAAGCAGCAGCAGCATGAGGCTGAACTCAAACAGCGAGAGGCTGAGCTCAAGTATGAGTCTGCAAGGTATTGTGCCGATGTTGACCAAGAGAAAACTCGTGTAGAGGTGACGGGGAACCGTTTCGTCCAAGGGGGTCGACCCCATGACCAGTCCCTGTCGCGTCTACTAAAGTTGGTTCCAGTGTTTGATGAGTTAGGAGTTACAGAATTCGTTCTCCGTTTTGAGAAAAAGTGCCGGGAGCACCAATGGCCCGAGGAGAAGTGGGCAGCCCTTGTTTCTTCACGATTGACGGGGAAAGCACTCAAGGCGTATGATGCTTTGCCCCTAGATTCCTGTGTGAATTATGAGGTGTTGAAAGAGGCTGTCCTGAGGGCGTATGAGTTGCAGCCAGAGACCTACAGGCTGAAGTTTAGGGCTGTTCCTAAGAGAAAGGAGAGTACTTTCCAGGAACACGCTAGAGACCTATCAGATGCATTTGAGAATTGGTTGGGGTCGGAGAAAGCAACTACTTTTGATGCGGTGAAGCAATTAGTGTTGTTAGAGCAATTTTTCAAATGTACTGGCAGTGACTTGACTCTTAACCTGAAAGAAAAACAACCTAAAACTCTGCAGGAGGCGGCTGAGCTGGCTGACCTCAGGTTGTCATTGATTCGTGGATGCGGGTCTGCACAGAGGGCGGAGGCAGGTAACCAGTGGCGTACCACTCCACCCCCCCCCGAATTAATGACACAACTAATTACACATTTAAGAGTACTGGTGCCAATTTTGATCCCAAGTCGAAACCCTTCCCGTTGAAGAAAGGCCAGGGCCCTTCCTCACCTCAGAGGAAGTCCAAGAGCGAAGTGGAGTGTTTCAAGTGTCATGAGAAGGGGCATATTGCGCGCTCATGTCCGAGCACACCGCCTACAGCAGTGGTGTCACTAGTGAGCAACATCAGTGTGTCTTTGAGGTCTTCCGCGTTTGCCCGGGGTAAAATGTCGGTTGCGAAGTCACAGTCGGTGCAGAAGCAGCAGGAGGGCTCGTCACCCGTCCGAGATGCTTTTTGTGGTCATAGGGGGCACGGCACTGTGAGGTGGGCTGGTGTGGAGCATAGGCTTGAGTTGCTGCGTGATACGGGCGCTTCCCAGACACTTCTTAAGAACTTCACTGGCAAGCCTACTAACACGGCTCGGGTTGTGGTGGTTCAAGGCATCAATGCTACGCGGTCTTACCCGCTGGTCAGAGTGGAGCTTGAGGTGGATGGTGTGACACGGTAGTTGCATATGGGTATCGTGGAGAAATTGCCAGTTGAGGGGGTCGACCTCCTTCTCGGTAACGACATTGCGGTGCCTACTTCCGAGGTTCCACCCTTAGTCGTTGCCGAGAGGGCGGCCGACACGAGTAGGGAGGGGCAAGAGGGGCTCGAGAGGTGCCAGACGCAGCAGATGGCGTGTGCTGTCACCAAATCTCAGTCCGCTCAGGTGTCACAGCCTAGTACCCAGGTTTCAGACCAGCGGAGGAAGGGTCGGAAGGAGAAAGTCAAGGCTGGTCGTCGGGTTGAGAGTTTGGACCCAGCGACACTCCTTGGTGACTCGGTACTTGCACCAATTTTGAGCTCCGGAGTGGCCCCAGAACCTGTCCACACTAGTGACATGGTAGGTTGTGATGGCACTCCGCGACAGAGTAGTTCCCAGGTGCAACTAGAAGATCCTAGTCTTGAGAGTTGTGGGAACGGGGCTATTGAACTCAATGAGGACGGGGAAGCATGTCATGTGAACCTGTTGAAGGAGTTTGTGAGGCACCCACCTGAGCAGCCTACTGTCCCTGTGTTGGTCTGCAGCGGCCAAGGTGGAGAAGGAGAGGGGGGCAGTGAGGCACAGGTGGCGGAAAGTTGGGATTGTCATGTCTCGGCGGATCAGTGGGCGGGGAACACGAGTCAGGTGGCTGTGGAAGCGCTTGAGCACCTACCTGAGCAACAGTGTGCAGCGATCCAGCACCTGCTCGGTTCATACCCCACTGTTTGTGCCGAGCACCCAGGCCTCACAACTCATGCGGTGCACGATGTTCCGCTGGCAGGTCACTTGGGTGTGAGTAAACCGTTGGCCTCGTTGTTTAAGTTGTTCAAGGTGGGCGACGAGGCTTTGGCATGGTTGTCAGGTCAGGGTCGACCCATGGCTGCTAAGGGTGGTGGTCAGTATCAGGACATTAAGCAGATTGGTGAGGTTAACTATGGAGTAGATACGCCCGATCGTCGCATAGCCTCCCAATGCTGCTCTAGTAAAATGCAACAGCCCTACCATAGACCGACTGTATCTGGCCGTGGCGCTGAAGGCGGTGATGCAGCGCAGGCAGATGTAGTCGCAAGGAATGCGGGGGTGCGCATGTACGGTATCGGCGGGGAAGCCTTAGCACTTATGAACTATGGGAGTGACTGTACAGATGGTACAGATTGTCCCTCTCATGACCTGGCTGTTTTAGGGACAGAGGTGGAGAAGGAGGGAGACTATAGTTTAGAAACTGCGTTCTCGGCTGGGTTGTGGGAGGGCAATGAGCATGTTGTTCTTCGAGATAAGTTGCAACCTCTTGTTCCTAAGCGCCAAGAGAAGTTGTTTACTAGGCTGTGGCAGTACGTCCGCATGTTTGTTGATTCTCCAGGCCTGATGTCCGGGGGGGCACCCGACATAGAGGCTGGAGACAGTGCAATGCTCAAATTGGTTCCCTACCGTATAAATCCTGCTCGACAGCCTGTCGTAAAAGCAGAGCTGGACTACATGTTGGTGAAGGGTCTGGGGGATAAGGGATATCGTGAGTGGTCGTTGCCAGTGACTTTACAACATGAGTTGAGTGGCAAGATCCGTGTTTGTGTTGTTTGCAAGAGTGTTGGTGCATCATTCCGGACAGACGCCTATACCTTACCCAGAGTTGACGACCCCATACGCCGCATCGGGGCTGCCTCGTTTATCACTAAGGTGGAAGTAGTGAAAGGTGATTGGCAGGTCCTGTTGCCGGCGAGAGCGAAGAGAAGTGCCAGTCTTGTGATGGACTGGGCAGTTTATCAGTGTCAGGTGTTGTTTTGCTGCCGGAACACAAGTTGGATGTGTGGCATGTTAAGGGCACTGATAATGTTCTGGCTGATTGTTTGTCATGGGAGGGTATGTTTTAAGGAGAACCCTCGCCGTTCAGTCAGTGTTTGTTTGAATTTGGAGAAAAATTAGGCTTGCCCCTGTAGTGCAAAGCCGCCAAAAACACTATTAAAATAATACAAAAACCTCACATAAAATCTCTTTCTTTTGATAGTATATAAGTGCAGTATGTTACAGCAAGAATCTAAGACATTCTGAGTTTTTGTTCTTAGTAGGCTAGGCTTGGTGAAGCTTGCTCGTTGAGCGTAATATTGTTAAGTGATACTATTATTTTGGGGAAGTGTTGTGTAGATTTTGTTTTATATAATGAAGTGTTTTTACGTTTGTGATTGTGCCTTGTTTTTCACAACTTGGGGAGTAGCGGTGTGATGCAGGGTTTGTGGGCGTTCTGTCTGGTCAGATGTGGCGCTTACTTGAGGTTAAAACGTCCCACATCTTGGGCGGGTGTTACGCTGGCCAGCTTGCCAGAATGTACTCGTACTCGCTAGCGCTCGCCGGGGCAGTGAAATGGGCTATAATAATCGTAGAACGATGTTCTTTCTTTCTTAGTGTTCATGTTGTTACAGACAGATCAGTGTTTGCCTTTATTCTTGTCTGTGACACTTGGAAGTATTTTATATCATGAATAGAGTTATAAGATATGTAGTGTGTTAGTTGCAAGGAGAGAGAGAGGGTAGAGCGAGGTGGTAGTGTGTGTGTGTATGTACGTGTGCATTCCTCGCTCGGTGGGCGAGGCCCCCTATTGGACGGCGGGCCTGGCGTGTCATATGACGCCTGCTTTTCATGTGACGTAGTGGCCTGTGATTGGTCGCCGCTATCCTAGCCCGGTGGTGGGGGCTCCTTCCTTCTTCCTCTCCTCAGAGCATGGCATGTTGCGCTTGGTCCTAGACGTCCCTCGCATTCTGTCCCCAATCTAACCCTCTTTACTGCTGTTCCTCTCTCTGAACTCCTTCTTTCCAATACTTCTTATCTTTATTCAATTATCCATCCCTTCTGGTTCTCGCATACGACTTCCATAGTCGGCCAGTCGTATTACCAGCGCCTGTTCTCACATATATGTTTTGCACTAGCTTTAGGGATTATTAGAGTCATAGTCACATGGATTCATATTATTGGGTGCTTCTAATTATTTGGTTGTTCTTTATTACTATTTAATGCTAGACAGTGGAGGGTGTCTTTGGTCGTTGTCTGAGTTATGTATATGGCAAGTCGGAGCCTGTACGACTTCGACGGAGCTATGTAGCCTGTAACCCTTGTGCATATTTTCCTTTGCGAGCTTAGCAGTATACAAGTGAAGGGCTTTTGCCTACTCTTGCTTGTATGCTTGCTACCTCATTTTGTTGACCTTAGAGGAGCGCCAGGGTAACACCAGATACTTGAGATCTGGACTTACCAAGAGAGCCTCCTAGTCACTTAACGTAAGATAAGGGAAATCTGTTCAGGGGAGACAGTAGGCTACGAGCATGCTTGAGCTCTGCCTAGGCTCCCTGTACCGTTTATGCCAATGCTAGACTTTATTAGTAAGAAAGACAGCATTATGTTTATTAACTTTAATGCGTATGCTTTAGGAATTATTCACGTATTGTTTTTGCCTAGGTTGATGCATAGTGCACAACCCAGTATGGCTGTTATGTTGGCTAAGGAAGTACTGTTTTTGAGTGGCTGTTATTAGTGCTGTCACAGAGTTGTTGCACTCTCTTGTTCTATATATATGTATCCTACTTTTTGGTGTATCTAGGATACACGCTTTGGTGTCCTGCCGCTGCATTATTACTGTTCTATATTCGACGAGCATCTTAGAGCATCAGACGTTTTCAGAAGATTCCATATCTGTTTGCTGTAGGACTAGACTTCAAGTGTTTTCATAGAGCATTGAAGAGTTTAGTGTAGAGTCCAGACTCACACTAAAGATAACGTAAGCATATAACCTTTTATTAAATCTTGTCATAGTTTATTTAAGCATTGTTATTACTTGAGAGCTTTTTATTAACGTAATTACTCTTGTTGTGAGTAGGCTTTGCCGTCTCCGTCACCGGAAAGCCTTTGTAGAAGTGCACTAAACCCAGTTAATTGATACCCCGTTATCCAGTAGATTAACTCTGGAGGGTTTTAGTGTTTTGTTCACCGGCTTAATAGTTCGAGGGTTTGGAATTAGCGTACCGTTGTTGCAGATCTAGCCTATCTTATAGTCCAATATTAAGTGCCCTTGTTTATTTCGTTGTGCCGGTCGTAACACTACCCCAGTTGCTGAAATTAAAGGAAGGGGTTCGAGACCTTTCCAGATGATACTCACTTCTATGCAAATTAAAGGAGGTGGTTCAAAACCTTCATGAAAGACGATAATCACCTCTACGTTAATTAACGGAAGTGGTTCGAGACTTTCCACAGTGCCTAATGCTGTTAAAATTCCCAAGTAGTGACATCTTAGCAAAGTCCCCCTCTAAAACTATTAGAAGTGATTCGTTGAGTTTTCCTTGAACCAACACTCATAAATTCACTTTAATAGAATTAACATAACTTTGTTTCATTATTTTGAGTCCCTACTTGTGCAACTGTTTAATTCTATTAGGAAAACACTACACACGACTTGACATCCCCTAATAAATATTCTTGTTTTTATAGTTGGACACTACAGCATTAATATATAAGATATTTGCTAACTGGATAAAACTTAGACACCCCAACATCCGACGTGATACTATTTGCTCAAGTGATTTTTGATAAGTTACCCATCCTACGCGGTTGACAAGTAAAGTATAAGGAAAACGTATATTCAGTTAAGAAGCGTCGGCAAACTAAGAAAAATTGTGTAGTATATAGTCTCCAGAAACCTGACTCCACTGTATTAGTGAGACCATTTCCATGATCTGTAATTGTGAAATTTGAGAGTAATAATATTATTCTACTAAATATATGTTTGTTAGAGTCTAAAAACTCTCATAAAGATATATATCCCAAATGCAAATTAAATAGAAATATTGATCAAAGTCTAAGAAGACCCCGAATTAGTTGCCATACATACAGTATATAAAGTGAAGAACATAAGAACACAAGAAAAGAACATAAGAAAATGGGAGTCTGCAAAAAGACGATCGGCCCATACAAGGCAGATCCCTGTCACACCCAACCCCAATTACTAGGCCCAATTATAGGCCCAACTCACTAATACCTTGAGTACTGACCCCACCAAAACGGTCAGAGATTAACACAAGATTACGGGGGTCTGCTGAGCGCCGATTGGCCCACACCTGGTAGATCCCCCTCACACCCAACCCATCTCGTCCATATGCCTATCTAATTTTATCTTAAAGCTCCCTATCGTTCTTAATCCCACTATATCAATCGGTAGCCTATTCCACCCATCTACAACTCTGTTACCAAACCAATATTTGCCTATATCTTTTCTGAAACGAAATTTATCTAATTTGAAACCATTTGTTCGAGTTCTTTCGCTATCACTGAGCTTCAGTACATTTTTCATGTCTCCTTTATTTGTCCCACTAACCCACTTGAACACTTCTATCATATCCCCTCTAACTCTGCGTCTTTCTAACGAATGTAAGCCTAATTTTTTCAACCTTTCTTCATATGGTAGATTTCTAATATTATGAATCATTTTTGTCATTCTTCGCTGTACTCTCTCCAACGAATCTATGTCCATTCTGTAATAAGGACACCAAAATTGGACAGCATAATCCATATGAGGTCTCACTAATGACAAGTAGAGTTTCAAGATAACATCGGCAGTTCTGTTACTCACACTCCTTGAGATGAACCCTAGAATCCTGTTTGCCTTGTTACGTACGCTTATACACTGTTTTCTAGGTTTCAAATCGTTGCTAACAAACACACCCAAATCTTTCTCGCAGTCTGAGTTTTGTAATTCAGCATTAGCTAGTTTATTTTTGGCATTAGTATTCGTCTTCCCTATCTTTAATACCTTGCATTTGTCAATGTTAAAATTCATCTGCCATTTTACTGACCATTCGTGTAAGGTAAGGACCAAGGTGTAAGATCCCTTTGGAGGCACTCTATGTCGCTATCTGAATCTATTGGTCTCCCTATTTTGGTATCGTCTGCGAATGTACTTATCCTACTAGTTATACCATAATCAAGGTCATTTATGTATAAAATAAATAACAGAGAACCCAATACAGATCCCTGGGGGACACCACTCTTGACTGATCCCCACTCTGACTTAGTATCATTTATGCTGACTCTCTGCTTCCTACCAATCTATGTCCATTCTGTAATAAGGACACCAAAATTGGACAGCATAATCCATATGAGGTCTCACTAATGACAAGTATAGTTTCAAGATAACATCGGCAGTTCTGTTACTCACACTCCTTGAGATGAACCCTAGAATCCTGTTTGCCTTGTTACGTACGCTTATACACTGTTTTCTAGGTTTCAAATCGTTGCTAACAAACACACCCAAATCTTTCTCGCAGTCTGAGTTTTGTAATTCAGCATTAGCTAGTTTATTTTTGGCATTAGTATTCGTCTTCCCTATCTTTAATACCTTGCATTTGTCAATGTTAAAATTCATCTGCCATTTTACTGACCATTCGTGTAAGGTAAGGACCAAGGTGTAAGATCCCTTTGGAGGCACTCTATGTCGCTATCTGAATCTATTGGTCTCCCTATTTTGGTATCGTCTGCGAATGTACTTATCCTACTAGTTATACCATAATCAAGGTCATTTATGTATAAAATAAATAACAGAGAACCCAATACAGATCCCTGGGGGACACCACTCTTGACTGATCCCCACTCTGACTTAGTATCATTTATGCTGACTCTCTGCTTCCTACCAATTAGCCATGACCTAATCCATCCCAACAACGACCCACCTATTCCATGCGCCTCAACTTTTCTCATCAATCTCTCATGAGGGACTCTGTCGAAAGCTTTACTGAAATCTAAATATATTATATCATATGACTTGTCATTATCTACTGCTTCATACACCTCTGAGAAAAAACTAAGCAAATTTGTAAGGCAAGAACGTCCCTAAGTGAAACCATGCTGAGAAGAATTTATTAAATTAAATGTTTCTAAATGGTTTCTATTTTACGAGCAATTATTGACTCTAGTAGCTTTCCTATGATTGATGTGAGACTAATGTGACGGTAATTGGATGGTATTGATTTATGACCTTTTTTGAAGATCGGAACTACATTTGCAATCTTCCAAGCTTCTGGAACTAAACCGGTTTCTAATGACTTGTTAAATAGAAATATTAATGGGTAACTTAACTCATCTCTGCATTCTTTTTATACTCTAGCATATACCTCATCCGGACCAGGCGATTTATGAGGTTTCAGTCTGTCAATTTCCTTAAGCACTTCATTTCTACTTATAGTAACCGCACTTAAGCTATTTTCTATACTATCGCTATATACCTTACGGACTTCTGGAAACTGTGCCAGATTTTCATTTGTGAAAACGGAAAGAAATTGATTATTTAATGTACTGCACATTTCTAAATAATTTTCTGTAATTTCTCCTATCGAAGTTTTAAGGGGACCAATTACATCTCTAACCTTGGATTTATATAGTTGGTAAAAAGCTTTAGGATTATTTTTTGAGTCATTTGCAACCTTGATTTCATAATTTCTTTCTCTTTCCTAATATCCTTTTTGACCTGTCTTGATAAATTGTGATAGTAATCAATTAGATGAATTTCGCCTTTCTTAATTTTTCTATATATTCCTATCTTTTTTCCGAGAAGGTCTAATAGTCTATTATTCATCCATTTGGGTTGGTTCTGTGCTGATCTAAATTTTCTTTTGGGGATATATTTATTTTGCGCATTGAATACTGACTTGATAAAATTATCGTATGTATCTAACAAATTTGATGTCTCTTCCTGACTTAAGCTAGGGGTAAGGGATAAGGGGTATGGGGTACAGGCATTTGGACACCTGGATAGACTTAATTTTTTGACCATAGGGTCCGTTAATAGGGCTCTTCTTAACCCACCATAATTGGCTTTTCTAAAGTCGGGTATTAATGTCGTATTCTCTCTGGGATTACCTCTCCATTGTATATTAAAATACACAGAATCGTGATCACTATTTCCTAGGTGGTCCCCGATTTCTACATTATTTATCATATGTTCATTGTTGCTGAAAACTAAATCGAGAATATTATTACCTCTAGTCGGCGTATCTAAGAATTGAAATAAAAAACTATCTTGCACTACCTCAATAAACTCCTTTGAGTCCGAGTCGCCTATTTGATGCTGCCAATCTATATTCGGAAAATTAAAATCCCCCATAATGCACACATTGCTAAACCTTGATGCTATTTTAATTTCCTCCCATAAAGATGTTCAGTCATTTCTACTCATATTTGGCGGTCTATACATAACTCCAATAACTATGGTCTCACTACCTTCGTTAACCTCTACCCAAACACTTTCATTATCATTATTTAGTCTAATACCTGCTTTAATACAGATTAGAGTATTACTTTGGATTTTTTACTATTGATTTGTACGTGTAACATTTCGATTTGAGAGACGTATTCCGTGTGTAAATAAACGGGTTCCTTTTACTATTTGAATAATTCACCTTATGTTTGTATTGTATAATGTGTAGTGAACTACTGATTTCTCCCCGTAAGAAGAATTTACCATACTTGTTTTTGTCTAGCATAACATAAATTAACTAGAACATAATAAAATAGTACATTAACTAATTATCTATCTATCTATTGCCGGACGCCGTGATACCCAAAGGGGTGGCCACATACGAATCGCCTCCATGCACCTCTGTCCCCAGTTAGTTGAGGTCCCTCCTCCAATCCAGCACCATTTTCATGCATATACTTCTTAACTCGATCCTTCCACCTCTCTCTCGGTTTACCTCTCCCTCTTTGTCCTTCCACTTTTCTCTCGTACACTCTCTTACTCATTCTCTCGCTTCCCATACGTTCCACATGGCCGAACCATCTCAAGGCGTTCCTTTTCACACTTTCCAGCACATCTATGTCAGGATTACCACACTATCATGCAAGGACTTCTTTACTTCCATGCTGATCACCCTATATCTTGTTACTGCTTTCAGCATTCCTACAACCCTCTTCCACTGTTGCACCCTCTCCCGCATTTCTTCATCTATACACCCATGTTTACTCAACACACTGCCCAAATACTTAAATGAGCTGCCATTCTCCATAACAACGTTGGCTTATATTCTGTGATCCAAAGAAAGACGATTATTTACAGATTATATAGCCGTCTATTTAAGCCAGAGGGGTTCTGTTGTTGTTGTTGTTGTTGTTCCCCAAGCTGCCTGGCCGAACAGCCCCAAGGCCCCGAGCAATTCCAAGGCCATAACCGAGTGCCCCCACAGAACCCTCCCCGCCGACCACAATAAAGCCTGGGTGACCGAAGCCACTCCATGGCGGGGGACTGAGGAGGGTGCGGAAACGCCCGGGAAACCAAAGCCCCACCCAGGGCCCTGTGCCCCTCAGCAATTATGAAGAGAAAGTTGAGGGGCAAGGGAAAAATGTGACGCTTTGGCTTCCAATCTTGGTAGATTGGGAGGTCAATCCACGGAAGAGACGCCGTCACTTGAGATCTAGAAAATATATAAGTTAAAGGAAAAGTCAGAGTAAGCTATGGGTATGGCACAGATTGCTCAGCTCTCACTCTGATAGACCAGCCCATCACCACATGACTAGAACCCAATCCTCTCAGCATCAGCTAGAAACGGTCCTAGAAAGCCGCCTTTGGCGGGGGGATAGCTCCCCTATTTCAACCCCTTTCGGGGTTGGGCACCCGCCCAATTTTGCCCCATGATCAACAAAAAACTTATTAGATAACAAAACCTTGCTGCAAATTCACTATATTTCTATCAATTCGGACAAGGAATGGATCCCCGAGTGACAACATTATTATGCACACATTAGGTTCTTATTCGATGTATATGTTATATACTAGGATTTCTACTGTGTTTGAATGACAGTATTAGTGGATTCGTCTTAACTGGACAAGGAATGGAACTACTGCAATGTATATATATAGGCATGCAACAAGATAAGTACAACACTGAATAACATATTAATGGTAATTTTGTTATGCCCACAATAAGAATTGCGGCTTGCAGACCACCACCAGTACCTAAAAAGCACATCCTTTACACATGCGAATGTACTTCAAACAACAATGCCACTGGAAGCTGCCTAGACAAAAACAGCACCAGACCGCACCCTTCTAGCCCGCACCAAGTGGAAACCAGAATATGCAGAACTAGGACAGACTATGTCACTCAACATGGGAGAAGTAATTCATATAGGTTCAATACTAGCACCTTCAGGTCTGAAAAGACTGCCACACCCCTTGGTACGAGACTAGGAAAGCTAAGTTCGATACTAGCAAATCAGGTCATAAGACTGATATTCCCAAGTGTAATGGTAAATTTGCTAAGTACGAATTTAGCTCTTCAGGTCTACATATTGAATATACTAAGTGCTTGGGTCAACCATCTAAGTTTGATACTAGCTAATCGCGCAGGTCCTAAGACTGATAAAGTGCAACCTAACATAACTGTGAGGCTCTATGCTCACTCTCTAGGTCATTGACTAGAGCCACTTATGCAGAGAATCACCTCTACCTTTTCAATTGCATGTGGTCCGAAACCGTGCACAAATAGTGGTTCAAGACCTAGCATCTGCGAAGGAGAGAAGAGAGACTCCGCAAGTTGCAACTATAAGAAGTCCAGCCCTAACCACACGCCCAAGAAAGACAAGTGCCGTAATACCAGCCCAGCATGCCATGTTCACGAAAAGTCACTAAGTCCCACTTCGACACTAGGAAAATCACTAGATTAAATAACAGTAGTGCGTCTCTAACTGTTAGAATCCCTTATTTTTCATTAATTTCACCACAACACCAAACACCTCCAATGAAATTAATGATAGCATATATGTGATCCACTATGAACAGTGTACTAGAAAACAAAACACATATTCTATTCTTGTGTTTCGCTATTTAAACATCCTAATTTTACGATCGAGCATTCCCGCATCAACATAATCTTTTGTATTAAAGAGTAGAGAGGAAATTCCGAAGACACTCAATACCCGATCACGCACACCTTTTTTAAGTGATTCCCATGTACTTAAATATTAATTTTATATGTAAATATATTTAGAAAACTTTAGTTGAACGAGTGTATTATTCATATAATTACTGCATGAACCTATATCGATTTTCGTATGAATATATGTTTTGTTCTGTACCTATTTTATAACTTGCCTTTGTATGGTACTTGCCTTTGTCCATACATTTGTCCATATTGTCGTTATGTACTGTATTAAATACTTTTATCTCCCTGTTAGTAGGACTCACCAATAACCAGATTTTCTCTGGCATACTAAAACAATTACACGAAAATAATGAAATGGCTTCAAGTTATTTTAGCTAACATGCCTAAGAATGATTAAAATCAATATATACAATAATGACGATTCCCTGTTATTAACAACACATTTATCAAACACTTAGTAATGCAATAGTTAATCATGCACACAAATAATAGCATACATATTATGTACTCGTTAATACAGAGTCTTCAGTATATCTCGGTCGCACTACCGTGGATTATCTCGAGTTAAGATCACTTGGTCTACACAGAAAACGTTAATTATAGGAGTCACTAAAGAAAGAGGAAAGGGTGTCACTATGGTTTGGAGATTACGTGTAGCACTGTGTATGTGTAGTCTAGTTCCGAAATACATTACCATAAAGTAGTTACCTTGAAAGGAACAACGTACAAAATATTAAATAGAATCTAGGATAGTGTTATATGGATTGTGTCCTCATTCAATGGATGCCTACCCAAGTGAAAAAGGAGGTCTGCGAATAGCCTCAAGCAAATTTAATGCTTTCTTTTTAGTCCTGGATTCGGCATTGGGCTGGTGGCTTGAATAGGGCCTGGCTTCGTGGCATGGCAGAAGATGTCCAGGCAGAGGTCCTTTGGCGGGGCGCTGGCCTATTTGTCCTGGCAGGTACACAAATTGCGAGCTGTTTTATTTTTTTTGGGGGAAGGCACCCGAGCTGAATGTTAGGGGACCAAAATGGCCATGGCACAAGCAATCCAACACCTTGAAATCTGCCCCTGTACAAGTAACCAGAACTATCCTTTCGTTGTGGGAGTACTGAGATAGAGCAGTATTCTTCCATAATTATACAACAACTTATGTTAGCCAATGTATTAACACAAACTATTATATAGTGGTTAACCTCATAATAGGATTTCCCTTTCTCTGTCCGGCCTTGGCTTGAGGTTACTGGGGACTAGTCATAGTTGTGGTATCTGCCTAGCTTAAAATATTTGCGACAGCCAGTGTATCGAACACAATCTTGGTATTTGACAGAAGGGAGCAGGAATGGTCGCATTTAGGGTTGTGTTGTCATTGGGAGTATAGATGAGGACAAAAAGTATGGCTAGGTAAAGGACCTCATTTAGGGCAAGGTGTGAAGCCCTTGGATGAGCGAGTGCATTCCGGATCAGTGACTTTGGGAGTAGAAGGATCCGGTGTAGGAGGGGACTTAGGCCTTTCTTGAATGAGGCCTAGTCTTGCCTCTCTCTTCGCCTTATCCTTCATTCTCCTTCTGGCCTTCCATCCCTCTCCGTCTCACATTTTGATATGTTACTCAAAATATATGCTTGCATGCCGGGAGGACCAGGGATCGGTCGCCGCTGTGTAAAAGGTTTATTGTCACAACCATGGCCTCCCAACCCCTGTTTGCAATATAGGACGTCAGAAGTGCCGGATGCCAATGTCGCATGTAATGCTAGCAACTGATTAGCATGACCTATTTGATTACACAAATATGTTTGAGAAGTAAAGGAATTTCACAACATGGGTTTTTGAATGGACTCAATGAGCCCCTTTGCCACCATTTATATTTCAACGACATTTATTGGACAATATGTCCGTCTAGTTTGAAGGCCTCTGTTGGGAAACACATACTTTCCCACAACCCTTTTGTAATGCATTCCATATCATCCTGAGCTGGAGATGGTAACGAGATAGTGACTATATTTAGAAACTTGGTGACTTAGCGTGAGCCACTTATAATAGTGTTACCTCAGAAGGTGGCATACAACATTCCGTTCCATAGGGTATATCTATAATATAGGCATGTCCAATCTCAGCTAAGTATCTCAACTTCCTATAAGAGATGAATGGAACAAGGTACAATTCGATGTTATGGTAAATGGCAACTGGATAGTATATTTTATTGGCAGTGCATTATTGAATTGTGATATGGATACAGCATCATTACACTATTATAATAATTCAGTGCTATATTTTTTCTCTCTCTTTCTCTCTCTCTCTCTCTCTCTCTCTCTCTCTCTCTTTCTCTCTCTCTCTCTCTCTGAAGAAAGCTGTGTTTCCAGGTTGTTTGGATCTCCAGTCATACCAACATATATGGATATATGGTTTAGTTTTGTAATTATTATTTTTACTTTTTTCGAGTTCCCTAATATTTATTATTAGCTCATATTTGCAGTGCAAGTTAATCAGAAAGAGTTATATTGGTAACATAACTGAGAAGTAAAGGTCATAAATTTTACCTTGATCATATTGGCGGCACTGAAGAGGTACACTCAGTCCAAAAAGTATCTGCACCCCTACCCTGATCATCTGGTGTGTACAGAGCTTGATAGGTTTGGCACCTCTGCCTGCAACTATATCCATGTGTCAGAGACGATCGTCTCTGACACATGGATATAGTTGCAGGCAGAAATGCCAACCCTACCGAGCTGTACACACCAGATGATCAGCATAGGGGTGCAGATACTTCTTTGACCGAGTGTACATATGTGCATTTTGCAGCAGTAGGGAAGCTATTTGTGAAGGGTCTTCATAAAGAACCATGCAAATCTCAATCTAGTGTCAACGAGCAATAGATGCGAAAACGTCTCGATATATGCAGTGGTGGGTGATGGAAATGAGTAGTTTGCCAGGTGTTACGACCGGCACTACGAAATAAACAAGGGCACTTAATAATGGACTAGATGATAGGCTATATCTGCAACAACGGCCATTTGTTATATCTATTACAACGGTACGCTAATTCCAAACCCTCGAACTATTACGCCGGTGAACAAAAACACTTAAAACCCTCCAGAGTTAATCTACTGGATAACGGGGTATCAATTAACTGGGTTTTAGTGCACTTCTACAAAGGCTTTCCGATGACGGCAAAGCCAACTCACAACAGGAGTACTTACAATACGAAAATGCTCTCAAGTAATAACAATGCTTGAATAAACTATATAAGATTTAATAAAGGAATAAATGCTTACGTTAACTTTAGTGGGAGTCTGTACTCAACACTAAACTCTTCAATGCTCTATGAAAACACTGGAAGTCTAGTCCTACAGCAATCAGATAAGGAATCTTCTGAAAAGGTCTGATGCTCTAAGATGCTCGTCGAATATAGAACAAAAATAATGCAGGGGCAGGACACCAAAGCGTGTATCTTAAATACACCAATAAGTAGGATACATATATATAACAAGGGAGTGCAACAACTCTGTGACAGCACTAATAATAACCACTCAAAAACAGTACTTCCTTAGCCAACGTAACAGCCAAACTGGGTTGTGCACTATTTTTTTTGTTTTTTTTTTTTTTATGTGATTGAGGGAGGCAAAAGGCATAACTGCCTATAGCGAGTGCCTCCCCCATAGTTCAAAGAGTGACAGGGCCAAAATCAAGGGACGTTCGAGCATAAATGCCTGGACACACGGAGTTTGAAGCAATTTAAGTCATAGGAAGAGGGAAAGACTATGCATCAACCAAGGCTAAAATAAGGTGTGAATAATTCCTAAAGCATACACAATGAAAGTTAATAAACACAATCCTGTCTTTCTCACTAATAAAGTCTAGCAGTGGCATAAAAGGTATCAGGAAACTAGGCAGAGCGCAAGCATGCTCGTAGCCTACTGTCTCCCCTTGAACAGATTTCCCTTATGTTACGTTAAGTGACTTGGAGGCTCTCTTGGTAAGTCCAGATCTCTAGTATCTGGTCTTGCCCTGGCGCTCCACAAAGGTCAACAAAATGAGGTAGCAAGCATACAGGTAAGTATAGGCAAAAGCCCATCACCTGTATACTGCTACACTCACAACGGAAAATATGCACAAGGGTTACAGGCTAGCTAGCTTCGTCGATGTTGTACAGGCTCTGACTTGCCACATACATAACTCAGACAACGACCAAAGATACCTTCCACTGTCTAGCATTAAATAATGGGAAAGAACAGCTCAATAATTAGAAGCACCCCAACACTAGGCTACCATATGACTATGACTCTAATAATCCCTAAAACTAGTGCAAACATATATGGAGAGCTGGTGCTGGTAATACGACTGGCCGACTATGGAAGTCGTATGCAGAACCAGAAGGGATAAGTAATTGAATAAAGAGAGAAGTATGAAAACGAAGAAGTTCAGAGAGAGAGAAAGTAGTACAGGGGGTTATATGGGGGACAGATTGCAAAGGACATGTAGGACCAAGCACGCCGTGCCAAGCTCTGCAGGAGACACAAGGGCAGGAGCCCGCACCACACTCCCAGGACAGCGGCCTCCAATCACAGACCACTACGTCATGAAGAGCAAGCGTCCTATGACGTAGCCAGGCCCGCCGGCCAATCAAGAGCGTGGGAAAACTCCTCCGAGCGAGGGAGGCTCACGTACATAACCCACGCACATATTACCACCACGCTGCCTACCTCGCTCTTTCTCCTTAACTTCACACAATGCATCTTATATTCTATCAATGGTATAAAATACTTCCAAGTGTCACAGACAAGAATAAAGACCACCACTGATCTGTCTGTGACAACATGAACTCTATGAAAGAAAGAACATCGTTCTACGATTATTGTAGCCCATATCACTGCCCTGGCGAGCGCTAGCGAGTTACGAGTGCATTCTGGCAAGCTGGCCAGTGTAACACCCCGCCCAAGATGTGGGACGTTTCAGCCTCAGGTGAACTCCACATCTGACCAGACAGAATGCCCACCAACCCCGCATCACCCAGCTACTCTCCCAAGTTGTGAAAACAAGGCACGATCACAAACATAAAACACTGCATTATAAAAAAAAATCTGCACAACACTTCCCCAAAATAATAGCATCATAATAATTATATCACACTCAACGAGCAAGCTTCACCAAGCCTAGCCTACTAAGACAACAACTCAGAGTGTCTTAGATGCTTGCTGTGATATACTGCACTTATATACTATCAAAAAGAAAGAGTTTTTATGTGAGGTTTTTATATATTTTAATAGTGTTTTTGGCGGCGTTGCACTACAGGGGCAAGCCTAATTTTTCTCCACTCTCAAACAACCACTGACTGAACTGCGAGGGTGCTCCTTAAGACATACCCTCCCGTGACAAACAATCAGCCATAACATTATCAGTGCCCTTAACATGCCACACATCCAACTTGTGTTCCGGCAGCAAAACCACACCTGGCACTGATAAACTGCCCAGTTCATCACAAAACTGGCACTTCTCTTCGCTCTTTCCGACCACGGGACCTGCCAATAACCTTTCACTAGTTCTACCTGAGTGATAAACGAGGCAGCCCCGATGCGGTCTATGGGGTCGTCAACTCGGGGTAAGGTATAGGCGTCTGTCAGTGATAATGCACCAACACTCTTGCAATCAACACAAACACGGATCTTGCCACTTAACTCAGGTTGCAAACTCACTGGCAACGGCCACTCACGATATCCTTCATCCCTCAGACCCCTCTCCAACATGCAGTCTAGCTCTGCTTTCACGACAGGCTGTTGAGCAGGATTTATACGGTAGGGAGCAAATTTGAGCCTTGCACTGTCTCCAGCCTCCATGTCGGATTCTACCCCGTACATCAGGCCTGGAGAATCAACAAACATACGGACGTACTGCCACAGCCTAGTAAACAACTTCTCTTGACGCTTAGGAACAAGAGGTTGCAACTTATCTCGAAGAACAACATGCTCATTGCCCTCCCACAACTCAGCCGAGACCGCAGTTTCTACACTATAGTCTCCCTCCTTCTCCACCTTTGTCCCTAGAACAGCCAGGTCACGAGAGGGACAATCTGTACCACCTGTGCAGTCACTCCCACAGTTCATAATTGCTAATGCCTCCCCGCCGATACCGTACATGCGCACCCCCGCATTCCTTGCGACTACATCTGCCTGCGCAGCATCACCGCCTTCAGCGACATGGCCAGATACAGTCGGTCTATGGTAGGGCTGTTGCATATTACTAGAGCAGCATTGGGAGGCTATGCGACGACCGGGCGCATCCACTCCACAGCCAACCTCACCAATCTGCTCAATGTCCTGGTTCTGACCACCACCCTTAGCAGCCATGGGTCGACCCTGACCTGACAACCATGCCAAAGCCTCGTCGCCCACCTTGAACCACTGCAACAACGAGGCCAACGGTCTACTCACACTCAAGTGACCTGCCAGCAGAACCTCGTGCACCGCATGAGTTGTGAGGCCTGGGTGCTCGGCACAAACAGTGGGGTATGAACCGAGCAGGGGCTGGAGCGCTGCACACTGTTGCTCAGGCAGGTGCTCTAGCGCTTCCACAGCCACCTGGCTCGTGTCCCCCGCCCACTGCTCCGCCGAGACATGACAATCCCAACTTTCTTCCACCTGTGCCCCATTGCCCTCCTCTCCTTCTCCACCTTGGCCGCTGCAGACCAACACAGGGACAGTAGGCTGCTCAGGTGGTTGCCTCACAAACTCCTTTAACAGGTTCACATGACATGCTTCCCCGTCCTCGTCGAGTTCAATAGCCCCGTTCCCACAACTCTCAAGACTAAGATCTTCTTGTTGTCCCTGGGAACTACTCTGTCGCGGAGTGCCATCACGCCCTACCATGTCACTAGGGGGGACAGGTTCTGGGGCCACTCCGGAGCTTAACTTTGGGTCAAGTACCGAGTCACCAAGGAGTGTCGCTGGGTCCAAACTCTCAACCCGACCAGCCTTGACTTTCTCCTTCCGACCCTTCCTCCGCTGGTCTGCAACTTGGGTACTAGGCTGTGACACCTGAGCGGATTGAGATCTCTCAAGCCCCTCTTGCCCCTCCCTACTCGTGTCGGCCGCCCTCTCGGCAAACGACTAAGGGTGGAACATCGGAAGTGGGCACCGCAAAGTCGTTGCCGAGAAGGAGGTCGACCCCCTCAACTGGCAATTTCTCCACCACACCCACATCCAACTCCTGTGTCACAACGTCCACCTCAAGCTCCACTCTGACCAGCGGGTAAGACCGCGTAGCATTGATGCCTTGAACCACCACAACCCGAGCCGCGTTAATAGGCTTGCCAGTGAAATTCTTAACAAGTGTCTGGGAAGCGCCCGTATCACGCAGCAACTCAAGCCTATGCTTCACACCAGCCCACCTCACAGTGCCGTGCCCCCTATGACCACAAAAAAGCATCACGGACGGGTGACGAGCCCTCCTGCTGCTTCTGCACCGACGATGACTTCGCAACCGACTGTTTACCCCGGGCAAACGCGGAAGACCTCAAAGAAACGCCAATGTTGCTCACTAGTGACACCACTGCTGTAGGCGGTGTGCTCGGACATGAGCGCGCAATTTGCCCCTTCTCATGACACTTGAAACACTCCACTTCGCTCTTGGACTTCCTCTGAGGTGAGGAAGGGCTCTGGCCTTTCTTAAACGGGAAGGATTTCGACTTGGGATCATTATTGGCAACAGTACTCTTGAATGGATAATTAGTTGTTGTGTCATTAATTCGGGGGGGTGGAGTGGTACGCCCCTGGTTACCTGCCTCAGCTCTCTGTGCAGACCCGCACCCACGAATCAATGACACCCTAAGGTCAGCCAGCTCAGCCGCCTTCTGCAGAGTTTTTGGTTGCTTTTCTTTCAGGTTAAGAGTCAAGTCACTGCCAGTACATTTAAAAAATTGTTCCAGCAACACTAATTGTTTTACTGAATCAAAAGTAGTTGCCTTCTCTGACCTTAACCAATTTTCAAATGCATCTGACAGCTCTCTAGCGTGTTCCTGGAAAGTACTCTCCTTTCTTTTTGGAACCGCCCTAAACTTCAGCCTATAGGTCTCTGGCTGTACCTCATATGCCCTCAGGACAGCCTTTTTCAACAACTTGTAATTCACACAGGAATCTAGGGGCAAAGCATCGTACGCCTTGAGTGTTTTCCCCGTCAATCGTGAAGAAACAAGGGTTGCCCACTTCTCCTCGGGCCATTGGTGCTCCTGGCACTTTTTCTCGAACCGGAGAAAAAATTCTGTAACTCCTAACTCATCAAACGCTGGAACCAACTTAAGTAGATGCGACAGGGACTGGTCATGGGCTCGACCCCCCTGGGCGACCCGGTTCCTCGTCACCTCTACACGAGTTTTCTCTAGGTCAACATCGGCACAATACCTTGCAGACTCGGCCTGATACCTGAGCTCAGTCTCTCGCTGCTGCTGCTTCTGCTGGAGCTCAGCCTCATGCTTTCGCTGCTCGAGCTCAGCCTCATACTTTCGTTGCTCAAGCTCAGCCCTTCGCTGCTCTAGCTCAGCCTCATGCTTAGCCTGTCGCTCCTGCTGCTGAAGTTCGGCGAGCTCGAGCTGAAACAACATCTCGGAAGACAAACCCTGAGGAGGGGGTGCTAGTATTGGGGACCCACCCCGTGAATCACCTAGAGGCATACCCAACCACCAGCGGGCATCGGCCTGCTGGAACGTACCAGGCTCCGGAGCCCGAGGGGGCGCCATGATAGGAGTCGAGTGGAATGGGGGCTGGGCCGAAGGTGCCCCAGCTCCCGCTCCACCCGAAGCCCCATGCACCCCACCGAGCACACAGGTAACCAGCTCACCTCTCGACAAACCGCTAGTACCGGGAAACCCTAAGACCGTGGCTACACACTGCAGTCCGTACCGGTCTAGCCCCGACACATGATCTGCTGACACTGGCTCCTCCAAAATATCCGAGCATCCTCCTCATTGTTCACCACCCGAACGCCGCTTAACAACTCCGCCTTCTCCACCTCCTCGCCTGCCTCTCGCACTGTGCCCTCACTATGCTCAGACCCGTCCAGTGACATGATGGAGTCAACAAATAAATTCTCAGTCAAGACAAAAGTAGCCAAAGTCTTGCGTAGCTTTATTCACCAAAAAAATATTCGAAGATGTTCTTGAGTGCAATACTAGGTCACCAATAACTCCAACAAGTTCTATGTATCCTCAAAACAATGTCTACTGCCAACAATGCGAGAAATAAATTCAACCCCAAATGGTAATAAGATTTCTCAAAAAAAAATTGCAATATTCAGTTCACTATATTCTGGTCTAATGTCGCCATTTGTTACGACCGGCACTACGAAATAAGCAAGGGCACTTAATAGTGGACTAGATGATAGGCTATATCTGCAACAACGGCCATTTGTTATATCTATTACAACGGTACGCTAATTCCAAACCCTCGAACTATTACGCCGGTGAACAAAAACACTTAAAATCCTCCAGAGTTAATCTACTGGATAACGGGGTATCAATTAACGGGGTTTTAGTGCACTTCTACAAAGGCTTTCCGATGACGGCAAAGCCAACTCACAACAGGAGTACTTACGTTACGAAAATGCTCTTAAGTAATAACAATGCTTGAATAAACTATATAAGATTTAATAAAGGAATAAATGCTTACGTTAACTTTAGTGGGAGTCTGTACTCAACACTAAACTCTTCAATGCTCTATGAAAACACTGGAAGACTAGTCCTACAGCAATCAGATAAGGAATCTTCTGAAAAGGTCTGATGCTCTAAGATGCTCGTTAATATAGAACAAAAATAATGCAGGGGCAGGACACCTAAGCGTGTATCTTAAATACACCAATAAGTAGGAAACATATATATAACAAGGGAGTGCAACAACTCTGTGACAGCACTAATAATAACCACTCAAAAACAGTACTTCCTTAGCCAATGTAACAGCCAAACTGGGTTGTGCACTATGCATCAACCAAGGCTAAAATAAGGCATGAATAATTCCTAAAGCATACACAATGAAAGTTAATAAACACAATGCTGTCTTTCTCACTAATAAAGTCTAGCAGTGGTATAAAAGGTATCAGGAAACTAGGCAGAGCGCAAGCATGCTCGTAGCCTACTGTCTCCCCTTGAACAGATTTCCCTTATGTTACGTTAAGTGACTTGGAGGCTCTCTTGGTAAGTCCAGATCTCTAGTATCTGGTCTTGCCCTGGCGCTCCACAAAGGTTAACAAAATGAGGTAGCAAGCATACAGGTAAGTATAGGCAAAAGCCCTTCACCTGTATACTGCTACACTCGCAAAGGAAAATATGCACAAGGGTTACAGACTAGCTAGTTTCGTCGATGTTGTATAGGCTCTGACTTGCCACATACATAACTCAGACAACGACCAAAGATACCTTCCACTGTCTAGCATTAAATAATGGGAAAGAACAGCTCAATAATTAGAAGCAACCCAACACTAGGCTACCATATGACTATGACTCTAATAATCCCTAAAACTAGTGCAAACATATATGGAGAGCTGGTGCTGGTAATACGACTGGCCGACTATGGAAGTCGTATGCAGAACCAGAAGGGATAAGTAATTGAATAAAGAGAGAAGTATGAAAACGAAGAAGTTCAGAGAGAGAGAAAGTAGTACAGGGGGTTATATGGGGGACAGATTGCAAAGGACATGTAGGACCAAGCACGCTGTGCCAAGCTCTGCAGGAGACACGCGGGCAGGAGCCCGCACCACACTCCCAGGACAGTGGCCTCCAATCACAGACCACTACGTCACGAAGAGCAAGGGTCCTATGACGTAGCCAGGCCCGCCGGCCAATCAAGAGCGTGGGAAAACTCCTCCGAGCGAGGGAGGCTCACGTACATACACACGCACATATTACCACCACACTGCCTACCTCGCTCTTTCTCCTTAACTTCACACAATGCATCTTATATTCTATCAATGGTATAAAATACTTCCAAGTGTCACAGACAAGAATAAAGACCACCACTGATCTGTCTGTGACAACATGAACTCTGTGAAAGAAAGAACATCGTTCTACGATTATTGTAGCCCATATCACTGCCCTGGCGAGCGCTAGCGAGTTACGAGTGCATTCTGGCAAGCTGGCCAGCGTAACACAGGGGACACAGGAATGTCAACTTTATATAACCATTACTAGAGATAAATTTGGTATGAAATTAGAAAACAGTTGCCAGTTGCTCTAAATGTTGTATAATCAATAGAAAACTGTTGACATATGTTGACTAGATGAAATAATATGCTATAGGATTTTTTAAGTACAATCAGACATAATTAGCTTCAAGTCCTTCATATATATATATATATATATATATATATATATATATACCGGGTATATACTGTATATATATATATATATATATAATATATATATATATATATATATATATATATATATATATATATATATATAAATATAGCGAGAAAGCAAAATGCCTGGTTATAATTAAGCTTATGAATGAGCTTATGATGAGACAAATAATGAACAAAGAGCCCTCCTTATTAGGTCCAATATACTGTAGAACACTTTCATACACCTAACGAGTCGGTAGTAAAAAGAAACCCTAATTTCAAACCAAATTACTTCCTTCGTATCACCAAAACAATATATAATAAATACACATATAATTAAAATTGTATGATTTCACCTAATTCATAATCTACTGTATATCTACCAGAAGGATTCGTTCGGTCATCTTGCGCCCTGGCCAATGCATGGATCACACCACGAATTCTTTGCACCGATGTGGCAGGAGGAGGAGTACTTTGATCATCTGGTGGCTTCCTGAGAGGTGGTTCCCCACGCTTCGCTGTCTTGTATGGGTTGACTTTTTGCATTTCACTTCCGAGCTCTTTGAGAGTTGTCGAGAGGTTTGATGCAAAGTTGGCACCGGGAACTGGTCTATCCTCGTGATTCTCGGAAGTAAGTTCTGTATCAAATGATTCTGGCTGCACAAACATGACATTAGTGTGGTGTGACTGGCCAGCACCGGTCAGTGTGTCGCTCTTGAAGTCATCGTTGTCGACTATAGCGATAGCAGGCTTACCCTCAGCTAGTTCGAAGGGGCAATCAGATGAGCACTTGAGGTCATTGACCACCAAAAAAACTCGCAGCATAAGTACGTCATTGTAACTGATGCCCAGTCCATCTTTGTGCATTATGTCGACTATCTCCCTACTCTTGGTTAGTCCATGTAGCAAGACAAAGAGATTTATCTCAAATGCAGTGCATTTTCCAGTGATGTAGCTTGTGAGGATAGATGCAATCGATCGGACGGATGGACTGTCATCAATTGCAGACTTATTTGGGTGTTTCAGCCATGTGAGCAGCTTCAGCAGGAGCTCACTGAGGTCTTCTTCTCTCTCCAACTCGTGTATATATGGGAGCCAGGGAATAGTATTTGTCCTGATGACTTGCTCTTTGAGTCGTGCCGCAAAATTCATCACCAATTGATCATTGCTGACACCCAATGAAGATATTGCCGCCTCGATGTATGTACCTGCTGCTGTTGTATCATATACCAGTTCACTCACATTCTTTTGAATGCATTCATGAAATCCGATGTCTTCCCCAAATTCATTGACGAGAATTTCCTTTAAGTAGCTGGATTTTAATACTGAGTTATGTCCGTGATTTGAGATAATGCGCTTATAATCCTGCAGCAGGCCTTGTAGTGTGCGAATATCATGGTCTTTGAAGATGACTTGACGAATATGATGAAAGAAGAGAGCTTGGGCCTCTTGGAGGTTTACACGCTGCAGATGTTGAGTGCTTTCATCTGAAAGGGGCTTGTGGTCGCTTACATATTTGCGCCAGCACGCACGATAGTAGCGGATTTCCAACCCAAATGCTGTTTGACTATCTGGGATGGATGCAATCAGAGTGTCAAGTCTCAATCTCATGACCTCATCTTCCAGACGGACAGTATGTAACTTGAATTTAGTCCAGGCATCTACTGTTGATAGGAGTAAAATCTGCTTGTCACGATCACTACTCTTGTATGCCCCTTTCATGCACCACACACATAGAGTCTTATCGTGAAGGACACCCATACTGGAGCGGAGCCTTTTAGGTGCACTGGCCTCTGGGGAAGGGGTCTTGTTGATCTGATGCTTCATCTCTATCAAGACGTTCCTCGGATTTGTGTTTGCGTTTTTCGGCTTGAGAGAGCTTTCGCTTGCTGGATAATGATGCGTAACAAGTGCTATGCATGTGGTGACCCTTTGGTCCCTTCTCTGAATCCACATTTTCATGTATATGTTGAAACTTATCAAGTTCTTTCCATTGTAAAGACTTTTCCCGGATGGATTCCCACTTCTCAGGTGTAATGTTTTCCAAACGATCATCTGCGGTACATCGCTTACCACAGAGTAAAATGCACTCGTATTCATTTAATGTCTTGTCTGGTAACTCTTCACTCTCTCTTCTATTATCCATTATTTCGGTCACTTCACAAGTCGTCGATTTTCATCAGATGGGCATGCGATCCATCTGAAACAGTAAAAAATAATATTAGATATACACCGCAGGCAGAGAACAACAGTGATGATAGCAGCGAAAGTGAGGACAGTGATTCTGATAGTGGCTCATACAGTGAATCATGTAGTGACAGTGAAGTGGCAGATTAGTATGTACAATTAGTATAATACAATACAATAACAATACAATATACAATACAATACAATACAATAACCATTCCAGTGGATTTGTAATGCCAGAATTAGTGAAAAAGGGCACCTCATTCGTCCTTGTAGCTCATCTGATGCCAGAGATATTACATTTCATGTTTTTCAAGATGGCGTTGGCGGCCATTTTGAATATTGGGCTCTAGCAGAGTTAGCCGTCATTTTTCAGAGGGGCATAGGAGCTAATTTTCCTTTAAAATGGTTCAGGTTGTCAAATCCATCGAGAGAAAAAGATAGGAACAAAATGGTCACGGATACCAAGCAAATGACCCTACTATCGTAGAGGTTGAGGATATCGTGGAAGAAGTCTAAGAGGTTTGTTAGATAGGAACGTTTTTTACGAAATCCGTGTTGAGTATCTTTAACCCTTCTTTGGCGGCGCCCGGCTATAGTCGAGTGAAATAAATGTGGACTTTGTGGCGGGGCCCGGCTATAGTCGCATGCAATTTTGAGCACGTAATGTGCTCTGAGAGAGAGCGGAGCGGTGGGAGGAGCGTAGGTTACCTCATGACCGCTCGCCACGGTGGCCGTGCTACTGAGATGTACTCCGCCCTACTCCACCCTCCCTCACTCGTTTCACACGTAACAATGTAAGGAAATGACCGTATTTTACCGATTTTGCCCTTCGGTTGCACGATCGTTGCAAGACAACCAGTGATTGTAGAAGGATGGTTCTGGTGTCATTGGAAAGCTCATTTAACGGCCTTTCAGGGATACATACTTGTATTACGCTCTGGCTCTTGTTTATGCATGAAAACGAACACGGAAACAAGCTCCTTTACGGCTGGGCGGCACAGTCAAAATACTCCACCACCCGCTCTTTGAGTGTTAAGTATGTTATTTTCCTCTAAGTGATTTACGAGTCTGTCTCTTATGACCGTTTCTAGTATTATACATACAACTGAGGTTAAGCTAATTGGACGATAGTTGCTTGGTAGGGATTTGCTGCCTTTTTTGAATATCGGTGTTACGTTGGCTAGCTTCCACTGATCAGGCATAGTTCCAGACTGCAAGGATTTATTGAATAGTATTGTCAGTGGTTTGGAGAGCTCATCCTTGGCTTCCTTTAGAACTCTAGGCGAGATTGTATCAGATCCAGGCATTTTATTTACCTTGAGTTTATCTAAACAATTCAATACTTCTCTCTCTGTAACGCTGATATTGCTTAGAACATCTGAATTATCAATCTGAATCGGCGATGGTGTAGGGATATCACTGAGGTCTTCTGTTGTAAAAACTGATGCAAAGAAGGTATTAAGGGCATTACTCATTTGTACTTCGTCTTTGGTGTATTCTCCATTTTCATCGACTAACGGTCCAACAGTTGAAGTAACTACTTTTTTCTTTCTGATATAACTATAGAATTATTTCGGGTTTGGTTTACTTTGATTCGCAATATGTAACTCTAGGGTCTTTTTACTTTGCTTAATTAACTTTTTGGCTTTGCATCGTAGCTCTACAAATTTCACCCGTTCTTCGTCATTTTGTGAGGATTTTAATCTATCATTAGCAAATTTTTTAGCAAGCAGACAGTTCGAAATATCTTTATTCCACCATTTGGGCTTATTATTATGGCCTGGACGCCGTATTTTCGATGGTATGCAGTCTTGCACTGCTTTTAGTAGTGGTTTCGAATAACTTCCAAGATGTATTTATGTCGTTATTGTTAATTAAAAAGCTCCAGTCAGTTTCTTTAAACATAGCTCTAAGTTTATGAAAGTTTGCTTTATTGAAATTAGGGACTTTTTCGATGCTACTATTTGGTTCGTTACTAGTAAACTTTAAAGTGAAAGTTATTGTACGATGGTCGCTGTTACTGAATTCATCACCAACATTCAAACTCTCTATTAATTCTTCTTTTGTTGCAAGTACAATGTCAAGAACGTTTTTACCACAGGTCGGCGTTCGAACAAATTGATAAAACGAATTCTCTTGCAAGTTCGTATACAAGTCATGTCCGGAGTGTGAAGTAAGAGTATCACCCCACTTGGTCACATGTAAATTAAAGTCGCCAAAAATTACGGTATTTTGTGAGTTACTTACATCTGCAATTTGTTCGTAAATTTCTTGGTCAGTTTGCACTGATTGAGCTGGAGGTCTGTATATTAACGCAAGTATTATTTTTGTACCTTTATTATTCTTCATTAGCACAAAAGATGTGTCGACATTCACAATTTGAGGTTTTGACAAGAGGGTCGGGTTAAGACTTTCTTTGATATAAAGTAAAACGCCACCTCCATTTCTATTTATTCGGCTTTTCTCAAACATTACATAACCGGGAAGTGAATACTCTGCTAAAAAGTCTCTATCTTCTGTATTGAGCCAAGATTCTGTTATGCCAATCACATCATAATTTTCTGTAAACACTAGCTCCTCTAAATCTGAAAATGTATTGCTTATGCTACGAGCGTTTGCATAGAAAACCTTTAAATTTTTTATTTTAGAACTCACGGAACGCTCTTTAATAATATTTTTGGTTCTTGTCGGATCTACATTTATTTTCATGGCTGTCCTCGGTTCTCGCTGTCTTCGGTCCTTATCGCTGGTGGTCCTCGGTTGCCTCTGTTTTTTGCTTGGCATTAGATGATTTATGTCACTGCTGCTTCTTCTCGGATGGCGTTTTTTGATCCATGGCTGTGGACTGCTTCGTGTAGGAGACGACCCATGCGTGCTGAACCCACAGGGTTTAGATGAGTGCCATCCTTGCGGAACAGAGTAGGCTGGTTATAGAAATTATCCCAGAGGTTGATGAATTCAACTTCTTCCTTCAGACACAAATATTTTAGTCGGCTATTTGTGCTGAAGGCCTTGTCATAAAATTTGTCAGGTGCGTCGATCTTGGGGAGAATGCCTGAGATGATGATATTCCTTGACTTGTTTTTGTAGTGCTGGATCATCTTGCGATATTTCTCCATCAACTCTTCGGATCTGGTGCGCATGACATCATTTGAACCAGCATGGATGACAAAAAGGGTATTTTCGTTTACATCCTTTGTGGTATATTCGAAGGCTTCCACAATGTCGTCCAGTCCAGCTCCTGGGATGCAAAATCTTTTTCGTCGATTTGGGACTCTGTCGCAGAACTCTTCGACCTGTCCTCGTAGGATGGAATCCCCAACGAGCCTGGTCTCTTCTGGTTCGTCTTCCATCTCTACCAAGATCTCAAATCTGTTTGACATTGTGACTGGTAGATGAGACCTTTTCTGCGTTGGCCGTGCACCGTTCCTCACTGGTGTAAATCCGGAAACCTGTGGTGGCGAGACTCTGCGTACAGGTCGGGGAGAGGAGTGGTTAGAACGGGGCGAGGGGTTGGTACTGTTCATGCTAACAGGCTTCTTGCACGAGGAGTGGGGGAGAGACTAAGGTGAACAGGACGACTGTCCTGGTTTGATGTCGGCTCAGGTTCATCAGAAGCATCTGCTGCAGTGGCTACTGCAGGTGTTGGATTGTTGGCAGATAACATTGGGGCGGTGGTGGATGCTGGAGTTGAAACAATTGGAGTTAGTGATACTCCAACGTTGAGTGTTACAAACTCTTGGAGTGATTCCAGCTTCCTGGTGAGGGCGTTGATCTTGTTGTGGGCTTCATCCAATTTCGCTGTCAAATCCTCTCGTTGCTAGCAGAGTCGGCAGACTTGTGGATCGGCAGGAGCAAACATGGAAGCACCAAACCTACCAGCGCAGTTCGTACAGGCACGAGGCATGGTGACGATCACTTTCTTCAGATCACTTCACTCACTTAAAAACACTTAACTCACTTTAAAAACACTTAACTCACTTTAAAAATACTTATCTCACTTTAAAAAAACTTCTCTCACTTACAATTTTTTTTTATCTCACTTTAACACCCTAATGCCCCTTTCACACATACAGGACTCGGGTGCCGCATGCAGCAGAGTAGCTACTCTGCTGCATGCGGCACCCGAGTCGGCACCTAGTCCTGACCATGCGGCTGTAGTCGTCTGTAGTCTGGTGAAGTCCTGGCAATGCGTGTCAAGTCGTGGCCCCAGAACAAAATGTTTGTGAGTTTCAAAATTTGGTCCAGACTTGAGGTTTGTCTGGTGGATGCGGGGAGTAGTCTGCGCTAGTCGGCGCTAGTCGTCACTAGTCTTCTGTATGCGGCTGTAGTCCTTGAGTATAGCGTAGCGAATTGTGTGTCATGTGTAGCATAAAGACTACAGCCACATACACCAGAATACAGCCGACAGACACGAGTACAGCCGCATAGGTTTACTTCCTTTCCTCCGCCTTCTCTTTCCTTCTCCTCCTCTCTGCTTCTCATTCTCCTCCCTCCCTCCCTTCTCCTCCTCTCTGCTTCTCATTCTCCTCCCTCCCTTCTCCTCCTCCTCTCTTCTTCTCATTCTCCTCCCTCCCTCCCTTCTCCTCCTCCTCTCTGCTTCTCATGCTCATCCCTCCCTCCCTTCTCCTCCTCCACTCTCCTTCTCATTCTCCTCCCTCCCTCCCTTTTCCTCCTCCTCTCTGCTTCTCATTCTCCTCCCTCCCTCCCTTCTCCTCCTCCTCTCTGCTTCTCATTCTCCTTCCTCCCTCCCTTCTCCTCCCTCCCTTCTTTTCCTCCTCTCTCCCTTCTTTTCCTCCTTCTCCTCCTGTCTTCGTTCTTTTCCTCCTTCTTCCTCCCTTCTTCTCCTCCACCTCTTCCCTCCCTCACTACCTCCCTACTACCCCCTGGCCCCTGTTCTTCTCTTCCTACTCTCTTCCCTCTCATTAACCCGCTGAGTGCCAGCCAATTTTGACGGTGTGCTTCTGCCAGTGCCAGATTTTTTTTTTTTTTTTGGCTAAATCTATCAAGTTGGGAGAGAAAGGAAGGATAATGGTAAAAAGAAACACTCCCCTCGCCAGAAATCAGGTCCTCGATGGTCCCGAAAGTAGCTGAAAAGACACTATAGACTACAGAGATTTTTATGGTATCGGAATGTATGGGTGGGAGGGTGGTTTTGGGGTTGGTGGGGGGAAGGTAGAAGGGTAATTGACTTGTGTTACACATAATTATGAAGCCGATTGGTGAGGTAGTTTCGCCACCACGGATTTTCCTTTTCTTCGTACGGATACGCTGGAAGTGGGTGGTGGGAGGCAGTTGGGGGTGTGGTGGGGGGAAGGCAGAAGGGTAAGGGACTTGTCACACAAATATGGAACCGATTGGTGCAGTCGTTTCGCCGCCACAGATTTTCCTTTGTTTTCCTTCTGACGGGACCGACAGTCAGCGAGTGGGTGGGAGGAGGGATTTGGGATTTTTGTGGTGGGTAGCCAAAAGGGTAAGGTACATGTGGTAAAAATATGAAAGCCATAGGTGCAGTCGTTTCGCTGCTACGATTTTTTTTCGGCGAGGACGTAGTCGACTGTAATGATGTCCACCCCTGGTCGAGCGCCCTTTATAATATTATACCTCCGTTGGCCACAGAACCTGTATGTGTCGGCTTTATGCGAGTGTATGCGGATCGACTCTGAAGTCGATCGTCTGAAGTCTTATAGATGTGGGTGTAGTCGGCATGTACAAATGACCGTTATTTCCATTGTCGGTTCGAGTCTCAAGACTTCTCCGGAGTCAAGACGACAACGTCGGCTGTATGCGGCTGTAGTCTTCTGTAGTCTGGTGAAGTCCTTTGGATGCGGCATTACCGAGCCAGCTCCACCAAGTCAGGGAAAAAAACGCCACGACTAGCTACTCTGCTGCATGCGGCACCCGAGTCCTGTATGTGTGAAAGGGGCATAAGAGCGGGTGGTAAGGTTTTTTACACCGAGCCGCTGAATGGGCATATTCCACAAATATTCGCTCAATTTCGCTCGCCCTAGCGCCGTAAATATAGATTAAATGCGAACGAAATGGCCAATTTTGGAACAGCAACTCTTCGCCTCCCTATAGAAGTCTAGTCAGGATGGTTGAGCGAGTGTGGAGGGGAGTGGGGGAGTGAGGAAGAGGAGGTACTTTTCTTGCCAGTTTCCCGGCGCGTTCGGATGTGTTCGTCGCGGCCTGACTTCGGCCTCCCACGCGTCGACTTTCACTGTCTATTCCTTCGTTATCTGTATTATTTTCTCTTATTCTCCTTATTTCTGTATTCTCTCTCTCTCTCTCTCTCTCTCACTCCTGTCTGTCTCTCTCTCTCTCCCTCTCTCTCTCTCTTCCTCACCCGTATATGTAATTCTCTTTATAATTTTCTCTTATGTAATTCTCTTTGTTATTTTCTCTTATCCCTGTATTCTCTTCATTTGCTTGTTCCCTCTCTTTCTTCACTTACGTTTCTGTATTCTCTCTCTCTCTCTCGCTTGCTCTCTCTCTCTCTCACCCTCCTGTCTCTCTTGCTCTCTCTTTATTTACTTATTTTTTTCTATTCTCTCTCTCTCTCTCTCTTCCTCATCCGTATATGTAATTCTCATTATTATTTTCTCTTATCCCTGTATTTGCTTGTATATTTCTGTGTTATATATCTTTTTCCCTTCTCTTTCTTCACTTCAGTTTCTGTATTCTCTCTCTCTCTCTCTCTCTCTCTCTCTCTCTCTCTCTCTCTCTGTCAACCCTCTCTCTCTCTCTCTCGCTTGCTCGCCTTATTTGCAGGAAATATTTTGTTTGTAAGGTGATATAATAATATTATTTCAACACATTTCCAAATCACCGAAAGGGGTAGTGTTGTTGACTCATTTTGTTTTTTTCCCAGGAGGTGTAATCCATTTTTTTGTTTTTGTTTTTGTTTTTTTTTGTGATTGAGGTAGGCAAAAGGCAGTTATGTGATTAAGGTAGGCAAAAGGCAGAACTGCCTATAGCGAGTGTATGAATGTATGTATGAATGAATGACATGGATGTATGATATGGACCAAGAACCAGATGGATGATGAGATCCGAAACTTATGGATGTAATGGGTGATGTTGCTGATGATGATGAATGCACTTGTGTTTGGGTAGTGTGCTTATTCCACCGTATGAATGATTGAATGACATGAATTCCTGAGGTACTTTGAAATAGATGAATGAATGATTGAATGAATTATTGAATGATTGGCAAGAAGGGAGGAGGTCTAGAAGTGTTCCAGTGTGTGGTATTCGTGGTAGCAAGGAATAGGACAGAGTCCCACATCACACTGACTACACTTGGACGCGACTTCCCTCCTATGTCGGGGCCTCCTTGTCGTGTGACTGCAGACGTGGCACTGCTTCTTTCCGGCCTTCCGGCCAGCTTCAATTTGTGCGACCGTGAGGGGTACATGCACAAGCCTGTGGGTCGCGAGGTAGTCCCGGCACTCAATGCGGCTGGGCAAATCGACAATCGCCCTCGGAACTGGTGCCGCACGTGTGGTTCCGTGCTTACGGAGGATGGCCTCGATGAATTCCTTGGCGAACAGCCTTAGAGAGCTCCTCTTTCCTGTCCGTGTCATCCACAGGTTGTACGCGTTCAGGATATTGACATCAAGAAGATGGAGTACGACCTTCTTGTACCATTTACAGGTCTTCCTAAGGCAGTCAACAGCAGTGATTTGCATATCACTCTTGTCCACCAACCGCATTTTCACATTATACTCCAGAACAGCGTCAGGTTTGGAGACAACAACTAGAGTCCTGTTGCCTGTGACAGGGTCCTGCTGGTATCTCCTCTTCCCGCTATCTCGCAATGCGGACTTGTGGTAGGGGGAGAGGACATTGACTGGCTTTGTGTCATGCCAACAAATAGCCAGTATGTTCTCACTGCTGCTCTTCTTCCGGAAGATGTCTCCTTTCTGCGTCCTTTCAAACCGGGGCCAGTGTTTCCTGTTTGACCTAACAGTTCCACAGCTTCCCATTCTCCTTGTAAGGAGATACCTGGCAAGGAGAGGAGAGGTGTAGAAGTTGTCCGTGAACAGGATACGGTTGGCATCTAGATACGGCTCCATCAGTGTCTTCACAACCGACCCTGAAAGATCCAGAGAGTCGTTCGGAATGTCCACATCAGTAGCGGTGTATATGATAAGGTCCAGCACGTATCCTGTCTCGCAGTCACACAGTACAAAAAATTTGACCCCGAAGCGGTGACGCTTCGACGGAATGTACTGGCGGAAAGAGAGACGTCCACGGAAGAGGATCAAGGACTCATCGATCACGACATTCTGGAAAGGTTTGAAAAACCGGCGATACCTGTTCAGGAGGGAGGTCAGAAATGGCCGTATTTTCCAGATCTTGTCAGCTCCGTGTGGCGCAGTATTGTCCACAAAATGCAACCACTTCAGAATTTGCCTATACTGGTCCCTTGGCATGTAGGTATTGAACACTGGCGTTGATATGATGTCATGCATGAGCCAATAATCCAACATGTTGTGCTTCTTGATGTGGGGCATGAGCATGTTGAGGGCCAAAAACACGAGGAGATCAGCGATGTCAGAAAGTGTCCATCTCCGCGTGTGGGGCGAGCTTATTTCTTCGGCGTGCTGGCGTCCATACCGGTTTGTCTCTGTGACAATGTCCCCGAGCAATTGGTCGTCAAAGAATGCCCGGAAGTAATCGTAAGGGGTATCATTTTCTGAGCAGGGAAAGGCAGGCTGGATGCCATTCGTTGTCTTGTCAAACAGGGGTGGAACACCAGGCATATCCCGAGGCTGGCAGTCCTCCCACTGAAAGACAGGTGGCTCGTCACCCGCCCTCCTGCCCCTCCCGGCCCCTCGTGCACCTCCTCGGGCACCTCCTCGTGCCCTTCCCCGGGCACCTCGCTGTGGCTGTCCCCTCCCGCCACCTCTTGGTAATGGCTGTGGCTGTGCCTGCGCCTGCTGTGGCTGGCCCTGCTGTGGCTGTGCCTGCGCGCTGCTGTGGCTGTCCCTGCGCCTGCTGTGCCTGCCTGCCATCAAAGTCGCTTTCCGGCGCCGGGGATATCCTGGCTTCAGGCGAATCAGGAGAGCTTGGGCCGGCATTGCTTTCATCCAAATTCAGCCAACGCCTGGTCCTCCTCGTCCGCGCCATCTCGGGAGGCGTTGACAACACGGGGGGAGGAGCATCTGCACTGCAGCTGGTGTAGAGGTCGCTGGACCAGCTTGTGCATGGGCGGAGTAGTTGGTATCTGGTGTACCCCCGAGATGTTGGTGAGCGGCATCACTGGAGGCTCTGACACGGCGGCTCGTTGCCTGGATGGGCCTGGCTGTGGGGACAATGATCTGGTGCGTTTGGCCAGTCTGGTGTTGCCTATGAAAAATGTAGGAATGGTATTTCGTATGAGGGATGTACAGACTCCAACCTTATAAAACTAAGACATGATTTATTTGAAAGAGAGAGAGAGAGAGATATTATATATATATATATATATATATATATATATATATGTGTGAGAGAGAGAGAGAGAGAGAGAGAGAAGACTGCTTGGTGGTAGTGCCCGGGGGCAGGAGATAACCAAAGGGTGGTTTGGGAGTGCCCTGGACACGAATGAGTCAGAGAAAGAGAGAGAGAGAGGGAGATTATATATATATATATATATATATATATATATATATTTATGAGAGAGAGAGAGAGAGAGAGAGAGAGGGAGAGAGAAGACTGCTTGGTGGTAGTGCCCGGGGGTAGGAGATAACCAGAGGGTGGTTTGGGAGTGCCCTGGACACGAATGAGTCAGAGAAAGTGAGAAAGAGAGAGAGAGAGAGAGAGAGAGAGAGAGTGTGTCGTGATAATATAACAATTTCGCATATATATCATTTATGATAAAATAATATATACATAATGGTCCCCACAATCATATAATACCAATCACAAATCTTCAATCTTTCGCTGCTTGTATTATTTTATCGTAAGGAATCTACTGTACACCCTGAAATATACGCATATAAAACACTTGCAATTTCAAGGTCTCATGCAATTATAAATAGATACCAAGACCCACACCACAATCTTAGCCAAGCTTCGTTGCTTGTATTACCGTAAGGAATGTACCGTACACCCTGAAATATACGTAAATAAAATGCCTGCAATTTCAAGGTCACATGCAATTATAAATGGATAGCAAGACCCACACCACAATCTTCGCCAATCTTCGTTGCTTGTATTACCGTAAGGAATGTACCGTACACCCTGAAATATACGCAAATAAAATGCTTGCAATTTCAAGGTCACATGCAATTATAAATGGATAGCAAGACCCACACCACAATCTTCGCCAACCTTCGTTGCTTGTATTACCGTAAGGAATCTACCGTACACCCTGAAATATACGCAAATAAAATGCTTGCAATCAAACTCTCAAGCAATTACAAAGTCACATGCAATTATAAATGGATAGCAAGACCCACACCACAATCTTCGCCAAGCTTCGTTGCTTGTATTACCGTAAGGAATCTACCGTACACCCTGAAATATACGCAAATAAAATGCTTGCAATCAAACTCTCAAGCAATTTCAAAGTCATATGCAATTATAAATGGATAGCAAGACCCACACCACAATCTTCGCCAAGCTTCGTTGCTTGTATTACCGTAAGGAATCTACCGTACACCCTAAAATATACGCAAATAAAATGTTTGCAATCAAACTCTCAAGCAATTTCAAAGTCACATGCAATTATA